>CM033644.1:127861235-128496825 GCA_019512145.1 Engystomops pustulosus
ATCTGTTTTACTTGTTCCTCAGTTCGTAATGTAACAGTGAATGAATGAGGAATTCCCAAGTGTTTCTTATTCAATTGTCACCATTTTGTAGATGTAATTTATGTAAAAAGATTTAAGAGAGCAGACAGAAGAATTGCCCTTTCACCAGCTGTTATGTCCTGTAGAACACTGAAGCCCAGAGAAATCTGAGTACTGAAGACAGTGTTTGGCCACAAAAGTCATGTGAGTTATATGGTTGGGTATTCATACCAGGGTGACGGTGCTGGATTCGGCAGGTGAGATTTAACACTATTCTTGCCGATCGCAATGAAAACCTTAATGTAATAATACTCTGCAAAGCTGGTGAAAGTTTTGTGTGGAGATTTAATATGTAAATATGCAGTGCAAATGTTAAATGGATTGTCCGGGAATTTAAAATATTTTATATATGGCTGGGAGGTTTTAAAAATAGAACTTCTATTTGCCTCACTCCCGTTCCCCCATAGTGCTGCCCGTCACTGCCAGCTTCTGTTTGTATACAGCTGAGCTACTGAAACTCATGCAGTAGCAGGAATGCACCTGCAGATCACTTGTGGACTTAAACAGAAGCTGGCAGCAACAGGCGGGAATGGGGAAAGGGGCATGTATAAGTTTTTATATAAATCTATATTATGAGCTTAGGGGCTTTAAAGAGAACCTGACATTTAAATGAACCCACCCAAAATTAATACTTCATAAAAAACTGATTAAAAAGCTTTTTGTCCTTATCCCTAAATGTTTCCTTTCCATGGCTGCAAAAATCAGTCAATTGCGTCCTGCATATTAAATTTTACTTGCATTGCCCTGCCTCCTTGTTCTTGATTGACAGGAATCACTGCTAGGACATTCTGCTGTATGGGGACTGTCTGCCAATAATCACCTACAGACATGCATAGAGCTCTGTTAATTAGGGGTAGAAAAAGCTGTGTCACATGTTTTAGACAGTGCCTTGCTTGAACACTGAGAGCTCTGTTACATTATTGAGCACTTTATGTCATGTGACCAGGATGATGTCATCTTTAACTGGTCCTGGTCGTTTACTTAGTATGTGCAGCGTCTACCCCATGTATGTATCTGATCACATAAAATCACAGCATGCCTCCTTGGAGGATGGGGAGGAGTAGAGGTCAGAACCTCTGAACAGATGCATATCTTCGCATTATACCTCACTTCTGTATAACCTTCACTCATACTGAAATGAGAGAAACCTATGACTAATAAAAGTAATCACTAACAAATCTACAAAATTTGTTAAATGTCCTAAAAAATATATAGATTTACATTTTTCTTGAAAATGTCCTTGCTTTTTGACTTGACATTGGAGATAATAATTTTAAATAATCTAACTTTGTCATTTTGCATAAGCTAAGAGGCTAACATCAGAAAATGACAGCTTGTTTATAAGTACTGTATATCTTCCTAAAATATATTTTGGTTGTACTTGGACGAAAGTACTGTATATCTTCCTAAAATATATTTTGGTTGTACTTGGACGAAAAAAAATGTGACTTCAGTTTTTCATCGTGCCCACATGAGAAGCCATCATAGATTGACACTTCCGATGGTTTATTTGTCAGCTTTGTGACTTGGGCCGAGGCACCATCTTATCTTGTAGAGTAGAAGAGTTAGGCCAGAACACTCCTTTTGTTTTGTGGTACTCACTGCAGTCTCTACACTCCAGTTGTATTGTGGTACTCTCAGCAGTTTCTACACTGCTTTGGTACTCTCTGCAGTTTGGTACTCTCTGCAGTTTCTAAACTCCGCTTGTATTGTGTTACTCTCAGCCTCTGGGCTCAGTGTTGTAGTCTCTATATTGCCTAGTCTCTGTAGTCCCTGCACCTCCAGCTTTAAGAATGGGGTGGCACCTTATGTGGACAACTACGCTTGACATTCCCTAATCTCTGCCCTAATCCTGGAGGTGCTTCATTCTGCTTTCATGTGACGTAAGTAGTGAACACATCATGTCAGCAGAGCGAGACCTGCACTCACTACCAAAATTTCACCTAATTGTGATGCATTTTTTAAATTAAAATTACTGCCAGCCTTTATCCATTAAGTGCCAGATGCGCTCTCTCCAAAAGTACATTTTTATAAGAGTTCCTGTTACACAAGAGTTTCTGTAGCGAGTTTACTACTTGTAAACTGCTAAAAAAAATTTACAAACCTAAAAAAGTCAGCACCCATAAATTTAACAGTCCCTGGGGCACTTATTAACACTGCTGTGTGCAATATGTAAGCCACAAACAAAGTTCAGTTTGAAACTGTATATCACATGATTTATCATCCGTCATCAGGGTTGGTTTTTGGGAGCAGCAAACTGGGCACTTGCCCAGGGCCCCCTGTCCTGAGGGGGCCCCCTGCATGTGGATTTTTGTGGGGATGTATTTCTCCTATAATATCCCTTGATGTTGATTCCTGGGAGAAGATGCTGATTATCTATCTGTCTAGTTATCTACCTCCAATAATTTTTCTAATTTCCAATCTATATCTCTGTATCTAAACATTTATCTCTCCAGCTTTTCGTCTATTTATCTAAATATCCTCTATCTCCTATCAATTATCTATCTATCCATTGATCTCTTATCTCTTTTGTACTGTATCTCTCATATCTATCCCTCTTCTATCATCTTTCTACTGTATATATAATCTACTTTATATTTCTTCATCTATATATCTCTATCATCTTTCATATGTATCTTCTATCATCCATCTCCCCATCACCTGTTTTCTCCTATAACTTTCTCCTACAGTCCCATACTACACAGAGTCACCTTGTCTTAGGAGGTGATATCCAAAGCTTTACTTTATTCATGTATTCATTCATCTATTGAACCATCAAACTATTTATTTTATTTATCAATCACCGTTTTATACCTATTATTCCTATTCCTTCACATCCATCCCCACCACCAAATACTGACTTATCATTATTATTAGAGATGAGCGAGGATACTCGTCTGAGCTTGATGCTCGTTCGAGTATTAAGGTACTCGAAACGGCTCGTTGCTCGGACGAGTATTTCCCCTGCTCGAGATCGAGCATTTAATTAAAAAAACACAGTGAAGAACAGTGAAGAATAGAATAAAAACAGTGATCACAGTGAACACAGGATCATTTAAGTGAAGAACACAGTGAAGAATAGATTACAGATGTTCGGCACATCTGCTTACTTGTCGGAAGATACGCGCGAAACGTTGCAAACAAAATAGTATGTGAAGAACAATATATATGTGTGAAGAACACATTGAAGAACACGGTGAGCAGGACAGAGACATCGGAGAGCAGGACAGAGACATCGGGGAGCAGCACAGAGACATCAGGGAGCAGCGCAGAGGCATTGGGGAGCAACGCAGAGGCATTGGGGAGCAGCGCAGAGACATCGGGGAGCAGCGCAGAGACATCGGGGAGCAGCGCAGAGACATCGGGGAGCAGCACAGAGAGATCGGGAAGGGCAGAGAGATCGGGGAGACTTCAGTGGAAGAAGAGGAGCGGATCCCGGGACAGCGTATCTCCCGACAAGTAAGCAGATGTGCCGAACATCTGCAATCTATTCTTCACTGTGTTTTTCACTTAAATGATCCTGTGTTCACTGTTTTTATTCTATTCTTCACTGTTCTTCACATCTGATAACTTGTCGGGAGATAATATACGTGCGGAACAGTGAAGAATAGATTGCAGATATTTGCATACATCTGATCACTTATCAGTAGACATTCTTTTTCAATTAAATAACACATTTTATTCCCGAACCATGGTCCCTTTGAAAAATGCTCGAGTTTCCCATTGACTTCAACGGGGCTCGTTATTCGAGACGAGCACTCGAGCATCAGGAAAAGTTTGTCTCGAATAACGAGCACCCGAGCATTTTAGTGCTCGCTCATCTCTAATTATTATTTATCCACCCCAACCCCGCTGTGTGCCAAATACTTCTCCATTTCCTCAACAATCTGATCTAATTACCCAACACTAATCCATTCACTCTCTATACATCCTATGGTATAACATAACAGAATGAATATATGATTACCTGTTTATGATTTGTATATACATTGTATTGTATTTTATTCTATTCTATTGCAATTAATCTTAGTACTAATCCTCATCTAATTATGTATTTACATATACAGGTGGTCCACTATTTAAAGACACCTGATTTACAGATGACCCCTAGTTAAAGACGGACTCCTCTGCCCACTGTGACCTCTGGTGATGTCTCTGGATGTTACTATAGCCCCAGACTGCAATGATCAGCTGTAAAGTGTCTGTAATGAACATTTATTGATAATCCTTGGTCCAATTACAGCAAAAAAATGTGAAATTCCAATTGTTACTGGGGCAAAAAATGGTTTTGTCTTGATCTACAATTGTGAAATCAGAAGGTGCTGACCTGGAATTGCTTTAAAAACCTAATAAAATAGTCATTGTCTCCCACCCACTGCCATCCTCCATTTTGAAGTAAGAAAAAGTTATTGGAGTCAGAATCTGGTAAAAGTAATCTTTTTTTTTTTGGTACAAAAGGTTTTAATTTTTGGTAAAATCTATTGACACCTAATAAAACCTATATAAATTTGGTATCCTTGTGATCGTACAGAACCAAAGAATACATTAGATCTGTAATTTGGAATGTACAGTGAAAGACGTAAAAACGGTGCCCACAAGAAAATTGTACAAATGCGTTTTTTTGCAAATATCACTGCATTTTTAATTATATTTCCTCTTCCTAGTACAATGGATGGAATATAAAATACAAAGTGCAATTTGTGACGCAGAAAACAAGCCCTCATACAGCTCTTTACATGGAAAAATAAAAAAAAGCTATTGAGCAATGGCTCCTTCCCTTCTGAGCCCCACCATGTGTCTTACAGTGGGTTACATTAAAATGTGGGGGTCCTCTTACTCCCAAATGCCCAATTTACTCCTAGATACATTTTCTACTTTTATTCAGTTAATGTGGGTACATTTTTCAGGTAAATTAGCGTATTAATAATAAATATTAGTGAATTCCAAATCAAAAGTTCATTTTGTTTGATTTTAAAATACTTAAAGGGTTAACAAGCTTCCTACCTACTGTTTCGAGTAGTTTGAGGGGTGACGTTAATAGAATGGTGGGAGATATGGGGGGTTTCTATTAACAGAACTTCCAAAACCCCCATAGAAATGAAATGGTCTCTAAAATAATTTGTTCTAAAAATTTCTTGAAAATCTGAGAGAGAGAAAGAATGCTGTGAGATTTTTGTGATCTTTAGCATCATAGTAACACAAAAGGACAACACAAAGCTGAGATATGTGAAATGTTAATAAATAATTTCGGCAGTAAGACACTGGGGGTCATTTACTAAGAGCCCGATTCGCGTTTTCCCGCCGTGTTACCCGAATATTTCCGATTTTCTCTGTATTGCCCCGGGATTTTGGTGCACGTCATCGGATTGTGGTGCAACGGAAATCGGGGGGCGTGGCCAAACGAAAACCCGATGGATTCTGAAAAACCGCCGCATTAAAAAAAAAAAAGTGTTGCGGGACTCGCGCTTACCATCACTAGGAATAGGCCGGTGAACTTCAGTGCATTCCGGCGGGCCTCGGGGAACTTCAGCGCAGCAGCAACACCCGGTGGATGTCGGAGGAACTACCTTAGTGAATCCCGGCCGGACCCGAATCCTGTGTTTAAAAACATATTGGGGCAGATTTACTTACCCGGCCCATTCGCGATCCAGCGGCGCATTCTCTGCACAGGATTCGGGTCCGGCCGGGATTTATGAAGGTAGTTCCTCCGCCGTCCACCAGGTGGCGCTGCTGCGCTGAAAAGCATCTCAACGCGCCGGAATGCACCGAGCTGGACCAGGTGAAGGTAAGCGCTTCCCAAGCGACACTTTTTCGGTTTTTAAATGCGCCGGTTTTTCCGAATACGTCGGCTTTTCGTTCGGCCACGACCCCCCATTTCCGTCGCGTGCATGCCGGCGCTGATGCGCCACAATCCTGTCCTCAACCAGGCTCTGTCCTGTTCCTTTCCCGCAGCCAGAGAGCTACTAGGTGGTCTGGGCTTAGCACCACTATTCAGCGAGGACGAAGTGTTTGAGGACAGTCAGCAGCTGCTTTGCTGTGAAGAGGTGGGGCACACTTCCGCTGCTTCCTGCAGAAGGCAGGCTGTGCATACTGACACCGGTGAGGAGACTAGCAGTGACCGGGAAACGCAAATTGACGATGATGTAGCCGATCGCACTTGGGAGCCGGGTGTAGCAGGGGATTCCTCATTGTCGGGCGAAGAGAGTGTCAGCTTGTGGAGCAGGCAGCAAGTTGCTACTGTGGCTGTGAGTCAGCAGGGGGGCAGCAGTGCGAGGACGGGAGCCAAACATCTGTGGGGTACAAATCCCGATTCGCAGGCCCAAATAAGCAGTGGCCCAGGGGCTCAGCGAGGCAGCGGCAGTAGTAGTTGCTCAGTGCAGAGTAATGGCGGTAAAATTACCACCTCAGCGGTGTGGCAGTTTTTTGTTAAGGCACCAGAGGAGCCGAGCGTGGGTATATGTCGTATCTGCAGGCAGAAAGTGAAGCGTGGCCAGGGAGCTAACCTTGGCACCACGGCCCTGTGCCAACACATGCAGCGTCACCATCCAATGGCCTGGGAGAGACGGGTGTCAGATGCGGTCCATCCTGCAGGCGCAGCAACAGCAGCAGAACCTAGTGGCACACATGCTGTTTCAGCAAGTCAAGGCTCAAGCACCTTTGCCGAAGGGAGCTGTTTGTCTTTGAAATCATCTCCCGGTCCAGATGCTCCTGCTCCTCGCTACGCATGGCGCCAGCAGTTGTTGAGCGAGGCGATTACAACTCAATGGGGCAGATTTACTTACCCGGTCCGTTCGCGATCCAGCGGCGCGTTCTCTGCGGTGGATTCGGGTCCGGCCGGGATTCATTAAGGTAGTTCCTCCACCGTCCACCAGGTGGCGCTGCTGCGCTGAAGAGCATCGGAGCGCACTGGATTACACCGGCCTAACCTGGATGAAGGTAAGTGCAAGCTCCGCGACACTTTCGGTTTTTTAAATGCAGCGGTTTTTCCGAATCCGTCGGGTTTTCGTTCGGCCACGCCCCCGATTTCCGTCGTGTGCATGCCAGCGCCGATGCGTCAAAATCCGATCGCATGCGCCAAAAACCCGGGGCAATACAGGGAAAATTGGTGCAAATCGGAAATATTCGGGTAACACGTCGGGAAAACGCGAATCGTGCCCTTAGTAAATTTTCCCCAATGCGCCCAGCCATCCTAAGGTGCAGAAGCTGACCGTGCTCTTGTCGAAGTTGTTGGTACTGCAGTCTCTCCCTTTCCAAGTCGGGGACTCTGCACCCTTCAGAGAACTAATGGCTTGTGCCGAACCGAGGTGGAGAGTTCCAAGCCGCAATTTTTTTTCCAAAAAGGCTGTGCCAGCCTTTCACCAATATGTACAGCAGAAGGTGGGCCAGTCCTTGAGCTTATCAGTTTCTTCCAAGGTGCATGGCAGCGCGGATGTGTGGAGCTGTAATTATGGTTAGGGCCAGTATATGTCCTTTACGGCCCACTGGGTGAATGTGCTTCCCGCCAAGTGGGCCGAGGCACCATCTTATCTTGTAGAGTAGAAGAGTTAGGCCAGCAGCACATATATGTGCACAGGCTAGAATTCAGACTGACCACAGTGCAGAGGACAGAACTTTGCATTGTATGTACCATCACTAGGAAGTGCAATTTGTTACGCAGAAAAGAAGCCATCATACAGCTCTGTACATGGAAAAATAAGGTTATAGATTTTTTTTTTTCAAAATGGGGAATAAAAAATGGAAACCCAGAAACTAAAAAGTGCTGTGTCCTTAAGGGGTTAACCCCTTCAGGACGTAGCTATTTGTAGCTTAAGGCTCAGCCCCAATTTTTGTATTCTGACATGTGTCGCTTTATATGGTTATAACTTTTGAAAACTGTCACCTATCTAAGCAAGTTTATGCTGATTCGTGGGAACTAAGTTGGTTTTTCCCCCCTCATGTTTCTGCTAAATGGGCGCGAGAACAACGTGTAACATGGGTCAGAGAACTCTGGGAAGGAGAAAAGAACACCCCCGATGACATCTGCAGGCCTGTAAGCCAATCGGCGACCGGCAGGCTTATGTGATGTCACACAGCCCTATAAAACCAGTCATTTTCCATCTCAGCACTTCACACTTCATGTTGTAGCGTCCAGCTGCTGCTATTGTACTGTGCGATTCGTGCTGCAATCCCTCGCTGTTCTCTAAGGGGGTTCTATATACCCCAAATAGCAGTTCTATTTAGTGACAAAATCGAATAGGAAGAAATCTGTTTGACTTTCATGCATCTGCAGCAGCGATTGGTGGACCAATCCCTGGTTGTTCTTTAAGGGGGATCTGTTTTCCCCAAATAGAAGTTCTATTTAGTGACAAAATCGAATAGAAAGAAATCTGTTTGACATTCGTGCATCTGCAGTAGTGAGCTGTCAGTTGTGGGGTAGCTGTATAACGCACATTGCCATACCTTATTGTGGCTCTAGTTTACAGCCATATTTACGTGTGAAATCCACATAGTTTATACAGTGATTTTCGCTGAAATTACACTTAGTTGTGGGGTATCTGTATAACACACATTGCAATACCTTTTGGGGGCTCTAGTTTACAGCCAGATTTACGTGTCAAATCCACATAGTTTATAAACCACTATGGCAGGCAGAGGTGGCAGCACAGTAAGGGGCTGTCGCAGCAGGGGTGACTCTGCGAGGCCAGAACTGCCGTTGTCATCTAGTGGCAGTGTGTTGATCAACAACCCAAAGGTTGTTGAATGGTTGACTAGGTCATCCAATTCCTCAAATGTAGTCCGTGGGTTCCTCTGATACAACAATTAGTTGGCATGGCCCAGGAGCAGGTCAGCAGCCCTCACCTGTCCTCAACCAGGCTCTTCACTGCTTTGCAGTGAAGAGGTGGGGCAGACTTCCGCTTCTTCCTGCAGTAGGCAGGCTGTGCATACTGACACCGCTGAGGAGAGTAGCAGTGACCGGGAAACGCAAATTGACGATGATGTAGCCGATCGCACTTGGGAGCCGGGTGTAGCAGGGGACATATCATCGTCGGGCGAAGAGAGTGTCAGCTTGCGGAGCAGGCAGCAAGTCGCTACTGTGGCTGTGAGTCAGCAGGGTGGCAGCAGTGCGAGGACTGGAGCCAAACGTCCGGGTACAAATCCCAATTCGCAGGCCCAAATAAGCAGTGGCACAGGGGCTCAGTGTGGTAGCGGCGGTAGTAGTCGGTCAGTGCAGAGTGTTGGCGGTAAAATTACCACCTCAGCGGTGTGGCAGTTTTTTTTGTAAAGACCCCAGAGGAGCCGAGCATGGGTATATGTCGTATCTGTGGGCAGAAAGTGAAGCGTGGCCAGGGAGCTAACCTTGGCACCACGGCCCTGTGCCAACACATGCAGCGTCACCATCCAATGGCCTGGGAGAAACGGGTGTCAGATGCGGTCCATCCTGCAGGCGGAGCAACAGCAGCAGCACCTAGTGGCACACATGCTGTTTCAGCAAGTCAAGGCTCCAGCACCTCTGCCAAAGGGAGCTGTTTGTCTTTGACATCATCTCCCGGTCCAGATGCTCCTGCTCCTCGCTACGCATGGCGCCAGCAGTCGTTGAGCGAGGCGATTACAAAAAAGACAACTCTATGCGTCCAGCCATCCTAAGGTGCAGAAGCTGACCGTGCTCTTGTTGAAGTTGTTGGTACTGCAGTCTCTCCCTCTCCAAGTCGTGGACTCTGCAGCCTTCAGAGAACTAATGGCTTGTGCCGAACCGAGGTGAAGAGTTCCAAGCCGCAATTTTTTTTCCAAAAAGGCTGTGCCAGCCTTTCACCAATATGTACAACAGAAGGTGGGCCAGTCCTTGAGCTTATCAGTTTCTTCCAAGGTGCATGGCAGTGCGGACGTGTGGAGCTGTAATTATGGTCAGGGCCAGTATATGTCCTTTACGGCCCACTGGGTGAATGTGCTTCCCGCCCAGCCACACGAACAACTTCCACAAGAGGACTTCCGGTTCCGGCTCCAGCATGTGAGGACAGGGGATAGCGGAGCTCCGCAGAACATAGCCCGCAAGCAATCACCCCGCCGCTCACACGCAAAACCAGAGCCGGAGAGGTAGGCTCGTTGACCCGGAACGCCGCAGGGCAGAAAGCGAAAGGCGGTGGCGGCATAGCAACGCCATTAACAAAGCGGGGACGGAGGTGTGAGAGAAAGCCGCATGGCCAAAATGGCGCCGACGCGCCGAACAGCGGAGCTGCGTGGGGAGCAGACAGAGGAGGATGGGGGTGAGTCGGACGCCAGCACCACATTCAGCCAGCAGCCACACATAAATTACAAGAAACTGGCAAAAGAAGTGGTGCGTAGAATGGGCCCCACACTACAAGAGGCTATATCATCCACAATAGCAGAATCCCTGAAAGCCTTGCAAAATGATGTAAAAACCAATGCAAGCAGGATAGAGGAGGAGGAGCAACGGATCTCTTCAATGGAAGATGATACAGCCGGAGTAATGGCAAGAGTAAAGTTGCTTGCTGCTGATAATAGAAAAATGTCTGAAAAGCTAGATGACCTGGAAAATAGGTCAAGGCGCAGCAATCTGCGCTTGGTAGGTCTGCCGGAGACCATAACGGGACTTGCATTGAATAAAGTGTTCTCTGACACGTTACCAAGATTGCTGAGGAAAATTTACCAGTGGAAAGAGCGCACAGGATAGGCCCGCCGAGACCAGCGCGCTCCCCATCTACGCAGTCATCAGGGATGGGTGAACGCCCCAGGCAGGCCATTGCGAAATATTTAAGCTATGCAAATAAGGAACAAATATTGAGGGCGTATAGAAGGAGAAAAGACCAGATTGAAATAGAAGGGAGCAAGATATTGATATTTTCTGATTATTCTGCAGAGCTTACCAGAAAAAGGCGAGCGTTTAGTGGCTTATGCACGGAACTGTTTAAGCGTAAATGGAGATTCCAGCTCATCTACCCGGCATTGCTAAAAGTTACACATCCGGATGGATCTACTCGCACTTTTGAGGATCCAAAGGAGGCAGAGGAGACGATCAAGGAACTACAAGCCTGGAGAGAATCAGGAGAGACACTAACCCAAACTAAAAGAGCAGCGAATGCAGAACCGAACAGTTCCAGTCACAAACAGGGACATGGAGATGGGCATTTCTCTAAATCGAAACGCAACTAAGATGGAAGCAAAATGGAAAATAGTATTTTTTGAAACTCTTGCAGATTATAGTGATCGCAGTGAGTAAACTCATGAAGAGTAACGCTTATTGCAAATGGTGTGTTTAGAGGGATATTTGTCAAATTGGGACGAGTAAGATATAACCTCCCATTGAAAATACCTGAATAATTTGGCAGAATGTAAATATATATGTGAGAATAGGGCGGTGTGCTGTAAGTTTCGCACATGCTGGAAGAAGAGGAAGTCACTAATGAGATTTTCCCCTCATATTGTACGTTGTGTGAAGCATAATGATTTACATGTCATTTTGTTATTTCTAATGTCATTTCTAATGAAAAATGTTATATTAAGAGTTTTTAAGTTGCATTCCTCAGGTAGATACATAAGGCTTAATGTAAAGATGAGTGTAGCATGTGGTACTACCTTTAGAGCATAACCCAGGTAACAAATCATTAAGTTAGTTTCATGGAATGTAAGGGGACTACGTACCCCACAAAAAAGGTCGCTGGTCCTGAGGCATCTAAAAAAACTGAAAGCTGACATAGCTCTGTTACAAGAATCGCACTTGGAGCAAAAAGATGTGAAACTTATGCAAAAATACTGGGTAGCCGTTGCCTTGGGAGTGGCAAACTCTAGTAGAAGAGGAGGAGTCCTCTTATTGATTAACAAGAACGCAAGAATTAAAGTTCTTTCTCATATATCTGACGAGGAAGGACGAATAATGCAAGTCAATCTTGACACCCCCACGGGGGACATGAGCCTATACAATGTATATGCGCCGAATCATGACCAGCGACCTTTTTTCAAGAAATTAGGAGGCCTGCTGGCGAAAGATGCGTGCCCATGTAAAATAGTAGCAGGAGACTTCAACCAAGTCATCCAACATCACCTAGACCGGTGAACCACACTCACACAGGTAGGGAATGAGACATTGACGGACTTACACATGACGACAACGGACCATAACTTGATAGATGCATGGAGACACCTGCACCCTGATGGAAAGGAATATACCTTTCACTCCGAGGTGCACCACACGTGGTCGCGCATAGATATAGATAGATATATATTGGTGAGTGAGCCGATACTTCATAAAATAATGGAAACAAATATTGAACAATTAATAATATCGGATCACTCTCCAATAACCATGACAATAGCGGAAAATCACATGAAAGGAGATGACTATGTTTGGCGTTTCCCTACGTATTTAGTCAAGGATGATCAATTTGTTCAACAATTAAAGGGATGGTGGACTGAGTATGAGTTTGAATGCTCGACTTCACAGACCTCACCGGCGCTTTACTGGGACTCGGCCAAAATGGCAATTAGAGGGAAAATTATGGCGTATGTGGGGAGACTGAAAAAGAAGGCAAGGGAAAAATACAAGCTTGCTAGTCAGGAGTTACAAGGAGCCTATACAGCTTACCTAAAACGTCCAAGTGAGCAAAATTTAGGGATCTGGAAAGCAGCCAGAAAAGCTCATGATGGGGCCTTAGAGCAGAGAGAACAATTTCATAGAGGACTTTTTGAGGCAGAATTGTTTAAGTTTGGAAACAAATCGGGGCGGCTTTTAGCAAATTTGGCAAAAGGACAGAGGAGAACAGCACACATATATCGTATACAAGATCATTCGGGAACAGAGCATACAGACCCTTCAGCCATTGTCAGGGTGTTTCAGACCTTTTAAGAGACGCTTTATTCTGACTCAGATCCGAACACAGATGACAAAGCGAAGGAATATCTAAATGCGATTAACCTTCCAACAGTAGCCCAGGAACAGCTAGACGTGCTAAACGCGGAGATTACGGATGAGGAGGTGAACGCAACCATAAAAGGCTTGAGTTACCATAAAATGCCGGGACCTGACGGTTATCCAGCAGAATTTTATAAAGCCCTGAGAACTCAGATATCGCCTTCATTGGCGAAATATTATAACGACATTCTGAAGGGTGGATCATTGATGCCGCAAGCAAATGTGGCGTTTATAAAAGTACTTCCAAAACCTGAAAGGGATTTGCTCAAGCCTGAATCCTACAGGCCAATATCCCTGATAAATCAAGATTTGAAATTAATAGCGAAACTGTTGGCTAACCGCCTTTCCCACATTATGCCATCGCTTATTGAACAATCGCAGGTAGGATTCATAAAAGGGAGGGCAGCAGTCACGAACTTGAGAAGAGTTTTAGCGGTCCTAGACGAGGCAAAACTTAGTACATCGACAAAGGGGGCAAGGGCGCTTTTAACCCTGGACGCCGAAAAAGCTTTTGACAAAGTACGCTGGCGATGGCAGAACCAGGTGCTAGACAGATTTGGCTTCAAAGGTGCATTTAGACAATTCATAAAAACGTTATATCAAGACCCTCAAGCAGCTATATATACCCCTGGTTTCCGATCCCCCCCATTTAGGTTGGCAAGGGGAACGCGCCAGGGATGCCCGCTATCCCCATTGCTATTTAATTTGGCATTGGAGCCCTTGGCAAGAAAGCTTCTTGATCCAGATGCAGGATTGGGCATTAGAATAGGGACAAGCGGCATTAAAACAGCACTGTTCGCTGATGATATATTAGTGTTCCTCACAGACCCCTCAAAAACAGTGCCAACAGTATTCCGGTTAATTGAAGAATTTGGAGTGGTATCAGGATTTAAAATTAACCCAAACAAATGTGAACTATTGTGCTTAGATCACATGTCCCAAATGGACATAATAAGAACACAAGCAGCAGAAGTAAAAATAGCCCCGAATAGTATTAAGTACCTGGGAATAAAAATAGGAAAGACACCAGCATCCCTTTATACACTCAATTATGATCCCTTGATCAGGAAAATAGTTAATGAGTTGGAGAGATGGGAAAGTCTTCCCCTAAACCTAATGGGTCGTATTCAACTCATAAAAATGATGAGCTTTTCAAAATTATTATACCCGCTACAGACACTCCCATTGATGTTAAAAAGTCGTGACATAGCGAAGTTACACAAAGCATTTGTAAAATTCATATGGCAGGGTAAAAGGGCGCGCATATCTCTGACCAAGCTGTCCCTAGATAAAAGTGTAGGAGGCCTTAACTTTCAGAACATTAGAGACTATAATCTAGCGTGTCTCAGCAGACACATAAGAGATTGGGTGTTACAGACCGAACACTTTTCTAACACAAGGCTAGAGGCGGCAGTACTAGGCCCATATAGCTTAACGGCTATACTTCATACGGCCTTTGCAAAAATGCCCACAAGGGTAAAACAGTCGGTGTTGTTACGTGACACCGCCATGTCATGGAAAAAGGTGAGGAAAAAATTCGCACTCTCTCATTTGATATCAAAGCATATGCCCTTGTGGCAACACCCGGAGTTTCAGGCAGGTGTCTCCAGCAAACTATTTGAAACATGGAAGAGGCAAGGGATTAGTACATTGAGACAGGTGATGCATGACACGGAACCGAGACTTCAGACTTTGGAAGAATTGACGCAAAAATATGACTTACCCCCCAGACAGGAATTCCAGTATTTACAGCTAAAATCATTTGTGGGAAACAGACTAACGAATCTGGCTAGCGAACTGATGGACAACACTTTTGACTGTATATTTCAAGACAGAGACTTTAAGAAATCAATATCGGAACTTTATCAGATCATAAGACGAAAGGGAGAGACATCGTATCCACAGACATCCTTCACATACTGGGAAAAGAACCTGAGAATACCTGACACGACTGATAGACTGCTACAGGGATGGACTCGACTGAGAAGATGGGTAATAAGTGAAAGGTGGAGAGAAACACATTTTAAGCTTATGCACTCGGCAATATATGCATTTAACTTCCCCTTAAACCCAGCGCGACCTGACAGAATCACAAATTGCCCTAAATGTTCTCTACCAGGAGCAGATTTATATCATTCTATATGGTCATGCCCCAAAGTACAGGAATACTGGAAACAGTTGCAGACATTCTTACAAAACACATATGGGGACCTAGTCCCATTCACGCCAATATCCATGCTCTTTCATTCACCCACTTCAGAAGAACAGGAAGAAGAATCCACACTGTATTTTAGACCCATCACTCATATTACTCTCCTAACAGCGAAGAGAGCATTGCTAAATCACTGGCTCAGGTAGGGACTGAGACATTGACAGACTTACACATGACAACGACGGACCATAACTTGATAGATGCATGGAGACACCTGCACCCTGATGGAAGGGGAATATACATTTCACTCCGAGGTGCACCACACGTGGTCGCACATAGATTATATATTGGTGAGCGAGCCGATACTCCACAAAATAGTGGAAACAAATATTGAACAATTAATAATATCGGACCACTCTCCAATAACCATGACAATAGCGGAAAACCACATGAAAGGAGATGACTATGTTTGGCGTTTCCCCACATACTTAGTCAAGGATGATCAATTTGTTCAACAATTAAAGGGATGGTGGACTGAGTATGAATTTGAATGCTCGACTTCACAAACCTCACCGGCACTTTATTGGGACTCGGCCTAAATGGCTATTAGAGGGAAAATTATGGCATATGTGGGGAGACTGAAAAAGAAGGCAAGGGAAAAATATAAGCTTACTAGTCAGGAGCTACAAGTAGCCTATACAGCCTACTTAAAACGTCCGAGTGAACAAAATTTAGAGATCTGGAAGGAAGCCAGAAAATCCATGATAGGACCTTAGAGCAGAGAGAACAATTTCATAGAGGACTTTTTGAGGCAGAATTGTTTAAGTTTGGAAACAAATCAGGGCGGCTCTTAGCAAACTTGGCAAAAGGACAGAGGAAGACAGCACACATATATCGTATACAAGATCAGTTGGGAACAGTGCATACAGACCCTTCAGCCATTGTTAAGGTGTTTCAAGCCTTTTATGAGACGCTCTACTCTGACTCAGATCCGAACACTGATGATAAGGCTGATAAGGATGATAAGATTACCCTTCCAGCAGTAACCCAGGAACAACTGGACGCTCTAAACGCAGAGATTACTGACGAGGAGGTGAACGCAACCATAAAAGGTTTGAGTTATCATAAAATGCCGGGACCTGACGGTTATCCAGCAGAATTTTATAAAGCCCTGAGAACTCAGATATCGCCTTCATTGGCAAAGTATTATAATGACATTCTGAAGGGCGGATCACTGATGCCGCAAGCAAATGTGGCGTTTATAAAGGTACTTCCAAAACCTGAAAGAGATTTGCTCAAGCCTGAATCTTACAGGCCAATATCCCTGATAAATCAGGATTTGAAATTAATAGCGAAACTGCTGGCTAACCGCCTTTCCCACATTATGCCATCACTTATTGAACAATCGCAGGTAGGCTTCATAAAAGGGAGGGCGGCAGTCACGAATTTGAGGAGAATCTTAGCAGTGCTAGACTAGGCAAAACTTAATACATCTACAAAGGGGGCAAGGGCGCTTTTAGCCCTGGACGCCGAAAAAGCCTTTGACAACGTACGCTGGCGATGGCTGAACCAGGTGCTAGACAGATTTGGCTTTAAGGGTGCATTTAGACAATTCATCAAAACGTTATATCAGGATCGTCAAGCAGCTATATATACCCCAGGTTTCAGGTCTCCCCCATTTAGATTGGCAAGAGAAACGCGCCAGGGATGCCTGCTATCCCCATTGCTATTTAACTTGGCTTTGGAGCCCTTGGCAAGAAAGCTACTGGATCCAGAAGCAGGATTGGGTATTAGAATAGGGACAAGTGGCATCAAAACAGCACTGTTCACTGATGATATATTAGTGTTTCTCACAGACCCCTCTAAAGCAGTGCCAACAGTATTTCGACTAATTGAAGAATTTGGAGCGGTATCAGGGTTTAAAATTAACCCAACCAAATGTGAACTATTGTGCTTAGATCAAATGTCCCAAAGGGACATAACAAAAACACAAGCAGCAGAAGTAAAAATAGCCCCGAACAGTATTAAGTACCTGGGAATAAAAATAGGAAAGACGCCAGCATCCCTTTATACACTCAATTATGATCCCTTGATCAGAAAAATAATTAATGAGTTAGAGAGATGGGAAAGTCTTCCCCTAAATCTAATGGGACGTATTCAACTCATAAAAATGATGAGTTTCTCGAAATTATTATATCCGTTACAGACACTCCCATTGATGCTAAAAAGTTGTGACATAGCAAAATTACACAAAGCATTTGTATAATTTATATGGCAGGGTAAAGGGGCGCGTATATCTCTGGCCAAACTGTCCCTAGAAAAAAGTGGGGGTGGCCTCAACCTCCCAGACATTAGGGACTATAATTTAGCGTGTCTCAGCAGACACATAAGAGATTGGGTGTTACAGACCGAGCACTTCTCTAATACAAGACTAGAGGCAGCAGTACTAGGCCCATATAGCTTGACGGCTATACTTCACACGGCTTTTGCAAAAATGCCCACAAGGGTGAAACAGTCGGTGTTCTCACTCTCTCATTTGATATCAAAGCATATGCTCTTGTGGCAGCACCCGGAATTCCAGGCAGGTGTCTCCAGCAAACTATTTGAAACATGGAAGAGACAAGGGATTGTTACATTGAGACAGGTGATACATGACATGGAACCGAGACTTCAGACTTTGGAAGAATTGACGCAAAAATATGACTTACCACCCAGACAGGAATTCCAGTATTTGCAACTTAAATCATTTGTGGGAAACAGACTAACGAATCTGGCCAGCGAACTGATGGACAACACTTTTGACTGTATATTTCAAGACAGAGACTTTAAGAAATCAATATCGGAACTTTATCAGATCATAAGACGAAAGGGAGAGCCATCATATCCACAGACATCCTTTACATACTGGGAAAAGAACCTGAGAATACCGATAGACTGCTACAGGGATGGAGTCGATTGAGAAGATGGGTAGTAAGCGAGAGGTGGATTTTAAGCTTATGCACTCGGCAATATATGCATTTAACTTCCCCTTGAACCTAGCGCGACCGGACAGAATCACAAAATGCCCTAAATGTTACCTACCAGGAGCAGACTTATATCATTCTGTATGGTTATGTCCCAAAGTACAGGAATACTGGAAACAGGTGGAGACATTCTTGCAAGACACATATGGGGATTTAATCCCATTCACGCCAATGTCCATGCTCTTCCATTCACCCACTTCAGAAGAGCAGGAGGAAGAATCCACATTGTACTTTAGACCCATCACGCATATTACTCTCCTAACAGCAAAGAGAACATTGCTAAATCATTGGCTTGAGAACACGCTTCCAACACTGAGCGAACTCAACCAACATGTAATGAACTACCTATATATAGACAGACAGGAAGCAACCAGAAGGGGGGAAATAAAAACAAAAACCTTCTTTCGAAAATGGAGAGTATTTATTGAGAAATATCTTACTGGAGAAGAAATTAGAGATATAATGACACATTTCCAATACACCCAATGGTACTTAACAAAAGAGCTAAAGGGCACACTGGGGACACTTAGACAACAAACTGATAGGACCTAAAGAAAAATAAAGAAAACACCCAAAACACTGATGTGATAATAAACAAAGAGGAATGCACTAGGTTTGATGTTTGTTATTACTGTTTTCAGTTAAAAGGATTATAACACTTGTGAGTGAGTCAACAATGCCTGATAAAAATAATGTGTGTTACCATTGATAAGATGCAAAAACGAAAACGTAATGTAACTTCATATGTTTTTATATAATTGTCATATATTGTATCTGGAAACTCACAATAAAGCTGTTTTAAATTTAAAAAAAACATTGCATTATTGTCCCAAACTACATCTCTATTTTTGTCTACCGCATACAATTACTGTATACAATAACAACAACGGGTCAAATTTTATATACATAGATTTGTTTTAATAAAGGTATTCACTCACACCCTCTTGGACCCTCGCTACTGGTCCAAAATGGGTGACTTTTTTTCCTGCTGCTGAGAGGAAGGAACAACTGTCATACTATAGAGAAATACTGAGCACACAGTTGGCCGCTGCCTATGTGCGCCATTGTCCATCCTCTGTCAGGTATGACCAGGCAGTCATTGCTCACGTACTAGTACCACGGCTGCTGGGGGGTAGGAGCAGTAGCAGTTCCATCAACAGTTGCTTAATGAGCAATTTCCTTCACCTGCTTAGTGAGGAGGGTAGCCGCCACCAGCAGTAGCAGCAGGACATGAAGCTGACCCTGCACCAGCAGGTGGTGCCTACTTGGACAGCACTTTACCACCTGAGGTAGAGGATCCCATGGACTACTGGGCAGCCAAACTTGATGCGTGGCCGCAACTTGCGGAGTTTGCAGTAGAGAAGCTGTCCTGCCCGGCCAGTAGTGTGGCATCATAGCGGGTGTTCAGTGCGGCGGGGGCCATCGTTACCCCCAGGAGAACCCGCTTGTCCACCCGTAATGTGGAGAGACTGAGCTTTGTCAAGATGAATCGGGCTTGGATCGGCCAGGATTTCAACTCACCAATGCCTAATGCATCAGATTAGATCAGCCATGACGCCTCCTCCAAACGTTGAGAAATGAGTCGAGGTTCTAACTACCTGCCTCAGCTACTATTCTGATGCTGCCACCTGCCTGATGCCACACATCTGCTGCTAGTTTCACCATCTGCCTGCCACCATCTTTACCAGGGACTGGAATTGTCCACCACCTCCACACTATATCATGGTGCCACTCTGCAGGCTCCTGCTGCTTCTGATGCCACCTTCACACTATATCATTGTGCCACTCTGCGGGCTCCTGCTGCTTCTGCTTCTGATGCCGCCTTCACACTATATCATTGTGCCACTCTGCGGGCTCCTGCTGCTTCTGATGCCACCAACACACTATGAATGTGCCACTCTGCGGGCTCCTGCTGCTTCTGATACCACCTTCACACTATATAATTCTGCCACTCTGCGGGCTCCTGCTGCTGCTACCGATGCCACCAACACACTATATGATTGTGCCACTCTGCGGGCTCCTGCTGCTGCCGCCTTCACACTATATGATTGTGCCACTCTGCGGGTTCCTGCTGCTGCTGCTTCTGATGCCACCTTCACACTATATGGCAAAAACATTTTTTGGATTTACAATTATAAAATATACAATTTCGACTTACAGACAAATTCAACTTAAGAACAATCCTATAGAACCTATCTTGTATGTAACCCTTCTTTAACATCGCGTTGGGTGCCGCCATTGTTCTTCTCCCGTGCGGCGCCTAGTATGACGTGGAGCAGCGCTGCGCATCGGGACCAACAGAGGGTGAGTAAATAGTTTATTTTTTTTTAAATTCTGGGCTGACTGTATACTGCTGGGGGCATGCTGCATATTACTGGGGGGCAGGCTGGGGTGGCTGTATACTACTGGGGGCATGCTCCTCCAGCTCCTGCACCTCAGCCTCCTCCCCCCCGGTCTGCCCCCTCCCAGCAAAATTTGCCATTTGAACCGGCATACTCTGAGGAACTGTTTTCTGGACCCTTCCCACAGTCACAAACCACTTGTCCGGTTGCTGATGAGCAATTTTCCGATGCCCAGGTTTTCCACCAGTCGCAGTCTGTGGGTGATGATGACCTTGTTGACGTAGTGGAAGAAGTGTGTAAAGAGGTGTCCGACGATGAGGAGACACGGTTGTCAGACTCGGGAGAAATTGCATAACAATATTTAAGATGGGTTTTCTTTTTTTGAAAACTAGAAACAGACGCATGTGTCAAGTAGCTAAGATATAATAATAAATCCTTTATTTCAAATTCACACATAGGAAAATCAAATGGACAGACAGTATAAAAACAATTAAAACACGAAAAGAGCAGATCAACTGCTTCCGTGATGAAAACATAGCAGGTGCAGTCATGCAATAGTGACTGACATCCTGCAAAAGGACCCCCTAGGACCAACACTATGAAGGAAATAAATAAATCACTGAAGTACTCCAGTATAAGCAGACTTAAACAGCACAATACACTAAATGAAATGGACAAAAAGATCCCAAATAAAGAGGATAATGGGGTACAAGCTGCTGAAGGCTATACTGGAAGGCATGAAATTACCCAAGTGAAGGAGGTCCAAGGGGAGTCCAGACAATGCCCCACGCGTATCGCCGCGGAACGCGGCTTCCTCAAGGGTGCCCAAATGGTGTGGTGTCTATGTTTAAATACCTGTTCATGATGAGCCGTGTAGCGCTGCCGGTGTGTGGCCCTGGTGTAATGGCGGCGCCCGTGCCGGAACACGCCGGGGGCGGGTCACATGATCTGATGATGTCACTTCCGGTGACGTGTGTGCTTGCGCATGCGCACATGCGTGAAGTGGCCGGGCACGGTAAAAGTATGAAGTACCTATTTTTACTATGTATCTAACTATAATATAAAAATCTATCTTTGATAAAAATGTGAGTGCCAATGAGGGCAGAACATGAAGCCTGTAAGTCTAGCACATGAAAATATGCAACTAAAGTGACGGTGCAGTGGTGAAGCTGGAAAAAAAAGCCCAGCGAAAAATTAGTAATAAATAATGATAATGAGTGCATAAGAATAATAATAATAATGTATAGTATTCTATAAATGTGCACCGAGCCGGGTAACCAAGAGATAATAAATTATATATTATATTAGTTAAGTAAGTTTAAACCAGCATAGAGATAGCATAAATTGGGACCGGACACAGGTACACTGCATGAATGAACTAAATACATAAATTAGTATAAATAATAAATTATTGGTGAGAGCCAACATGTCCATTCATACCCGACACTCACACGCATGGGCCCATGCACAAGCAACCATACCACACACACTCTAGACAGAGCATATATATATTCAATAATAGGGTGAACCGACACCCAATCCTTTTGGTGATTTAGTAAAACAGTATAGTTCTTGCTTCTTAGTGCCGTGTGCGCCAAGGCGGATAAGATGAGTAGGTTGAGAGGCAGAAGACCATGTTGTTAATAGGTAGATGACATTAAGGAGTAGAGAATGCCTGGGTTCCATGACGGTAGCCTGGGGATAGGAAGCAATTGCGGATGGAGATGAGTATAATGCTTAAAATACTTAGTGGATGTTTGTTAGAGGAATTGGACAGTCCAAATGAGCTGTGTAAAAGGGAAGGGGCCCTGTGGCATGAGAATGGAGTGACCAGCTGGTGACAGGTGATGAGGGGGGGAGAGGGAGAGAGAAAAAAGGGGGGGGGAGTAGGAGGAAAAGGGGAATGGGAAGTGATAGGGCCAGTTGGGTGGAAAGGGAGTGCCCCCCAGTGTCAGATGTGATGGGAGAATAAAAGGGGTGGGCGTGAAGCCATATATAGGATTAGTGCATGTGCCAGAACAGTGCCGAGTAGTGGGTGCATGTGCAAAAAATGTGCAAATTGTGCCAGACCAAGTAAGGGTCAAAAAGGCAAAGATTGACCGGTAGTGAAAGGTGATGCAAAGAAAAAAAGACCTGAAGAAACATATGAATGATAAAAATGAATATAAACAAAACATACCTCATTAGAAGATTATGAATGACTCCGTTCAATTCCTTTATTTCTTATAAAAGCCGGAAAAAAGCATGGGGTGAATGTGCTTCCCGCCCAGCCACACGAACAACTTCCACAAGAGACGGCTCTTTCTCCTCCACGTAGTCAAACTGCTGCTCCTGCGCCACTGTCCGCCGCCTCCTCGTCCTTCACCACCACCTCAGCCTCCACAAGTGCTGCTCCATCATACCACATGTGCAGGGCACAGTGGTGTCGCTCAGTTCTACACCTGGTTTGCCTGGGCGAACAAAGTCACACAGGGGAGGAACTGCTCCGCGTCATGCAAGAAGAAATCAATGTGTGGCTTTCTCTGTGACAACTAAAAATCGGAACCATGGTGAGAGACAATGGGAGGTGTCCGCGCTGCACCGAGGAGGGATGGTCCATGCGCCCTGCATGGCGCACATGTTCAATCTGGTAGTCAACAAGTTCCTGAAGTCTTACACCCATCTACAAGACATTCTAAAAATGGCCAGGACACTGTGCACGCACTTCAGCCATTCTTACAAAGCCAAGCACCCCATCCTCGAGTTGCAGCGCCAGAACGGCCTACCCCAACATAGTCTGATATGCAATGTTTCCACCCGTTGGAATCCCAGCCTTCTTATATTAGACTGCCTGTATGAACAGAAAAAAGCCATTAATGATTTTTTGATGATGCAAGCGGACCGTAGTACTCCCCTGTGTAACTTTGATGTCAGCCACTGGCAGCTCATGTGTGACACCTGCCGTTTGCTCAGGCCTTCCGAAGAGGCCACGTTATTTGTCAGTCGCCAGGACTGTGGAATGAATAACATCATTCCACTGCTTCATTTCCTGGAACTCGTGCTGCAAAATCTGTCTGGTCAGGGCACTGGAGAAGTGGAGACTACATCTCATGGCCACATGAGTCAGGTGGGGGCTGAACTGGAGGAGGAGGACATTGGAGCACAAGCAGAGTCTGGTGCAATTTGTGGTTTTTCTACAGGAGAGGAGGAGCAGGAGCATCCGGAGGAGGTAGAAGACGAGGCAGATGACCCAGAAGCACCGTGGCAGTATACTGTGGATATGGAGGCCGGGAGTCCCTCAGAGTCTCTTGCGCAGATGGCCCGCAGCATGCTGCTTTGCCTATCTATCCAGAACGGAATCAAATCCCGATGCAGTAACCACATCAAAATACTGCTACACACATGAACAAAATAGCACATGAAAATTAGAAAAAACGCATGTGTCAAGTAGCTAAGATATAATAATGAATCCTTTATTTCAAATTCACACATAGGAAAATCAAATGGACAGACAATATAAAAACAATTAAAACACGAAAAAAGCAGGTCAACTGCTTCCGTGATGAAAACGTAGCAGGTGCAGTCATGCGATAGTGACTGACATCCTGCAAAAGGACCCCCTAGGACCAACACTATGAAGGAAATAAATAAATCACTGAAGTACTCCAGTAGTAGCAGACTTAAACAACACAATACACTAAATGAAATGGACAAAAAATCCCAAATAAAGAAGATAATGGGGTGCAAGCTGCTGAAGACGATACTGGATGGCATGGAATTACCCAAGTGAAGGAGGTCCAAGGGGAGTCCAGACAATGCCCCACGCGTATCGCAGCGGAACGCGGCTTCCTCAGGGGTGCCCAAATGGCGTGGTGTCTATGTTTAAATACCTGTTCATGATGAGCCGTGTAGCGCTGCCGGTGTGTGGCCCTGGTGTAATGGCGGCGCCCGTGCCGGAACACGCCGGGGGCGGGTCCCGTGATCTGATGATGTCACTTCCGGTGACGTGTGTGCTCGCGCATGCGCACATGCGTGAAGTGGCCGGGCCCGATAAAAGTATGAAGTGCCTATTTATGCTGAGTATCTAACTATAATATAAAAATATATCTTTGATAACAAAAGTGAGTGCCAATGAGGGCAGAGCATGAAGCCTGTAAGTCTAGCACATGAAAATATGCAACTAAAGTGTCGGTGCAGTAATGCAGCTGGGCAAAAGCCCAGTGGAAAAATAATAATAAATAATAAATAATGATAATGAGTGCATGAGAATAATAATAATAATAATGTATAGTATTCTATAAATGTGCACCGTGCCCGGTAACCAAGAGGTAATGAATTATACATTATATTAGTTAAGTTAGTTTAGACCCAGCATAAAGATAACATAAAGGAGCGAAAAAGGGGGGGGGGGAGTGGGAAAAAAGAGGGGAATAGGAAGTGATAGGGCCAATTGAGTGGAAAGGGAGTGCCCCCCAGTGTCAGATGTGATGGGAGAATAAAAAGGGTGGGCGTTAAGCCATATATAGTGCGTGTCAAGTGGTGGGTGCATGTGCAAAAATTGTGCAAATTGTGCCAGACCAAGTAAGGGTCAAAAGGGCAAAGATTGACCGGTAGTGAAAGGTGATGCGAAGAAAGAAGACCTGAAGAAAAATAAGAATGATGAAAACAAAACATACCTCATTAGAAGATTATGAAACACTCCGTTCAATTCCTTTATTTCTTATAAAAGCCGGAAAAAAGCATGTCCTCATTTAGCCCATCCGGAGCCAGGGAAATAAGGTCAAAAATCCATTTTGCCTCTAGACGCAGAAGAGCTGGTGTGACATCACCACCTCGTATGCTTTGTTGGAACTTATCCAGGCCCACGACTCGTAGGCCCACTGGGTTTCCCCGATGGGCTTGGAGAAAATGTTTCGCCACTGTAGATAGCTGTTTTCCATTAGAGGCATCTTGTGCCGCCTTGTTGATAGTCGAAACATGCTTTTGAATTCTTTTGCGCAACTCTTGGCCAGTTTGCCCCACGTAGAGCTTCGGACATGGACACAGTAGACCGTAAATGGTGTTGCGAGATCGACAATTTATATAGGATCGCAATCGTATCTTTTTGGAGTTTGCAGGATTCACAAATTCTGTCCCACACAAAATGAGGGGACATACAGTACAGTCGCCACATGGATACGAGCCCACTAGTCGCTGTCCGTGACCCAGGGCTCTAGATGGTCTCTGAAAATGGCTTCTAGTCAGATTGTCACGTAAATTTCTGGCTCGTCTGGCTATCATTCTGGGCCCAGATGAAATGTGTAGCTCCAATCTCGGGTCACTCCTGAGAATCCCCCAGTTCTTATGTAGCAACTTGTAAACATCCGACCACTGATTGTGGTAAGGTGTTATAAGGCAAGGCTTACCCTCCAAAGCTCTGGGTTTTGAAACAAAAGTATCTTTCCTGGGGGTTTTATTGGCCCGCATAAAGGCCTTGGATATAACTTTCTTAGGGTAAGCTCGTTCCCTGAATCTCTGAGTTAACTCCTCCGCATGTCGTGCAAATTCCTTTTGTGTCGTGCAGTTTCTTTTGACTCGTAAAAACTGTCCAATCGGTATCCCATTTTTTAAATGATGAGGGTGAAAACTTTTGTAGTGCAACAAGCTGTTCGTTGCGGTCTCTTTTCTGTAAAGCGTGTTCTCCACATTCCTCTGATGAATCGAAATGCGCAGATCCAGGAAGCTAACTTCTGCTTGGGAGAAAACAGGTGTTAGACGTATCTGCCAAGGATTGGTGTTGAGTTCGTCCACAAAGGCTTGACAGGTCTCGAGTGTGCCCCTCCCGAAGACGAGCACGTCGTCAATGTAGCGAAACCAACCGACGACATGTCGCTGGAAGGGCCCGGATGGGTACACGCTGGTCTCCTCCCACCAGCCCAAAAAGAGGTTGGCGTAGGAAGGAGCACAGCGTGCACCCATCGCGGTACCCGAGACCTGTCTGTAATACGTACGGTCAAAGACGAAGTAGTTGTGCCTCAGGACAAAACTCAAAAGATCTAACAGGAACGTGTGATGTCGTTCACCCCCCATGTGATCCTGTTGTAGGAAAAAGGCCACCGCATTAATACCAACCTCGTGAAGAATGTTGGTATAGAGTGACTCCACATCCATGGAGATGATCGCCAACTCCATTTGTTCCAAACGGCTGAGTAGATGTGAAGAATCTCGCACGTAAGAGGTCAATTTTGTGACACGTTCCTGCAGGAAAAAGTCAATATAAATACACGCCTTCTCAGATAAACTGCCGATCCCCGCCACGATGGGTCTACCTGGAGGGTTCTGTAGGGTCTTATGCACCTTTGGTAACATGTAGAAGGTGGGTGTTACTGGAGTTTTAACAGTAAGAAAGTTTTTTTCCCGTTGAGAGATAATGCCCTGCCTCCATGTTGCTTCGACAAGGCGATCGAATTTGGCTTTAAAAGTGATGGTAGGGTGTGAGGGTAAAGAGGAATAATAGCTTTGGTTACATAGTTGTCGCTTAGCTTCCAGAGTGTATAATTCAGTAGGCCACAACACCACGTTCCCCCCCTTATCCGCCTCTTTAATAATAAAATTATCATTATTACGTAGGTCAGTGATAGCTTGACGTTCAGTTCTGGTCAGATTTTCATGTATCCATGGTTCTTCCTTCAGATCACGAATATCCCGAACCATGCAGTCAAAGAATATCTGTACTGCTGGGAATAAACGTAGATTAGGGGTAGCCTGGGAGGGAGTGCGGAGTGTGAATTGTGGCCTACCTGATGCATCACCTTGGTCTTGTTCATTTTCACGGAGAAGGTCCATGAGATCCGTAAAGGTCCTCCGATCCACGTCCGAAAGTGCGTCAATAATAGATGGTTGATGGTAAAGTAATTTAAAACATAACTGCCTACAATAGAGGTAGATGTCCTTAACCAAAGTAAACTTGTCTAGTCTTTGCATAGGAGAGAAATTTAAACCTTTACTTAAGACCGATCGCTCGACATCAGACAATTGATAAGATGAGAGGTTAATAATTTGCCTATCTAGTGACAGCCGAATAGTCAACATCCGGCATAGGGATGACTTTTGGCTCTCCACCCTCTTGGACCCTCGCTACTGGTCCAAAATGGGTGACTTTTTTTTTCCTGCTGCTGAGAGGAAGGAACAACTGTCATACTATAGAGAAATACTGAGCACACAGTTGGCCGCTGCCTATGTGCGCCATTGTCCATCCTCTGTCAGGTATGACCGGGGGATTCCTGGCAGTCATTGCTCACGTACTACTACCACGGCTGCTGGGGGTAGGAGCAGTAGCAGTTCCATCAACAGTTGCTTAATGAGCAATTTCCTTCACCTGCTTAGTGAGGAGGGTAGCCGCCACCAGCAGTAGCAGCAGGACATGAAGCTGACCTGCACAGCAGGTGGTGGCCTACTTGGACAGCACTTTACCACCTGAGGTAGAGGATCCCATGGACTACTGGGCAGCCAAACTTGATGCGTGGCGCAACTTGCGGAGTTTGCAGTAGAGAAGCTGTCCTGCCCGGCCAGTAGTGTGGCATCAGAGTGGCGGGGGCCATCGTTACCCCCAGGAGAACCCGCTTGTCCACCCGTAATGTGGAGAGACTGAGCTTTGTCAAGATGAATCGGACTGGATCGGCCGGATTCAACTCACCAATGCCTAATGCATCAGATTAGATCAGCCATGACGCCTCTCCAAACGTTGAGAAATGAGTCGGGGTTCTAACTACCTGCCTCATCTACTATCTGATGCTGCCACCGCCTGATGCAACACATCTGATGCTAGTTCAACATCTGCCTGCACAATCTTACCAGGAATGGAATTGTCCACCACTCCACACATATCATGGTGCCACTCTGCAGGCTCCTGCTGCTTCTGATGCCACCTTCACAATATATCATTGTGCACTCTGCGGGCTCGCTGCTTCTGCTTCTGATGCCGCCTTCACACTATATCATTGTGCCACTCTGCGGGCTCTGCTGCTGTGCTTCTGATGCCGCCTTCACACTATATTATTGTGCACCCTGCAGGCTCCTGCTGCTGCTTCTGATGCCACCTACACTATATGATGTTGTGCACTCTGCGGGCTCCTGCTGCTTCTGATGCGCCTTCACCTATATCATGTGCCAATCTGCGGGCTCTTGCTGCTATCTGATGCCACCTTCACACTATATCATTGTGCCACTCTGCGGGATCTGCTACATCTGAGCCACCACACAACCACTATATCATTGTGCCACTCTGTGGGCTCCTGCTGCTGTGTCTACTGATGCACCTCACACTATATCATTGTGCCACTCTGCGGGCTCCTGCTGCTGCTACGTGAGCACCAACACACTATATATTGTGCCACTCTGCGGGCTCCTGCTGCTGCCGCCTTCACACTATATGATTGTGCCACTCTGCGGGTTCCTGCTGCTGCTGATGCCACCTTCACACTATATGATTGTTTCCCTCTGCGGGCTCCTGCTGCTGTTCTGTGCCACCATAACACATATCATTGTGCCACTCTGCGCTCTTGCTGTTCTGATGCCACTTCACACTATATCATTGTGCCACTCTGCGGGCTCCTGTGCCTCTGCTTCTGATGACGCCTTCACACTATATCATTGGCCACTCTGCGGGCTCCTGCTGCTGCTTCTGCTGCCGCCTTCACACTATATCATTGTGACACCTGCGGCTCGCTGTGCTTGATGCACCTTACACACTATATGATTGTGCCCTCTGCGGCTCCTGCTGCTTCTGATGCTGCCTTCACACTATATCATTGTGCACGATGCGGGCTCTGCTGCTTCTGAGCCACCTTCACACTATATCATTGTGCCACTCTGCGGGCTCCTGCTACATCTGATGCCACCAACACACTATATCATTGTGCCACTCTGTGGGCTCTCCTGTGCGCTACTGATGCCACCTTCACACTATATCATTGTGCCACTCTGCGGGCTCCTGCTGCTTCTGATGCCACCAACCACTATGAATGTGCCACTCGCGGGCTCCGCTGCTTCTGATGCCACCTTCACACTATATAATTCTGCCACTCTGCGGGTCCTGCTGCGTGCTACCGAGCCACCAACACACTATATGATTGTGCCACTCTGCGGGCTCTTCTGCTGCCGCCTTCACACTATATGATTGTGCACTCTGGGGTTCCTGCTGCTGCTGCTTCTGATGCCACCTTCACACATATGATTGGTTCACTCTGCGGGCTCCTGCTGCCTGCTTCTGATGCCACCATCACACATATCATTGTGCCACTCGCCGCTCTTGCTGCTTCTGAGCCACCTCAGACTATACATTGTGCCACCTGTGGGCTCTGCTGCACAAACACACTAGATCATGTGGCACTCTGCGGGCTGCGCTGCGGTTTAATGCCACCAACACACATATCATTGTGCCACTCTGCGCTTTGCTACTTCTGATGGCAACACACTATACAATTGTGCCATACTGTGGGCTCCTACGCTGCTGCGGTGCTACTGATGCCACCTTCACACTATATCATTGTGCCACTCTGCGGGCTCCTGCTGCTGCTACTGATGCCACCGACGCACTATATCATTGTGCCACTCTGTGGCTTTCCCTGTTGCTGACACCATGTTGCTGCCACCTGTGGACTCCTGCTGCTGCTTCTTCTGCTGCCACCTCCACACTCTTATCATTGTGCCACCTTGTGGCCTACCATGTTTCCGCCACCTCCATAATTTGTCATTGTGCCACTCTGCAGCCTACTCATGCTGCTGCCAACTGACCGCTGTCTCCTTGGAACACCCTGTGATTTCCATAATGCTGTTTTCACCCTCCATCACTCTATGACATTGCCAGTATGTTTGGTTTTCCCCTTCATTTCATCTGTCAGAAGGATGAAAAGCTTCAGGATTGAGGATTCAGGAGTGGATGCAGAACACAGAGGATATGCAAGTATCCCATTTGCTGCTCATCTCTATTCTGGATCAACTCCTGTTTTTGGCTTTAGCAATACTGATGGATTATTGACCGATTGAAAGAGGACACTGACGCGTGAAAAGAAGACCAAAATGATCAGTGACGTCAATGCAAAATTACTGCCGACATCCTCTGCACTCTTTTGGGGGGCTTTCCACATGTATACGCGTTTAACAAAACAGGTTCTGTCGTAATCTATGGAATCATCTGATGTCAGTGTAAAAAGAGTGCTCTCTTTGATGTTATAGTGGGATCTTGGCCCTCAGCTCGGTCCTTTCGAGCTGGCACAGACGTTACCCTGTCAGGCTGCGTTCCCGCTTCGCTTATTTGGTGAAGTTGGCCTATGCAAGTGCACATGGAAGTGAAGAGTAAAGCGATTCTAAGAGCAGCGGCTGTCATGTGCATGTCATACTAAAACACAGCATTGTTTGAAGACCAAACCACGCTCCCTAAGCATATTTATGCATGGCACAACGTTCTACAACACCCTACAGGCTCTCTGCAGCCAGGAAATGCCTGTTTTTAACGTGATTCGTTTTGATTCGATTCGTGTCGAATCGAATTTTTTAAAAAAAATCGCCGAATCGGGACGCCCTTCTCTACTCACATGTTGAACTTTATTTTAGTAGTAAATTTTGGATGATATGTTTTGAGTTTATTTACGGTACAAAAAAAAATAAAAAATTATGAATATGAAAAATTTGCCATTTTCGAAATTGCGCTTTGAGGCAGATTTACCACCTAAGTAAGTTGCTGAATAATCAGAAACGGCTTTTATTAAGATGGTTAACCATTTAAGATCTGCATAGTAATTACATCAAAATGGTGAAATTTACAATTGTCAAATTTTGTCAGTTATACTGCACATTCATTTAGCCTTAAAATTTACACATTTCAAAATGATAAAAAGAGAAAACCCATCTTACAATTTGTTATGCAATTTCTCCTGAGTACAGGGACCCCCTACATGTGGCTGTTACTTTTTCATTATTGGGGCCATGTGTCGGCATCTTTTTGTGGGATGAGATGCTTTTACCATTGTTACCATTTTATCCCCTATTGTTGAAAATTTATGAACTTCTTTTTGAGGGCAGGAGTAGAAAATCATCAATTCTGTAGTGGAATTTTAATTTTTTCTTTTCTTTAGTGTTTACCGTACAGACTAAAAATCATGTTATCTTTATTCTATGGGTCAATATGATTACGGGAATACCACACTTGAACTTTTTTTTAATGTTTTACTAAAGTTGGTAAATAAAACCCTTATGTGGGGAAAAATCTTTCATTTGTTCATTGCTGTCTTCCAAGTGGCATAACATTTTTACTATTTTGGCTACAGAGCTGGTTGATGGCTTGCATTTTGTACAGTATCATTCTGGAGTACATATGTTTTTTATCACTATTTATTGTATTTGTTTGTGGGATTAAATAGGTAAAAATCATAATTTTTGGAGGATTTTTTCCTTTTTTTTACATGTTCATGAGGGTTAAATATTTATTTACTTTTATTCTACAGGTTGTTATGGAAGCGGTGATACTATATATGTGATGTTTGTGTTGGGATTTAGACTTTTTTGCGCTTTATATGTTATGGGGCTTATGGGCATTATAGATTTATTCATTTATTTTTTTTATTGAATAACTTTTTTTTTTTTTTAACCATGGGACATGAACAAGCAATCATCTGCTTGCTAGTTCATGATAATACAATGTGACATCATCTTAAAGGCACGGTATCAGCCTATGCATCAGTATTGCAGACGCCATCTTATGCGCACTGCCTGCAGACAGCCCTGGGGTCCTGATCGGACCACAGGACTGCCATAGGAATGATCAGCGTCCCCGCGAAGACGGTGCAGGGGGGCTAATCGTGGGGGAAAGACCCCCAGGACGCAGTTTAAATGCCATGGGCACAGCGGGCATTACAAAGTGATGTCTGTTCGTTACAGCCGCCACCCTGTGTATCACTATGCTGGCTCAGCTTCGATCTCGAACTGGGCCGGCATCAGGACGCAGAGCATTAAGGGGTTATAGGAAATCTACCATCAAAAGCATGATAAACCAGAGACACTTACTCATAGATCCAGGCACTGTGACTGTGGAATTTTTCTATTTGTTATCCGTGGCCTCCTTCCTTCTATAAAATCAACTGTTAGAACACAGCAACTCAGTTTTTCGAGGGCCCCTTTCAGCAAGCAGATTGACAGACTGTAACAGTGTGCAAGGAGCCCTTGCACTGTGCTAAAACTTCCTGCTTGCTGAGGTTGCAGCCTTGTTGGGACATGGTGGACATCCACCAATCATCACTACTTCATCCATCTGAACCATCCAGGGTTGCACGACACTCGTCAGTAAACAAGACTGTTTGAAAATTAGTCTTCATGTATGTCTGGGCTATTCTTTTTTTTATAGAACTGTATGTTTACATTTTTCACAGGTTTGTGTAAATCTTACAAAAATTTGATAACCAAACACAATTACATTAACCTTGGCCAGCTTATCCGGCCTTTCCACCAGAGAGATTCCTGTACTGTTTCGTAAAGCAATTTCCTTAATTTCTACTAAAATGGTTGGCTGGACGTACATGTCCACAAAATATGCTGTAGGGAGCCTCTCCCTGACCCACATGCCAACAATTATCCAGTACATTTGGGAAGAGCCGGTATTACACAGCAAGGGTGTTTGGTACCAATGGAGCAACAATTTTATGTTGGTTCTCTTTGTATGTTGTACATAGTGAGGTTTGTGCTGCAAGCCGCCTTTTGCGCTGCCTAGTCTCCTGATAGGAGCCCAGGCTATGCCCTACCATTTGGCCATGAATGCTCTGTTTTCGGGTCTGGGTGCAGTAGTAGCGAGTATATTCTGGAGATTAAGCCTGCAGTGTGAGTTGTTGTTTTACAAATGTATTCGATTTGCTCCAGTTTTGTAGTAAATTACGTATCTGTAAGTAGTGGTAATGGGAAGATAGCAGAATGTTGAATTTTTCCCTGTGTGTTGCAAATGGTAAGATCTTTAGAGTTAAGTGGTTTACTGCAAATCGAATCGTGCGCTTATGGCAAGGTTTTGCTTCTCACCCTACCATTATACCCTCCGCCGCCGGTGAGTAGAGAAACGACTGCATTGAAGACATTGGTGAAACAAGCGGGAACTTGGCCCCATATACTTAGTGTGAATGCTTTGGGACCCAGTGTTGGACTTGGGTATAGGAACCCCTGGGGACCACAATAACGAGTTGTGGTGGAATTGAGCCAGCCATAAATTTTCAATTTCCATCAACTTCGAATAGGCCAAGAGCTGTAACAATGCTGGTATATGTCTTAAATGCGCTGCACAATAATATTTGATAAGATCAGGCATAGACAATCCCTCCATCTTACGTGAGATCAATTCAGATTTAGCAACGCAGTGATGTTTCTGTGCCCAAACAAAATGGATGAGGGCTGCCTGCAAGGCCTTTAACTGTCTCAGGGGTACAGGGATGGGCAGGGTTTCAAAAAAGTACATAATTTTGGGCATAATTGTCATTGTCACAGATGCAATCCTCCCAAAAAGGGTCAACATTCCACTTGTTTAATAGCAAACAAATCTCACAGAACAACTTTTGTATTGTATGAAGCAGTAAGATGCACTCCTAAATATTTTATTACATCTTTCTTCCATGCAAACTTATAGCTAGGCTTCAGTAGCGTTACCGTTTCATCCGAAGCATTAATTGATAAAGCCTCTGTCTTGGATGTGTTAAGTTTTTACCCGGTTAAAACCTCAAATTGTCAATCTGGCCTGTGAGTTAGTTAACTGGTTAGCGACCACCCGCCGTGTGGTCCCGCTGCATGGAGAGGGCTCACGGGCTGAGCCCTCTCCATAGCTGGTAAGTCTTTGCTGCATAACCGGTAACTGTTATAATAGATGGGCGCCATCTTGCCTAGGATTGTCGCTCCCCGTGACGTCATCGGGGAGCGGCGATCCGTCTCCATGAGGCTATTTTGTTTTAACACCTTCGTTACAATGTGCTGATAATCCCCATATACTGCCATACTGTAGTATGGCAGTATATGATAGGATCGATCAGACAACCTAGGGTTAAAGTACCCTAGGGAGTCTGAAAAATAGTAAAAATAAAAATAAAAGAAAGTTTAAAAAAAATATAATAAAAAAAACAAAATTCAAATCACTCCTTTCCCTAGAACTGATATTAATATAAATAAACAGTAAAAATCACATTAGGTATCGCCGCGTCCAAAAATGCCCGTTCTATCAAAAAATATTAACGTTTTTTTCAATGTGTTTAACCCCGTAACTGAAAATAGCGTCCAAATTCGAAAATGGCACTTTTTTGCCATTTTGAAAAATACAAAAACAAACATCTATAAAAAGTGATCAAAAGGTCGTACAGTCCTAAAAATGATATCATTGAAAATATTATCAAATGTTGCAAAAAATGACACCACCCACAGCTACGTAGAGCAAGTATAAAAAAAGTTATTAGCGCCAGAAGATGGCAAAATAAAAAAAAAAAATTTCTACAGGAGGTTTTAATTTTTCTAAATGTATGAAAACATTATAAAACCTATACAAATTTGGTATCCCCGTAATCGTACCAACCCAAAGATTAAAGTAGACTTCTCATTTGGTGCGCTCAGTGAAAGACGTAATATCCAAGCCCACAAGAAAATGGCGCAAATACGTTTTTTCACCATTTTCACTTTTTGAAGGTGGGGATTGAAAAATGGAAATGAAAAAACAGGAAAGGGCCGGGTCCTTAACCGGTTAAAGATATCAAGGGGTTGGTTAGAGTCAGTAGCACATCATCGACAAACAGCAAAAGTGTGAATTCTCTGTCTTTTATGTGGATTCCTTGTACGTCAAGGTCTTGGCAGATAAGGTCTGCAAATGGCTTACAGAAAACATAGAACAAAAGAGAGGAGGGGATAAGGGGCATCCCTGCCTCGTGCCATTCCTAATCTGGTGTGTAGAGACCCTGTAGTGCATGTAAAAACATCCCATGTATGCCCACATGTTTCGGAACTTGAAACATGGAAGCCTATCAAAGGCTTTTTATGGAATACTTGTGGAACCGATCCGCTATTGCTGTTGGGTCGTGCAGTAGCCCTCCCTATTATCTCTGATAACATGCACGGTCTGATTAACCCTTTTCTCCTGCAGCTGCCTTGCTAGGAGTGTATGAGCCTCATTGCCTTTCTCATAGATTTGTCTAAAGAATGTCAACAGCTTCTCTACCTGCTTAAGCTGAAGTTCCCTGAGGAGTTCTACCAGTCTCCTCAGTGGGATTAGTAGCCATGTTCACTACCATATTCTCAATGGTCCCCTAATTTCTCTAATGTCTCTAGTCCTGACTCCATGGTCAATACAATGTCTGTGCATTAGCGCTTTACGTGCCTCAGACAATATGGATTAAGATGTGACTGCGTCTACATTGAAATGAAAGTATTGTCAATGCCAAAGTAAGGCCCTCCCTTCTATGTGGAGACTTCAGTAAAGCCTCATTCAGTCTCCAAAAACAGGCACGTGTGTGATTGTCCGAACATGAGATGGTTCCCACCCATGTGTGTGGTGCAGAGAAGAATGTAAATGCCTTATCTCTAGTTTTGCAAATTCACCACAAATCATATAGAGCACAAAGTTTGATCAGTTTGCAAAAATCAGTAGCTTAACCGCTTTCAGATCTGCTTGCCGGTGTATTTGCAATCGCTAGCCTATCCATGGATTCCATTTTACTATTTTGTAAGGGGAATTATTGCCTTACCCTAGATGTGGATGTAGGGTTATCGTGATCAGCTTTGGCTAGGTGTCTGTGGTCCAGCAAATAGGAATCAGCCAGTCAAATCTTCAGCTGTGTCTCAGCTAGGTTGCGCAGGGCAGGGGAGGAAAAAATAGAAAAAAGGGAGGGGTAGACACGGGACAAAATACACAAGTATTTCAATACTATCTCAAAGGGGAGGTTATATCGCTTCCCCTCTAGTTGGGGCAGGGGTTTATGTAACAGGGGAAAACAACCAGTTGTCTCATGCTCTCCTAGTGATTTAAGGGGAGCCTATGTATAAACCCAAGAATGGAGGTATATGTGACCAAGGCCCCTCCAAGAATGTCAATTATACTTCACAACATTCGAGTTCCTAGCCTTTTTTGTCTAGTACTGGTACTTCCCATGTGCTGCATAAGGAGTCTAAAGGTGGGAGCACATGGTAGAAGGTCCATCCTTAGTTGCCAAAAGGGCGAACTGGAACCCCCACTTTTATAGGACGCCATGCTGCCTCAGGGCCCCCACTACAGGGCGGCGGTGTCTTCCTTTTTGCAGGGTTATCCAGGAAAGATCGTGATCTTGAATTTAAAGGAAACCTACCATTTAGAATGGCAGGGGTAAGCTGTAAGTACCGTGCACCAGCTCAGGGTGAGCTGGTGCCGGTACTTACTTTCATTAGTGTTATAAACCGCGGTATTGCGGTTTTAACACTTTTTAAACTTTAGAGCAGGAGAGGCTTTGGCGCTGCGCGTGACCGTGCGCGCGCAACATCTCGCTATTTCCTATGTAGGTGCGCGCACGATCGTGCTCACGCAGGGCCGAAGCCTGTTCTGGTCTAGAGTTTAAAAAGTGTTAAAACCGTGATACCGCGGTTTATAACACTAACAAAAGTAAGTACCGGCACCAGCTCACCCTGAGCTGGTGCTCGGTACTTACAGCTTACCCCTGCCATTCTAAATGGTAGGTTTCCTTTAAGCACCCCTGAATCCCACTTCTCGATGTTTCCTGGTCGCCAACAGGAAATTCTCTTTAAATTCAAAATCCTGTAAACTGCATATTATGTCTCTGGGATTAGATGATTTAGGTCAGAGAGCTCTGTATGTCCTATCAAACTTAATCTGTACTGAGTTGTCCACCAGGATAGATGTGAACAAGGACACTAGGGTGGCTTTCACGACTTGTCTACCATTCACTTCTGGCACCTCTCTCACTCTTACATTGTTCCTTCTGCCCCTGTTGTCTAAATCTTCCAAGTGTGTGGACATTTCTTGCATAACATCAGTGTGAGGCCATAGTCATCTGAACTTGTGACATAGTGAACCGGTTTCGTCCGTTGCCGTCTCCAGTACTTCCATTCTACTCGCTATGTTTTGGAGATCCTGGCCCACCTCGACTTGAAAGCATCGTTCACTTCAGCTATAAGCATCTTAAAGCCCTCCTTAAGTAGGAAGATGCCTCTCACGGTGGGGGCTAAATATCTCCGTGTTTTGGGGGAAATTCACCTGGCAATGTATCCCTAGCTCCATACTTCATCTTCTGCGATCCCTTTGATTGAGGGGTACATTGTTTATCAGCCACCTTCCCTGGTGTGGTTGGGGATAAGGAGAAGCGCCCTTCTGTTGAAGATGTCTCTTGTACTACTATATCTGCCTGTCGCCATCATGTTAGTGTCCTCCTGCGGTGGTTGCCGTTTATTGGAATCACCTCTTGCTGGCAAGTTAGTGGTGCCTGAGCGTCCAGCTGCTGCTGTAGGAGACATATCTGTGTCTCTCTCTTCTGGGTCTCGCTCTGTCTCTGCACCTACTGTGGAAGATGGGACCTGCACGAGCGAGGAGGGAAGTGCCAATTGAGAGATCAGCTTCAGGTACTGGTCTAATGGTGGGATTTTCTCCCTAAACTTTTGTCGGTGCAGGGCTATAGACTTCTGCTCCTTATCGTAGCGTTTCCTGAGCTTCGGCGCCAGTTTGCGTGGCTGTCTAGGACCCAGAGCTGAGGATGCAAGCGGCCATCTTAGACAGTGCTTAGCCACACCCACCTGTTTGTGCTATTCTGACATCATGCAAAGAAATTCAAGCAGAAATTACCCAAAAACTCACAAGTTCAATGGATGCGAGAATTGTGAAGGTGACTTTGGATGCTTTTAGTTTCAGTGAATGTGACCTCCTAATGCTGCATATTCAACAAATGACCATTATAGGTACAACCAATAATATGTTTTGAAGCTCTACTGTGCATAATAAAGCAACTTTTATTGATGTCCTCTGATCCTGTACTGGAGGCAGGTAGCTCAGGAAGGAGGACATTGAGAAGGTCCCCTCGAACACAAAAGAGAATTGCTGAGGGAAGAGAAAGGAGTTTGAGAGAGGCAATGGATATGCGCTCTGCTACATCATTTCTCACTTCCTCAGGAAGGAAATGATTGAGAGAGACGTTGGAAATCAACCTTCGGCTGATTTAGCAGTCAGTGAGGAGGGTGGGGTATTTTGACTATATACTGCAGCTCCCCACCTCCAGTCAGAAAGGTAAATAGTTTTTTTTTTTTTAAACAGACTCCAGTATAAGCCGAGTTAGGGTTTTTAAGCACATTTTTGGGGGTTAAAAAAAACTCTGCTTATACTCGAGAATATACTCTACTGTAAAACTAATAACATTGTTTCCTATGCATAGTATGGTGCCGAAACCATTTAATAGTTTTCTAGAAATGAGTTCTAGACTCCTGTCCAGATCACCTAGACTTCAGGATAAAGATTTCTCCCAAAGTAAAAAATATTATTAGATTGGTGATCAAAGTCTAAATCTGGGGAAAGGAGTAGCTTGGAATCCAACCCGGTGTTGTCAATTCAAACAGATGCAAGCCAGGTTGGCTGGGGAGCAGTCCTTCCAGGTTACTTTACTCAGGGCCAATGGCCTCAGTGTATGAGTACACAATCCTCAAATCTGAGGGAATTGACAGTGGTCTGAGAGACTTTAAAGAGGCTCCGATTAGTGTCTCCAGCAAAAAAAAAAAATAAAAAAATATCAGAAACCTCATGGATAACAGGACCACCATAGCTTATCTACGTCGACAGGGAGGTGTACTCGCTCCTTGGATCATATACAATAATGAAAAATATTCATCTGGGCCGAGAAGAACCTGGAATCTTTGTCAGCAGTATCAGATTTTCTGGTCAGGGAAAAATTAGATCCATAACAAAAACCTGGGGTCAACCGTCAATGGTCTGCAACCAGGAAATACACACACACAAATACACACACACACCTTTTTTGAGAACAATCCCACAGGTCTGGATGAATATTGATCTCACATATGCTTTTCCTCCCTTAACTCTCAAAAGGCATACAGAAGATCCAGCCAAGCCATGCCACAGTGATTCTGATGGTTCCATCATAGTGTCATAGTACATAAGGCTGGAAGGAGACGCAAGTCCATCAAGTCCAACCTTTAAGAATTAAATAAATGTTTTATCCCCATAACCCGTGATATTTTTTCTCTCCAGAAAGTCATCCAGGCCTCTCTTGAACATGTACATAGAGTCGGCCATAACAACCTCCTGCGGCAGAGAGTTCCATAGTCTCACTGCTCTTACAGTAAGGAACCTTTGTCTATGTTGATGGTAGAATCGCCTCTCCTCTAGGCGTAGAGGATGCCCCCTTGTCCTGGTCACAGGCCGAGGTATAAAAAGATCTTTGGAGAGATCCTTGTACTGTCCGTTCAGGTATTTGTACATTGTAATGAGGTCTCCCCTCAGTCGTCTTTTTTCTAAACTGAATAATCCCAAATTTTGTAATCTGTCATTGTATTCTAGTCCCCCCATTCCCCTAATAATCCTGGTTGCTCTCCTCTGCACCCGTTCCAGCTCTACTATATCCTTTTTATACACTAGTGCCCAAAACTGTACACAATATTCCATGTGTGGTCTGACCAGGGATTTGTATAAGGGCAAAACTATGTCTTTATCATGAGAATCTATTCCTCTCTTGATACATCCCATTATTTTATTTGCTTTAGCAGCAGCCGCCTGGCTCTGGTCACTAAAATTAAGTTTACCATCCACCAATACCCTCAAGTCCTTTTCAGCTTCAGTTTTACTAAGTAATTGACCGTTTAGAACATAATTATACTTTTTGTTTCCATGGCCCAAGTGCATAACTTTACATTTATCTACATTAAACCTCATCAACCATTTCTCTGCCCATCCCTCAAGCTTCCACAAATCCCTCTGTAATGCTAAACTATCGACCTCAGTATTTATTACTTTACACAGCTTAGTATCATCTGCAAATATTGAAACTTGACTGTGTAAACCCACTACAAGGTCATTAATAAAAATATTAAAAAGAAGTGGCCCCAATACTGACCCCTGTGGCACTCCACTGGTAACATCAACCCAATCTGAGAATGTGCCATTAATGACCACCCTCTGTTTTCTATCACTAAACCAATTACTTACCCAAATACAGATTTTCTCCTATTCCCAGCAGTCTCATTTTATATACCAACCTTTTATGTGGCACGGTGTCAAATGCCTTTGAAAAGTCCAAATATACAACATCTACAGCGTCCCCCAGATCCAGTCTTGAACTTACCTCCTCGTAGAAACCATTCAGATTAGTCTGACAGGACCGATCTCTCATAAACCCATGCTGACGCTGGGTTATAAGGTTGTGCACAGTGAGATACTCCAGGATAGCATCTCTAATAAACCCCTCAAATATTTTCCCCACCACAGCAGTTAGACTCACGGGTCTGTAGTTTCCAGGATCACTATTTGATCCTTTTTTTGTATATTGGTACCACATTTGCTATGCGCCATTCCTGTGGAACATAACCAGTCCTCAGTGAATCTTCAAATATTAAAAATAACGGTTTGTCTATCACTGTACATAATTCATGCAGAACCCGGGGGTGTATGCCATCTGGCCCCAGTGATTTATCTATCTTAGTGGTTGCGAGGCGGCGCCGTACCTCTTCCTGGCTTAAACTGTTGACATTATAAAAAGAATTTACATTATTCCTCATTGTGTCTTCCACCAGGGGATTTTTCTGGGTAAAGACAGTTAAGAAGGCGACATTCAGTAGATTGGCCCTTTTCTCATCTCCTTCCACCATGACCCCCATGTTATTTCTAAGGGGACCCACACTCTCTGTTTTTAGTTTCTTATCATTTATATACTTGAAAAATAATTTGGGATTATTTTTGCTCTCCCTGGCAATATTTCTCTCAGTCTCTATTTTTGCTGCCTTTTTTCTGCTTTTTACAGGATTTATTTTTCTCTTTATAATCCTGTAATGCCTCATCGCTACCTTCACGTTTTAGCACCTTAAACACTTTATCTTTCTCGCTTATTGCCTTTCTTACAAGACTAGTTAGCCACATAGGGTTTTTCTTGTTACTTTTATGCTTTTTCCCATAAGGTATGTGTTTCTCACAGGACTTTTCAGAATATATGAGAAAAAGTCCCATTTTTTTTTTTGGGGGGCTTTGAACTCTTTCTCTTCACCTGGGGTCATTTGAAAACTGAATGCCCAGTCAATGTTTTGTGGTTTTGTTTCTGTCTCCTCTTTACAATGACAATTACTCTTTTGGAAACCCTTTACATTTTCTTTCATGAAATTGTTAACCAATAAATGCTAAAATATTTGCAGTGTCCGATCCATCACCCTTGTCACAAATTTTAGCTACAGGTGCGACAGGGTGCATGTAAATCTGATCTGAAAACACTTATATCTTTTGAACTGTGACTCTGTTTCGGTGTCCAGTTAGATAGGTGAATCTCTCCCCTTTAATATCGTGGCACAAAATCATTTTTAGACATCTTTCACATGAACGCATGCTCGCCCCACTAACCTGTAGGTACAACTTAGAGCAAGCTCTTTTTTTTTTTTCCTCCAGTATCATATGGTACGATGACAAAGCGTCTCATTTAATGGATGACGTATTACCCCTTTTAATGAATGTGGCTGTATTCTACCCTGTACTGATGCGATAAAAAAAAACCTGTACTGAAAATCAGGTTTGTGTGCAAGAGGCCTTAAAGTTAGTTGGGATGGAAAGCTGTGCATAAAATCACATATTTAATGCACTTTCTCAGTGGATTATTCTCCTGCTGAAATTTAATGGGGAGATGCTCCAGTTTAATAGGACACACAGAACTGTGTTTCTAGGTGCCATAGTTCAGTTATGATCCATTTAAAAGCATATCTACTGTCATGTCTGTACACGTGCATCTGCATAGTGTAATGTGCAATAGCATGTATGTAACTGCTGAAGTAGTTTATATGGAGAACTTGGTTTCATAAATCTTTATTATTGTATTTTTGTTTCATATCAAAAGTTGACATTGTGTTTAACTTTTGTGTGATTCAGGGTCATCTTGGTGCTTCTTATGTAAGTAAACTATGTAATGCACCACTCTTGCCTGCTCCTGCAGCAGTTCAAGGAACATTGGGCCCGTTCTAGGACCAAATTCAAGCAGTGTAGTGACATCAGGACATAGCAGATTTCCATTCTACTCCGTCCACAATCTACGACTAGAAAGGAAAGTGTGCTCTTGGAGGCAGTGCAGATAGCTCCAAAAAGGAAAAGGTAACCATGTTTTCTGAGACTTATCAATGATCGTTGTTAAAGGGGTTTCTTTCATCACCTCCATCAACTTCTACTTTTTGCATCCAGGGGATACCATTCAGAGTTATTTAGGACACTAACTATCACAGGTTCTTTATGGACAGTGTAATCAGTGATCACAGTCCAAAACTGCAATAACGTAAAAAGGCAAAACAAAAAACTGTGTATTTACCCACCTTTAAATTGGCGTGCACAGTCTTTAAGAGTCAAATAACACACTAAGGCCTCATTCAGATGGCCTTTGGGGGACGTATATACAGCAACGTATATTCTTCAGATATACGTCCCCCATAGCCCTGCAATAGACGCGCGGCGCCATATGGAGTGGTAACGTATCGTACCGTTCCATGGCCGTTAACATATAGGATTATATCCTATCTTTTCTCTTGCTACGGCGCTGTGCTTCATGTTCCTATATGGAGAGGGGCGGGGTGAGCAGCACTCCCCCCTCCTCCTCTCCACAGCGCCGACGTTTGCTACAGTACGGCGGGCACAAGCAGTGTGAATTCACGTAGAGAGGATCGCATGCCTGCTCAAAACTGCAAAAAGAGACCTCTGTTGTTAGAAGAAAAAAAGTTATAACTGATGAAAGCTGATGACTGGTCCTTTTGTAGGGTATCCCCTACATATCCCTGAAATGTCTGAACACCAGCAAGAACATTGGCATTGCAAAGATGGACTTTTTATTTTTCCTTCTTTATTTTTTTTCCTTTTACATTGTTGCATACCCTCCACTTCTCTTACATTGTGGCCTATGCCAGCTGTCATCCCAACCTCATTTCATGCTCCATCCCATCTCCCCCTAGTTGCAGTTATACCAGATATCCATCTCTCACCTTCCCCCTGCCATCCGTCTTCTAAAGCTGCCAGGCGGAAGGACACATATGATCATGCCTGCTGCCCTCAGTACAGCACAATGATAAGCAGAACGTGAGGGATCACTGCATTCCACTAGAGCTCAGTTTCTTGGGATGAACCTGAAATCCGCTACATTGGGAGGAATAGTAACCCGCAGGATTACAAACTCAACAAAAACACGCACTTACAGATAGGCCAATTTATAGACTTCAATTTTTTAATTTTTGCTTGTTACATAACATGAAATTTCTCAAAACTACGGCCTCTCTTGTGCTTCTATGGGGTCGCTTAACTAGTGCGTGTTATTAAAATTACTATCCACATTAGGTTTAATCTGGAAACTTGTGTAAAGTACTGCATATACCCCAAGAATATTTTGGAACCATTGTCCTCCCAGATATCCTTTCAATGACAGCATCTGAAAGCTGTACTTTGTGTGGCGGGTGTTGGACTCAATTCTCCAAATGTGTACACACACACACACACGCACCACGCACGCACGTAGTCAGTACAGAGGTGTAGCTGTGTGGTACAGATACTGCTGCAAATACTTTGGTGACCATGTCCATTACTTTCCCTTGTATAAAGAGGTTATTGATCACATGTTTTGCTCTGTGTTTTTATCCTTTTTTCTCTCTTATGATAGAAAAATTCTGATTCAGGAGCGGGCCAGCACAAGAGGTTAAATTGGCCATAAAACAATCTATCAAAATAAGATTCACAAAGGATGATATAAAATAGTGAAGAAAGCTGTGGACAAGGTGAGAAAGACCAGTAACTGCTGAATGTGCGCCTCCTCCAGCTACACAGATATGGGGCAAACATTCTTTCTGGTCCTAGTTGTCAAATTTGGACCACTTCAGCCCTCTATCGTTCCATGCTTTTAACCAATCGCCAAATATTCAGCTCCACTCTGCAAAACTGAAGGGGAGGCCCATCTCCTGATACATGAGCGATTCATCTCTGCTTCACACATGTGGCACATTGGACTTGCGGCATATTCCATATGTGATTTGCACACTTTTTCTAGCATATATATTATGCGACCACTTGAAAGTAAACTGATAGCAGATCATTCAGTCTGCAGAACCTTCACTTCACACCATAGGACTTGTGCACATAGCTGATAGCAGCTTCACAGCCTTTTCTCTGTTTACAGCTTTCTTTAGATATTTCACATATATTCTTATTTTGCTTATGGCTTCTATGATCCAGAAGTTATGATTGTTTGTCTTTTTGTCTTGTAAATAGTGTGTATCCCTCCATAAGGGGTGGGACAGGAGTTGCCTGATGGAGTTTTAAAATTCATTTTTATTTATTTTTCTTCTAGGTTTGTCATAGTAAAAGTGAGAGTCGATTCAGCTAAGTGGCAAATCTTGTTAAAGCTATGTAGATAGATATAACCACTCTCGCAAAAGGGACTGACGACAAACTGTGAACCACTTTCAATCACGGGAATGACCCCGGCAGACTAACGGACTCGCCACCGTAATTGTCCAAGTGCAATTTGTGTCTCCACAAACTGTCCACAACTGCGATTGGACCTGAGTTTTGATAATTTTTCATTTGGAAACCTTTTTGATTTAGAGCTCTTTACCCCCCTTCCCGTTCATAAAACTTAATGAATTTTTGTTTTATTAGGGTGAACATATGAATATAATGTACAGTTTTGACCTTCTCAATGATGTGTGTAATATTAGAGATGTTGATCTCACTACTTGGCTATCAGCTGTTATTGTGTGTACAGTACATGTAATCGTTGGTTAAAAGTCTGATACTAGATTCTTTTGATTGTGTTTTCTTCTATAATGGTAAGATGTTTTTTCTTGCTCCTTTGTAGTCTAACTGGACACGCTGGTCTCTAAGTGTACCCAATGTATGCAGGTCTCTGTATCTTGATATAGAATCTGTTTAGAAATAAACTTTCAGAATAACAATATGCCTACTGCAAAATATGTCCGACAAATATATATTTTTTTAAGATGGACATGGATCTTGGAAACACCAAATAAATAAATATGCTGCTTGTTTTGGTCGTCTTTCTTTATTGATTTATAAGAACAGAGATCTGCAGACCTGTCCACAACAAGTGAATACTTCGTGAAATAGCAATTCACACAATCTTTTCTAATGCTGCATCATACCATAGGGCGAAAGTTCTCTTGGAAATTGGTAACTATGATTTATGCCAACATATAAAAATGTACACTTGTGGGAAAAAATAATTTGCAAGGGTAATTATCCTTCATTAGAGGGCTATGGGAAATTCCAAATCCCTCTCCCTACATGCCCTTAACAGCTTAAATCGTAGCCAAAAGGTTATAGGGAAAAATGTATAAACACCTATTGCTGTCCTTGGGCTAGTTGTTCTCAAAGACAAAAGCCCCCCCCCCCCCCCCCCCCCCAAAAAAAAAACTGGGAAACACACTATATGATTGTGCCAACTCTGCGGCTCCTGCTGCTGCCGCACTTCACACTATATGATGTGCCACTCTGCGGGTTCCATGCTGCTGTGATGCCACCTTCACACTATATGAGTTGTTTTCCCTCTGCGGGCTCCTGTGCCTGCTTATGATGCCACCATACAATATATCATTGTGCCACTCTGCGCTCTTGCTGCTTCTGATGCACACTTCCACATATCTATTGTTGCCATCTGCGGGGCTCCTGACTGCCTTGCTTCTGATGACGCCTTCACACTATATCATTTGCCACTCTGCGAGGCTCTGCTGCTGACGGCTTTGTGCCGCTTCACACTATATGCATTGTGACACCCTGCAGGCTCGCTGTGCTTTGATGCCACTTCACACTATATGTTGTGCCACTCTGCGGCTCATGCTGCTTTCTGATGCTGCCTCACACATATCATTGTGCCACGCTGCGGCTCTGCTGTTTGAGCCACTTCACACTAAACATGTGCCACTCTGCGGGTCCTTGCTACATCTGATGCACCAACACACAATATATCATTGTTGCACTCTGTGGCTCTCCTGTGTGCTACTGATGCCACACTTCACACTATATCATTGGTGCCACTCTGCGGGTCCTGCTGTCTTCTGATGCCACCCAACACACTTGAATGTGCCACCGGCGGCTCCTGCTGCTCTGATGCCACCTTCACCTATATAATTCGCACACTCTGCGGGTCCCTGCTGCGTGCTACCGAGTGCCACCCAACACACTTATGATTGTGACCACTTGCGGGCTACCTTCTGCTGCCGCTTCAACTATATGATTGTGCACATCTGGGGTTCTGCATGCGCTGCTTTTGATGCACTTCACACAATGATTGGTTACACTCTGCGGGCTCTGCTGCTGCACTTCTGATGCCACCATCACAATATCATTGTGCCAACTTGCCGCTCTTGCTGCTTCTGAGCCACCTCATACTAATCATTGAGCCCACCTGGGGCTCTGCTGCACAAACACACATATATCATGTGCCACTCTGCGGGCTGCCTGCAGACTTTCTAATGCCACCAACACACTGATCATTGTTTTTGCCACCTGCGCTCTTTGCTGACTTCTGATGGCAAACACACTATACATTGGACCTACTGTGGGTCTCCTAGGCTGCGTGCTACTGATTGCCAACCTTCACACCATAGATCATTGTGCCACTCTGCGGGCTCCTGGCTGCTACTGATGCCCCGACGGCACTGATATCATTGTGCCACTCTGTGGGCTTTCCTGTTGCTGACACCAGGTTTGCTGCCACTGTGGATCTGCTGCTGGCTTCTCTGCTGCCACCTCCACACTATTATCCATGTGCCACCTGGGGCCTACCATGTTTCCGCCCACCTCCTAAATCTTGTCATTGTGCCACTCTGCAAGCCTATCATTGCTGCTGCCAATGGACCAGCTGTCTCCTTGGAACACCCTGTGAGTCCAAATGCTGGTTTCACCCTACATACACTCTATGACACTTGCCAGTATGTTTGGTTTCCCCTTCATTTCATCTGTCAGAAGATGAAAGATTCAGGAGTGAGGATTCAGGGTGGATGCAGAACACAGGAATGAAAAGTATCCATTGCTGCTCCTTCTATTCTGGATCTAACTCCTGTTTGGCTTTAGCAAACTGATGGTTATTGACGATTGAAAGAGGACACGACGTGCAAAGAAACCAAAATGATCAGTGACGTCAATGCAAATTACTGCCGAATCCTCTGCAACTCTTTTTGGGGGGCTTTCACATGTCTACGAGTTTAACAAAACAGTTTGTCTTAATCTATGGAATCATCTGAGGTCAGTGTTTGAAAAAGGTGCTCATCTTGATTTATAGTGGGGGGGATCGTTTGCCCTCAGTCGGTCCTTCGAGCATGGCAAAGACGTACCCCGTCAGGGGCTGCGTCCCGCTTCGCTTATTTGGTGAAGTGGCTCTGATGGCAAGGTGCACAGGACGTGAAGAGTAGAATGCGATCTAAGAGCAGCGGCTGTACATGTGCATGTCATACTCAAAAACGCATGTTTGAAGGACCAAACCACGCTCCCTAAGCATATTATGCTGGCACAACGTCTACTAAACACCCTACAGGCTCTCTGAGCCAGGAAAGCCTGTTAACGGATCGTTTGATTCGATTCGTGTCGAATCGAATTTTTTAAAAACAAATCGCCGAATCGGAACGACCCATCTCTACTCACATGTTCGAACTTATTTGTAGTAAAAATTTTGCTGATAAGTTTGAGTTTATTTACGGTACAAAAAAAATAAAATAATTATGGAACTTGAAAAATTTGCATTTTCGAAATTGCGCTTTCAGGCAGATTTACACCTAAAGTAAGTTGTGATAATCAGAAACGTCTTTATTAAGATGTAACCCATTAAGATCTGCCTAGTAATTACATCAAAACTGGGTGAAATTTACATTGTCACATTTGTCGTTATACTCACATCATTTAGCCTTAAAATTTACACATTTCCAAAATGATAAAAGAGAACCAATCTTAACAATTGTGTAAGATTCTCCTGAGTACAGGGACCCCTAATGTGGCTGTTACTTTTTCATTATGGGGGCCATGTGCGTCGGCATCTTTTGTGGGATGAGATTGCTTTTTACCCATGGTACCATTTTCACCCTATTGTGACATTTATGAACTTCTTTTTGAGGGCAGGAGTAAGAAAATCATCAATTCTGTAGGGATTTTAATTTTTCTTTTCTAGTGGGTTCCGTACAGACTCAAAAATCTGAGCTTATCCATCTATGGGTCAATATGATTCGGGAATACCACACTTGAAACTTTTTTGTTTTTTTTAATGTTTACTAAAGTTGGAAATAACCCTATGGGGGAAAAATCTTCATTTGTTCATTGCTGTCTTCAAGTGGCAACCATTTTTACGTATGTTGGCATAGGGGTTGATGGCTGCATGTACTTTAGTATCATTCTGCGAGTACATATGTTTGTTATCACTATTATTGTATTGGTTTGTGGGATTAAATAGGAAAATCATAATTTTGGGAGATTTTTCCTTTTTTTACTGTTCATGAGGCGTTAAAAAAATATTTAGTACTTTTATTCTACCGGTTGTATGGATAGCCCGGTTAGATTCCTAAATATGTGTCGTTGTGTGCTTATTAACTTTTGCAGACTGTTATAGATACGACGGGCCCTATGGGCATCTCCCCTTATAGCTTTATTCATTCACCTTCTTTTATTGAATAACTTTTTTTCATCCCCTCTAACCATGGCCGCGGACATGAACAACGCAATCATCTGCTTGCTAGTTCTGTCATAATACAAGGTGACCATCATTAAAGGCACCTTTCGGTATACAGGTAGCATCAGTATTGCAGACGCCCCATCTTATGAGCACTGCCTGCAGAAGCCTGGGTCTATCGGACCACAGGACGCAAGGAATGGATCAGCGTCCACGCGAAGACGGTTGCAGGGGGCTAACGTGGGGAAGCCCCCCAGGACGCGTTAGTTTTAAATGCCATGGGCGACAGCGGGGCATTACAAAGTGATGTCTGTTCGTTTACAGCCGCCCCCTGTTATCACTAGCTGGCTCAGCTTCGATCTCGAATGGGCCGCATACAGGACGCGAGAAGCATCGGGGTATTATAGGAATCTACCATCAAAAGCATTGATAAACACAGAGGACAACTTACTCATAGTCCAGGCACTGTGACTGTGGAACTTTTTATTTGTTATCCGTGGCTACTTCCTTTCTTAAAATACACGTTAGAACAGCAGACTCAGTTTTTCGTGCGGCCCCTTCAGAAAGCGAGATTGACGACTGTAACAGTGGCAAGGAGCCACTTGCACTGTGCTACTTAAATTCCTGCTTGCTGAGGTTGCAGCCTGTGGGACATGGTGGAACACCACCAATCATCACTACTTCATTCATTCGAACCATCCAGGGGTTGCACGAACTCGTCAGTAAACAAGCCGTTGAAATAAGTCTCATGTATGTCTGGGCTATTCTTTTTTTGTAGAAGTATGTTTACATTCTTCACAGGTTGTGTAATCTTCAAAAATTTGAGAACCAAACACAATTACCATAACCTGGCCAGGCTTATCCGGCCCTTTCCACCAGAGTTTTAGATTCCTGTACTGTTTCGTAAAGCAATTTCTTAATTACTACTAAAATGGTTGGCGGAAGCTACAGTGCCACACAAAATAGCTGGTAGGGAGCTCCTCAGGCTGACCCAATGCCAACAATTTTCAGGACATTTGGAAGAGCAGGTATTAACACAAGGGTTGTTTGGTTACCAATGGAGAGCAACAATTTTATGTGGTTCTCTTGTATGTTGCCATAGTGATGTTGTGCTGGCACGCCGCATTTTGCGCTGCCTAGTCTCCTGATAGGAGCCGGCTATGCCTCATTGGCTGAATGCTCTGTTTCTCGGGTCTGGGTGCAGTAGTGCGAGTTATTGGAGATTAAGCCCTCTGCTGTGTGAGTTTGTTGTTCTACAAAGTATTCGATTGCCTCCAGTTTGTGTAGTAAATTACGTTGGTAACGTAGTGGGTATCGGGAAGTAGCCAGAATGTTGCATTTTCTCGGTGTTGCAACATGGTAAGTCTTTTAGACGTTAAAGTGGTTTACGCAAAGTCGAACGGGCGCTTTTATGGCAAGTTTTGTTTCAACCCTACCATTATCTCCGCTCGCCGGTGGTAGGAGACACGCTCATTGAAGACATGGTGAAACACGCGGAACCTGTGCCCCCATATATTAGTGTGCCTGCTTTGGGACCAGGTGTGGAATGGGGTAGTATGGAACCCCTGGGGACCACAATCAATGAGTAGTGGTGGAATTGAGCCAGCCATAAAATTTCAATTCCATCAAACTTAGAATAGGCCAAGAGCGTGTTTAAAATGCTGGATATGTCTTAAATGCGTGCACAATAATATTTGATAAATCAAGGCATAGACAATCCCTCCATCTACGTGAGATCAATCCAGATTTAGCAACGCAGTGATGGTTTCTGTGCCCAAACAAATGGATGAGGGGCCTGCAAGGCTTCTTTAAAACTGTCTCAGGGTACAGGGATGGAGGCAGGGTTCAAAAAAAGTACAATAATTTGGGCATAATTGTTCATTGTCCAACAGATGCCAATCCTCCCAAAGGACGGTCAATCATTCCACTGTTAATAGCAAACAAATCTCAAGAACAACTTTTGTATGTATGAAGAGTAAGAAGGCACTCCTAAATATTTTATTACATCTTTTCTTCCATGCAAACTTAGAGCTAGGCTGTCAGTAGCGTTACCGTTTCATCAGAAGACATAATTGAAAAGCTCTGTCTTGGATGTGGTAAGTTTTTTACCGTTAAAACCTCAATTGTCAATGGCCTGTGAAGTTGTTAACTGGTTAGCGACCACCCGCCGTGTGGGTCCCGCTGCAGGGAGAGGGCTCACGGGCTGGAGCACCTCCCATAGTGGTAAGTCTTTGCTGATAACCGGGATACTGTATAATAGATGGCGCACTTGCCAGGGATTGTCGCTCCCCGTGACGTCATGGGGTAGCGGCGATCGTCTCACATGAGGCTATTTTGTTTTAACACCCTTCGTACAAGTGCTGATAATCCCCAGATACTGCCATACCGTATGTATGGCGTATATGATAGGATCGATCAGACAACCTAGGGGTTTAAAGTACCCTAGGGAGTCTGAAAAATAGTTAAAAATAAAATAAAAAAGTTTAAAAAAAATATAATAAAAAAACACAAAATTCAATACTCCTTGCCATAGAAGACTGATATGATATATTAATAAACAGTAAAAATCACATTAGGTATGCCGACGTCCACAAAATGCCCGTTACTATCAAAAAAGATTAACGTTTTTCATAGTGTTTAACCCACGTACTGAACAATAGCGTAAAGTTCGGAAAAATGGCACGTTTTATTGTTGAAAAATACAAAAACAACATCTATAAAAAGTGGATATCAAAAGGTCGTACAGTCCTAAAAATGCATATCATTGATAAATATATCAATGTTGCAAAAAAGACACCCCCCACGGCACGTTAGAGCAAGTATAAAAAAGTTATTAGGCCAGAAGATGGCAAATAAAAAAAATAAAATAATTATACAGGTACGGTTTAAGTTTTCTAATGTATGAAAACATTATTAAACACCTATACAAATTTGGTATCCCCGTAATGTACCAACCCAAAGATTTAAAGTAACTCTCATTGGTGCGCTCAGTGCAAAGACGTATATCCAAGCCCACAAGAAAATGGCCGCAAATACGTTTTTTTCCCATTTTCACTTTGGAAGGGTGGGGATTGAAAAATGGAAAATGAAAAAACAAGGAAAGGGCGGGTCTTAACGGGCTAAAGATATAAGGGGTTGGTTAGATCAGTGCACATCATCGACATAACAGCAAAGTGTGAATGTGACTCTGCGTTTAGTGGATTCTTGTACGCAAGTCTTGGCAGATTAAGGTCTGCCAAATGGCTACAGAAAAATAGAACAAAAGAGGGAGGGGAGAAGGGGCAGTCACCTTGCCTCGTGCCATTCCTATCTGGTGTGTGAGGACCCTGTAGTGCATGTAAAACATCCCAGTATGCCCAATGTTTCGGGAAACTTGAACCAGTGAAGCCTATCAAAGTGTTTTATGGAATACTTGATGGAACCGATCCGCTATTGCTGTTGGGTCGTGCAGTAGCCCTCCCTTTATCTCGGTATAACATGCACGGTCGTAGATTAACCTTTTCTCTGCAGCTGCTTGCTAGGAGGTGTAGAGCCTTCATTGCCTTTCTGCATGAAGATTGTCTAAGAATGTCAAACAGCTTCTCTACCTGCTTAAAGCGGAAGTTCCTGAGGAGTTTACCAGTCTCTCAGTCGATTAGTAAGCAGGTTCACTACCATGATTCCCAATCGGTCCCCTATTCTCTAATGTTCTAGTCCTGACTCCATGGTCAATAACAATGTCTGTGCAGTAGCGGCTGTTACGTGCTCAGGAAAATATGGAATAAGATGGGACTGAGTCTACAATTCGAAATGAAAAGGATTGTCAATGCCAAAGTAAGGCCCTCCCTTCTATGTGGAGACTCATTAAGCCTCCATTCAGTCCTCCAAAAACAGGAAGGTGTGTGATTGTTGAACATGAGGATGGTTCACCCATGTGTGTGGTGCAGAGGAAGAGATGTAAAGCCTGATCATATGTTTGCAAAATCACCACAAATCATATAGAGCACAAGTTTGATTCAGTTTGCAAAAACCAGTTAGCTTAACGCTTTCGATCTGCTTGAGGTGTATTGCAATCGCTAGCCTATCCATGGATTCCATTTACTATTCTGTGAAGGGGGAATTATTGCATTACCCTAGATGTGGATTGTATAGGGTTATCGTGATCAGTTTGGCTAGGTGTCTGTGGTCCAGCAACTAGGAATCAGGCCAGTAAACCTAAGCTGGTTCAGCTAGGTTGTGCAGGAGGCAGGGGAGGGAAAAAATAGAAAAAAGGAGGGGTAGACACGGGACAAAATACACAAGTCATTTCAAGACGATTCAAAGGGGAGGTTATATCGCTTCCCTCTAGGTTGGGGCAGGGTTATGAACAGGGGAAAACAACCAGTTGGTCTAATGCCTCCTAGTGGATTTAAGGGCAGCCTATGTATAAACCCAAGAATGGAGGTACTATGTGCCAAGGCCCTCCAAGAATGTCACATTATCTTCCACAACATTTGAGTTACTGCCTTTTTGGTCGAGTATTGGTACTTCCAATGGGCTGCATAAGGAGGTCTAAAGGTGGGCAGCCAGAGCAAGCAATGGGTAGAAGGTCACTACGTTGCCAAAAGGGCGAACTGAACCCCCACTTTAAGGACGCCATGTGCCCAGGGCCCCCACACGATTAGATCAGCCATGACGCCTCCTCCAAACGTTGAGAAATGAGTCGGGGTTCTAACTACCTGCCTCAGCTACTATTCTGATGCTGCCACCTGCCTGATGCCACACATCTGCTGCTAGTTTCACCATCTGCCTGCCACAATCTTTACCAGGGACTGGAATTGTCCACCACCTCCACACTATATCATGGTGCCACTCTGCAGGCTCCTGCTGCTTCTGATGCCACCTTCACACTATATCATTGTGCCACTCTGCGGGCTCCTGCTGCTTCTGCTTCTGATGCCGCCTTCACACTATATCATTGTGCCACTCTGCGGGCTCCTGCTGCTGCTGCTTCTGATGCCGCCTTCACACTATATCATTGTGCCACCCTGCAGGCTCCTGCTGCTGCTTCTGATGCCACCTTCACACTATATGATTGTGCCACTCTGCGGGCTCCTGCTGCTTCTGATGCTGCCTTCACACTATATCATTGTGCCACTCTGCGGGCTCTTGCTGCTTCTGATGCCACCTTCACACTATATCATTGTGCCACTCTGCGGGATCCTGCTACATCTGATGCCACCAACACACTATATCATTGTGCCACTCTGTGGGCTCCTCCTGCTGCTGCTACTGATGCCACCTTCACACTATATCATTGTGCCACTCTGCGGGCTCCTGCTGCTTCTGATGCCACCAACACACTATGAATGTGCCACTCTGCGGGCTCCTGCTGCTTCTGATGCCACCTTCACACTATATAATTCTGCCACTCTGCGGGCTCCTGCTGCTGCTACCGATGCCACCAACACACTATATGATTGTGCCACTCTGCGGGCTCCTTCTGCTGCCGCCTTCACACTATATGATTGTGCCACTCTGCGGGTTCGCGTGCTGCTGCGCTCTGATGCCACCATCACACTATATCATTGTGCCACTCTGCGGGCTGCTGCTGCTTTTGATGCCACCAACACACTATATCATTGTGCCACTCTGCCGCTCTTGCTGCTTCTGATGCCAACACACTATATCATTGTGCCACTCTGTGGGCTCCTCCTGCTGCTGTTACTACTGATGCCACCTTCACACTATATCATTGTGCCACTCTGCGGGCTATTCGAAAAGTCTGTTGAGAAACACTACCTTAGATGGAAAAAGCATAAAAGTAACAAGAAAAACCCTATGTGGCTACTAGTCTTGTAAGAAGCAATAAGCGAGAAAGATTAAAGTGTTAAGGTGCTAAAACGTGAAGTGAGCCGATGAGGCATTACAGGATTATAAAGAGAAAAGTAAATCCTGTAAAAAGCAGAAAAGGCAGCCAAAAATAGAGACTGAGAGAAATATTGCCAGGAGAGCAAAAATTACCAACATTATTTTCAAGTATATAAAATGATAAGAAACTAAAACGAGAGTGTGGGTCCCTTAGAATACACTTGGGGTCATGGTGGGAGGAGGAGATAGGGAGAAAAGGGCCATCTATGAATTTTAAGATGGACAGTGGGATCGTAAATTGGGAAACACCAAATAAATAAATATGCGCTGTTTGGTCCTCTGTCTTTGTGATGATAAGACACAGAAATCTGCAGACCTGTCACAACAAGTGATAGCCAAGGAGGAGAGCAAAAATCATCCCAAATTATTTTTCAAGTATATAAATGATAAGAAAACTAAAAACAGAGAGTGTGGGTCCCCTTAGAAATAACAGGGGGTCATGGTGGAAGGAGATGAGAAAAGGGCCAATTCTATGAATGTCGCCCTTTTAACTGTCTTACCCAGAAAAATCACCCTGGTGGAAGACACAATGAGGAATAATGAAATTCTTTTTATAATGTAAACAGTTTAAGCAGGAGGAAGAGGTACGGCGCCGCCTCGCAACCCTAAGATAGATAAATCACTGGGGCCAGATGGCATACACCCCCGGGTTCTGCATGAATTAGTCGTGTGTGATAGACAAACCGTTATTTTTAATATTTGAAGTTCACTGAGGACTGGTTATGTTCCCAGGAAGGGCATAGCAAAGTTGGTACCAATATACAACCAATTACTCTTTCTCACAGGACTTTTTCAGAATATATGAGAAAAAGTCCCATTTTTAGGGGGGGCTTTTGTCTTTGAGAACATTATCCCAGTCTATGCCTTTAAGGTCTTCCCTTAGTTGCTGAAAGTTTGCCCTCCTGAAGTTTAGAGTTTTGGTTGCCCCTTCACTAACGCTCTTAGTAAAGCGTAATACAAAATCAATGATATTATGATCACTATTCCCCAGGTTCCCCCCAACCTGTAGTTTTGATACCCTATCAGGTCTGTTGGTCAGGATAAGGTCCAGCAGTGCCCCCCCCTCTTGTTGGCTCCAGGACTAGTTGCGACAGGTAATTGTCTTTTGTTGTTGACAAGAACCTGCTGCCTTTGAAGGACCTGCAGGTTTCTGCCCCCCAGTTGATATCTGGGTAATTGAAGTCTCCCATGATAAGTACGTCACCTTGCTTTGAAGCCGCATCCATTTCACTCATCAGCATTTCCTCTGCTGCCTCGATGGTGGCCTAAAAGATGTTGGTTTCTGCTTCAAAACCCACTATTGCTAGATGGCTTAAATCCACCATTCAAACATGCTATGAGAGACATTTTGATTATCCCTGATGATATAAGAGCCTACTACACTAGAGCTCTTGTACAGAGAGAAGAGGGGCATCATTAGATCAGATATGTAAAGCAGCGAGACTGTCAAGCAACTCCACATTGATTAGACATTACCGTTTAGATGTGACCTCCTCTCAAAACTTAAGCTTCAGAAGAAAGGTCATACAGACGTTGGCCCCTCCTTAAGGTATTTATTTGGCAAGTCTCCAAGTGGGCCATCATAGGAGACGTGATGGAAAATTTGAATTCATCTCACCGGTAATTCAGTTTCCATAAGTCCACCATGGACCATATATTCCCTCACTATAACGTTTTCTGTTAATTTATATTTTTCAATGGAAGTCCCTCAGGAAATTTATGTGGAAGACACTGGAGGAAGGAGAGGTGAAGTGGTGCTTATATGGTTTCACAACTTCCTGTCCTTTTCGGAGGTCAAGGTGCATTCTCCAAGAATTACCACAGGGCCTAAATTTTTCACAATTTGGCACCCCCTCCCCTTCCCCATTACAGCATTTAGCATATGGGATACTTTAATAGGTTGTTTTAAACCCACTAGGACAGCAATAGGTGTATATCATTTTTCCCTATAACCTTTTGGCTACGATTTAAGCTGTTAAGGGCAGTTGTATGGAGAGGGATTGCGAATTTCCCATAGCCCTCTTAATGAAGGAATAATTACCCTTGCAAATTATTTTTTTCCCACAAGTGTACATTTTTATATGTTGGCATAAATCATAGTTACACATTTCCAAGAGAACTTCGCCCTATGGTATAGATGCAGCATTAGAAAAGATTGTGTGAATTGCTATTTCACGAAGTATTCACTTGTTGTGACAGGTCTGCAGATCTCTGTTCTTATAATCAATAAAGAAAGACGACCAAACAAGCAGCATATTTATTTATTTGGTGTTTCCATAGATCCATGTCCATCTTAAAAATATATATATTTGTCGGACATATTTTGCAGTAGGCATATTGTTATTCTGAAAGTTTATTTCTAAACAGATTCTATATCAAGATACAGAGACCTGCATACATTGGGTACACTTAGAGACCAGCGTGTCCAGTTAGACTACAAAGGAGCCAAGAAAAAACATCTTACCATTATTAGAAGAAAACACAATCAAAAGAATCTTAGTATCAGACTTTTTAACCAACAGATTACATGTACTGTACACACAATAACCAGCTGATAGCCAAGTAGTGAGATCAACATCTCTAATATTACACACATCATTGAGAAGGTCAAAACTGTACATTATTATTCATATGTTCACCCTAATAAAAACAAAAATTCATTAAGTTTTATGAACGGGAAGGGGGGTAAAGAGCTCTAAATCAAAAGGTTTCCAAATGAAAAATTATCAAAACTCAGGTCCAATCGCAGTTGTGACCAGTTTGTGGAGACACAAATTGCACTTGGACAATTACGGTGGCAGTCCTTAGTCTGCCGGGGTCATTCCAGTGATTGAAAGTGGTTCACAGTTTGTCGTCAGTCCCCTTTTTGCGAGAGTGTTTATACTTATCTACATAAGCTTTAACAAGATTTGCCACTTTAGCTGAATCGACTTCTCCACTTTTACTATGACAAACCTAGAAGAAAAATAAATAAAAATGAATTTTAAAACTCCATCAGGCAACTCCTGTCCCACCCTTATGGAGTGATACACACTATTTTACAAGACAAAAGACAAACAATCATAACTTCTGGATCATAGAAGCCATAAGCAAAATAAGAATATATGTGAAATATTCTAAAGAAAGCTGTAAGAACTAGAAAAGGCTGTGAGCTTGCTATCAGCTATGTGCACAAGTCTATGGTGTAAGTGATAGGTTTCTGCAGACTGAATGATCTGCTATCAGTTTACTTTCAAGTGGTCGCATAATATATATGCTAGAAAAAGTGTGCAAATCACATTACTGGATATGCCGCAAGTCCATATGTGCCACATGTGTGAAGCAGAGATGAATCGCTCATGTATCAGGAGATTGGGGCCTCCCCATTCAGTTTTGCAGAGTGGAGCTGAATATTTGGCGATTGTTAAAAGGACATGGGAACTGATGAAGGGCTGAATGTGGTCCAAATTTGACAACTAGGACCAGAAAGACTGTTTGCCCCATATCTGTGTAGCTGGAGGAGGCGCACATTCAGCAGTTACTGGTCTTCTCACCTTGTCCACAGCTTTCTTCACTATTTCTTTATATTCATCCTTTGTGATATCTTTATTTTGATAGTATTGTTTTATGGCCACTTTAACCTCTTGTGCTGCCCGCTCCTGAATCAGAATTTTCTATCATAAGGAGAAAAAAGGAATTAAAAACACAGAAGCAAAACATTGTGATCAATAACCTCTTTATACAAGGGAAGTAATGGACATGGTCACCAAAGTATTTGCAGCATGTATCTGTACACACAGCTACACCTCTGTACTGACTACGTGCGTGCGTGCGTGCGTGTGTGTGTGTGTGTACACATCTTGGAGAATTGAGTCCAACACACGCACACACAAAGTACAGCTTTCAGATGCTGTCATTGAAAGGATATCTGTGGAGGACAATGGTTCCAAAATATTCTTGGGGTATATGCAGTACTTTACACAAGTTTCCAGATTAAACCTAATGTGGATAGTAATTTTAATAACACGCACTAGTTACTAGCGCACCCCATAGAAGCACAAGAGATGGCCGTAGTTTTGAGAAATTTCATGTTATTAACAAGCAAAAATTAAAAAATTGAAGTCTATAAATTTGGCCTATCTGTAAGTGCGTGTTTTTGTGAGTTTGTAATCACTGCGGGTTACTATTCCTCCCAATGTAGCGGATTTCAGGCTTCATCCCAAGAACTGAGCTCTAGTGGAATGCAGTGATCCCTCCACGTTCTGCATTATCATTGTGCCTGTACTGAGGCAGGCAGGCATGATCATATGATGTCCTTCCGCCTGGCAGCTTTAGAAGACTGATGCAGGGGGAAGGTGAGAGATGGATATCTGGTATAACTGCAACTAGGGGGAGATGGGATGGAGCATGACATGAGGTTGGGATGACAGCTGGCATAGGCACAATGTAAGGAAGTGGAGGGTGCAACAATGTAAAAGGAAAAATAAAGAAGGAAAAATAAAAAGTCCATCTTTGCAATGCCAATGTTCTTGCTGTGTTCAGACATTCTTCAGGGATACTGTAGGGGATACCCTACAAAAGGACCAGTCATCAGCTTTCATCAGTTATAACTTTTTTTCTTTCTACAACAGAGGTCTCTTTTTGAAGTTTTGAGCGGCATGCGACTCCTCTCTTAGGCTGAATTCACACTGACTTGTGCCCGCCGTACTGTAGCAAACGTCGGCGCTGTGGAGAGGAGGAGGGGGCGAGTGCTGCTCACCCCGCCCCTCTCCATATAGGAACATGACGCACAGCGCCGTATGCAGAGAAAAGATAGGATATATCCTATATGTTAACGGCCATGGAACGGTACGATACGTTACCACTCCATATGGCGCCGCGCGTCTATTGCAGGGCTATGGGGGACGTATATCTGAAGAATATACGTTGCTGTATATACGTCCCCCAAAGGCCATCTGAATGAGGCCTTAGTGTGTTATTTGCTACTTCTAAAGACTGTGCTGCAATAAAGGTGGGTAAATACACAGTTTTTTTGTTTTGCCTTTTTACAGTTATTGCAGTTTTGGACTGTGATCACTGGGATACACTGGTCCATAAGAACCTGTGATTAGTTTAGTGTCCTAAATAACTCTGAATGGTATCCCCATGGATGCAAAAAGTAGAAGTTGATGGAGGTGATGAAAGAACCCCTTTAACAACGATCATTGATAAGTCTCAGAAAACATGGTTACCTTTTCCTTTTTGGAGCTATCTGCACTCGCCTCCACTGTCACACTTTCCTTTCTAGTCGTAGATTTGACAGGAGTATATGGAAATCTGCTATGTCCTGATGTCACTACACTGCTTGAATTTGGTCCTAGAACGGCCCCAATGCTTCCTTGAACTGCTGCAGGAGCAGGCAAGAGTGGTGCATTTACATTGTTACTTACATAAGAAGCACCAAGATGACCCTGTCACAAAAGTTAACACAATGTCAACGTTTGAAACAAAAATACAATAATAAATTTATGAACCAAGTTCTCCATAAACTACTTCATGCAGTTACATACATGCTATTTGCACATACACTATGCAGATAGCACGTGTACAGACATGACAGTAGATTACTTTAAATGGTCATAACTGAACTATGGCACCTAGAAACACAGTTCTGTTGTCCTATTAAACTGGAGCATCTCCCCATTAAATTTCAGCAGGAGATATCCACTGAGAAAGTTGCATTAAATATGTGATTTTTATGCACAGCTTTCCATTCCCAACTAACTTTAAGGCCTCTTTCACACAACCTGATTTTTCAGTACAGGTTTTTTTTTACTGCATCGGTACAGGTAGAATACAGCCACATTCATTAAAATGGGTAATACGTCCATCCATTCAAATGGACGTATTGCTCACCGTACCATATGATACATGGAGGAAAAAAAAAAAGAGCTTGCTCTAAGTTTACCTACAGGTTCAGTGGGGCGAGCATGCGTTCATGTGAAAGATGCCTAAAAATGGATTTTGTGCACGATATTAAAGGGGAGATTCACCTATCTAACTGGACACCAGAACAGAGTCACAGTTCAAAAGATATAAGTGTTTTCCAGATCAGATTTACATGCACCCTTCGCACCTGTAGCTAAATTTGTGCAAGGGTGATGGATCGACACTGCAAATATTTTTAGCATATTTTGGTTAACAATTTCATGAAAGAAAATGTAAAGGGTTTCCAAAAGAGTAATTGTCATTTAAAGAAGAGCAGAACAAAACCACAAACATTGACCTGGGCATTCAGTTTCAAATGACCCCAGGTGAAGAAAGAGTTCAAAGCAGTAAGAATGGTGTATATAAAACTGGAAAAAATTTCACAGTTCAAATTGTGGGTTATTTGCAAGGATATACGTGCCAAGAGCTTAAAAGCAATCATACACATTACAAAACACACAGAGTGAGATCAAAAGGGTGTATGTAATGCCGATAAAACAAAACCTCCATATCACTGAGCGGGCATTTCCTTGTATGGAGCAGTATTTATGCTTCCCAGCAACCCTCTTAATCTAGAGATATAGAAAACGGAACACCTATATAATGAGACCAGTCCATGGTCATGTGATGTCACAGAGGCGCACGGCTCGTTAGTATCATTGAGTAATCAGAGATGTTTGTTATAATGAGCCATGCACCTGTGTGACATGTCCAGGGACAGATTTCTATTCACTGGAAGGAAACCCTGTAGCTTCCTATAGAAGGACAGAAAGCAGAGATCTAGAAAACCATAAGGATCTGATAAATAGAACATATTTAAAGTTACACACAATAAAATGTTTTTTTTCTGAAACACACCTTTAAAGAGTACTCATAAACCAGGTGAATTTGTGTAGCCCATGAAAACTGATCCGCATGTTGGTCTGATACCATAGAATAGGACTATAGTGCCGGCACTATAGCAGTTCTTATAGACAGGTAGTGCTTGGATCATATTCCTCACTCCTGTCTTATGCAATTTGTGCATTACTTGGGACCAGACCATCATACGTTTGTCTGCAGCCGGCCTTTGCAATAATTAACGTGCCATAAAATAGCATATTAAAAAAAATGGATACCTGCAGTGGTTTTCCATCTTGCGGAGGAGCAATGTAACTCATTTGCTGTGATGGTGGAGGGGGCGGTGGTGGTGGAGGTAATCCCTGAGGTACACTAGATGGTGCAGACACCTGAACAAGCGGTAGTGCCGGGTGAAGATGAATAGGAAGTGGTGGATGAAGATTAAATGGATTGTGTTGGATGTTCACCAATGGTGGATGAACCCCCACGGGATAAGGAAACATATTCATTGGTTGAGGAGGTGCAGCAATGGGCTGTTGCACAACATTCATTTGAGTCTGCACCATATTTACAGGGACTGGAGTACTTTCAGTTTGTTGACTTGCTTGATCTTTTGCAGCTTGATCTGTTGAAAAAGAGAACATGAAAGAAACTAAAAAACATTTCTAGATTCTGACTAAGCATTATTCCCACCACATACAAAACTATACTGCCGGTTTTACAAAATTGAACAAAGCCTTGACATCCAGTACAGTCTCAAGAAATATAAACCAGTATGAACATACCACACAACAATATAGGCTCCACAACTAGAGTCAAATATTCAAAAGAAAAGACACTTTACTAGTCCTGTAGCCATACATTGGACCAGAAGTTAATATGGAATATGAAGGCACTATATAAAGTTTATTATTAAAATACATTAAACTTGTTAATATAAAAACTTTTCTGCAAAGTATATTTCTAGTCAAGATACCGTAGCTGGCTGCCTCCAAGTAATGACTATAACTCACCTTGATCTGGAGTCTCTTCTGGTCTAGGCCAGACACTGCCTTGGGAGCCCGAGGAGTTTTTTCCCCTTTTTGAGTAGTAATTCTGAACATCAGCAGGAAGGGTTTTCCTAACAGCCCAACTTGATGCAGAGGACCATCCTGATCGATCAGCAGGAGCGTCATACGAATCTTCATATTTAGGTTTAATTTTACTTTCTGGGAACCTTGAAGACTCTTGCCCTGAAGTAATAGAGTTTCCTGAGAAAGGCTGTCTATTGTTCCAATTATTCTCATTTTGGTCTCCATAATTAAATCCACCTCTAAAACCTCCTCTTCCACGGCCTCCACGACTTCTGGGCGAGTTCCAGTCCATATTTGCATTTCTATTCCAAGAATCCCCAGACCCATAATGGTCATCGTCCCAATGGGAACCTCTTCCTCTATTACCACCTCTGCCTCTATCCCCCCTGCCTCGACTCTCCCCCCTTCCCCTGAAATCACCTCTTCCTCTGGCTCTGTCTCCTCTTCCTCTGGTCTCACCCCAACCACGATCTCCCCTTCCTCGACCTTCCCCCCTCATCCAGGTATCCCCTCTTCCTCTGTTATCTACAGATTTCATCTTTTCCACCACCCAATCAGGGTAATCATTTTTATTGTCAGGATATGCCTCAGCTGAATCTCTAGAGTCATACTTCTCATTCCTGAAACTTTCATGTTTCTCATGTTCATTTCTTCTAAGTTTTTCACTACCCCGGGGACTCTTCCAATTTTCACTTATATGTCTTTCTTTCCATGGTGGAGAACTGCAATCTTTTTCATTTCTATTTCTGTATTTGCTACGTGATCCAGACCTGGAGCGTGATCTACTTTTAGACTTTGAATGTCTACTTCTAGATCTCGAATGCCTGCTCCTTGATCGTGAATGCCTACTCCTGGACCGAGAATGTCTGCTTCGAGATCTTGAATGTCTCCTATGGTGACGGTCTCTGCTTCTCCCTTTCCATTGACCACCACGACCATGTTCTCCTTCCTTTTCTCTACTGCGCGATCTAGATTTACGTTTAACGGGAGAGTCTTTCACTTTAGACCGTGAACGTGATCTCGGCCTCTCTTTAACTTCGTTTTTACTAGGTGACCAGGTTGTTGATGGGGAATGAAACCTAGATTTTCTTGTTCGGGATTCTTTTTTCTGTATATCATTAGGTGGTAATGACTGCTTTGGAGAAGTTTGAAGTTCCTTCTTTTCAGCCAAATCAGACTCGGTTTTGTTAGCTTCAGTAGGGTCCACTGGTTTCTCAATTTCTGAATCATTATGATCACTACACAATAAATCACACTCCATTGCCACCGGTTCAATGTCATCACAAAATGGTTTCTCTAGGGCTTTTTTTTCATCGGTTTCAGTTATTTTACTGTCCCTTAAAATGGAACTCTTTACTTCCTCAATACATAATGTATTGCCATTACTTGCTTTAGTATCAGTATTTAGACTTTCCTCAGCAACAGAGATTGTTGATGAAGTCAAAGACTCTTTAGAAAGTTCTAAACTATTGTCAGAACTATCAGAGCTATGACATTTTAACTCCGGGGTTGTATTTGTTGTTGCATTTTGTTCTTCAATGCACTCTTCTGGTTTTTCTACCTGTAAGTTCCCTTCAACCTTTTCCTGCTCAAGTGTTCGCTCCACAGTTTCTAGAGAGTCATCAGGACTGAGTAGTTGTAGATCTGGGGGTTGCCGTGTACTTTGTTCGTCTGATGCATCTGGAGATGGTGGGGTACAGTCCAAATCATATGGTTTTCCCAAATCAGGTGGAAGTGTACACTGTGTGGTGCTGGAATCCATATTTTCACAATCACGTTTATTAGACTGCAGATCTATTTGCCTGGAGTGCAACTGGCTTTCTTCATTAACAGTAATCTCTTCAGATGGCAAGTTTTGCAAATCTTCTCTAGGAGATTTCATTTCTGTGCAAGATAAAGGTGAAGAGGGAGCGTCCTCAACATGCAACTGCTCTTTATCACATGACAAATGTGCCAAGTCTCCATCGTCAGAAATGACGTGATTAGCTGAGGCAGGAGTACTTTCTCTACCCGAAACAGTGACATTCTCAGCTTCCAAAACACATTTTTTGTTTGTCTCCATCTGATTTTCAGCTGAACCCATACTACTTGGCTCATTTACAGATTTTGGGGATTCCACTTGACAGCCTTCCAAATCATTCTGACCGTTATTAAAGACTGGTGAAGGAGATGAGTGTTCTATACAAGACTGATGCTTGTTCTGCAAATCAGGACTAGACAAACTTTCCTCATCGACCGACAACAAATTGTGGGCAGGTGAAGAGCTTAGCAAATGTTTCTCAGACTGTTCGAGAGGTGAGGATGGATCTGAGTGCTCATATTTTTTATCGTTGCTACTGTTGGGAGACTGATTTGTTTTGTACAGTTCTGTTTCGGATAGATCATCTGACATTTTACACTTCTTTTCTTGCTCTGGCTCACTTTCAGATGACTCTTTATCATCATTGGGTTCATCTTGGAGTGGTGTTGCTGAGCGGAGTCTTTTTCTCGCTTGGGATCCCTTTTTTGGAGTTTGCTTTCGTTGTTTTAATGTTTGCTTACCAGGGCGGTCTGATGAGGGAGCGTTTGCAGCAGCAGTAGCATTACCAGGAGTATCGTGATCTGAGCCACTAGATTTTGGCGAGCTCTGGAGATTGCTTGTATCAGATTTACTATTTCTTGTGGATCTCCGTCTAGTACTTGATTGTACCGACTTTTTTCTTGTTCCTCTGTTGGTTGATGTGCCAGATGCAGCTTGCTTTTTTTCAGTGCCTTCTTGGGCACCAGTGTGAGGACACATTCTACTTGAATGATCTATTTAAAAAAAAAAATAAAAAAAATAAAAAAAAATAAAAAATAAAAAGCTTGTCAAATGAATTGCAGAGTTACATTTTAAATAAATTCATGTAACTATTAGAAATATAGCAAGGAAAAAAAGGATTTGTTAACATAACAATTGCTTTTTACTGCTGTTGCTACTTTGAATGCATTACATAACAGCGGCAACAAACAGTAGGAGGATTACCACTAATTTGGAGACCTTAAAGAGTATCTCATTTGTAGGGGAAAAGAGTCGTAATGGGTATTTGAAAAGCTCTTAAAGTTTCAGTGCAAAAATATCCAAACATTGTGATAAAGAACCAGACTAACAGCTCCTTCTAGGGATAGTGTGAGAGTTCTGTGAACCCTTACAGGGCCAATGGCTTTTGGTAAGCAGGCGTCAACTTAAAAGTTATAAGTGTTGAGAACATATTCTAACAACAAGTAGGGGGGTGTTACAAAGCTTCCCACCTATGGCTGAAAGAACACATTGAAAGAACACTAAAGAAGAACACATTGCAGAAGTTTTCACTGAAAGAACACATTGAAAGAACACCATGTAGAACAAATCGCAGATGTGTTCTTCACTGCAACACTTCTGCAATGTGTTCTTCACACATATTGTTTTTCACATATTATTGTGAAGAACACCGTTCGCCACGCGTGTCTTCCGATAAGTTAGCAGATGTACGGAAACATCTGCAATCTGTTCTTCACTTAAATGATCCTGTGTTCACTGTTAATTGTATTCTTCGCTGTTCTTCACGGTTTCCTTAAGTAAATGTTCGATCTCGAGCCGACGAGATGCTCATCTGAGCAACGAGCCGTTTCGAGTACTCTAATACTCATACGAGCATCAAGCTCGGACGAGTATACTCGCTCATCTCTAATCACAGCCATTCTCAGTCTGTATAATACATGCTGCGTACACTTAAAAGGGGTGGCCACATTCAGTAAATAATTGAGATTTGTGCAATGACAAGTTATACACTTTTTCAATATACTTTCTATATCAATACCTCATGGTTTTCTAGAACTCTGCTTGCCGTCATTCCATACAAAGAGCCATTGGTTCCTTCCTAAGGTAACAATCTATCTATGCCGATGTGATTGACAGGCAGGTGCACGAGCCGTTGGAATCACACAACTATTACTCTCTGTGATACTAACGGCTTGTGCACCTGCACCTCCATCACATTAGCATGGACAGATCTCCACTGTAAACTAGAAACAATGCAAGCAGAAATCTAGAAAATGTTGAGGAACAGATACAGAAAGTATATTGGAAAATTGTATAACTTTTCCATGCCAACTTGCAGTCACAGGGTTACCAACGAAGAGATTTAGGAAATTTTCTTTACTTTTCCTCTTTCTACAACACCCGTTTACAGAATGTCCGAAATTCTCAGTAGAAAACATGTGCAGGAAGGAATATTTTACTTCTGGGGTATGTATACATAGCATATTATTTAATTTGCACAAGAAAATAGATAAAACATTAAAAAAAACAAATCTACCAAAATCAAACATGATAAACAAGGGGCAATTACTAATAGATCCAAGCCCTGTGACTGGGGTAATCTTCTTATATTTGTTATCCATGGCCTCCTTCCTTCTAAAATCAATTTTTTAAATTATGCTAATGAGTCCAATCTGAGATGTAGCGTACACTTTGCAGGAGCACTCCTGAGGTATTAAATCAAAGAAAATAAATATATATAAGTAAAATGCATGTAATTACATTTTTAAAATGGGTTGTAAAAAACAAAAGTGACTCCTTCACCTCCCCAAAAAAGAGAAAACAAAAATCTATTGTAATGTGTATACTAACTATCTCTACCATATGCATCTTCTGATCGGATCTTATGGCCTGTCAGACCAATGACAACCGAAAACCTTTTCTTAGTAATAACATTTTACTGACTTGTCAAAAAAAATTACAGATGTGCACTTGCAATACAGTTTTTGAAACATACTGGGGTATATTTTCAATGCCTTCCATTTTTCTGGTGAAGAAGGCTTGTAAAAATCCCAATCTCTACATGTTTTGGAGCTTTTCCGCTGTATTCATTATAGTCTCCATCATTAAACTAGAGGAGAGCTTCTGCATGGTAAAGTCAAAATACTGTGTGTAAGAATAGTTTATTTGGGTGCTATTGTCACTGTTATTAACCCCTTACCGACATGTGACGTAATAGCATGGAGAGGGCTCCCGGGCCGAGCAGCAAAGGCTTACCGGTAACACCCGCGATTGGTGCCGGCACCGATCGTGGGTGTTTTCCTGCTGAACGCTGCCGGCAAAGCTTTCCGAGGATCGTCGCTCTCTGTGACGTCATCGGGGAGTGGCGATCCATCGCCATGGTAGACTCCGAAGGTACTTTGGGTTAACCCATTCATTACAATGTGCTTTCAACAAATTGTAATGTATGAGTAGTAAAATCCACATATACTGCCATACTGTAGTATGGCAGTATTAGATAGGATTGTACAGACACCCCAGGGTTACAGTACCCTAGGGAGTCAGAAAAATAGTAAAAATAAAAAAAAGTTTAAAAATAAAATTATAATTAAAAAAACCTAAAAATTCTAATCACCCCCCTTTCCCTAGAATTGATATAAATATAAATAAACAGTAAAAATCATGAACACATTAGGTATCGCCGCGTCTGAAAATGCCCGATCTATCAAAATATTATAACTGTTTTTCACTGCGTTTAACTCCGTAACAGAAAATCGCACCCAAAGTCGAAAATGGCACTTTTTTGCCATTTAAAAAAAAATTCTATAAAAGTGATCAAAAGGACGCACAGTCCTAAAAATTATAACATTGTAAATGTTATCAAAATCCGCAAAAAACGGCACCACTCACAGATCCATACACCAAAGTATGAAAAAGTTATTAGTGCCAGAAGATGGCAAAATCCCCCTCAAAAATTTTGTACAGTAGGTTTTAATTTTTTTTTCCTATGTAAAAGCAAAATGCGGCTTATTTCCTTTGAACATCTTAATAGAATTATGAACACGCAGTACAATAATTAAAGTCTTATGTTACAATTTGGCAAAAAACATGTCCACATCCATCCATTTTCTAATTACCTTTTTAACTTTTCAGTTTTCTGTCTTGTGTTAACTGTGCCGAAGTCTTAATGTAATGAAAGTGACCTTCAAGATAGAATCACAGTAATATCTTTTATTACATAACTTAGTTTTGTAAAAATAAACATAAAATAAATTACATTATGGTTAAACGTCAGAGAATTGGGTTGCAAAAACGGACAGTTGTTAAGGATAAAAGGGCTATAGATCTACCCGATATGAGATGTTATGACTTGGACTGCTTTTTGCCACATAGTTAAGTGGCTTATAGTTACTAGTTGTCTCTCACATTTGGATACGAAGTACTATGAAATCTAGATACCATCCTGCTTGATCCACTAAGCAACTACCACAGCAGATAAGGACTTGTGTGTTCTGAAAGACACAATTGCATTCGGAAGACAATCCAAGCATCCAGGGTTCCCACAGGGCTGAGACAATAGTATAACTTCCGGACTCTAATCACAAGCCTCTCTCTCTTCCAAACTAGTTCCCTATGCTGTACTGAAGAGATCAAACCAGGTCAAAACAATACTGTCTACAGTTGGGAGTCTGTTCCTTCTGGAATAGATATACTGGTTTGGTTTTAATCCCGCATCATTTCATAAGGCCTCTTGTAGGTCATGCTTGTCAAGGGAGCTTCCTTAAGAGGTAGCTAAAAGAGGTGTGGATTTCCTTATCCCATCCTGTAAAACTTAATTGAATTTTTCCCAGAATCCACTAGTGGAGCGTCTGTGGCTATAATTTTCCACAAATCTACATGGCGACCTTAATTAGAGAAGTCTTACTGAGAGTAGTATCAGAGTTGTTATGGTCTCAGAACTGCTTTAGGCTGTAAGGAGATTTTGTTGTTAGACTGGGCATCCCAATTGGTGACACATTCATCAGGGAAAAACAGCTATTGAAGGGGGTGGTGGCAGTTCCTTCGTAAAGCAGGAATGATTGAAGTTTGGATGGATGGACACACAATTCAAGATAATTCATAGAACTATATAAATCTCCCAATTCTCCAAGATATATCTGTATATCCAGAGAGGCTGATGCCTTTCTCCAAAATGTCCACTAAGCAATGATTTGTATCATGGCCTATGGGAAACCCTATCCGCCATATTTAACTGGCAGCTTGACATTTCAGTTTTCACCGAAAATGGTGTGCCGTACCAAAGTGACTGTAATCCTCCGACATCAGATTGTCCATTTAAATGACAAAGAGGTGATCTTAAGCCATGGCAAGAGAAGTTGGTTGTTCCAAGTCTGTGATTTCTATAAAGTTGCATCTTTACAGTTAAGTTTATTCAAGTCCTGGAAGAAGGCTAGACGCTCTAAAAAAATTCAAGAGATGACAGTATAATGTTATTTGGACATACTTATATTAGTCCTTACCTCCAGGCTCCTCATGTCACTGATGAGTTATTTACATATTTAGTGGCTCATCAGAGAAGTAGTGCCTAAAGGTAGCAGTGGGTGTGTGCTGTCAATGTGATGTCATCCCGCACCTGCTGAATACCCTCCGATGCCAATGGTGACAATTTGGGGAAAGCACTCCACTTACAATTTGGTCAAAAAATTGATACTGGTTAAAATGGTATCTAAAGCCTATGGATATTTTATTTACAGTACAGGCTTCAGGGGCTGCCCAATTGATCAGCCAAATATTGGTTCCACAGCCATGAGCCGGGGCTAGTAAAGACAAAAGCTTTCTTCTGTTTTGTCAATTGCCTCATACACAGTGCTAAATTTGTGTTGTGTAGAGAATAGATGCAGTCACTGGTCGACTGTCTGTATTGGTTATAGTGATAATTGACTCACCAGTACAACCCAAACATTGACGACTGTCACACAAAAAAAAAATTGAAAATTATGCAAAAAAAAAACATTTAAAATATTCCAACCAAAAACTGTAACACTGTCCCCACCAGCACTCACCTGGCGATGACCAGGTGATGACCTTCCGGTATCAAAATGCATTACAAAAAATTTTACAGAATTTTATCACTCACTACAGATTTTTGTATGCTTGAAGTTAGAGCTCAATATCCATACAATTCATATTAGCGCCAGCAGCGATTATAAATCTATCAAAATACAACCAGCACCACCAGGTCCACTACCCATATAGCACCAGAAAGTCTCCTTGTCCGTTGGGATGTTACTAGCCTTTTTACATCCATACCACATGAAGATGGCATCAGATCGGTCATCTCCTTATTCCAAGACAATGAGGTCCCAGAAACACATATCAACTTAATTACCTACATACTCACACTAGTTCTTCAAGAGAACTATTTTCTATTTGAAGACCAGTTCTTCCTTCAGAAACAAGGTACAGTCATGGGGTCCAATGTGGCCCCACCCTATGTGAATTGTTTCATGAACAATTTCGAGAACTGTTTTATCTACAATAACAACCCATTCACCCAACACATACTATCCTTTCATGACCATATCAGCTCACTACTACCAACACTATGGTTCACATTACATTACAGTACTGAATAAGTCAGCTTTCTTAACACCACAATACACAAATCTACCTCAGGCATATTGACCACGGACCTCTACTGCAAACCTACAGACCGTCACAGCATCCTACACTATGACAGCTGCCATCCCCCTGGCACAAAAAACTCCATCCCTCGATCATAATATGCTAACGTCAGAAGACTGGATTCTGACCCCGCGATCCAAACCACACGGTTACAAGAAATGACACAATGCTTCAGGGACAAAGGTTACCCAGAGAAAATCATCAACACGGCACGCCAACTACCACCCACCACATCACGCAGACCACAGGACAAACGCATACCCTTTGTACATACTTTCCATCCCACAGCTAGCAAAGTTCTACACATTCCTAGGAATCATTGGTCCCTTTTGACGAAATCGTTCCCCATGATTCCACAATTTCAAAACACAATACTCCCATGTAGACGCAGATCTAAAAACTTACGCGACACACTGGTAAAGGCTGACATTGGTTCCACAACAATTTGTGGCCACTCCACGTCGAGGTACTTTCCCCTGCCTACATTGTTCCCAATGTACAAACGTCCTATGGGGCTATCACTTTACTAATCCACATACAGGCAGGCGCTACCCCATTAAAGAGCACTTTACATGTGACATTACCTACGGAGTCTATCTGATTAAATGTCCATGCGGATTACTCTACATAGGAGAAACTACCCAAAGGGTGAAAGATCGTACAGGCCAACATAAATCCACCATGAGAACCAATAACTTACTACTATCCCTACCAGCCCATTTCCACCACATGCGACATAGCCTAGCACAGTTGAAATATCAAGTCATAGAACATACATTCCAACCCAGAAGAGATGGTACCAGTGTACAACTCCTTAAGAAGAGGGAAGCGTACTGGATTAAAACATTGCAATGTTTGTAACCAAGAGGACTTAATTGTGATTACAATATACAAAGTCTTCTGTGACTTTGATACACTGTACCCAGGTGCATAGGAGATGTATCAACGCTGCTAAATGTGTCTATGCATGTGTTTGCTATTTATTTCTTACCTATCCTCTAACTTTCTATATTTACCTTACAAATATGATAGCCATCATCCTAGTGATCCAGTTGGTAAGACTAAAACACACACATAAATAAAGCCCTTTCCATCAGGCATACATTTCTTACAGCACCTCACTCATCATTTCCAGTCTAGCCCTAGACTACCGATGTCCTCTTCTAATGTCCAGTTTTGCGTACACGCACTATACTCCCGTGCGTCACATTAGATACTACTCCGTGCGCCACATAATGCGCTATAATCAAGCGCTTACTCCCCACAGTATGAGCTGTGTCATCGCCCAGCATCTTCCTGATTGGTTCCACATCACTCAGCCCATCCCAGGGGTTGGTTCTTATACTCCTGCTAGCACACATGCTCCCTATGCATTCACAGCATGCAGGCGCACCATTCAGATTGCATCTTCCCTTACACTTTAAGTGGTGAGTCATGTCATATGCTCTATTTGTTTTCCAATGTGCTTTTCTTCTTTGCAGGCATGTACCTTTTATCCTGGATGCATTTGTCCTCTGATCGCACTGCGCCTAGCTTGCCATTGTGTACCACCTATGATATATTTGTATTTATAGCTGTACTCGTGTATACACACGATGTTGGCAATCTATTTACTATACACTATTGTATACGTATACAACCACACTTATTCTGGATACCGACCCTTCCTGTTGCCTCTATTGGTATCTATGTAATGCATTGTTACATTTCTATATGATTGGTTACCCATCTATACGTTCCAAATGTATATATGTAGATATGCATATAGTCTCCTGCATAAACTTATATTTTGTTTCGTATATATCTCTTTATAGTGTCTGACAAAGGCCCAGGGGGACGAAATGTCACTGTACACTACTGTACTTACAATAAATCCTAACTGCATTTGATACTACGTTGTGCACAGCCTTTATTGTCCACTACTTCTATCAAAATACAACCAGCACCTACTTTCCTTACATTGCCCTTTCTATCCTCCATATTAATTAGGGAGAATTATATGTATTTTTATTCATTAGGGAACATGCCATATAATTTTATTGTATATAGGGGCAAAAAATACAGGTTTTTTTCCTACGTATGATATTCAATTTTAAGGACATCTACCACCAGGATGAAGGATTGTAAACCAAGCACACTTACATGCTCTGGGGGGCCCTTCTATCAGGACCTGCTCATTGTTTTCGAGTCTTTGGACCTTTTTTTTTTACAAAAAAAATTATTAATATATAGTATTAATTGTATTATATTTATATAAGTGCTCATGGGATTCATTATTACTTTGTAGGAGACATTACTAAAAATATCCAATAACACTGTGTGGTGGTACAAACCAGATAATCATATTAAGTGAGGGCCACTTTATTTGGATTGGACCCTCACAGGAGCAATATCACTGTGTCGGTAATAAAGAGGGCTTAATTCCAGCTTATAAAGCAAATTTTACTGTTTCAGAATACAATAGGTAAATCTCAATAGTGGGTAGGGCCGCGTTGAAGGAATAAATTAAGGGTTTAAGATCTGTGCATTTAGTTTAGCAAACATGCTTAGAAGAGGTCATAATTATGTTCTGAGCTCTATAGAAAAGGCACACCAATTGTAGATGATGTCATTTGAAAGTCAGAGAATAAACTGGAGTGTATCATACAGTCTACAGAGCATACATGTTCCACTGAAAGCAGCCACATTTGGGATAATTTATCAATATTGGCCCAGGGTCTGTGTTTTTTTTTTTGTGCATGTTTTGCACACGCATTAATCATGCGTTAATTAACACAGGGATGTTAGATTTTGGTGCAAGGGATGAATAAATTGTCACACGACTGAAAATGGTCTAAAATAAGTCCACATTCATGAAGGTAAAATAAAGCTCTTTGAGCTTTTTTCAGCTCAAAGTGTGCGCCAAGATTTGCGTAAAAAATGTTTTAAGGAAACTAGATACACAGGAAAAGTGTTGGGATTTCAAAGCCGTGGCCAAATTGTGCGCCCAAAGAAATAAAAGGCGCCACTACTTCATAAAAAACAGGTGCTATTAAAAAAAACAAAAAGCAGCCAAAAAAACTGGTGGAAACTCAATGAAAAATGCCCCCAGCAGTTACCAATTTTTCAGTGTTGCGCTTGCTATATCTTTAACCCCTTAATGGGGTGTGGTGTCATTTAGTGCGACTTTTAATGACCTTTTCAATGCTTCTAATTTTAGGACTGAAATACCTTTTGATCACTTGGTATTGAATTTTTTTTCAAAGATTATACAAAAAGCAAAAAAGTGACGATTTTGGGCGTTCTATTTTTTCTGTTACATGGTTAAACGCAGTGAAAAACCGTTATTATATTCTGATAGATCTGGAATTTTTGGATGCGGAAATACCTAATGTGTTTATGATTTAAACTGTTTATTTATATTTATATCAGTTTTATGGAAAGGGGGGGTGATTTGAATTTTTATGTTTTTTTATTATATTTTTTTTCCTTTTTTTAATTTTAATTTTTACTATTTTTCAGACTCTCTAGGTACTTTCAGCCCTCTCCATGTACCCACACCCGATGCGTGTGTAATAGTAGTCGGTATTCATGGTTAAAAAGTTGCAAATAAACTCCAGTTCTGAACAGTGGTTCTATATACAGCCTGCTTAGCACACATGCTCCCTATGCATTCACAGCATGCGGCGCACCATTACTAATTGCATTTCCCTTACACTTTAAGTGGTGAGTCATGTCATATGCTCTATTTGTTTTCCAATGTGCTTTTCTCTTTGCAGGCATGTTCTTTTATCCTGGATGCATTTGTCCTCTGATCGCACTGCGCCTAGCTTGCCATTGTGTACCACCATGATATATTTGTATTTATAGCTGTACTCGTGTATACACACGATGTTGGCAATCTATTTACTATACACTATTGTATACGTTACAACCACACTTATTCGGATACCGACCCTTCCTGTTGCCTCTATTGGTCTCATGTAATGCATTGTTACATTTCATATGATTGGTTACCATCTATACGTTTCCAAATGTTATATGTAGATATGCATATAGTCTCCTGCATAAACTTATATTTGTTCGTATCGTATATCTCTTTATAGTGTCTGACAAAGGCCCAGGGGGACGAAATGTCACTGTACACTACTGTACTTAAATAATCTAACTGCATTTGATACTACGTTGTGCACAGCCTTTATTGTCCACTATCTATCCAAAATACAACCAGCACCTACTTTCCTTACATTGCCCTTTCTATCCTCCATATTAATTAGGGAGAATTATATGTATTTTTATTCATTAGGAACATGCCATATAATTTTATTGTATATAGGGGCAAAAAATACAGTTTTTTTTCCTATGTATGATATTCAATTTTAAGGACATCTACCACCAGGATGAAGTATTGAAACCAAGCACACTTACATGCTCTGGGGGGCCCTTCTATCAGGACCTGCTCATTGTTTTCGCTTCTTTTTTTACAAAACAAAATTATTAATATATAGTATTAATTGTATTAATTTATATAAGTGCTCATGGGATTCATTATTACTTTGTAGGAGACATTACTATAAAAATATCCAATAACACGTGTGGTGGTACAAACCAGATAATCTATTAAGTGAGGGCCACTTTATTTGGATTGGACCCTCACAGGAGCAATATCACTGTGTCGGTAATAAAGAGGGCTTAATTCCAGCATTATAAAGCAAATTTTACTGTTTCAGAATACAATAGGTAAATCTCAATAGTGGGTAGGGCGCGTTGAAGGAATAAATTAAGGGTTTAAGATCTGTGCATTTAGTTTAGCAAACCTGCTTAGAAGAGGTCATAATTATGTTCTGAGCTCTATAGAAAAGGCACACCAATTGTAGATGATGTCATTTGAAAGTCAGAGAATAAACTGGAGTGTATCATACAGTCTACAGAGCATACATGTTCCACTGAAAGCAGCCACATTGGGGATAATTTATCAATATTGGCCCAGGGTCTGTGTTTTTTTTTTTGTGCATGTTGGCACACGCATTAATCATGCGTTAATTAACACAGGGATGTTAGATTTTGGTGCAAGGGATGAATAAATTGTCACACGACTGAAATGGTCTAAAATAAGTCCACATTCATGAAGGTAAAATAAAGCTCTTTGAGAGTTTTTTCAGCTCAAGTGTGCGCCAAGATTTGCGTAAAAAAAATGTTTAAGGAAACTAGATACACAGGAAAAGGTGTGGGATTTCAAAGCCGTGGCCAATTGTGCGCCAAGAAATAAAGGCGCCACTACTTCATAAAAACAGGTGCTATTAAGAAAAACAAAAACAAAAGCAGCCAAAAAACGGGTGGAAACTCAATGAAAAATGCCCCCAGCCAGTACCAATTTTTCAGTGTTGGCTTGCTATATCTTAACCCCTTAATGGGGTGTGGTGTCATTTATGCGACTTTTAATGACCTTGTCAAGCTTCTAATTTTAGGACTGAAATACTTTTGATCACTTGGTGTATTGAATTTTTTTTCAAAATTATACAAAAAGGCAAAAAAGTGACATTTTGGGCGCTATTTTCGTTACAGGGTTAAACGCAGTGCAAAACCGTTATTATATTCTGATGATCTGAATGTTTGGATGCGGAAATACCTAATGTGTTTTATGATTTAAACTGTTTATTTATATTTATATCAGTTTTATGGAAAGGTGGGTGATTTGAATTTTTATGTTTTTTTATTATATTTTTTTCCCCTGTTTTTAATTTTAATTTTTACTATTTTTCAGACTCTCTAGGTACTTTCAGCCCTCTCCATGTACCCACACCCGATGCGTGTGTAATAGTAGTCGGTATTCATGGTTAAAAAGTTGCAAATAAACTCCAGTTCTGAACAGGTGGAGGAAAAGTTTAAAAGGGGTTGCAGAAGAGTTTATGTCTTCTTTGAGACTTTTTAATAAACCTCTTTATAAAGCTCTAAGATAAATGAAACAAGTCCAAAACCTGAAATAACCAAAAATGACATGCACAAATGTCCTCACTAAAGTGAAAAAAGATACCCTTTAGGGCAGCAGAGTGGCTTAGTGGTTAGCATTGGTTAGCATTACACCCTTGCAGCACTGGGGACCTGGGTTCATGTCAAAGGGTCAACATCTGCAAAGAGTTTGTATGTTCTCTCCGTGTTTGTGTAGGTTTTATCCGGGTCTTCCAGGTTCCCCCACACTCCAAATCATACATAAAGGTTGATTAGATTGTGAGCCCCATTGGGAACAGGGAATGATTTGGCAAGCTCTGTGCAGCACTGCATAATCTGTATGCACTATATAAATAAAGAATTATTGTTATTATTATCACCTTTGTGTTTCAATTGTGGTTTTCAAATATCCTATCCTTATCTTTTTAAAACACTGTTAGTGCAAGGACAATGATAGTTACTGTGTCATATTGTATAAAATATATTAACCTGGATTTTCATCTGTTTAGCTGAGACTTCTTGAAAAGTGAGAGAGTGAGACAAAGGAGAAATGTATAATTGCAGTTATGTCAGTTTTATGTCATTAAAATGTCTTAAAATTGTTGCTGATTTCCACAGAATTTTCACATTATACTTAAGATACAGTATATTGGGTCAGATTTACTTACCTGGTCCATTCGCGATCCAGCGGCGCGTTCTCTGCGGTGGATTTGGGTCTTCCGGCGATTCACTAAGGCAGTTCCTCCGACGTCCACCATTGCCGGGTGAAGGTAAGCGCGTGTCCAGCGCCAACTTTTTTTTCAAAAATGCGGCGGTTTCTCCGAATCCGTCAGGTTTTCGTTCGGCCACGCCCCCGATTTCCGTTGTGTGCACGCCGGCGCCGATGCACCACAATCCGATTGTGTGCGCCAAAAACCCGGGGCAATTCAGGGAAAATCGGCGCAAATCGGAAATATTCGGGTAACATGTTGGGAAAACGCAAATAGGCCCCTTAGTAAATGACCCCCATTATGTAAATCCAAATGTGGTAGACAGATTTATAAATGTGACTTTTTAAAAGTCAGCAAATTTTAATAAAATTATATTGTAATACAAATGCTTATAAAAGGCAGAAAGGCATATTTGCACTGTTGGTGTCATGGGCTTTTATAATCTGTCTTTAGTGAAAAATGAGGTCCCTGGTGACAGGTTCCCTTTAATACAGTATTTGCATTTGGAAATTCTTTAGAAAATTGATAGTAGATAACTCAGCTTTAATAATTTTATTTGGAAACATATGGCTTATACAACTGTTTTCTGGTGTATAAGCCATGAAAAAGTCACAATTTCTGGTGCACAGCCCGGAATTGACACTTTTCAAACCCCTATGCCACCTTCCCCTTATGCCCGAGCCGAGTGGGGGTACTGAAAAACCTGGAGGAGGTTGCGCCACCTCTTGGTAAATTTCCCCATGTTGTTATGCTGTACAGGCAGTCCCCGGGTTACATACAAGATAGGGTCTGGAGGTTTGTTCTTAAGTTGAATTTGTATGTAAGTCGAAACTGTATATTTTATAATGGAAGTTCTAGACAATTTTTTTTCTTTTGCCCCAGTGACAATTGGAGTTTCAAAATTTTTGGTGTAATTGGACCAAGAATTATCAATAAAGCTTCATTACAGACATCTTACTGCTGATCATTGCAGTCTGGGACTATAGTAAAGCATCCAGAGAGCTTCACCAGAGGTCACAGTGGGCAGAGGGGTCCGTCTGTAACTATGGGTTGTCTGTAAGTCGGGTGTCCTTAAGTAGGGGACCGCCTGTATATTACAATATATTGCTCTGTACACCTGGATTGTAATGCATGTGGTTTACCATCACTTTTTTTTTAAATAAACAGGACACTAAAGAATACCACTCTTTGCTTTGCTCTTATACCTTTAGCATGTAGTAGCATGGACATTTACTTTAGCAAAGACAATGTTCTAACAGCACTCTAAGACATGGGATTGCTCACAAATGACTTTTTAAGTCTGTAAAGTGGTAGCCGTTCCAGATAAAGTCTTTGATGACTCACTCCAGCTTAGTGAAATCAGACCATGCTAATGAGATTGGGCAGGCATGAAAGGGTGGTATGCAGAGGTCATCTATATCAACAAAGCACACTTAAGACCGGCATTACAGGTTCCACTTCACTGGTTCATTTTTGGCCTTGGCCATACAATTCAGAATAAAGTTGATGAATAGGTTGGGTTCAACCAAAGCGAACATTTGTTGAGAGCAATTTAACAACTAATGATTTTAGCTCATCAATGATACACTATAAAAATCTGGGAAAAGGTGATTTTGTTTGAAAATGACACAAAAGAAAAATCTTTCCTATGGAATGTCTTCTGTCCACAACAAATCTTTTGCTCTTAAACTATTTATTATTCGCAAAGTGCCATTGAACCTAAAATGAAAGGTTCAGCGATTGTCCAGTGAGCTTTGGCTTAAACCTGCTTAAAGGGGTTTTCCCATGAAAGAAAATTCTCAAATTGCAATCTCCTAGATTTGCACTGTTGGTGTCATGGGCTTTTACAATCTGTCTTTAGTGAAAAATGAGGTCCCTGGTGACAGGTTCCCTTTAATACAGTATTTGCATTTGGAAATTCTTTAGAAAATTGATAGTAGATAACTCAGCTTTAATAATTTTATTTGGAAACATATGGCTTATACAACCGTTTTCTGGTGTATAAGCCATGAAAAAGTCACAATTTCTGGTGCACAGCCTGGAATTGAAACTTTTCCACCCCCTATGCCACCTTCCCCTTATGCCCGAGCCAGGTAACTGGCTAACATGTGCGGTTGCGATGGGGGTACTGAAAATCCTGGAGGAGGTTGCGCCACCTCTTGGTAAATTTCCCCATGTTGTTATGCTGTATATTACAATATATTGCTCTGTACACCTGGATTGTAATGCATGTGGTTTACCATCACTTTTTTTTAAATAAACAGGACACTAAAGAATACCACTCTTTGATTTGCTCTTATACCTTTAGCATGTAGTAGCATGGACATTTACTTTAGCAAAGACAATGTTCTAACAGCACCCTAAGACATGGGATTGCTCACAAATGACTTTTTAAGTCTGTAAAGTGGTAGCCATTCCAGATAAAGTCTTTGATGACTCACTCCAGCTTAGTGAAATCAGAGCATGCTAATGAGATTGGGCAGGCATGAAAGGGTGGTATTCAGAGGTCATCTACATCAACAAAGCACACTTAAGACCGGCATTACAGGTTCCACTTCACTGGTTCATTTTTGGCCTTGGCCATACAATTCAGAATAAAGTTGATGAATAGGTTGGGTTCAACCAAAGCGAACATTTGTTGAGAGCAATTTAACAACTAATGATTTTAGCTCATCAATGATACACTATAAAAATCTTGGAAAAGGTGATTTTGTTTGAAAATGACACAAAAGAAAAATCTTTCCTATGGAATGTCTTTTGTCCACAACAAATCTTTTGAGAAAAAAACTCTCTTAAACTATTTATTATTCGCAAAGTGCCATTGAACCTAAAATGAAAGGTTCAGCGATTGTCCAGTGAGCTTTGGCTTAAACCTGCTTAAAAGGGGTTTTCCCATGAAAGAAAATTCTCAAATTGCAATCTCCTAGGTGGTTCTATATACAGCCTGCTTAGCACACATGCTCCCTATGCATTCACAGCATGGGGCGCACCATTACTAGATTGCATCTTCCCTTACACTTTAAGTGGTGAGTCATGTCATATGCTCTATTTGTTTTCCAATGTGCTTTTTCTTTGCAGGCATTTCTTTTATCTGGATGACATTTGTCTCTGATCGCACTGGCCCTAGCTTGCCATTGTGTACCACCATGATATATTTGTATTTATAGCTGTACTCGTTATACACACGATGTTGGCAATCTATTTCACTATACACTATTGTATACGTGTTACAACCACACTTATTCGGATACCGACCCTTCCTGTTGCCTCTATTGGTCTCATGTAATGCATTGTTACATTTCATATGATCGGTTACCTCTATACGTTTCCAAATGTTATATGTAGATATGTCATATAGTCTCCTGCATAAACTTATATTTGTTTCTGTCGTATATCTCTCTTTATAGTGTCCTGACAAAGGCCCCAGGGGGACGAAATGCACTGTACACTACTGTACTTAAATAAATCTAACTGCATTTGATACTACGTTGTGCACAGCCTTTATTGTCCCACTATCTATCCAAAATACAACAGCACCTACTTCCTTACATTGCCCTTCTACCTCCATATTAATTAGGGAGAATTATATGTATTTTTATTCATTAGAACATGCCATATATTTTATTGTATATAGGGGCAAAAAATACAGTTTTTTTGTCCTATGTATGAATCAATTTTAAGGACATCTACCACCAGGATGAAGTATTGAAACCAAGCACACTTACATGCTCTGGGGGGCCCTTCTATCAGGACCTGCTCATTGTTTTCGCTTCTTTTTTACAAAAAAAATTATTAATATATAGTATTAATTGTATTAATTTATATAAGTGCTCATGGATTCATTATTACTTTGTAGGAGACATTACATAAAAATATCCAATAACACGTGTGGTGGTACCAAACCAGATAATCATTAAGTGAGGGCCACTTTATTTGGATTGGACCCTCACAGAGCAATATCACTGTGTCGGTATATAAAGAGGGCTTAATTCCAGCTTTTATAAAGCAAATTTTACTGTTTCAGAATACAATAGGTAAATCTCAATAGTGGGTAGGGCGCGTTGAAGGAATAAATTAAGGGTTTAAGATCTGTGCATTTAGTTTAGCAAACCTGCTTAGAAGAGGTCATAATTATGTTTGAGCTCTATAGAAAAGGCACACCAATTGTAATGATGTCATTTGAAAGTCAGAGAATAAACTGGAGTGTATATACAGTCTACAGAGCATACATGTTCCACTGAAAGCAGCCACATTTGGCGGATAATTTATCAATATTGGCCAGGGTCTGTGTTTTTTTTTTTGTGCATGTTGGCACACGCATAATCATGCGTTAATAACACAGGGATGTTAGATTTGGTGCAAGGGATGATAAATTGTCACACGACTGAAAATGGTCTAAAATAAGTCCACATTCATGAATGGTAAAAATAAAGCTCTTTGGATTTTTTCAGCTCAAGTGTGCGCCAAGATTTGCGTAAAAAAAATGTTTTAAGGAAACTAGATACACAGGAAAAGGTGTGGGATTTCAAAGCGTGGCCAAATTGTGCGCCAAAGAAATAAAGGCGCCACTACTTCATAACAAACAGGTGCATTAAGAAAAACAAAAACAAAAAGCAGCCAAAAAACGGGTGGAAACTCAATGAAAAATGCCCCCAGCCAGTACCAATTTTCAGTGTTGGCTTGCTATATCTTAACCCCTTAATGGGGTGTGGTGTCATTTATGCGACTTTTAATGACCTTGTTCAAGCTTCTAATTTTAGACTGAAATACTTTTGATCACTTGTGTATTGAATTTTTTTCAAAATTATACAAAAAGGCAAAAAAGTGACATTTGGGCGCTATTTTCGTTACAGGGTTAAACGCAGTGCAAAACCGTTATATATTCTGATGATCTGGAATGTTTGGATGCGGAAATACCTAATGTGTTTTATGATTTAAACTGTTTATTATATTATATCAGTTTTATGGAAAGGTGGGTGATTTGAATTTTTATGTTTTTTTATTATATTTTTTTCCCCTTGTTTAATTTTAATTTTACATTTTTCAGACTCTCTAGGTACTTCAGCCCTCTCATGTACCCACACCGATGCGTGTGTAATAGTAGTCGGTATTCATGGTTAAAAAGTTGCAAATAAACTCCAGTTCTGAACAGGTGGAGGAAAGTTAAAAGGGTTGCAGAAGAGTTTATGTCTTCTTTGAGACCTTTTAATAAACCTCTTTATAAAGCTCTAAGATAAATGAAACAAGTCCAAACCTGAAATACCAAAAATGACATGCACAAATGTCCTCACTAAAGTGAAAAAAGATCCCTTTAGGCAGCAGAGAGTGGCTTAGTGGTTAGCATTGGAGCATTACAACTTGCGCACTGGGGACCTGGGTTCATGTCAAAGGTCAACATCTGCAAGAGTTGTTGTTTCTCTCCGTGTTTGTGTAGGTTTTATCGGGTCTTCCAGGTTCCCCCACCATCCAAATCATACATAAAGGTTGATTAGATTGTGAGCCCCATTGGGAACAGGGAATGATTTGGCAAGCTCTGTGCAGCACTGCATAATCTGTATGCACTATATAAATAAGAATTATTGTTATATTATCACCTTTGTGTTTCAATTGTGGTTTTCAAATATCCTATCCTTATCTTTTTAAAACACTGTTAGTGCAAGGACATGATAGTTACTGTGTCATATTGTATAAAATATATTAACCTGGTATTTTCATCTGTTAGCTGAGACTTCTTGAAAAGTGAGAGAGTGAGACAAAGGAGAAATGTATAATTGCGTTATGTCTTTTATTGTCATTAAAATGTCTTAAAATTGTTGTCTGATTTCCACAGAATTTACATTATACTTAAGTACAGTATATTGGTCAGATTTACTTACCTGGTCCTTCGCGATCCAGCGGCGCGGTCTCTGCGGTGGATTTGGGTCTTCGGCGATTCACTAAGGCAGTTCCTCCGACGTCCACCATTGGGTGGTGAAGGTAAGCGCGTGTCCAGCGCCAACTTTTTTTTCAAAAAGCGCGGTTCTCCGAATCCGTCGGTTTTGGCGGCCACGCCCCCGATTTCCGTTGTGTGCACGCCGGCGCCGATGCACCACAAATCGATTGTGTGCGCCAAAAACCCGGGGCAATTCAGGGAAAATCGGCGCAAATCGGAAATATTCGGGTAACATGTGGGAAACGCAAATAGGCCCCTTAGTAAATGACCCCCATTATGTAAATCCAAATGTGGTAGACAGATTTATAAATGTGACTTTTAAAAGTCAGCAAATTTAATAAAATTATATTGTAATAACAAATGTTATAAAAGGCAGAAAGGCATATTTGCACTGTTGGTGTCATGGGCTTTATAATCTGTCTTTAGTGATAAAATGAGGTCCTGGTGACAGGTTCCTTTAATACAGTATTTGCATTTGGAAATTCTTTAGAAAATTGATAGTAGATAACTCAGCTTTAATAATTTTATTTGGAAACATATGGCTTATCACAACTGTTTTCTGGTGTATAAGCCTGAAAAAGTCACATTTCTGGTGCACAGCCCGGAATTGACACTTTTTCAAACCCCTATGCCACCTTCCCCTTATGCCCAGCCGAGTGGGGGTACTGAAAAACCTGGAGGAGGTTGCGCCACCTCTTGGTAAATTTCCATGTTGTTATGCTGTACAGCAGTCCCGGGTTACATACAAGATAGGGTCTGGAGGTTTGTTCTTAAGTTGAATTTGATGTAAGTCGAAACTGTATATTTTATATGGAAGTTCTAGACAATTTTTTTCTTTTGCCCCAGTGACAATTGGAGTTTCAAATTTTTGTGTTGTAATTGGACCAAGAATTATCAATAAAGCTTCATACAGAACATCTTATGTGATCAGCAGTCTGGGACTATAGTAAAGCATCCAGAGAGCTTCACCAGAGGTCACAGTGGGCAGAGGGGTCCGTCTGTAACATGGGTTGTCTGTAAGTCGGGTGTCCTTAAGTAGGGGACCGCTGTATATTACATATATTGCTCTGTAACCGGTTGTAATGCTGTGGTTTACCATCACTTTTTTTTTTAATAAACAGGACACTAAAGAATACCACTCTTTGCTTTGCTCTTATACCTTTAGCATGTAGTAGCATGACATTTACTTTAGCAAAGACAATGTTCTAACAGCACTCTAAGACATGGGATTGCTCACAATGACTTTTTAAGTCTGTAAAGTGGTAGCCGTTCCAGATAAAGTCTTTGATGACTCACTCCAGCTTAGTGAAATCAGACCATGCTAATGAGATTGGGCGGCATGAAAGGGTGGTATGCAGAGGTCATCTATATCAACAAAGCACACTTAAGACCGGCATTACATGTTCCACTTCACTGGTTCATTTTTGGCCTTGGCCATACAATTCAGATAAAGTTGATGAATAGGTTGGGTTCAACCAAAGCGAACATTTGTTGAGAGCATATTTACAACTAATGATTTTAGCTCATCAATGATACACTATAAAAATCTGGGAAAAGGTGATTTTGTTTGAAATGACACAAAAAAAAATCTTTCCTATGGAATGTCTTCTGTCCACAACAAATCTTTTGCTCTTAAAACTATTTATTATTCGCAAAGTGCCATTGAACCTAATGAAAAGGTTCAGCGATTGTCCAGTGAGCTTTGGCTTAAACCTGCTTAAAGGGGTTTTCCCATGAAAGAAAATTCTCAAATTGCAATCTCCTAGTGATGTTAACACAAATGGGGGTCATTTACTAAGGGCCCGATTCGCGTTTTCCCGACGTGTTACACGAATATTTCTATTGCGCAGATTGTACCTGGACATGGGGTTCCACCGGATTGTTGGCGCACGTGATCGTGATTGTGTGGCGCTCGACGCTGGCATGCACGCGACGAAATCGGGGGTCGTGCGCCCGAGACGAAAACCCCTGCGGAAGTGGCTGGGTGAACAACCGCCGCAGGGGTTTAAGGAAAAAAATGTGTCGACGACATTGACACTTACCTACCTTCACCAGGTATAGGCCGGTGAATTTCAGGGCATTCCAGCGGGCCTCCGGGGAACTTCAGCGCAGCAGCGCCACCTGGTGGACGGCGGAGGAACTACCTTAGTGAATCCCGGCTGGACCCGAATCCACCGCAGAGAACGCGCCGCTTGTATCGCGAACGGACCGGGTAAGTAAATCTGCCCCAATATGATCATTTTTAACCCCTTACTTCGTAATTTTACTCAGTTTTATTGCTGGTTTAGCTCCTATCAGTGTAAGATTCCAGAGTATGGGTGGGGACTCTCTGAGCAGACACTTCATGATCCATTTAGTTCTGCGGCGTGACCATGTGGTTTATATACACTTTCATTTAGCTTCTGAACATTGTACTAGTATCTGACACATAATAAGATAGATGAGACAGATCAGAGATGATGAGATCGATTAGATGTCTATTTCACATAATCACAAATTGCACATCTCTGCTATTCCACAACACGCCAGATCTGCTGTGCCTTCCAGATCATCTCCCCAGATAAACAACTTATCTGCGTATAGTTTGTAGTTGTCCACATGCTGCTGCTGCCTCAGGAACTCAGATTCTGTGTCTCAGTGTGCATCAGCGAGTGAGCTCCGTCCTGACTGCAGGGGACGGAGCAACAGTGCAGAGACAGTAGAAACTCCACAGCATTGTCTCACAGAGGAATCCATGATGGTGTCCCCAGGGCTGCATCTGCCATGAGGCGGGATGAAAATTTCGCCTCAGACGGCAGATGCGGAGCCCTGAGGCAGGCGGTAAAACAGCTGTGGGTGATTTGGGCACTCGCCCGAATCACCCACAAGTAGTACGGACCTGTCGCTGCTCTATGGCTCTGGAGGACTCAGGCAGCGTGACATCATCAAACGCCGCCTGCTTCCTCCAGAGCCATAGAGCAGCGCTGCCCGGTAGGAGGAGGGAGGGGCAGACTGGCCTGATGTTCTGTTTGGGGAAGGCTGGCTCCCGGTGGGCTTCTCCTTGTTGGCTGAAGGGTCGGGCGGGAAGCCTGTGCGGAGGCTTCACTGCCTGATGGAGCAGCAGTCAGCTGGAGTGTGATCACTTTGCTGCTGCTCCACCACAGCCCCAGACAGCCAGAAAGGATCCTCAGGTGAGCTGAGCTCCCTGCTCCTGCTGCAGAAGCTCAGATAAGCAAGCTCCACCCACCAGCTCGGAGCTTCGGAAGATCATCAACAGCTATGTATGCTGCTGTCTGCTGTGCATGTTGCTGTGGTAATCTACAGGTATGCTACATGTATATGGTGTGTGTATGCTGTATTTATATGCTGTGTGTATGCTGTATTTATATGCTGTGTGTATGCTGTATTTATATGCTGTGTGTATGCTGTATTTATATGCTGTGTGTATGCTGCATGTATATGCTGTGCATAATGCTGCATGTATATGCTGTGTATAATGCTGCATGTATATGCTGTGTGTAATGCTGTGTGTATGCTGCATGTATATGCTGTGTATAATGCTGTGTGTATGCTGCATGTATATGCTGTGTATAATGCTCTGTGTATGCTGCATGTACATGCTGTGTATAATGCTGTGTGTATGGAGCATGTATATGCTGTATTATATGATGCTGTGTGTATACTGTTGCCTGCTGTGTGTGATGCTGTGTGTGATGCTGTGTGTATACTGCTGCCTGCTGTATATGATGCTGTGTATGCTGCTGTCTGCTGTATATGTTGCTGTGTGTATGCTGCTGCCTGCTGTACATATGCTGCATGCATATTCAGTGTGTGTGTGATGCTGTGTATGTATGGTGCTGCTCTGCCAGTGCTAATTGCTTGTCTTCTAGAGCTACAGGCTCCCCTCCCCCGCTGATCTGCTAGGGTTGCTGTGTTGTCGGCAGTGAAAGGAGGGGATGAGAGAGAAGCAGAGATGGCGCATGAAGAAGAACATGGCTGTCCAGCCCCACTAATGGCTCTCCTGACCCTTTCTCCACACTCCAGGTGCTCAGCTCTGAGGTTTTCACTTTCCCACAAACTGTCCACCCATGGGCTTTGGCCTTCCTTCAGCTTCTCTCACCTCACACCTCCCTTAGCTGCTATTTTCCCTCCTCCTGCTTACTTATTTTGGTCAGCATTTGACCCTCTCAGTTACTCTTTTGCCCCCTCCATCTACCACCCGCTGATGTACCAGCAAGATCCTCTGAAGAAGAATGGTAAATCATGGTTGATTATAGGAGCAGTGGTTTATTTCATATATATGGCTGATGTATGTACAGATTAGAAATGTGTATTAATGTGGAATGTTAATGTAGTAAGATGTATATATATATATATATATATATACGGATAGAATGTGCGTATTTATGTGCTTTTAGTGTAAATACTATTTAATTTATGGGCGACAATTCTCACTGGTTCTATGCCAGTTTCTGGGGTAGAAGCACTGAAATCATCACAATTTTTGCAGCGATAAGCAATCAGGACTCGGTGTCTTGTATGGTTTTATTGCAAGACTCCGGGTTCTGGTTATCGATCACATGCGTTTCCATAGAAACGTATACGCGATCGGGCCAAGGCCTGCCCCTGTACACTAGTGCTGTGTTTGTAAACACAGCGCTAGTGTTAAGTTGTGTATGTAAATTCAGTGGGCTGAATATAGAAGGAGATCAGGGCTAGGATTTTTTTTGGGGGGGGGGGCAGCATTTCACTTCTCGCCTCAGGCAGCAAAAAAGCTAGAATCGGCCCTGGGCGTCCCCCACCCTAAGTCAGAAGTTACAGGGTCGTGCCTAGGGGCAACTGAAATTATGTACACCAGGACTGATTGAGACAGGTTGGATTTATATCTGTGAAATGCTGTATTTTTGTTAATAACAGTGAATTAGAGAAGGTGTTATTTTGTTATCCTGAGTACATGTATGAAATTTGTCATACCCCTTTAACTTATCCTACGAAATGCTGAAAATTCTGAAAGTTTCTGTGCTACAAATGGTTGTGGCATTTACCATTCATTTAGAGAAACTACAGAATCTATTTGGAATAAGCCATCTGTCATTTTGTCATTGCGTTTTATGAATCAGAAATTCACAATTATACCTCTGCAAATTTGGAGAAAAATAGTAATACATATATCTGTAAAGAGATAAAAATACCAATGAAAGATTATAGACTTATATTTTACAGAACAGACAATCCCAGGACTTAAGACCACCTGAGCTACAGGCGGACTTCTCTAACCTCTGGTGAAGCTCTCTGAATGCAGGACATTAACTGTACTTTAACCAGAGGACCCACATTGCAACATTAACAGAAAAACAAATATGTTTTAGCTCACAAAAGTGTGCCAAAGAACCAACTAAAAACCATTACATCCTGTACGGCTGATGCATGGCCCTTCTTTCCTTTTGTGTCTCACTGTGCGCCTTTACAACATGTAACATCCACATGTGTGGCGTCTCCATACTCTGATTTTCTTCTTTATCTTTTGTAAATTTGTAAATTCAGAGCTAAATGAATGTATTACTGACAAAATTAGACCATTCTAAATTTCACCTCTATTTTGCTTTAATCGCTATGATTATGCTATTCTTTCCTGCAGATCCTCTCCAGTTCCCTCAGGTTGGATGCTGAATGTTGTAGAAGCCATTTTGAAGTCTCACCAGAGGTGGGCAATTGGGTTTAGCATGGCTCTGGCTCGTCCGTCAGATGGTCACAGGAGTTGTACTGAGTCACTGCTTTGTTATTTTAGCTTTGTGCTTGAGGTTCATTGTCTTGTTGGAAGATAACCTTTTGGCCCAGTCTGAGGTCCAGGGACAATCTGGATAGGTTTTCATCAGGATATCTCGTACTTTGCTTGCATTAAGTATTCTACACATGCACCAGTCTTCATGTCACCATGGTTTCACTGTTTGGGATTGTATTTGACAGATATGAGTACCTGGTTGTCTCTCCACACATACCACGTTGAAGTAACAACCAAAAAAATTTAAATTGTCATCTCATCAGACCAGAGAACTTATTTCTGATAGTCTGTCGAAGTCCTACCTTCATATGTTTTTTGAACTGTATTCTGGCCTTCATATTCTGAACTGAGGAGAGCCTTTTGACGGCCATAAAGCCCGGAAAATATTGAAGGCCTGCAGTGCATAGCTGACTTTTGGGACTTTCTCCCATCTCCCTACTCGCATCTCTTGAACTCAGCGACAGTGATCTTGGGGTTCTGTCTTCACCACTCCACGAAGCGATCTTGCTCTCATAAAGACGTTGGGTTGTCCTCAAAATCTTCCTTTTAAGGATTATAAAGGCCCATTGTAAGAAAGTACTGCAGAAATTCTGTTTGTATACCTTGCAAGCTTGTGGCTGCCCATCCTGTCTCTGAACTCATTGGACAAGTTCCTAGCCTCATGATTTTAGCTTGTGCTGAACATGTACTATATTGAGCGATTGAGGTCAAACTTAACATTAACCTTCCCTCAGGCAGAGGTTAGAACTCTCCAACCCAGAAATGCAGTAGGATGCGGCATATACTTAGGAACTAAATAGGTTTACCATGAAAATACATCACACACACCTCACCGAGAATAGTAGCAACAGAGACTGGCCCACACTCTACTAACTAGCTATGGGACAGATGAAGTATCTGAGGTTGTGAATTTATATAACATTATTGGTATTCTCCTTCAAGCCTTCCCCACAAGTACTTATAAACTGTGTGCACTGGGGCCAGTATGTAATGTATGTTATCATGTATGTGTTTTAGCAGTGTTTTATTTGGTCCATCAAATAATGTGCATTTTTTTTTTTTTCTGGCAAAGAAAAATATTAATTACTCTGAGGGACTTAATCTGTCATGCAAAAGATTAGCCTGGATGTTCAGATATAAAATATCCCAGCACCCTAGCAGCTTTTGATCCAGAAGCTAAGGAAGACAACACACCAACCACTGCTTTGAATTTGTCAAACAGAAAAAAAATAGTACTTCAACATAATATGAGATTAAATAGTATAGATAAGATATTTTATAAAAAGTACATAAGAGCGAAAAGCTTACTTTGTAATATAAGCCTTTATGTGCATTGTTGATAGTTCTTTTGAAAAGAAGCCAAGCAATAAATAATAGATGTTTCATACTGGCTACAATTGTGTCTACTAGGGCTTTGGACGTTTAATAATTGTTCTTATTCCTCATTGCTGTCTAGAATTTGTTTTAAAAAAATTCTCATAGAAAATGGTATTAGAACTGACTTCGGGCATAGTCTTTGATGAAGAATAATGGAGATTTGATTTTGCTAATGAATATTTTGTGTTTCTAAGACATTTTATATACATTTTTATGCCATCATACTAATAAACATTAAAAATGTAACACGATTATAGAGAGATTTAACATCTTTGCAGTTCGGGATTGAAACCTTGTCAGGTCCAATGTGGTGCAGATAAAACCAATAGTTTTTAGTAGATTATAGCTAGGTTATATCAAAGCTGTAAACATTACCCAGTGAATGTTCACAGTTTTTAGAAAGAGGGCTGAATGGAGCAGACATCCGTGCCAGCCCACTCCTCTGGTAGCCACATCCTTTCACACCACCTGGTGTGTGCAAGAATTTGCAACTATTACAGGAAAAGAAAAGCGTACAAGCACTAACAAATCCCCATCATACAATCCTTACTCCTTACTGAAGAATGGAACTAGCATTAGGGGCCCTAGAATACCAAATCTGCCCGTTGTAAATAAAGTATAACAATGAACATTAAAAAGGATTCAATATTTTTTACTTTCAACATCCATATTAAAAGTCTTAAGATCTGATAGTTGTTCAGATCACGGTGGCCACAGGGGGTTTGCTTCTCCTGTCGAGTCTTTGAGATGTCTCAAAAATTATTGGTCTGCTGCCAAGGAAATGAAGTCTAGAACGGAAGGGGAGTATGAATAGGTTTGAATGGAAATTTTGAGAACATTTTTTTAATTGTTTTTTTGTAGGAAATTTTTAGGGTGGTACTGTAGTAGCAACATTGTTTCCTGCTGTTTTACATTGTACTGTCAGAACTCGCAAATTGTTCTGATGGGATCAGGTTTCAGGCTTCTTGCTGGAAAACAGACCCAGAGCTGCCTGTGATTGACAGCTCATTTCTGATCTGGGAAAGCTGGGTATGTCTCTGTATGTTTTGCCTGCAGCTGCGGTTTGAGTGATGGACGAGAGCCAATCAGTGCTGGAGGTAGGTCCATATCTCCTTAATTCCCCCAGCCTTCATTTGGTGCTGGTTATGCGCAGTCTATTGGTGTATCTAGTGCCTGCCATTGCGTTCTTGCTACTCTGTTGTATTGACTTCTTCTTTGCCCAATCATTGTCTTGTTGGAAGATGAACCTTTGGCCCAGTCTGAGGTCCAGACAACTCTGGATAAGGTTTTCATCCAGGATATCTCTGTACTTGCTTGCATTAATCATTCCTACAATTGCAACCAGTCTTCATGTACACCATGTTTCACTGTTGGGATTGTATTTGACAGATGATGAGTACCTGGTGTTCTCCACACATACCGCTTAGAATTAACACCAAAAATTTAAATTGTCATCTCATCAGACCAGAGAATCACATTTCTGATAGTCTGAGAGTCCTTCATATGTTTTTTGCAAACTGTATTCTGGCCTTCATATGTCTGACACTGAGGAGAGCCTTTTGATGGCCATAAAGCCCGGAATATTGAAGGGCTGCAGTGATAGCTGACTTTTTGGGACTTTCTCCCATCTCCCTACTGCATCTCTTGAGCTCAGCGACAGTGATCTTGGGGTTCTTCTTCACCACTCTCACGAATGCTCTTCTCTCATAAAGAGTTGTGGTTGTCTCAAAATTCTTCCTTTTAAGGATTATAAAGGCCATTGTTAGAAAGTGCTGCAGAAATTCTGTTGTAACCTTGGCAAGCTGTGTGGCTTGCCGCAATCATGTCTCTGAATCCTTAGCCCTCATGATTCTTATGTGCTCTGACATGTACTTTGAGCTATGAGTTCAACTTAACATTGACCCTTTCCCTCAGGCAGATGGTTAGAACATCTCCAACACCAGAAATGAACAGTAGATGGTGGCAAATACTTAGGAATAAATAGGTTTACCATAAAATACATCACACAACCTCACCTAGAATAGTACAACAGAGCTGGCCACACTCTACTAACTGGCTATGGGACAGATGAAGTATCTAGGTTTGTAATTATATAACATTATTGGTATTCTCCTTCAAAGCCTTTCCCAACACATACTTATAAACTGTGTAACTGCGGCCAGTATACACTCACTGGCCACTTTATTAGGTACACCATGCTAGTAACGGGTTGGACCCCCTTTTGCTCAGAACTGCCTCCAACTATGTCGTTGGCCACAGATTTCAAGGTGCAAGGTGCTGGAAGGCAGTCCTCTGAGATTTTGGTCCAATTGGACATGATGGCACACACAGTTGCCAGCAGATTGTCGGCGACTGCAATCCATAAGCGAATCTCTGTTCCACTACATCCCAAAGATGTTATGGAGTGAGCATCTGGTGACTGGGAGGCCATTGAGTACAGTGAACCATTGCAAGTTCCTAAAAAACAGGCCTGAGATGATTCCAGCTTTATGGACAGGACGCATTATCCGCGAAAGTAGCCATCAGATGTTGGGGTATGTGGTCATAAGGGATTGGACATGGTCAGCCAATAATACATCAGTAGGCTGTGGGTGTTGCAACGATGACTCAATTGGTACCATGGGGCCAAAGAGGCCAAGAAAAATTCGCCCACACCATGAACCCCACCACCACGCACTGAACTGTTGATGACAAGGAGGATGGATACATGATTCATGTTGTGTGACGCCAATATCGACCCTACCATCCGAATGTCGCAGCAGAAAATCGAGACATCAGCAGGACAGGATGACTAGGTTTTTCCAATCTTCTCTGTCCAATTTCGTGAGCTTGTGCAAATGGTGCGCAGGTTCGTGTTCTTAGCTGAAAAGGAGTGGCACCGGTGGGGTACTTCTGCTGGCGTAGCCATCGTGCCTCAAAGGTTCAACGTAACTGAGCATCAGAGATGCTCTTTGCTACCTTGTGTTGGAACGGGTGGAGATTTGAGTCACTGTTGCCTTTCTATCCAGTCCAACCAGGTATCGCCATCTCCTCTGACTTCTGGCATCAACAGGAAGTATCTGCCCACAGACTGCCCGCTACAGGATTTGTTTTTCTTTTTGGACCATTCTTGTAACCCTAGAGCTGGTTGTGCGTGAAGAACATCCCAGTAGATTAGCAGTTTCTGAAATACTCAGACCAGCCTTCTGGCACCAACAACAAGCCACGTTTCAAAGGCACCAATCACCTCTCTTCCCCATACTGATGCTCGGTTTGAACTGCAGGAGATTGTCTTGACCATGTCTGCATGCCTAAATGCACTGAGTTGCCGCCATGTGATTGGCTGATTAAAATTAAGTGTTAACAAGCAGTTGGACAGGTGTACCTAATAAAGTGGCCGGTGAGTGTATGTGTTTTAGCAGTGTTTTATTTTGGTCCATCAAATAATGTGCATTATTTTTTTTCTTTTCTTGGCAAATGAAAAATATTAATTACTCTGAGGGACTTAATCTGTCATGCAAAAGATTAGCCTGGATGTGCAGATATAAAAATATCCCAGCACCCTAAGCAGCTTTTGATCCAGACAGCTAAGGAAGACACACACACACCACTGCTTTGAATTGTCAAACAGAAAAAAAATAGTACTTCAACATAATATAGATTAAATAGTATAGATAAGATATTTTATAAAAAGTACATAAGAGCGAAAAGCTTACTTTGTAATATAAGCCTTTATGTGCATTGTTTGATAGTTCTTTGAAAAGAAGCCAGCAATAAATAATAGATGTTTTCATACTGGCTACAATTGTTGTCTACTAGGGCTTTGGACTTTTAATAATTGTTCTTATGCTCTAATTGCTGTCTAGGATTTTGTTTTTAAAAAAATCTCATAGAAAAGGTATTAGAACTGACTTCGGGCATGAGTCTTTGATGAAGAATAATGGAGATTTGATTTTGCTAATGAATATTTGTGTTTCTAAGACATTTTAGAGACATTTTTATGCCATAACATAGATTAAACATTAAAAATGTAACACGATTATAGAGAGATTTTAACATCTTTGCCAGTTCGGGATTTGAAACCTTCGTCAGGTCCAATGTGGTGCAGATAAAACCAATAGATTTTAGTAGATTATAGTAAGGTTATATCAAAGCTGTAAACATTACCCAGTGAATATTCACAGGTTTTTAGAAAGAGGGCAGGAATGGAGCAGGAACACCCTGTGCCAGCCCACTCCTCTGGTAGCCACGTCCTTTCACACCACCTGTTGTGTGCAAGAATTTGCGACTTTTACAGGAAAAGTAGAAAGCGTACAAGCACTAACAAATCTCCATCATACAATCCTTACTCCTTACTGTAAGAATGGACCTATGCATTAGGGGCCCCTAGAAATACCAAATCAACCCGTGTAAAAAAAGTATAACAATGAACATTAAAATGGATTCAATATTTTTTACTTTCAACATTCATATTAAAGTCTTAAGATATGATAGTTGTCAGTAGCACTGATGGCCACAGGGGTTGCTTCTCCTGTCTGAGTCTTTGGAGATGTCTCAAAAATTATTGGTCTGCTGCCAAGGGATGAAGTCTAGAACGGAAGGGAGGAGGTGAGTAGGTTTGAATGGAAATTGTGAGAACATTTTTTTAATTATTTTTTTTTGTAGGAAATTTTTAGGGTGGTACTGTAGTAGCAACATTGTTTCCTTGCTGTTTTACATTGGTACTGTCAGAACTCGCAAATTGTTGTGATGGGATCAGGTTTCAGGCTTCTTGCTGGAAAACCAGACCCAGAGCTGTCTGTGATTGACAGCTCCATTTCTGATCCTGGGAAAGCTGGGTGTGTCTCTGTATTGTTTTGCCTGCAGCTGCGGTTTCAGTGATGGACTGATGAGCCAGTCAGTGCTGGAGGTAGTGTCCATTATTGCCTTATATTCTCCCCAGCCTTTCATTGGGTGCTGGTTATTGCGGTCTGTGTATCTAGTGCTCTTGCCATTGCGTTTCTTGCTATTCTGTGTATTGACTTCTGCTTTGCCTACTGACCATTCTATTGCTATACGATTCTGTACATTTGCCGCCATCTTGGTTTTGACCCGGTTTGTTTGACTTCGCTTGTCTGTCGGTATCTGTTGTTTGTCCCTCAGTATCGTTTATCTCCTAGTGTGACCCCACCTTCCTATCTGTCTTGTGTTGGTTTCTGTTACCAGTGTGAACACTGACCTATATCTGTATTCTGGTTACCTGTCTGGTCCACCAACTAGCAGCTGCCAGAAGACGTCATCTTGTAGGGTCACTCAGGGACCGTCAGTTAGGTTCCTGATAGTGGATTTGCCCTTATCAGGGCGGTTTATTTGCTTTAGGCAGGGCCTTAGCCCGCAGGGACGTCACAGGGTGAGTTCGCCACCACATACCTAGTCTGATAGCTAGGGCCAAGCCTGGTTGTGGTTGCGCGGTTGCTGGACAGGTACTGACAGGTACACTAGGTATCCTGCATACTCTCTTACTAATAAAATATGGGTTAGTAACATCTTGTTGATTTATAAATAAACTCCAGAGCAAAATCTCTTATTTGACATTTTATTCTTTATGTGAATATATAATTAAAATGTTAGCAAAAAAATCTTGTACATTGGACAAAAAAATCTTGGATTAAGAATTGTTATTTCTTTTTTTTACCTTTGTATTTTTATGTGGTGATATAATTCCCCTGAAATATAAAACCAATAATAAAATCGGTAAAAACAAAACACGCAAACACAAGATTGCATCCAAAAGCTTCTGAGATAAGTACTCGTACAAATATATCAAAGGGAATTTTTGGTGGATTTGCAGTAAGTAGATTCTAGATGATGCAGACATACGTATGAATATGGAATTGCCATAAAAATGATTGGTAATTGTAAAGATGGACTAGGACCTTTCATTGGTGGATTCTTTACGTAATCTCTATGGAAATGAATATACACATTTTGGATTTTAAACTGCTTATCCGGTTATTTTTGGAGCTCCACTTGACTTGAATTTATAGCAGATGACCAGTCCAACCTCCACTCAATTCAAGAAAGAAAGTGAGACAAAGATCAATAGACAGCCAATCTCTCCAAGATTTGGGTCCCAGAGGTAGGACCCACACCCATTGGGTATTTATGACATATGCTATGAATATTTAAAAATATACAAATAGGTGATGTTTTTCATAGTGTTCAAATAAATATATACTTGAGGAAAGTTGTCTCTTGCAAGTTACCAGGGCCAGGCAAAACAGGTACTCCAAAAAAAGCAGCACTCCAATGCAGATGAAAGGTGGTGTCTTTATTCCATAGTGACAAGTGGCAACATCTCGTCTTGGTATGAGACTTTCTTTACCGAAACTTTACCACTTGTCACTATGGAATAAAGACACCACCTTTCACCTTACATCTACCTGCGTTGGATGGCTGCTTTTTTCCCTTGTACAAACTTATATAAATATATATGCATCAGGAAGATAGAGATAGAGAAATGCACCTCATTATTGGTTTAAGTTCCTGATTTCTCTAACCTCTGTAGATTTCTAACCTCAGATTGGCTTCTATGTATAAACAATTCAGTACAAGCTCAGCAGAATGCCAGTGCTTGGAGATATGACTTCTGATCTAAAAGGCATTTGTTAAGATAGATCTGAGGTAGAGAATCAGTAAGGTTCACCAAAGGTAAACTCAGAAGTCTAGATAAAAACCTACTAATTAGAATATGGCTGCCATCTAGTGCTGCTAAATAGAAATCGCAGACAGTTAATATAGTATAGGTGCATTGAAAGGAAAACACTGGGAACATTTTCCTGGAGTTTTTCCTTTACTTGCATCTACTTCTTACCACTAGATGCAGATAGTGCTTCTCCATAAACTCCATGTGAGTACAGGTGAACCTCCAATCAGTATCTCACTTGCCTATCCATTTTTAATCCTACACCTTAAAGGGGTTTGCCCCTGAAAGAAATAATACAGTTTTATTGCTGTTTTAGCTCCTATCGCTCAGTGATGGTCAATGTAAGATTCTAGGGTGTGGGTGGGGACTGGCTAAGCTGACACATTATGATCCCTGTAGTTCTGTGTGCTGTCAATGTGGCTAGATTATCAGGGTCCAGGTTTATATACACTTTCATTTAAATTCTGAACATTGTACTAGTATCTGACACATATAAAGAGAGATGAGACAGATCACAGATGATGAGATCCATGAGATGTATATTACATGCTCAGCTCTGCTACATCTCTGCTGTGCCTCCCTACCCCCAGATAAAGAACTTATCTGCCTGCAGCTTGTAGCTCTCCTCTCGCTGCTGTTTGCCAGCAGGAAGTCAGTGTGTGTCAGTGTTAGCTCAGTCCTGTAAGCCATGCAGAATATTAAAACTAAGTACTGTACAAAATAAACACATGTATGCTATGTACTGATGAGTCTCTATTGGAACCTGTCACCAGTGAAAAAGAGCCTTCCGGTGACATGCTCCCTTTAAAGGAAATCTACCACTGGTTTATAGCTAGTATTTATATCACCCAGCACGTGAATACAACTATATACTACAAAAATACACTTGGACCATATTCCTACGCACTTTGTTTTAAAATCTTTTTCGGTATGGTCCAAATAACACCTCCCCTTTATTCATTCGGTTGGTACTATCAAATAACAGAGATACGAAATTCATAAAGGTTTTATTATTTTTTAATTCTAAAAAAAATGTTTAATCTTTTGCACCAAAAAAATCTTAGCTTTGCCATATTCTGAAACCAATAACTTTCTCATAGTTTAGTGTGCAGAGCTGTGTCATATTTTGCAGGACAAGCTGACAATTTCATAAATACAGTTGTAAGATTACACAACCTTTTGATCACATTTTATTTACATTTTATGTGTTGCGAAATGGCAAAAAAGGTCAATTCAGACATTTGGGTGCTATTTTCCATTCACCGCCAGGAATAATCATCTTTATATTTTAAAAGATCAGACACAGGAATATCTAAAATGTTTAGGATTTGTTTATTTATTATTATATGTGGTTTCAAGTTTTTTTTAACTATTATTTCAGCATCCTCATACAATGTACTGCAATACAACTGTTATTGCAGGCTCCCAGCAATCATTTCCCGAGCAGTGCCCTCCAATGACAGCTGGCAGCAACTAGCATTTAAAGATGGTATTGCCCAGGTAAAGCACTGTTAGGTGCTGCTGTCAACAGTCATTACAGCCAGGTATACAGCTAAAACATGCCACATATGGAGAGGGCTCAGTCCATAAACCCTATTTTCACTTTTCCCTCAGAATTCTACTCCTCCCTCTGCCTGCTTTAATCTAACACAGAAAGCACAGGCAGTAGCAAGATTAAGTCAGGCAGAGGGAGAGTGCAGAGGGAGCAGGGTGGAGAGTCTGGAGGTTCTCCTTGTCTCCCACAGCCTTTCCACTTCATTTACATAAAGAACAAACAGCCGTGCATGTCAGTTCTGCTTCTCTTAACCAGTTCTTTCAGTCTCCTGACATTTGTTGTCCATGATCTTTGCTATTGCTATTCTATGTATATATGAATTATTTGTACTTCTGCTACGTTTACTCAACCATCACTTGCCTCTTGAATTTGAACTTTGCCATCATCTAGCTTTTGACCTGGTTATGCCTGACTTCACTTGTCTATTGTTTCTCCCTCTTTGTCTTTTCATCTTTTCTACGCACTCATGCAGTGTAGGGATTGTAGGCCAGAAGAGGCTTGTTAGGTAAGTAGCGTGTTGTGGGTGAGCTCATTGCCTGCACCCCTTTATCTACTGTGGCAATGCACAATTTAGCAGGCTCCAGTATCTCAGTTGTCAGTGGTGTTTGGTGAGAGAAATATGATTTACACAAGCTGTTTAAATAAGTAGACAGGCATGGGGAAAAGAAGGGCACATGGACATATTTCTTTAATTAATTATATTACAAAGTTGACTATTATCATCTGCATTATTAATTTATATACTGCGCCTGCGCGGTCACTGCTCCGAAACAGGCGCGGGCCTGCTCTTCTGCGCATGCGCAGACGGCAGGATCGCCGGACGATGGATAAGTAGGAGGGGAAAAGAGCCTACCGGGGTGTGGAGTAGCCGCCTCTTGTAACCTCAGATGCGGCTACTCCACGCCCCAGTAGCCGCATAAGAAAATTTGCATAAATGTCTAATAAAAGTTAACACAAAAGTGTGGGGACGTGAGGATTAGCCCTTAAAAGGGCTATCCTCACATCCTATTGATCCACCTACCACCCGATCTACCTTTATAGGTAGATTTGTGGTGGTAGGTTCCCTTTAATATTGATTCTTATGACAACCCAACAATTTTAAAATCCAATTGTCACAGAGACCAAAAAAGTTCTGGTTGGGATTACAATGATAAAATATACAGTTCCGACTTACATACAAATGCAACTTAAGAACAAACCTACAGACCCTATCTTGTAACCTGGGGACTGCCTGTACTGGTACACAGAGATCCAGCAGCATACATTCCCATTTAAATTCTAAACGGGGCCATTTCATAAGGGCTTAAGGAGTGCAGTCCATAGGATAATTTTGACTGGTGGGCCCAAGGATGCCCAGCCCTGCAAATAGATTGATATCTGATCTCTGAGATCATGCAATGTTTGAATAATAACAAACAGTATTGCTGTTCATAGGCTCCAGGGGTAGTGGACCAACTGGACCACTGTGGACGATGTAAGCTGACACCTGGGACCAAAATCTAAGTGGTACCCAGTTATCACCAAAGCCTGTCGCAAAGTGGCTTGGACTCACTGCTGCATGGTACCACCAGGTCGTTCCACAGGTGAGACTTTGTTTGGTGTGGAGGCCAAGACAAAGTACAGAGATGTTAAAGGACACCTGTCATCAGGTCTGTGTCACTTGTCCTGTCACCTCTACCTGTTGGAGCAGCTTTTATCTAGTCATTTCATACATTAATCATTGTAAAATCATCTATTCTTTATTATGTAAATGAGGCTGGTCACATGGTCAGAGGCAGTGATGTCACTCCTATTCCCCCTCCTCTCTCCTCCCCCTGCTCATTTCTGTGTGTAATGTATAGTAAAGCATGGCTAGTGTGTGTGCTGCATCTGCTGACATGCCGCATCCTCCTAATATACAGGTGAGAGACACAGACATCAGCTACACATGAATCTGACATGTTCTGCTGTAACATGGCTGCCTGGAGCTGCTGTATCTCTCCTAAACACACACACATGCACACACAGGCTGCAGGGGCCGTGGCCACCAGCACCAGGAAGCACATCATTATACAGCCTCACACCATTATACAGGCTGTCAGTCAAGCACTGGGGGTGTGGCTGTGCCTCCCACTCATGAATAAGATGGACAGCTTGAATATGCTAATGCTTCATTGGACATTTCACAGGTCATTTGCATACAGCTTTAGGACCTCATTGCTTAGGTTTACAGGCATGTACAGGGACAATGAAGGGATAGAGGCAATGCTCTCTAATGGCAGTTTATGAAAATATATTTAGTTTAGGGGGGTTATTTTGCGTGACGGGTTCTCTTTAAGAAGAATCGAAGTCCGGGACCGGGACAGGCTGGAGGTCAGGATGGGCAACACGGGATCAGAGTTGGGAACGTAGTAATAGGTCAAGGCAGGCAGCAGAGGAGTGTAGTCAGGAATGGAACCAGGGTCACAACAGGAAATCACAAAAACAGCCTAGGACAGTGATGGCTAACCTATGGCACTGGTGCCAGAGGTGGCACTCGGAGCCCTTTCTGTGGGCACTCAGGCCATCACCAGAGATGACTCCAGGTATCTTCCTGCAGTCCCAGACAGCCCAGGACTTGCTGTGCATAGAGGTATTTTAAAGTGACAGCTCTACCTGGGACTATTTTCTGCTTTATCGGTGCCTCAGGTGCTGGTATCAATGAAAACTGTGACAGAGAAGGGAGTATAAATCACAAATTAAATTTCTGTGTTGGCACTTTGCGATAAATAAGCGGGTCTTTGTTGAAGTTTGGGCACTCGGTCTCTAAAAGGTTCGCCATCACTGGCCTAGGACATAGGAACAAAGCTTTCTCTAAGGCACAAGGCACGAAGATTTGGCAGGGTGTACAGGGAGAGGCAGGGTTATATAGAATTCTTGGGAGAGGTAAGCATTGCGAGCGCAGTGCTGGCGTGTACAGAGGGGCACGGGAGAGCCTGCAACACAACATTTGGGTCTCAGGAGCACCCGTGACAATTTTGAATTAATATTGAGCAACACTAAGGAATAACCTGTATTTGTAAGTACATAAGTAAAAGTAAATATTTTGATTGGTTATTTATGAAAGTGTGCTTTGGCAGAACATCTGTTTTTAATATAATTGTCCTTGTCCATGTTTTGGCATTTATTTTCATCATACATGGCACACCTACAGTATAATTTTCTTATATAATAGATATATAATAAAAGAAAACTGGTTTAACCAAGTGACGAGAATGTTCACGTGTATTTTTATGAGGACATATAATTCACTTTTTAATAACATAAATTATCCTAAGCAGGGCAGTTTCTAGGTAATTTACTCTACAGGCAAATCAGCAAAAAGCGTCCCCCCCAGATATATATACACATATATATATTTTTTGTTATCATAGTACATGGTAAACCTGCAGTATAATATTCTTATATAATATATATATAATAATAGAAAACAGGTTTAACCAAGAGAAGAGAATGTTCACGTGTATTTTATGAGAACATCTAATTCACTTTTTAATGCCGTAAAATATCCTAAACAAGGCAGTTTCTATGTAATTTACTCTACAAGTGAATCCCCAAAAAGTGCCCCCAGAGACATATATATATTCATATTGTTTTTTGTTATTATAGTACATGGCACAACTACAGTATAAGATTCTTATATAATAACCAACAGATGTGAATGTTCACATGTATTTTTACGAGGACATCTAATTCACTGTTTATCCTAAACAGCGCAGTTTCTTGGTAATTTTTTCTACAGCCGAATCTCCAAAAAGCATCCCCCATAGATATATACTCTGCCAATTACATACATATACAGATATATACTGTGCCCCTCACACATATATAGATATACTGTGCCCCTTATAGATATATATTGTGCCCTTTACAGACATATACAAATATACAGTATACTGTGCCCATTACAGACATATACAGATATATTCTGTACCCCTTACATATACACAGATACAGACTGTGCCTGTTACTGATATTTACAGATATATACTGTGCCCATTACAGATAGATATATACAGATATATATATATATATACGGTATTGTGCCAAAACTGGTGGTTTAGATTAGGATTATTTATGGAGAATGTGACACATATGAAATGTTACAGTTAACTTACACTTACATACACAGTGTGCAAATGAGATACATGTCAGAAACACACAATATACTTTTTACTCAAATGCACATGTATATAAATGCATACAATATTAAAAACACATATTGCACACATATGAACAAGCAAACATACAGTACTTTGGATCGCTTTTGAACTATACACACATATTTATAATACACAGGAAATAACACATAGGGGCACATTTAATTACCCGTCCCGTGGACGCCGCCAATCCGGAATGTCCGGCGAGGATTCGGAGCTTCCGCGATTCACTAAGATCGTGCATCCAATTTCCTGCATGTGCCGCTTCCCCGCTCAGGTCTGCTGGAGTTCACCTTCTTCTTCCCGGTTTATGTGAGTGCTGATCTTGCAACACAATTTGATTTTTAAATTCTGGTGTTTGTCTGAATCAGTCGGGTTGTCCGCTGGCCACGCCCCCTGATTTGTGTCGCATGAAGATTTTTCTTCCTTTTCCATCTTATTATTTGTTTATGTGGGGTTGAAATTGTATTTTGTTTGTTTCTTTATATTACCAATATTTAGTTCATTTTTTGTCCATTGCAACCATATTTTTCAGCTCTACAAAAACCTACAGGCTGAATCATGTACATAAAATAAGTGAAAATGTGAAGGTTTATTCAATAACAAGCAAACTTTAGGTATTATCATTTTTGCTACTAAAAAATAGTGTAATGCTAAAAGGTCCCACCTCATCATCTCAGCACATTATCACTCCTCTCTCTCTCCGGTCTGCACTGGTGGCTGCACTGTGTTAGTGCTTAGTAGTTTGGTACACATTAAATACAGCAACTGAACAGAATTGTGCTGCAAGCTATAGGTTAAAGGCGCACCTAAAAATCAATGGTGCACATTTCCCGAGTAGGGCAGGGTACGCCGGGTAATTGGCGCACCCTGCACATTCCTGAAACAAAGTGCACTTAATGCAGATTGCACCAATTTTGATAAATCTGGGTCAAAATACATGTTAACAAGGTAACCCCTATACAATCTCTCTTTGTCCACTGCTCACTTTGCAATCATAGTTGTTGCAGAAGTTAACCCTGTAAAGTGTGGAGTTATACAATAATCGTTCCAAACTCCCTACATTTTTTAAATTTGTTTGGGCACCCCTGTAAATCAAATTGTGGAAAGTGAGAATGGAATTAACTAATTTCCTCCACATCAATAGGGTAGGTGGATGCAGAACCATTTACCTAAAGGGCTATAGCTTTCCAAGCTAGAAAGAGGGCTTCCCTGAGGAACATGTGCGTATGGAGCTGCCACGGTTCCTCACCAAGACTTTAATACCTATAATGTTGGGCAATAGGGATATGTGATCATTTTTATATGCATGTCCACTTCTATGGCCTTGGCATAAGTGTGAAAGCATGAAAAATAAAAAAAATTGGAACAAATATTTACAAATATATTATATTGTTCGCATATATCTTTTTTAAAAATATAATTTTATAATTTTAAAGTTGATAAGTAATTGGTTCATAGCTACAATAGGGGCTTTAAGGGGTTTTCCAAGTCTTATGACTCTCCATACTTCCGGTGTTAGTAGTTGGAGCAGGATAAGCAGACTTTTTTTATTTTTGCTTTAATGTCAAGATAGGGAAGAAGTGTGAGCCCTGCACTTTCCACAACCTCTATCCCTGCCTACTTGCAGTTCCTGTGCTAAGCCGCTGTCGACAACTGGGTGGTGGTCCCTAACCTTGGATACCTGCACAGAACAGTAAGACATACAAGACAGTAAGACAAACAAGAAAGACTAGAGAAATAACAAGCGAAGAAAGGGAAACCCATGTCAAAAACCAAGATGGCACCGAGGTAGAAAATCTTAGGCAAAGAACCATCACAGCTACAAAAGCCAGAATCACAGCAAAAACAGTAGATATTAAGGAATTAGAGATACACAAGCCAAGCCCTTTGCAGAGAATACACTTAGGTGTGGTACTCAAATAGGAAAACTCAAACTGGTGACCTAGAACCTGCAGAAGTTCTAATATTTAACCTCCCCCTGTCCAGTAAAGAATTTATATAAATTCATTAAAAATAAACCCTCTTCTCTTTTTTAAACGTAAATGATTCCATGTTTTAGATATGTTTTACTCAATACACTTAACAGTATTACATTTTTGATGGGAAATGAGAGGCAATGGTGATTATAGGACAAAGTGTTCAGTGTCAGTCATCACACCATTCTTTGTTATCTGTTTTTTAACACTGTAACAAGGGAAATGATGTGCTTCCTGTGTTTTGCAATGTGTCATTGTAAAGTTATTTTTTCTTCCTTACCATTAGGTGGTACCACTGTACTGTCACATGTGTAGATTCATACTTAAAGTAAATGTAGCACTTGCATGGTAGTCATTTAAACTAAATATACTTACCTGACTGCATTTTTATGTAGATCCAGGCACATAACTTCATTAGGCTTGACAAACCGGGATTCCAGCAAAAAAAAAAAAACCTTAAAAAAGTTAATTAGCCCTGGGTGCTCTGTGTACGACAAACAGGTGCTGTCAAGTAATAGTTATGCACACCTCCTGTGTGACGTCACCAGTCTCTTCTGAAGTGGTAGGAGGTAACTATCACTGCTGAAGAAGTACATAATTATTGAGAATATTATGGGTTAACATAGTGTTAACTTTTTTTTTTTGCAGGAATCCCGATGTGTCAAGCCCAATGAAGATATTTGCCGGAATCTACATGAAGGAAAAGTATATTTAGTTGAAATTACTTCCACGCGAGTGCTAGATTTTCTTTTAACCAGTTAAAGAGTGAGTAAATAATAGATGCAGTGAAAACAAAGATGAGAAGTTTCCTTCATACAATTGTGATTTTTATATACATGAAGGTATATAAAAAGACACAATCGCTTCTTCAGCATTGATAATCTTTCATAATATGTGATATAGTCGAGAGATGCGCTTAGTGGGTGGATTATTCCTGGTGCTTGGTCCAAGCTGTGCACTGTGCTCTGAGCCTGCATCTTGCATGTTGCTCCCTTCACCCTCTCCTAATAGGAATCTCAACCACAGACTATAATGTGAACCCCCTCAGTTACTGTATTAGCAAAGACATGGTTTTAATGACTGTACCGATTTCTGAAAAACATGCAGACACAGATGGAAATCTACAGGCTGTTGAAAGTTAAGCATAAAATTATAAATGTATTGTACTGCTCTATAATTATATGGCATTTTATTCTCAGTAGGTTCCTATTACCAGAGAGCTGTGTATTGTACAATAGGCCTGGATAATAATTTTGGAATTGGAGACAAGCTTTTAACCCCTTTAAGACACAGCAAATTGAAGTCCAAGGGTAAAGCTTTAAAGGAAACATACCACCGCAGATCTACCTATTAAGGTAGATCGGGTGGTAGGTACCTCTATTGTACGTGAGGATAGCCCTTTAAAGGGATAATCCTCTCATCCCCTGTATCTTTTTATAACTTTCATTTCCCTATTATGCTAATTTTCTAAAGAGGCTACTGGGGCGTGGGGTAGCCGGAGCTGAGGCTACACGGCGCGGCTACTCCACGCCCCAGTAGCCTCTTTGTTCCTCCTGCCCCCATATCTTCGGCGTGCAGCTACGCAGAACTCCGGCTTCATGTACGCGCGCAGCTACAGGGAGATATGGGGGTAGGAGGATCAAAGAGGTTACTGGGGCGTGTAGTAGCCCCAGTGTAGCCTCAGCTCCAGCTACTCCATGCCCCAGTAGCCTCTTTAGAAATTTAGCATATTAGGGAAATAAAAGTTATAAAAACATACAGAGGACGTGAGGATTATCCTTTAAAAGGGCTATCCTCATGTACAATAGAGGCAACTACCACTCGATCTACCTTAATAGGTAGTGGTGGTTTCCTTTAAAAATAAGAATTGGTTCAGGATCATTTCAGATGATGTTGAGCAGTGGAACAGAAGATACTGCTCCACAAGGCAGATTTCATTATGCCACAAGTATAAATCACATGTCAAGTCCAGGATATTCCTTGAAGAGTTTTTGGTCTAATATATTTGGTACTACTATTTAGCATTGCTGAACCATTATTTTTTCTTGTGTTTTTATTTTGATGTTCAGGTAGTTGTGACCATTATTTTTCAAACACAATTTTGAGAAACATGTTAGCTGATAGCTACTTTAGTATGGCAGTATATAGTAAGATCAAACAGACAGCCTAGGTTTAATTTACCCTAGAGGATCTGAAAAATAGTAAAAAAGGTATCCTCTTATCCCAAAATGTCTGATCTATCAAAATATAGTAAAGGTTATTCCCTACGTTGAACCCGGTAATGGAAAATAGCACCCATTTTGCAACATATAAAAAATGTTTTTAAAAATGATCAAGAGGTTGTACAGTCTCAAAAATGGTAGCAAAGAAAACTTCATCTCATCTTGCAGTAATTGATACTTCACACAGCTCCTTACACTGAAGTATGAAAAAGTTATTAGCGTCAGAAACGGCGAAACAAAGAATTAACTTTTTGTACAGAAGGTTTACATTTTTTAAATGTATTAAAACACACTAAAACCTATATAAAATTAGTAGATGTGTTAGGAAACTTATCAATACAATTTTAAATGGCGCAAAAAAAAACAGGGTAGACAATTTAGAGTGTGGTTGGACTTTGGTGGTGGAGGAAGGGGTAGTCCACACCATTCCTTCAAATAAGTAAAGGTGATTAAAAATATAGAATACACCTGCGCTGTCCTAGTAATATAAATGCTAGCTAACGTGGTACCTGTGATGGAGCATGAAAACTTCCAAATGGTAATTGTATCCAGTCCGAATTCCTGTTATTCACCTGAATGGTCCAAAGAGGTTTCTGCATCCAAGAAATTGGTATATAGATGAGGTTCTACAAGTGGTGCACTTTGAATAAATCAGCAATAATGTGGACCAGTTCCGTTGGACTGACGTCACTCAATCTACGGGTGTTTCAAAGGAACACTTCTCCTCGGACGGCTTTCTTCGTCAGGAATGAGAGGTATGTGTGCCACACCATGACAATCCTCTTTATATAGGATTTGGTAACTGCAAACATTGCTGGCTGTTAGGAAACTTGTTATTTGGGGCACACAGTGAAAGCCGTAAAAACCAAGCCCACAAGAAAAATTGTGGAAAATTGTTCCACTGCATTTGTAATTTATATTCCCCACTTTCCAGTACATAGATAAATACTGTCATTACGACATGCAATTTGTTGTGCACAAGTCCACAGACAGCTCTTCACAATAAAAAAAATGTATTAAAATTAAAAAGTTACAGATTCTTGAATGTGGGGAGTGAAAAATGGAAAAGCTAAAACGAAAAAGGGCCTGGTCGTTAAAGGGGTTTGCCCATGAAAGAAAGTTCTCAAAATTGAATCCCCAATCAATGAAGATCATTTTTAACCCCTCACTGAGCTGTTATAATCAGTTTTATATACAGGTTTGTACCTGTATGTATTGAGTATGTACAGTGTTTGTACAGTGTGTGTACAGTGTATGTCCAGGGTGTGTAACATGTGTGTATGGGGTGTTTACGGGGTGTGTTCAGGGTGTGTACGGGGTGTGCAGGGTATGTACGGTGTATCTCATGAACAGGCAGTCAAGGCAGGAGAAATCACTGGAAAGGGCTAGCAATTCCTTCAGGTCTCTGACCCTGAAAGCAGAAGAAGGGAATTGTGAAATATTCTTTAATAGGGATATGAGGGGCAGAGCAGACAGATGTGGTAGGGACATGTGCTCATGGGCACATTTATTTAGAAAGTCAGAAACTGCACTAAAAGTGCTATTTCTGTGTATAATGCTGCGTCCAGTGATTTACTAATATCGTGTGCACAGGTATTTAAGAAGCGTCTGCACCGCTATAGCGTCACATGCAATCCTGTTGTGGCACAGATGTGCTGGCTTCCATGCCACACAAATTAGGAGACATGCTGTCGGACAGTCCGACTGATTCGGACCGAGCGCTGTATTTAACTTCCAAATATTGATGCATGCCTTATGTTAAAGGTGCACCACAAAAAAGATGGTGAACTCTGTCGGGCCAGTGCGGGGACGCGACAGATTCATGATGTGTTCATGACACGACATCATCCCGGACGGGATTTAACTTTCAAATTGTGTTGCAAGACAATGCACTTACATGCCCCAGGAAGAAGAAGGTGAATTTTTAAGCGGGAAGGGGGTTCCGTTTAGAAGTCTGCAATGGAGCCGTGTCTCTCGTAGTGCTTCTATGCCAGAAACTGATGAATGCACACTAATGTTTTTGATCAGTTCAACAAAATAGATGCACTAAAATAGAAGTGAGTGGAAAAATACCAGATAGACAGTTACTACTACTTTATTACTTCCTCTTTTTATATATACACAATTCAGCTGAATCGAAACCACAGATATGACTTTGCTGTCATTTTTTCTTCCTTGCGCTGTGTGTTCTTTTAAATTGTCGCTACTGGATCCTAAATCCAAAAATCATCTGCAGCTTTCCTGTGAAGTGTGCAGGGTTTGCTAGATTCAGGAATTGTGGTACCTGTTCTGCATGAATCTGGTGCTCCCTGCACTGCTCCGACAGAGTACACCAAATTTTTTTTGGAGCTCCTTTAACATAAGGTGTGTGACGCAATTCTGACTCCTCATGTTAAATATTATGCATGTTCTGACTGGAATGCCCCTTTCTTCATGAATCTGCATGCCCCTTTATGTGCAGAAATTTGTGTTGCATTGGGAATAGTGCAGCTGTGACACAAGAGGCGCATGTGATACATATGTGAACTGACGCTTCTTAAATACTTGTGCAAGCAGTTTGTACATAAAAGAATGTGCAAAGTCAACCAGAAAACTGGTGCAGGGGCTTCAGTTAATGTTCCCCCTAGTGTGTGAAAATTTATTTCATTACTTTAGCTAAAGCTTGAAATTGTCTAGTTTTCCTGAAAATCTCACAAATGTAAAAAAATGTCTTCCATTTACAATTCAATTTTGTTTATATAGCTGACATGTGTGCAGAAGGTTGTAAGGAGGCAGCTCAGGTTGTAAGGCTGCTCATTTACCCACATACTGAATCTATATATAGCATATACACATACATATATACAGTATATACACACATAATGCATATACATATACATACAGTACATACACACATATATACAGTATATACAGCATATACATAAACACACATACACCATATGCATACAAATATATATTTATATGCATGTGTCTACATACTGCATATAACCACACAGTATATGCAGCATATACACATTGTAAGGGATTAGGTCCGGGGTTGTCGTCTCCTGGGGTAGACCGGCACAATTCAACAGCACACAAGTAAATTCATAGTCCACACTGTGCGACTTGGGTATAACTGACGGCAGCGAGTTTTATTTGGCAGTAAAACAAAATAAACAAAACAGCAAAAATAAAGCCTAAGCGTGGCCGGCACTAACTACACATTGAGGTTCCCTCAATGCAGCATATACATGTAGCATATACACACATACATATGGTATATACAGCATATGCACACACTTACATACAGCAAATACACACATACACAGCAAATACACACATACAAATAGCATATACTGTACAGCATATACACACATACATACAGCATATACTGTACATCATATACACACATACAGCATACATTAACTATACATTTTATAAATAGAGACTTACTTGCATATACTAGGGTAGGCAGGTAGTTGGTTGCGGCGGCAGCGGGGACGGCCGGATGCGGCACCCGATTGGGCTGCAAACGAGGCACGTAGGCGGCTTGGTTGCTCTGCCTCGGCACCCGCCTAGGGCGGACACATATGGAGTAGCAGATGATGTACTGGCCATACAGGAGCCAGGTCATAGAGAGATCCGGCGCAGGCAGAAGTGTCATAGACAGACTCGGAGCACGCGGATGTGTCATTACACCCGCCTGTGTCGGCCAGCATGGTGAAGACAGGTGGGTTCCGACTGATCCCACCAAAATCTAGTAGGGGATGGAGGGTGGGCGGACCCGGGCCTGGCTAGTCAGGAGTTCTGCTTTTGAATAGTGACAGTCGAGGGTCCCCCGCGGGCATACCGCTGTGTGAATGTATCCTTACGCCCCTGATTACACGTCAAATCCATTTAGCTTCTCCACGTGTAGTGTTTTAACCCTATCACCACCACATTTATTAATAGAAGCTTAATCAATGGTAGTTGCTGCAAATTTGGACAGACCTGTTAAATTGCATGTGCTGGAGATAGTGTTTGGATTAGCGCTAGTAATGTGTGTTCTTTATTCTCTATATGTGCAGCCGACATATTGAACAAGAAAAGCCTTCTGTAAGGTAAACCACAAAAGTGGTTTCACAATTCATGTGTCTATATATTTTAAAGTTCTTGTGATTATCAATAGAAGTGAAAGAAGTTGACGTTGCATCAGGTGCCACCAAAGCAGTAACTATCTTTGTCATGAGAAAATTGCTGTTAGTATTAGCAAAGATGTTAGGAGATTAATGTAAGTTGGTCATTTCAGCATTAGAGTCCGAATCATGGTCTGTAGAGGAAAAGGTTTCTTTGCTGGAAGACCATGCTTTATTAGATCTATTACGCAGGATTGATCAAGGTCTCCTGCATTCTTTGGTGTAAACTCGATCTTGGGCGTAATCCAGACTGTCAAGATTAAATTTTGATTTTTTTTTGTGTTGGTGATTTGTGTTTCCTGGTTGTTTAAATTAACTTAAATTTTTTTTCAAAGTTTCTTCAAAGCAAGAAAGGAAGAAAAGTAGTTTCTTCCTTAAGCTGATTACATCATTATCAATATTTGTTTGTGTTTCAATCAATATATTTTGTTCTTGCTGTATGATCAATGCCATCAGCTTCAAGGAACAATCCGTGACAGCTTAATCCCATTTTAACATGAAGTCCTGATTGTAAGGGGTGTTGGGAAATTTACGAATTCTCAATCCAGGAGGAATCATTTTTTTGTCCATGTAGTTTTGTAATGTTATGGAATCCCACCATAACCTTGATCAATTTGTCATAGCTTTTTCCAGATCTTTGGTCACTTTTTTGGTGGAATTATCCAAAATAGCCATAGTTTCTGGTTGTGAGAAACTAGACAACACCTTATTTAGACGTGATGAATCATTTAGAAAGGCATCAGGTGTGGCAATCATTGTTTTACTTGAATCCATGATTGATAAATAAAAATTATATCTTAATCCAGAAAAAAATACATCAAAAGTCTTGTAAACTTCAATATGCCGGCTGCACATATAGAAAATTAAAGGATAGACTAACACATTACTGGAGCTAATCCAAGGGCCACGATTTAAACAGGAAGGGCAGGTGGCCAGCGTCAATTATGGGCACGCTGGTCCTTTTAATTTCAGACCCTACAGGAGGCCGGGTCGCAAGCCGGAATGAGGAGTTTGTTGGTGGATCACAAGAAGGTAAGTGAGCTAGCGGAGGTCCTGGGAAAAAGAAAGGGGCACGGGTGCATCTGCGACCTGGGGCGAGGAGCACCTGTGACAATATGACTTGATTTTCTAGTGAAGCTATTCAAGAGTTAATCTTTACACGACCATGTGGAAACAACACGTCTTCCATGACCTTAAAGAAGCACATCTTGTACTTTTTTGACTGCACACCATGAAAAGTAGATGTGTATGTGTCTCATGTCACATGTTATTTTATGCCTATACTGTAATATATATTGCCACTGCGAGGCTTTGAAAATATTACCAAATTAAGATAAGTCATTAAATCTATGTGTAGTACCTAGAGGTAGGGGGTACTCCTCCCTGAGCAAGATAAATAGTTTTGTAGTTCAATTATAAATTAGAACATCTTACTTGGGACCATGGGTGTCTGTGTGATTCTTTCCATGTATGCATATATCATTTTTTGATTTGGAACAGTTGATAAATACACTGTGGCACACGGGTTTGAGTGTACAATCCAAAATAGTTTCATTTTATGAAATAATGCCTGTTAATGGCATAGTACTTTAGTGATGTTAAAAACTGTTTCAAGTTGTTCCCTGTCACTGAATTACCACAGCTGAGGTCTGTGAGAGACAGTCTCATTACCAGGAACATACAAAATATAATGCCTTCATTGTGTGCTAATTACAAAGGCATATCCAATTTTACAACCTGACGTCAGTGTTTATCTAAAGTGGAAACAAGCTTTTAAGAACAAATGGGCCGACTGGGATAAAAGAAAAGCTTACAAATAAACTAAGAGCACTGAGTTTACTCGTTTCATATGTAGGTTTAAAAGACTTGTTTTGCATTATTTCATAAATTGATAATTGCTCCTAGGATTGTGGAACTGTATTTCACATCCGTTTTTGAACCTGTTAAAAAAATTTTATCCAAAATTTATCTCAATAACTCTTGCATAATACTAGATTACAGCAAATGTATGTGCAAATTGATGGTGCAATTTTGGTGCAAATAAACTCCAGTCCTGAGCAGACTTAGGCAAAAGTTTAAGAGGGGGTTGCAAAAAGGGTGCAAAAACAAAAGGCACACATGCACACATTTATCACCCTCTAAGATAAATGAAACAAGTACCAAGTAAAACCCAGAAAAAACAAAAGGCAACACTTACAGCTGTCTGATTAAATATAAATGGCCCTCAATATGTCTGGCAAACACCTCTGCAGCCACATACATGGGAGCAGAGCTGCAGAACCCCAGAACTGCCACTATAAAGTATAAAACTCTGCCTTTAAATCCTATCATATTGATGTGGGTTTTCAGGGTTAACTATGTCTACATGACATTATACTACAGAGAAACATGCACTAATTCACTATACAGACTGTAGGTTGAATATATTAAGACTTACTGCAATATTCCATCCACGGTGTACAGAGTGCCGGATATAATAAGAGACTCCGGCCTCTTAGTGGATCTGGAGGGGATCTCCACCAGGTCGGATCTGTTTAGACCAGGTCTAAATTGGCAGAGATTTTAGCTACATACTGGCAAAGAGTATAGTGAAAAGGGTGTTCCCGTCCCAGCGTGGCTCTAAAAGCCTATAAAATAATGGAGATAGTGATTGTTAGTGGATAACAAAATAAAACATTGTCTAATTTACTATTATTGACAAAAATACAGCATTTCAAAAATATAATTCTAACCTGTCTAACCGATTCAAATCCTGACAGGTATACAATTTTGGTAGCCCCTAGATGCAACCGTAAATATTCTGACTATGGTCTGATTTTTTTCATGAATAGCTTCTCTTGTCTGCACTGTTCCAATGCTCTCCGCCTCTGCATTACAAGACAGACATAGAGGAATCATAAGGTATCTGCTTAGAGAGTCCCCGCCCACACTCTGGAATTTTACACTGACCATCACTGAGTAAAATTGTAAACATAGGGGGTTAAAAATGAGCTTTATTGTGTAAACATCACTAAGGGATTACAATTTGAGAACTTTATTTCATGGGCAAACCCCTTTAATTATGTTTTAGTGACCCCCTTGGCTGTTTAATGGGAAATTGACTAAATAAACCACTGCTAGCATGTTGTCAAACCGATTAACACCTTTTAGATCATGTTGTTTTCATAACCCAATTTGGGGGTATCTTTCAGAACATCAATTTAAGAGCGAGATAAGAATTAGTTCTATAAAGTCAAGGATCAGTTAAGCACTGATGTCAAGCTCTCCCTGCCTCACAATGCCCCTTCTGCTGTCCTCCATCCAGGGACATCACTAACCGACCCTCCTAGCCCACAATGTTGCAGCAAAGGGCATGTTCAGAGGTGGGAAGAGGTTGACCTCAATGCTAAACTCTCAACCGCTCTGTGACTTCATACAAATTATTTACATCTGACTTCATGCTCGGTTTCCTGGGTAATGTCTTCATGCTGAACCATGAAAGAAACTCTATATGGAAGGTGTTAAGCTGCTTCCCAAAATACTGGTATTAGTTCAGGTTCTTACTAGAGAACACAAGTCTTTTACTGCACCAGATTATCAATGTGCTGATGAATTCTGGTGCCGTGTCAGACAGCTCCTATAACCTGTGCGTCAGCACTCTAGGCACAAAGACATTTTTTTGATAGACATACCCCTTTCTGGTTAGGTCACAACCCCTTAATAATCTTAAAGCCTTGATAAATGTGGTGTTTTTGATGCAGAACCACCTGAATTCTGGCACAAGGGCATTAATAAATCCCCCCCATTATCCATAAGCGTGTCCATGTTTTGGGTTACAGGGTATTGGATCTGTATGTGACATCATAGTTACCCCCACTTTGTTTAATTGTCTACTAATTATGAATTTAATCCACACATATCAAACATAAGGTACTAAGAATTTATTCCATAACTGTTAACACTTAGGTATTACGCTAGAGGCAGTGGGTTTTAGCAGTTCAAACCCTCTCTAATTAATAACCAGCAAAGTGTGCAGAATACATAATGTTATGTACACTTAGAGCTCAACTTTGCACATAACCTTTTTTTGTTAGTTGATGTTAAAAGTCTTTGTTATTCATTGAGAAGCTCCAGTGACTTCCTATTTCCATGGAAAATGTAAACACAAGGCGTGGACTTCTGACACTCTTCAGACGTCACAGATGTGTGCAGAACCAGGTACTGTACATGTAGCCTGGAAAAATTCAATATTTGCGAAAGCAGGCATACGTAATTACTGCATGCAAATAAACACAAGTGCTTTTGTCTGGGAATATTTGTAACATTAACTTAGTAAAATGAAATATGTGGTTCATCCTTGATTAAATGAATAAACAAAAGAGATATTTAATGCACTTGTGAAAATGTTATGATTTGCTCTGTATAAAAAGATTTTTTTGTAATGTATAGTCTATGAAATACTGGTCACTCTCTATAGATTTAAATTGAAGTTAAGAAATCAATTTTCTTTTTCTTCCAGTAACAGTGACAAACCTGTCCACACATAGTGGAAGGAATTTCATTTCCGCTACTTTCACTGTAATGGAGCTAAGATACGCCATACCACACGTAATCCAATGAACGGGGTTGTGCTGTTTGTAGAAGTAAGCAGTTATGTTTTGATAGACCTGCTGTAATGGTGCCACATTGAGGCACCATATTCTTCAGTAGGATCACAGCTTTATACTAGTGCATGCATTGAAACAGTGCTTCATGGGCTCTTTGCAGCCAATTAATGACTGCAGTGGGTCATTGTCATAGTCGGTAACTGACTGCATCAATGACAAGCTGCTGTGTCACAATATCATTGCTGCAGCAGGAAAGGAAGAGTGGTAGGCAGTGTGAAGTAAAGAATAGTTGAGGTCAATGAATTAACTTTTTAATATTATACAGTATCAGCACAAATATGCATCGACATGACTGTGGCAAATAGAAAATAATAAAAGCATTTGTCAGTCTCCACTGTGGCCCACACACATTTCCCTTGAAAAGGATGAATAGATCAATATGAATACATTTCTTCTCTTGTCAGGCTGGCTTCTAACTGTAGTTTAGCATCCCTGCCTAATACCATACTGCATCAATGATATATCTTTATCTTATACTAAAAAACTGCAAACACTAACATGTATAACATATATTTATCTATCTATTGTCTATCCTGTTTGGACTTTTTCAGATCTGAGCATAGCTTTTGTTTCTTATCTGGGAGAATAATATGTAGAAAGTAAAATGTCAACAAGAACTGGGAAACTAAAAATAATAACTTTCATTTTAAGAATACATATAATGCAGAACAATCACTTCTCACTTTCAGGCGTTCCTTATAACACACTAGTACACTGTAGAATAACTAGCATTCCAGTAAATGTCTACATATGCCACATAACCACATGTTCTGGAAACAGCTATTTATACTATGAATTTCCGGTGTTGTGTAATTTAAGCCATACATCTGAGCTTTTGTTATCGCCGCCTGCTTTAGAAACTTGAAGCAGCCATGTAAAATATTCATTATCTTTGCAAGCTAGTGTCAGAAGCAGCTTCTGTCTGCGGAAGATTCACCTGCATGCCTTTATTAGGTGCCAAGGATTATTTTCTAGATTGCCTCTGAGATGATTTACTACCAGTGGTCACTCATACTCCTGATCATTTCCCTCTTGGGGACAAAGTAAGTTATTTTTGAAGGACTAAGCCCCAGGACGTATTGCCTTTTATTTGAGACCATGGGGGGCATTTATTATAGACTTTCAATTGAAAACCGGCGGAAATATTTATGAAATTTTTAATTGCTGCTTTTCCGATGCTCACATCTTGTTCAGTTTTTGGCCACAAAATTGTGAATCCGACACTTTTTTGGCACTTCTATTTTTCGACAAGCTTTGTGGCGCAATTTGTGGCGCAAAAATAGAGCAGCTAAAATCAAGTCTAGGGATTTCCATTTCCCCTTCATGAATGTGGAGACATTTCTCAATCTTTTGGTTTGTGTGCCAAATCACTAATCCCTCGCGCCCCAAACTTAAAATAATAGCACAAATTTATAAATGCCACCCCATGTAATTTATTTCTTCTACTAACACCCTTTGTGAGAAGCCCACAAAATACATACAATTCGGTGGGTTGAAGCAAACTAGAGTTCAGAGGCTCTGAGAATGTGAATAAAGGTGGTGCCTGCTTTATAAATGTCATGTTTTTGAAAGAAAAGAAAAAAACTTGAAAGTATGTAAATTTTACATCATATTTTTCCCTCAAAATGAACACATTGTGATTGACAGGTTCATATCTCTAAATTGAGATTCTGTGAATCCTTCCTGGCAGATATGTAGAGCCTTAGCTTAACATTTCCTTCTGGCATCATTTAGTCATGAGAGACCTTTCCTCCTTTCTAAGTTTAATGCCTGGAGGAAAGAACTCCCAGGGCATCCCGGGATTGGTCAATTGAAAATGTTCTGCAACTAGTAAAAGTCCCTTGACCTATTGCTCAGTTTCTGGCTTTGCTCTATAAACTTTAGTACTGGCCTCAGGTTTTCATAATTGTTTGCTTTATGCAATTCCTTTTTTTCATGGTTTAAACATTCGTAATTATTTTTCGCTTGCTTGTGAATTTTAATTAATGCAACTACAGAGCCACTATTGGGTAAGTAAAGCATAAAAAAGAACCAGTGTCAGAATTTTGACTCTTGGTCTGTGGAAGAGCAGCTGAAACTATCCTCATTTGGTTTGGACAATTCATGTTTTATATTTGTTCCAATTTTTTCAGATACAGTCATACAATCATCACATTTATTCCCAGGCAGACATTATGTTAAAGCAGGAGGAGCTGAATAGAATGATTTGTAGATTTGTAAGAAAAGATTTAGTGAAATGGAGAATTTATTCTATGATTTGCAACTATAAGTTAGGGGGAGTCAATTGATACATATCCAGAAACAAGATGTATTGTATTATAGGCTGATTTGATTCTACAGATGTAAACAGATTGGTATAGAGGTTCTCAAACCACATATAGAGAATAGCATTAAATGGGTTGACCACGTTTCAATAAATCTCTACCAATGGACATGTCTTTGCATGTACAGTATATGTCATTACCTTACTTGGTAGTTTCTGCTTTTCTCTGTTCTCAACATGCTGCCCCCTGCATACATACACATCTTCATCTCTCTAACTGCTCTATGCTCTGGGCCGTGCTCGTGGTGTCACCCAAAGTGTCTCTCTTTTCATTGTCCATCCTCACTGACAGAGACCAGATGAGTCATAAATCTCCCTCTACGGCTCTTCCGATTCAACTGAACTCAGACATTTAATCAAAGAAGCAAGGATAATCTGCTCACAGCACAAAAAGTAAGTAGCAGGACTTCTAAATCACTTGATGAACATTCAGGAACATTCAGGAATTAATATTAAGGCAGGGCGTAACTAGGAGAGGTAGGGCCCCATAGCATTCATAACCTCTGAATGGGACCTCCCAACCCCTTATTTGTATACTCACACATTTATACACTTATGCACACATATTTATGCACTGATATATACATTTACATACTTACACAGATCTGCCCTAGTAGCTTTATACTGTGGAAGATGTGCACTGTTCACATCCTCCATTCTTCAGTGTCAGGTTGGTAGCTGCTATGGCTGCTACTGCTGTTGTTGGGCCCCTGAATAAACAGACATAGGCAGCTTATGACACAGAGTGGCCAACTTCCTTAAGGCTGGGTTCACATCTCATTTATAAAGAAGTTTTAAGTATAAGTTCGGAGAATTTCTGATTTTACTTACAAATATTGCAAGTATCCCACTGATTAAGCTTATACATAGGGATTGGTCTTTTAGTTCAGTCCCTCCCTTCTGTCAGCAGGAGAAGCGAACATCGGTAATAGGGAGTCGTTTGCTGCTGCCGATATTCAGGGTGTTTCCCTTCTGACTTATCTGTCTATGTATAGATAGTTACATTAATGAGCAAACAATCCAATTCAATACACTGACTCCTGTCTTTCATGGACCACTATGGCCTCCAATAAATGGATCCATTTTGTTACATTAGGACAAATAGTACAGCCTTCTATGTTATTCCATATATTCTGACACCGGATGGTACCTCCAGTCGGTATTATACTGTATCAAACAACAGTCACCTTACGTTTGACTGCTCGATATTAGTCTAGATTGTACTTTTTACTCCTACTGGGTATAACTGGATCCTTTGGGCTTTCTGGAGGATTTAGTGTGTGTGGGGGCCTAATTCCATGCAGGGCCACTTGTTTCTTCCCCCTTTCTATTGATAATTTTTTTCTGATACATATTTGTATATATGTTGTGCATTGGCAAATAAAGTATACTTTTATTGATAGCTTTGCAGCTCTCTATTTTCTTTGGATTTCTATGCTATTCCATCCTGTTGTGGAAAGCACTGGATATAGGGATATCAGGGCTATATCAACTCCTGACTCATCCTCCAAGCAAACTGGAACTTTACTGCCCAAACATTTTGTCCTCATTAGGTGTGGCAGTGCCTTTCTCATATCATTATACTTACACTTTGGGGTAAGCAAGTCATGCATGTGTATGCAGGAGTTGAAAGCGAGCACTGTTGGTTACATTCTCTATGGAAGCCCATAGAAGGCATATATTTGGAAACTAAACTGCTTGAATATTTGAGGGATTACAATGCCCGCTCCCCATTACTAACACACATACCTATTTCTTCTAAGAACAGTTAGAATGATAAAGACAAGGCAGTTAGTATTATTGATTTATTAAAGGTAAATTAAAAGCATACAATGCTTCATTAAAACTCAGGCCTCACCAACAGCTCTACCCGAATTGTTGGCTTTAACAATAGTAATATTTTACATTTATACAGATTATGCTAAAATATATATTGCATGGATCCCTATGTTATACAGCACAACAAGATAAACAAAAGCAGACATTTTCTCTAACTTCCTGAAATAAAAAAGGTTAATGCAAATGATATCATTACTTTATTTACATCAATGGACCCTTTCACAGTCTATTGTTTGCCATTTGACCTGCCTGTACAGCAAACAGGCAATTACAGTGTGAATAATTTATCTATCGATTTGTATTTTGCTTTGTAAGTTTAAGGGCATCATTTCATCAAAATATTAATGACATAACTAGAAAGTAGTACTTATTGTAAATTATACTTCCCCAAGTTTAATATGAAGCTCGATAGAATATTTTATATACAGTAACATGGAGGTGGTATAACATTTTACATCCATTAATCACCCTTTCAGTGTCTAAGAAAGAAAATGTTTAGTTGGAAACCACAGAAAAAGTTGGTGTACATGGGTGTTATTTTTGAAAGATATCTGTCGAAATGTAAATTCTTTGAAGATTTTATTATATCAGGTTTTATGAATTGACAAATTATTACACACTATGGGGAATACATGTAATTTTATGGAAGTTAAGATTTAAGACTAGCCACATAAATACTCTTTTGGGCTTTTGTTTCCTGTATAGACATAGATACTTAGTTTGGCTGATTGTATATGTGTTATGAATGGGAATAGAACAGATTGATTTTAAAACTGAAACCCCATCGTCTGGCCCTTATGAGGGGAATCAGGAAATCCAATAATACATCTAATGGACAACTGGGCTCAGCCAATATCTAACTAATGTCTATGGCTAATATAACTTGACTTTGGTTGAACTACGAAGAACTTTAATATCCTGCATTAAAGGGATACAATTCTACAATATTTACCTTGTCTGTGAGATTATAAAATGGGAGCATTGCCTATGAAATATGTTTTGGAAGACAAGGAACACCGATATCTGATAAAAATAAATCAACCCATTGTAAAAAGAATATAGCAGCCTGTAGCTTTATTGGTGTTAGTAGCTCTATTGATGTTATAAGAGCCTGCTACCTATTTTAGGGTTAGATTTCCCTTGAATACTCTTGAGAGTGTCTTGCAGAGACAATAATTATAATACAAACATACATGACAAATAAAAAGGGTCTACAAATATCTACAAAGATATTTTACAGAATATTTATATATGTACATTTTTTTCCACTATACAAACATCATACATATTGAAAAATAGGTTGCCTTTTGATGAGTTCATGTTGTATAAATAGGACATATGAGTTTATATTAATCTATGGAAGACAATGAGGTTAAAATAAAATGTGAAATGCCTGCTTTGGGGATTGTTTTTTTTTACACAATGAGGTCATATACTTGTAGTAAATAAACAATATTAAAGATGTAGTGAACTTCTTTATCCATTTAAAATTGTACAAAGCATGAAATGCATGTAAGAGGTATGTATTCAAATAAATTGATGACCTGTATACCGTAATAGTGACCTAGCTGACCTAACTATCTCAGTGTTTTGTAACATTTTTGATAAGGATACATGGCATACTTTGAACCAAAGCTTGGAGTACAGTGGTGGCTTGCCAGTGTTGTAGTGACTGCAGTGGGAAGACCACCCACTGATTCCAGCAAATAGATGAATCTTTGTGTTCATAAGCAGTATAACTGATGTAGTGGTCAAAGTCTGCCATGTAACCTGCCAGGTAGGGTGACATGGCATAGATAAACACTACCATTAGTGTATGCCCTCTTTGCAAACCCACTGCCTAAATAGTTATTTTCAAGACAGGCTTTATATTCAGCATTTTCATTCGCAAAGTAGTAGTTGCATTAAGATTTAAAGTAGATTTTGTAATCTTAGCATTGCTTTAAAATATGTGTTCGCAATATTGACATTTAATAGGAACACTTTTGATGGTAATACTACCACATTCCTCACATAGGCTTTAATATTGAATTGGCCGTGAATAACTATAGGTTTTCTGATAACCTGGCAGTAGAAATTAGGGTAATCTACTGAAACGTAACAAAGACTTTGTAAAATGTACATGGTAAACATTTGTAAGTAAATGAAGGTAGGCCTTGTGGTCTGTAATTAAAAAAATGAGAAAACTGTTCCTCAAGTAATTCAGTATTTTATAAATAAAGATTTAAATACTTGACATAATATATATGATGTAAACAGTCACGGGCTTCAATAACTTAGCCATTTAAATATGTCACTTTTGTACCAGGCTAGGACTATACCCGCAGTATTTTAATACAGCCTTGGAGGAGACTGAGCTTATGAGATGGATTATGATATCAATTACTATAATTCTTATTTTGCCTAACTTAATAGTTCTTATACAAGGCTTTTTTGTCAGTGCTTAATGTAGTATTTTATACTTGATCGCAAAAGCTAATAGGGAATTGTCAGTAACCTGCAGTTTCAAAAAAAAAGTTTGCAAGTGACTGCCTAGTACAAAACGTAGTAGTTTTCTTCAGTCACGCTTTGCGTATTACCATTTTGTGCCATGTGACAAAATAAATATTTAGTAAAATACTGATTATGTTGAAATATATAGAAGGGAACCAACAAGGATTTCTTAACATAAATACAGTTTTTGCAACCTTCCCCTTAGAAGTGCTTGACTTTGTTGAGCATTTTTGGTACATAAAAAGCGGATTACGTCCGTTAGCCGCGTTGACACCATAGCAGTGTAACATTTACTCACATCATATGGTTCCTGTAGGCACATTCAAGTATTAACAAACAAGTACAGTAACAGTAACAGTAAATGACAACAGCCATCCATGTGGCTTCAGTAAAGTCTAGATAATTTGACCATTCTCCAGAATGGAATAAAATTACTTCCTTGTGTTTGACCCTTAGGATTAAAGATGGTATTGTCCTTTTTGAGGTGTAGAACTAGTCTCTTAACAGTTCTGTAGTTCTACAAATAATATTATCTTGAAGAAAGTGAAACTGCAAGGAAATGGTTTTCGTTCTCAGTAGAAAGCTTGGGAGTGAATAGTTCCACTTTAATCTAGATTCCTCACCAAGACCTTTAGTGCCCATCAGAAGATTTACTGTGAACCCAGTCAATGATAATGAGCGTCATGCTGCCAATCATCACTATAAATCCACTGATAAGAAACAGGATTGCCTAGGAAAACAAAGTAAATCAACAGTTATTTTATAATAAAGTATAGTACAAGAATTCCAAAGTTACATTTTCAGGACCTATGAGGGGCATGGAAGCACAATGAACAGGCTACTAGTGTAGCTACTACAGAAGGCCATTGCCATTGACCTAATCAGCTTCATCAGACCTAAAGCCTATGAATTCATTGCTGCAAGTCCTTTAAAAATGTCTATGGTCAAGCACATCATACAACTACATATTGGCATATGTGAAAGAACTCCATATCCATGGCATATACCTGTTTGGTTTAGTATTAGCTGTATATATAATGAAGTAAAAAAAACACTTACCCCAATTTTTTGAACTGAATTCATTGGTTCCTTCTTTACAAGCTTAATGTAAAAAGCAGACGGCAGGATAAAAACCAGCATAGCAGCAGCAGAAGCACCTGTATTACAAACAATAATAGTATATGATGAAATTTTTTCATAGAGACTTGTTTCATATGTAAATGATATAACAGCATTTAAACCCTGTTAGAACCACAGGTAGTATTGTTGTCATAATATGGATATTAAACTGTAGTTGTGTGAAGCCAGACTTATGAAAAAAAAAAATATATTAATAAATTATCTTACCAATGAATCCAAAGATGTCTCTTATGGTGGGAACAAAAATGACAAGAATGTTGGTGAATGTTAGAATTAAAAGTGTGATCAGAATGTGCCGCCACCATGCAAAATCCTTTCCTGCAAACAACAGCTGTGTGATAGAGCTGCGGATCTGAAAGGAAACAAGAAACACAAATAATGATGACATGGGAAAAGACAATGCACACTGAATGTAAATGTGATAACAATAACATAATTTGCCTAACCAGCATGTACTAATAAATTGAAATATGTTACTCTTCATTATAGACAATTTATCTTATATATGCAAAGGAAAAACAATGTCCTTGAATTGCAAAGCCAAAAAAAATTATGAAGACTGCTAAGGAGTAATGCGTTTTATTTTTGAAACTCTTGAGACACTTTTAACTGTTGACATTTGTAACCCATCTGGAACAGCCACTTAAACATGTGAAAGCAAAGTTATATACAAATATTATTTTAACACTTACTGGGAAAATAACAATGGGGACAGTCAAGGTGACAGCCATAAGAACTGCTAGACGCACAACTACGAAAATGACTCCTCCTGCAATTTTTGAGTATGTGTGGAGCAGCTCAGGTTCAACATTTCCTAAAGAAAACCAATAAAGCATATTAAAAAGATGGAACACATACACAAACTATAATTAGCCATATGAATACTGTTAAATGGTAAAACCATAAAAAAGCAGTATTGAAAATGAATGAGCTTTTTGGTAAATTTTTATTTATGATTCTATCATACATTTTAGTGAATGTACTGAATGAACCCAGTATTTCTTTTCCAGCCTTGTAGGCGCACTCTCTACTGTGCTATGATCAGGTCCCATTATGGAAGGGTTCATTATGTACATATACCCCTAGGGTGAATGGAATGTGTTTGGAAGACCTTCTGTTCATCTTGCATATTAGTTGCAGAAGAACATAACTGAAATAATAGTGGTATTGAGAAGAGGGTCTAAGCTCATGTTTGTTGAAATAGTTAGTTTTATGCATTTATTTACAATTGAGGGGCTAAAAAAAAAAATTATAGAATACTAGGCCAGTACCTACCATAAAAAGTCAAGTATCCAAAGAGAGCTGCCAACAGATACATGAGAAACATGGCAAAGAATGATACATTTGAAACATTCATCATCCTTCTGCGACTGCGTCTGTGAAAAAAAAAAGAACAGCGTTTAGCACACATTCACTGGCAGGAGTCAGGTTATTTTCCTGGCTTAAAATAGAAAAGAACATACCCTTTAAGCTCTTGGTAGATGGGAAGGACAGCTGGATGACAGACAAATGAGAAAGTCAGGATGGGAACAGCATACACCGTCTAGAGATAAAAAAAAAATGCATCTTTATATTACTGGCAACACTTGTCAACATTTGCTTAAACAATGAACCGATTGAAAGGAGCAGTTTCTGGCTGAGGGGCAGAAGTGCAGTTACCTGAGAGTTAAATACAAAGTATTTTGGAGTGCATAGGTCATCATCATGTGTCTGGTTGAGCTCTCCACTATGCATGTGGTCATGAGTGCTCAGATGGGAAACTGTGCTGTTTAAAGTCCCATTCATCACATAATTTTCAATCCAGGAACCACAAGTAATTTGGAACTTTTTGTAGATCACCTAAAATGAAAAACATAACCGTTAAGTTGATTCTAACAAAAATGTAATACATATAATTTCCAGAATATGTGCACAGTGTCTATAAAAAATTCGTTAGAGAAGTTCAATAAACTTACAACAATTAAGAAAAAGACCATACACATCAAGGAAAAGCCGCTGGTGTAGCCCAGGTATCCTGAAACAAATAGACAAGATGATCAAAAATAGATATGGATGCCCTTGCATTGATTATAGTTGAGATGTGTAGTCATGCGTGGTCTCTGAATTGAGCACTGGGTCCCAATGGACTAAGGAAGGGCCATAGATCTCAATAATGTGAACCTAAGGTATGTGTGAATATAAAGTACTATAAATATGGTCACGGGATCTGATAGGTACTTCCTCTATCTGAAAAGGTGTGAGTATATTAATGTCAACATAATTTATTAAGACAATAAAATACTACAGTAACTTACCTAAGTTTCTTAATAGTGACAAAGGAAGAATGAGGAACACAGAGACCATCACAACCAGATAATCTCCATTTAGGTACCATGCACTAGAAAAAAAAAAAGACAGTTTCAATGAATTATGATTCAATGTATTTCTTACATTTATATAACATTGGGTTAACGCTATAGAAAGATTCCGTAATGTCCTACTGAAAAGAGCACTGTACTCCCCCGCAGGCATAGCTGTGGAATGCTTTTGGCAGGATTTGCAGGGCATGAAGTCACCAAACAAACATGCTTTTACCATCAAGAATCGTTATGAAATGTTCTGAGACGACATGGCCTACAGTTTATTTCAGAACATATTCTACAGAGGTGGAACTGTTACAGGAATAAATGTCTGCAGATAGAACAAATCTCACCTAGAGCAGACGAACATGAATGACGCAAGTAAAACCCTTCACCAAGGTCACAATATGACAACAGCGTATTTATAAATGGAGTCAACACAATTTACACATAAAGAAACCCTTTCTAAACTTGAAATATTTACTTATAAGCCAGCAGGAGGTACTTTAAAACTGGTGCACTTGCAGATTATTATTTTTTTTATGTATGTGTCATTGCATTATGCTGCCCTATGTAAGAGAATTAGATCCATGGTTAAGGGCCAATGTATTTAGTAAGGGCCTTTCCCCCCAACATTCCCCTCTCAGGAGTGATTGATGGCAGACTGTCATTGTGAACATGGTAGGAGAGAGCAGAGAGAGAACTCCCATCATGTATGGTGTGAAAAATTTGTATTTTGTGTAATCAGTATTATTTGTCTTTTTGTTCCTAAAAACAGACTTTAGTCTGCACTAACAAATCGATCAATGTAAAAAGGGAGTGGCTAAACATGTATTACTGCCTCACAAAAAATTACGTATTTTGCATAGTTGGCACTGGCACAAAATACAGCATTCACATAAGGTGGCATTGGGTTATCATAAAGCAACAAAAAACTAAACTAGACAGACATAGAGAATATATATTAACTAATATACACACCTAGAATCAGCAGTCGGGCCAATTAGTTCTTTGATTACAATAGGCAGTTCATATTTCACTATGTAGAGGTAGCTTGACATAGCTGCAAAAATGTAAAAAAAATAACGTAAGAACAGATCTCTGATAAAAAATTGTATTACAAATTCATTGCAGTAAATTGTAAAGACGAACTTACCTCCAATATTCTGCATGGTGATGGATCCAGAAGCCGCAAGTTTTCCACAAATGCCAAATGCTTTAAATCCCAATTGCTCATATAATAAAGAACCTGTAAAAGAGAATTAATCAACAAAATGTAACACATATAAATCTGTAAATAGTTTTTCTTTTTTTTTTTGGTAAACATAATCCATAATTACCTCCTTCATTCGCGGTCTTCAGTAATAAGTGAATGGAATATAGAGAGAAAATGGACACAAATGACAATAGGATCCTGTGAATTAAAAGGAAAGATATAGTTGTAAAATAAGATGCATCCACCTTTCATATGGCTTTGACTTTTAGTGAAGTTCTGCAATGTCATGCTGTAACTTTGTACAGGAACAATAAATAATGGACATGATTTAATTGCTGTCATTTATCACAAGTGTCAGGTTAGAGCATAGAACTCTTCTGATTATACAAGAATACGGGGCACAGCTCGAATGCATAGTCTAATGTCACTTAATGACATATACTGTATGTCAATGTAGACATACAGAACCTATGTGTAATTTTCCACTCCTGAAATGTTGAACGTATGAGTTATCTTATGTGTGATTTGATACCACAACCACAGGAAATATCTTAGAACTAATTTTTTTTACTAAAATACTACTATCATAATACAATATGATACTTACATAAAAAGAGCAATTCCAGTGTTAGCCATGGCATATGAAAGACCTAGGATTCCACTTCCAACAATGGCATTACTGAGGTTAAATACTGACATGCCAAATGATGTTGTACCTGGGAGCTAAAAGTACATCATACATTAAACAGGTTCCATAGCATAACATAAGTCACATCAGCTTAGTACAAATGTGCTAAATTTGTTATTCAACTTACATATTCGGTCTCACATTTCTTCTTTGCCATTGTAGGTTCAAGCAAAAAATTCTGGTTTTCTGTATCCATATCATAACGACTGCAATAAAAATAGCACATCATCAATGCCTTAATCATTATAATGCTAAAATCCCTAATTGAATTGCAAAGGCGTTCCTCCTCTGCGATGACTAAGTCCCTTGTTGGGTTCCGATCACAAGGTTAAAATTACGGCATATAAATCATTATGAGGAGATTCTCATTAAGAAAGGTATTATATTCAGGAGTATAACAATAAACACATAGAAAAATACATAGAAATAGGCTAACCTTTTAATGGAGAGCTTTTTTGCTGGATATTCTGGATAATTGAAATCGTCATTGCTATTGGAGCTCATACTGTCTTCATCCGGAGAAATATTTAATCTTCCCATTTCTTGTTTGCTCATGTTGGCTATTTGATTCAATAAAAAGGAATTAAACCAGTTGTTCAAATAGCGTGTCCACGAGTTTCGCTGATGTAGATGGTGTGGCTGATCCTGCTGCTGCGCTTGGCTCTTTGCCTGCAAGGATGGTAAACGTCAATACTGCAGTGTGCACCCGAACCACGTGATGCATCATGATCATGGGTTAGCTAGAATAGGAGGGAGGGGGGAGGAAGAAGAGGAGAGAGTGGAAAAGTACTAGCTATTCTCATCCAGCACACTGCAAATTCCAAGCACCGCCTCACCCCCCCCCTTCTCCCTCTCCACCCTCACTTGTCAATCAAATACATTCCAAGGCCATGAGCAGATATTTTATCCCACAAACTATTTGTTTTCAGGATTTCCAATTAAATAAATGTAATAATATTATATATTCTATGTACTTACATTAAAAAAGGGTCTTTGTATTATTTTATCTTAATATTCAGGAAAAGAAACACTAATGGGTGCAGTATAAATTATAATTACACAATCATACCACATTGAGCAAGCAACATCTCAAGATCACATATACCTTATGGCAAAACCTAAATTACAGCTCAAACGGAACAGACAACTGGAATAATGTAGCTCAGGGTGAGGAGAAAATCATCAATCCATCACGCAATTGGGAAACAAAGGGATTTCAGATAAAATTCTAGTCATCATGTAATAATAAAATTGACCCTTACATTTAGATGCTGGATTATGTTATAAAAGGGGTCTTTTTATCCTGAGCCTTAGCTTAGGGTTCTAATAAAATGGCCACCTACTAGCTAGTAATGCATCCAAAGCAGAAAAAAATCAGACAGGATTTTCTGAGAGAAAACGCCGGTGTCTAGAAAATTCTTTGCAGGGGCTGAGTTACCAGTAAGAAGAAAAAAAAAATGACAATCTGAACGCAGCCAGTGAGGCAGTGAATAGACACAGGAAAGGTACATTGCCACTCCTTCCACCAACGCCTCCTTCCTCATCATAACCTCTGCTCTAGAGGAAGGCAGAATCTGATGCAACAGCCACATGCGATTAAAGCAGATCCCAATGTGAACCCATCTAATTGTCTCTATAACACACAACCACTACAAATCCTCATTTCGAAGACTGGAATAGCCCATATTATATACCGTGATCTCCTTGCACCTCCACAAATGATACTGTATTGTAATATAGATGTTATAATCTATGGCTCCTAATCAATGCCCTTCCCCTATAATGGTGATTAGATGTGTCTGAATTTCGTGCTACTCCTTTATGATTAGTAAATATTGACACATTATTATTATCATCTGTGCTATAGAATCCCTGCCTTCCCTCCATATAATACAATGTAGCAGCTGCCTCATCTCCAGCCTTGAGAGATGTCACCCACACACACAGACAAGACATACAGCCGCTCATATCTCTGCCACTTACCACTGGGCTCCTCACAGGGTGCTACACAGCAACAGTCCAGAGAAATAAATAACACTATAAATAATATAATAATAGTATAGGAAAGGTTGCAGATGCTGATGAAGCAGCAGTAATGGAGACAGTCCTCTCCGGGCGGCAGCAGCTCTGTGACTGAGGATCACCCGGGATACTCTCACTTATTATGGAATGTTACTGAGGAGGAGGCAGGGGTGGGGCGGCTCTGCGTCATATCACGTATATATACACACAACATCATGCACTTCTTTGTGTATCAACAGTGCTGGTCCCTCCCTCTCCGACAGCTCCCGCCTTCCCTCTGCTCGGGGCGCCCGGGTCATGGCTGTATTATGTGCTGCTGCTACTGCTACTGCTGTGTTTGTTGTGCGCTGCCAGGGCCACTTCATGTCTCTTGTAGCCGGCATGTGACCCTTGTAGTTCATGGACAAGCATTGTCCTTACATGGAGCTCAGTGAATGTGCTCAGGGCAACTAGTAACAAAAGTCACTTTTACGTCAGAGTCCATGTGTGGTCACCTCATGATGAAAGAGAATAATGTGCCAGCAAAGGGATGACTAGAAACTATTTATATAGCAGCAATTTAATACCTCTCTTACCTTATATCAGCTATTTAATACCTTATCCATACCTTTGACCTAGCTCAGTTCCCTCTTATAAAAGTGTGAATGAATTATTAAAGGCAGTTTTCTGTCTTCAAAATGCCTCCACATTGTGAGTTTTGCCAAATATGTGACTTTTTGGCTACACACTGCGTTTTTCACTTCGGACAACTAACTCCACATTTATCACGTGGCAAATTTATGAAGTGTGACTTTTCAATAAGTTACACATTTAGGCTTAAATTGACTCCAGTCCCTTCGTCGTGTAGGGAAAGCATAGAAACTAGTGTTAAACTTGTGACTTTTATGTCACAAAGATGCAGATCCTCTCCAGAAATCTCCAAAGGATACAAAAGCATTTGGCTAAGATCAGATGTGTCATATAATTTCCAATCCAGGTCTTACTGCAGATTAATAGGAGAATGTGCCAGTGACTGTATTTCTGATACATGTATTCCCTAATATCCAGATTATTTACTAAATGTATCCTTAACCATACATTTACATCCAACCATGTGATTCGTTTGTAACAATTCTTTCCATACATATCCCTGGTACTGTGGAACTACAGCTCCCACCCAGCATGCCCCTGCTTTTAGATGTTCATCTTAGTTTTTTGGGAGCCACCACCCATCTTTGCTGAGTAACTTGTGCTGCTGAAGAATAACAGCCTCCTCCATGCCTTATAACAGCCTCTGGAATAGGATATGATGTAAGCTGCTGTGGTAGTGTCATGGGAGTCCCAGTTCTATGGAATAACCTCTCAGCTTTCCAAAGTAACCATTCCCTGCTGGTGTGAAACAATAACTGACATAGGGCTCCACGGGACATGATTGGAGGGATGTTTTTACACTTAGGAATAATAATTTAGCTTTCCTTAGAGTTCATACAGCATTACATCCCCTATGGCTGTGGAACAACAGCTTCCAGGATGCAATGTCTACAACAATGCTAGAGCAAATCGTGTGAGTGGCACTATAGTGGCACTATTTCCCTGGCACTATGGAACAGTGACATACACGCTGTATGCATATAGCATGTGCGCTGGGAGAACCAAACCTTATCTAGGACAACCTGACAGGTTAGGAGTTACTCTAGAAAGCTTTTACCTAACTTCAGCCATGAAACCAGCACTCCCAGCATCTCCACCAGCAGGCTATAGAGACCGGGAGCTGTAACACAACAGCAAGGCAAATAGAGTTATGCGGTTATTTGAAAAAGTTAAGTAGTAACTCAGATCAAACTGTAAAACCACCAGGCAGCATGACATGCAGAGGCTTGGGAAGGGCATGCTGAGAGCATACAAAGACTGAATAAACAACTCATTACAGTAAACCAATTAATATTTATGCTAATATTATCACTCCAGACTATACAGTGACAGAATTTGTTGCTTCTAGTATATGGGGCTTACTGTACATCCAGTTCCATCCGTCAGTTCTTTAATCTTTCCCTCCCCCATTTTAGCTTCCAGCGCATGGGATTGTTCAGCCCTACCCTCAGGTGGCTGCAGACTCGTGTGCTCTGTTTGGGGACAGTGTCTTCCATCTCTTATCAGATGGCTACAGACCAGATTTTTTCTTAAAACCAAACAACTTCTTGTGAAGAATGACTATTCAAAGATCCAGAAAGAGAGGAGTCCCTTGAAAGTAAAGCACTTGTTATAATCCATTTTTCTTTCCCCTGACAATTACAGTTACAATTAATTTTTTTTTGGTTTTGCATAAAACTTCAGAACCTGCATAATTTTGAAAGAAGTTTAATTAAAAATACACCTAAGTATTCCCGGCTCCTGTCAGGAATGTGGATGTGATTTCATCACAAATGGGCCGTGGGGAGCAGAAAAGCTGGGGACAGGGTTGCTGGGACACTATGTACAAGGGTTAATATATTTTTACATTCAATTTGCCCCCAAATGCTTTCTACACTTGGGTTAAAATGGAAAACATACACAAAAAATAGGAAATATACACATATTTGGTATCATTTCAACTGTTCAATAAATATATAGCAACATTTATTGTAAACAATGCATAAAGAAGCAGATATTTCTGCCAAAACAATACATAATGAAAACCAAATACTATAGTATATCTACAAAATTGCACCTGCGTTTTAGAACTATGTTAAACAGAAAATAAAAAATGGTGACAGCTGGAATGCAAAAACAGAAGAAAACATTGTGCTGACCTAAAGGACAAAATTGGCCTCAAGGCGTTAAAGGAAACCTGTCACCAGGAACCTCATTTTCACTAAAGACAGGTTGCAGAAGCCAATTACAGATGCAGTGCAAATATGCCTTTCTGCCTTTTCTGCATTACAATATAATTGTGTGTTATAACTTACTCTTGCACCCTGGGGTAGTCACAGGGGCTGGACTCTGGATTTGGATGCATTTCAAAAAACAACATGTGCCTTGTCTGTGTTACTCACTCCTCAGATCTTAGCCCCCTATCTTTGTGCTCCTGTACTGCTCCACCTCCTGCTCCTTCTCAGAGGTCACAGCCTTACATCAGTGCGGGAGGGACAAGCTGTACAGGAGCACAAAGATGGAGGCAGCCTGTAGCTTAGACAAGTCACATGTTGTTTTTTGAAATGCATCCAAACCAAAGCCCAGCCCATGTGATTTTGTCAGGGTGCAAGAGTAAGTTATAATACACAATTATATGCTATTGCAAATTCTTAGAAATTCTTAGAAATGGCAGAGAGGCATTTTTGCACTGTAGGTGTCATGGGCTTTTACAATCTGTCTTTAGTGAAAATTAGGTCCCTGGTGACAGATTCCTTTTAAAGGTCGGGTCTAATTGCTTATTTGGTGGATATAACATTTTTTAACAAAGTGTTATATAAAAAATTGGCGCATAGGTCAAACTAATCAAAGCTGAGATAAACATTGTTATTTAACCACTTTCCGCCAGTAGAGGATTAAAATATAGGCGTGGCCCATGGCCACCCAAATCACCTACCAAATTTTATACTCAGAAGGACTTTTATCCATAAAATCCAATAAAATGTACTTGAGATCCATTAGAGGCATGAAAGCAGGCAGAAGGGACACATCCTCCATTTCCCAAGGAGCTTTATTCTAGTACCATATGTAGGGAGTGAATTCTGAGTTATACGGGGCTATAATATTCATACAGCCCACGGCCCATGGCAGTTTAAATCCGCCCTTCCCGCACCCTGACATAACTATACATCAGAAGGTGCTGGTAGTTACATCACCAAGACGTACAGTTTAGTCATGATGATTGCCTGGGCTCAGATCACCACTGGAACTCTGCAGTATGTGAAAGACAGGTTCGCGCAGTAACAGCAGGAATCACGTAAAAAATGTTTAAAAAATAAAGTGCAAATAAAAAAGTGATTAAAAAAATAATAAAAGTACCCTGATGCCCCATCCCATATAAAATTGAAATACAACATAAAAAAGTAAAAATCACAAAAAAAAATTGTACTTTGAAGTACAATATGTGACGAGAAAACAATCTCCAATTACCCCCGATATGTTAAAGCATTACAAAGTTATAACCTTTTATAATGATATAAAGGGCACATTTAAAAAATCGGGCTTGGTCCTAATACCCTAAAATGGCTTAGTCTCAAAGGGGTTAAACAAAGAAAATGATATAATATATTTTTTTCAATGATCAATTAAAGAGGTTCTTCATTATAATGGGAAAAATGATGAAAACTTCTAAATCAATGATGGCGAAACTTTTAGAGACTGAGTGTCCTAATGACAAAACCTACTTATTTATTGCAATGTGCCAACATGTCAATTTAACAACTAACTTATTGATCCCTTCTCAGTCATATCAGCATCCTGATGACACCAATACAGTAAAAAGAAAGTGGAGGAACTTGGTATTTCGTTGTAGCTTCTCTCTAGGATCAGGACAAATTGTTGGGTCTGGAGCCAAAGCTCCCAAGGTAATCCAGCTCTGTCACTCCTCCAGTAGTCTCAGGAAGTCCTAGATGTGTGTTTGAAAATAGAACTGAGCACGGCATGTCCTGAGTTTCCCCGGACTGCAGGAGGATGCCTTGAGTACTTTCTGACAAACTCTGTGCTAGGGTGACATCTCTGGCACCCATGCCATAGGTTCACCACCACTGTTCTTAATGAAAAAAATTATACATCTTTATGGGTTCAGTTAAGTTAGTACCTGCAATCATCAATTTCCATTCATTATTTATAGCAGAAAAAATAGTGCAGCATCATGTCTTTATGCGATAAATAATAAGTGTCACAGAAGGTAATCTTCCATCCTTTCCTTCACTCATTTCTATTGGGTATGGAAGGTGAACGGAAGACCTTCCATGCACCTTGCATTTTTTGTTTCCATTATACTCTCCTAAAATGGAGAGTTAAACTCTAAACACAGGTGTGACGTTTGGTAGTAGAAATAAAACTGGAACCTTCTGCTGTGGAATAATTAGGGTGTTGGCACTTAAATGTGGGTATATTTGGGGGGGGGGGGGTCTTCTACACAGACTGCTGAAAAGTTTTGCATTAATATCTCTATGTTAGTATCATACTTTTCATTACCAGGCAGTGTAAAGGTACTTGTTTTTTCTATAGTAACTTCTTCCACAAAAGTCCGTAAAACATGTGACTGAATGGTTAATGCTTCCTGTTTCAACATTTTCTGAACTTTTTCAGACAAAGCGGGAACTGAAGCTTCAGCTACACATTGAATAAATTATGGCTAAGTGTTTTTGCTATCTGTACCGTACAGTTGAGATAAAAGTAGCATACAGCCCCATGCATTGCAATGGTCAATACATACAAGCATTTTGACAACCTTGCAGATAGATAGAGCTATCTCTCCCCATAAGTACCGCTGTGCTGCACTTCTCCTCATGGAGAGGGAAGGGGTGAGCAGTGCTCATCCCTCCTCTCTTTAGCATGCGGCTATGGCCTGTGCTTCAATACGTTTGTGTGAAACCGGCCTTAGTAAGACCAGCCATGGTATACTTGAGAATCTCAGTTAAATTGAGATTACAATTGGGTAAGTGGAATTTCAACCAGTTCAGTCTTTTATCCGATAAATTATAAGTGATAACCACTTCTTTATCCCCCTGATCACTATTATGTCAAATCCAATTGTTGAACTTTTTGTGGAATTAGGCAAAATATCTGTTACTTATGGAATATTGTGTTTTGTGTAGAGTAGTCTCTTCATCTTAGATTATTACATCCAATCTTTTCAATCTGGCAGACAGAATGTTAAAGAGATAAAACATTGTTTAATGGCATATGTTATCTTTCCAAAGACTTACCTAATCTCAGTAACTATTGTCTATATATAAGGTTAAACCTGTTGGTTTTTTTAGTCTTCTGTGTAATTTACAGAAGGTAAAATGTCTATCTCTTTACCTGTGATTAGCATTCAATTCAATCAATCCAACATCAGTCTTAAAGTTAGTCTAAAGTTATGTGTGCTAATGGATAATCAGGTTGGGTCGTCTCTTAGCTACTATAAAGTACCAGACAAGGAGTTTTCTCATTTAGAAGCTCACTTTTAATACTAGAGAATATTATATACTTCTGAACTAACAGATAGGTGGAGCTGGGGTCATTCAAAGTGGAAAAAAGCTGCTTAGAACGATCCAGCATGTATGTGCACTCTTTGACTTGAATTAAATGAGTAATATTAAATTTTTCCTGTGGTTACACTGTACTTAAGCAGGCCATAAATATTGAATTGATGTTGGACAGATGCCATCTATTTATGACCTCCCTCATATACATACACATGTTCTTAACAGGTTAAGTTCTGACAACAGCTTAACTCATATGCAAACAAAGGATTGGGGATTTGACACCCAACATTCCCAGGTCTTCTTTACCAAGGTGTATATTCATATACCCGTATATATATCACTATACACATGAGACGGTCATCTTCAGGTTTTGTTGACATTCATCTAATGTGTATGCCCACCCTTCCTGCTTGTTCTGCCGCAAATCATGGCTATTTCTGAAGGACCTAGAACTATAACATTGTGTGATCTGCATCAATAATCCTTTCTACTAAAAATAGATTGTCCAAAAAAAGCCATGTATTGGGGGGAATTTATCCTATGTCGCAGTTTATGCACCAGCGTATGATATAGGCCACAATCCCCTTGTCCTGGCGGATACATCAAGAGACAAAGGCTTTTTAATGTATTCTTCAGGTGGCTGCACCGCTGAGCAGAATGATGCCAGGTTCGACCTGGCGTAGTTTTGTGTAAAAACCTGCGATCAAAGATTCTCAGGCTTTTAGAAAGTACGCAGACATGGGGCCCATGCCTGCCCAGCTCGCTCGCCCTCCACACCCCATCCGCTCGACCACACGACATGGAGGTGCAAAAAGAATCGCAAGTCTGTGCAGGGTGTAAGAAATTGTGATTATTTTAGTGCTTCTATGCCATAAAAGTGGCATGTTGATTTACAGCAGTAGCATTGTTCCAGCCAGTGACGTAATGTTATGGCATCTGACAACTAAGATTAAACTAAGCTATGATCCCGTAGCAAGCATGTGACACCTGAAGTCATATGTTGCTCTCTTTAGCATGTGATCACCCACCACAAATATAGTCTTGGACATTCTTAACTTGGTATGAGCGTAATTTATTTATTTATCCTTATTTACTGCTTTCTTTATTTGTCAAATGACTTTAACAGAGCAATCAAAATGTATTTATCTTGTAAAATGCAAAGTATAAGTATTTAAATTTAAGAATATAAAAGTCATTTGCATGAGCAGATTTGAAAGGGAAAATTAACTTTGCAAAATAAATTTATGGAAAACTTGATTAAAATATGGAAAAATATTTATTAAAGCCCCTGCACCAGTCTTCTGTCAGACTTTGAACTTTCTTTTCAGTGCTAACTGCTTGCACATGTATTTATAAAGTCTCTCCAACACATTTATAACACAAAATTCTGCACTGAAAGAGGTGTTCCAGTGCACAGTTGGACCATGCGCCACATTTATCATGAAGTGTGTCATAATTAGAGATGGGTGAATTTTTCCAAAACTTGATTTGCTGAGTTTGCCGAATTTTCCAACAAAACTCTATTAGACCTAGTGAGTGAAGTTTGGTCTTCAAATACTGTGTTTTAGTATGACACACACATGACAGCCACAGCTCTTAGAATCACTTCACTCTTCAATTCCATGGACACTTACAGGGGCCAACTTGACCAAATAAGTGAAGTGGGAATGCAGCCTGACAAGGTAACGTCTGTGCTGAGCTGAGTGCCAAGCTCCCACTATAACATCAAAGAGTGCACTCTTTTTATACCGACATCAGATGATTCCATAAATTACGTAGAAACCCCACAAAAGAGTGGAGAGGGTGTCGGCAGTAATTTTGCATTGATGTCACTGGTCATTTTGCCCTTTTCATCCGTCAGTATCCAGTATCCTGTATCTGTGTGTTCTGTATCGCTCCTGGTTTTGGCTATCAATCCTGAAACTTTTTATTCCTTCTGAAAGATGAAATGAAGGGGAAAACGAAACATAGTGGCAACATCGGAGGTGGAGGTGGCGGTAGCAGCATCATGAGGTCAGAAAGTGGTACAATGACAAATTCTGGCCTTGGCAGTAACATGGTAGGCCACAGTGTGGCACAATGACAAAGTGTGGAGGTGGCAGCAACAGCAGCAGAAGGAGGTCAGAGAATGACACAATCACAGTGTGTGTAGGTGGGCGGCAGCAGTAGCAGCAGCATGAGGCCAGAGAGTGGCACAATGACAAATTCTGGTGGTGGTAGTAACATGATAAGCCACAGTGCGGCACAATGAGTATGAAGGTGCCGGCAGCAGCAGATGCAGCAGCAGCAGGAGGGCAGAAAGTAGCACAATGACAGAGTGTGAGGTGGGTGACAATTCCAGTCCCTGGTAAAGATGGTGGGAGGCAGATGGAGCAACTGGCAGCAGATGTGTGGCATCAGGCAGATGGCAGCATCAGAATAGTGGCTGAGGCAGGTAGTTAGAATCCAGACTCATTTCTCAACGTTTGGGGGAGGCGTCATGGCTGATCTAATCTGATGCGTAAGGCATTGGTGTGTTGAAATCCTGGCCGATCCACACCTGATTCATCTTGACAAAGGTCAGTCTCTCCACATTACGGGTGGAGAAGCAGGTTCTCCTTGGGGTAACGATGGCCCCCACCGCACTGAACACCCGCTATGATGCCACACTACTGGCCGGGCAGGACAGCTTCTCTACTGCAAACTCTGCAAGTTGCGGCCACACATCAAGTTTGGCTGCCCAGTAGTCCAAGGGATCCTCTACCTGGGGTGGTAGAGTGCTGTCCAACACACTGGAGCTAGATGACACCGGCAGTTCTGGCCTCACAGAGTCACCCCTGCTGCGACGTCCCCTTACTGTGCTGTGACCTGTGCCTGCTCCACCTGCCAACTCTCTGTCTGACATATTGGTTATAAACTATGTTGATTTTACACAGATTTCTTTAAATCAATTTTAGCAACAAAAATAATTGAAATTTGGGGGATACAGAACACCAAAAACTGACACCCAAGACTTTGAGAAAAATTGCTCCAGCAACTATGTGGATTTGACACAGATTTGGGGAATATAGATCCACCAAAACGGACACCCTGGACAAAAATCACTCCATCAGCTACTGAGAACAAGCAGCTAGACGCTAGAGACAGCACATGCAGTGTCAGATGACGGGATTGCAAATGGTTGTCTGTTTTTATAGGGCTGTGACATCACATAAGCCTGCCACCCTCGATTGCCTTACATGTCTGCACATGTGATTGAGGGTGTTCCTTTCTTCTTTCCAGAGTTCTCTGCCCCATGTAACATGTTGTGCTTGCGCCCATTTTGCTAATAAAGGGGAAAAAAAAATTGTTACTCAGCATTTTCCTGTATGGGAATTTGTTACTCAGCCAAGGTGATGTTAAAGCATAAAGTAAAAAACAGTAGGGTCCCACTAGGGTACATGTCATCAGGATTTCACATTTTTACCTAATGACAGTGCACAAGGCGGCAGGCTGTGTGTTATCATCATTATCTCCTCTCCTAACTCTTCTTCCCTCCCATTCCCTAATGCAGCTGTCAGCTGACCCTGTTTTACAAGCAAATTTTCTGTCATCTCACGTCTATAGGAGGGAGAGGGGAAGAGGGTGAAGTGTTTTGAGTACAAAGAGGAGATACTAACCTAGAGAAACAACACCCTTTCACAATGCACCCATGACTAGATGCACCCATGACTAGGGAGTCAGGTATACATTTATCAACTTTTTAAAAGTGAGTGGAACCAGTAATGTTAATTAAAAAACATTCAAAAAAAGTATAGTTGGGAAATTGCATTAAAGAATCTATGGGAACCTATCATTCTGTACAATCCTGATAACAGGATCCCTTTAAGAGATTACATAGGATCACAGTTGCAAACAGTTTATGGGTGGATGTAACAGGTGTTTTGGGCCCTCACCATCCTGTTATTTATTGCTTATCAACAGAAAAGATGATAAAAGAAAAGGCCTGGAATTCTTTTTTTACTGCTCTATTTACTCAACTATTCCATAGTATTCGTCTGTGTAATGAAATACTTCTGGTGGTATAATACTGTCATAATTTAGTTTTTAAAATGTTAATACATATAAATTGGCTGCACACTAATAACAGATTAGCATACCTCCCAACTTTAACCGGTTAACGCTCAGCGTCTGAGATATCGGGCGCTGAGCTCAGTGACTTAGCGCTCAGCGTCCGATATAAGAACTCCCAGTAAGATGGCGTCTCTGACGTCATCTTACTGGCAGAATGTATGTAGAAAAGTAGAAGTCAGCTCACCTGAAGGCACAGCAGTATATGACCAGGAGTCCAAGCACGGATTCTCTTTGTTCCAAGTCCAAGAAATATATAAAATGCAAATAATCCAGCTCCACGGACACTCCGGTTGTAGATAAAAACGTGATATTTTCTTTATTGAAGTACAAAAAGGAGATACAGCCAAGCAGAGGGAAACACACACAGAGCCACGGCTATGATCTATGCGTTTCGGAAAACTCCTTAATCATGACCTGATTGGGCATGTGAGCAGGTGTGAAAAAATCCTAGCTACCTGCAATCACATGAACTGTTAAATTTACATAGGAAACATATACATATAAAATCTAATGCAAATAACGTTACACATAAAAATGGGATAACAACGACTATGGAATAGCAAAGGAAAAAGATGTTGATAACAGAGAGAGTTGGAGGATAATAAATGAGCTTTTAGATTTGATATATCATGTCTTGCCTTTAATTTAGTCCTTGTGGCACTCTTGTGACTAGAGAAAAAATCCAAAAACTCTCTCTGTTTAACAGTTTACGCCTATGATCACCATCTCTGATAGGTTTAAATACTTTTTCTATGGCAGTCACAGAAAAATTTGTACAATCACCTGCATGAGCTGTTTGGAAGTGTTTGGACGCCATAGATATATTTAATACCTGTTTATTGCAGTACCTGCAGTACATCCTACATATTGGACTTGACACTCCTTACATGTGATACAATATACTACATATGTTGTGTTACAGTTTATAAAGCTTTTTATCTTGAGGGATTGATGTGTGACTGCAGAGATGACTTTGTCTGTGGAGTGCACATATTTGCAGCACGTGCAGATGTTATGACCACACTTAAAGAATCCCTTAGTGTGTAACCAGTGTTGCGGTTTTTTTGATGATGGTGAAAAAAATAAACTAGGTGAAAATATTTGTCCTAATGTGGGTGCTTTTTTGGAAACAAAATTAAAGCCTTCAGATATTATGCCAGAGAGATTATCATCGCAAAAAATGCAAGTGCATAGGCTGACACTGCTAATACCCTGCAATACATGATTATTGCAGGATATTATCATGAACAAGCAATCAGAGGATTGCTTGTTCATGTCCCATGGTGGAAAAAGTAAAAAATTGTAAAAAAAAGGTTATTTAATAAAAAATAAAGTAAAAAATCAATAAGAAGCCCATAAGTCCCATAAAATATAAAGAGACATATAACCCCCCAAAAAGTCTAAATCATAACAAAAACCCCACATATATATGGTATCTCCGCATCCGTAACAACCTGTAGAATAAAAGTAAATAATTATTGAACCCACACGATGAATGCCGTTAAAAAAACTGTTATAAACCCTCCAAAAATTATGATTTTTACCTATTCAATCCCACAAAAAGGCTATAAAAAGTTATCATAAAAACATATGTACTCCAGAATGATACTGCTGCAAAGTACCAAATGTCCCGCAAAAAACAAACCAGCTCCCTAGCCAAAAATGTAACAATGTATACTACTTGAAAGATGGCAATGCAAAAATGATAGATTTTTCCCCACATTAGGGTTTTATTTGACAAATTTAGTAAAACATAAGAAAAAATATTCATGAATGGTATCCCCGTAATCGTATCGACCCATAAAATAAAGATAACAAAAAATCCAGTACAGAATTAATGCTTTTCTACTCCTGCCCTCAAAAAAAGTTCCTAAATTTTCAACAGTAGGGGATATCAACCTCAAAATGGTAACACTGGAAAAAGCATCTCATCCCGCAAAAAAAAATATGCCATCACATGGCCCCAATAATGCAAAAGCGAAAATTTTATAGCCTACAAAAGGGGCCAATGAGGAAACTAAAATCCTGGCAGCTGCAGGACTCTCCTTCTCTTCTGCCCCTTGCAGTGCCCCCATAAAACAAGTAACGGCCACATCTGGGGGGTCCCTGTACGCAGGAGAAATTGCAGAACAAATTGTATGGTGGGTTTTCTCTTTTTATCTTTTGGAAAGTGTAAATTTTAGGACTAAATGAATGTATAACCGGCACAATTTTACCATTCTAAATTTCACCTCCATTTTGATTCAATTACTATGAAGATCTCAAAGGGTTAACAATCTTCGTAAAAGCTGTTTCTGATAGTTTGAGGGGTGCAGATGTGAAACTTGGTTGATTATATAGGGGGCTTTGATGCTAAATATGTAAAATTTCATTCAAAACTGTATTTATCCCCAAAATAGTCAATTCTGAAAATCCGGAAAATCGCTATTCGATTTGTAGGCCGCGTGACATCAAAATAAATTATCCAGACATTTCAAATATTATGAAAATGTAAAGTAGACAAATGGGAAATGTTATTCGGCAATTTATTTAGGTGCTAAATCTATCTGCCTGAAAACGCAATGATTTCGTATTCCGAAAATGGCAAATTTTTCAAAAAAATCATCATTTAAAATTTTTTTTTTGTAAATAAACGCAAAACTTATTAACCAAAATTTACCACTAAAATGAAGTACAACATGTGGGGGGGGAAAAAATCTCATAATCGTTTACATAAGTAACAGTGTTCAAAAGTTATAACCATATAAAGCGACGCAGGTCAGAATCCAAAATTTCGGGCTGAGTCTTAAGCTACAAAATGGCCTTAAGGGGTTAAGGCTAGAGAAGAGGGACACAAAGCCCATCCTTTTTTTCATAAATTACGCTCATTTTCTTGCCCCTTTCCCCACCTCCAAACATAGTATAATATCGACCTGATTGGCCCCCACACAGTATAATGGCCCTTCCTGTGGTCAACTCCCCACCCCCTGCAGGACCCATTTAAAATCCCTTAATGCAACTCAGCAACTTACAATATAACACCAATCTTTAAATTTATCCTCCCTGTACTTATGTGGCCTCCTGTCCTCCTCCATCTCCCTTCATATTGTGGCTCCCTGTCCTCCTCAATCTCCCCTCAGTTTGTGACCTACTTGCCTCCTCCATCTACCCTCATATAGTGGCCTCCTGTCCTTCTCCATCTCCCCTCATATTGTTGCCTTTTTTCCTCCTCCATCTCCCCTCATAAAATGGCCTTCTGTCATCCTCCATCTCCTCTCATATAGTGGCCTCTTGTTCTAATACCCCTAATGCAACTCAGAAACATACAATGTAATACCACTCTTTAATTTTATCCAACATTTACTTTGTGGCCTCCTGTCCTCCTCCATCTACCCTCATATTATGACCTCCTGTTCTCTCTCATATTGTGGACTTCTTTGCTCCCCCATCTCCCCTTACATAGTGGCCTCCTGTCCTCCTTCTCCCCTCATCTAGTGGCCCCCTGTCCTCCTCCATCTCCCTCTTATAGTGGCCTCATCCATCTCCCCTCATCCAGTGGCCTCCTGTCCTCCTCTGTATCCCCTCTTATAGTGGCCTCCTCCATCTCCCCTCATATAGTGGCCTCCTGTCCTCCTCCATCTCCCTTAATATTGTGTCCTCCTGTCTGCCTCCATGTCCCCCATATTGTGGCCTCCTGTCCTCCCCCATTTCCCCTCATTTAGTGGTCTCTTGTTCTCCATTTCCCCTCATATAGTGGCCTCCTATCCTCCTCCATCTCCCCTCATATAGTAGCCTCCTGTCCTCTTTAATCTCCCCTTACATTATAGCCTCCTTTCCTCCCGTGTTTGTGGGTATTAAACACAAAAGAGAGGGTGGGGGCAGCCGGGGGAGGAGCTACCTCCACACATCGCTGCTGTAGAGCAGAGCAGAGACATGTGGAGGCAGCAGGAGCAGCTCTAGTTAGTTTGGGTTGGGGACCAGGAGTCGAGACAAGCCAGGACAAGCCGTCATGAGGGGACAGCGCCCAAAAACTGGGACTATCAAGCCAAATCGGGGACATTTGGGAGCTGTGGATTAGCAACTTCTGAGAAGAAGAGATGAGAAAGAAAAGTCCATGTCAAATTTGATTAATTTACATTTTGGAATTTCCATAGTAATGACTACACCAAATCAAATCATGGCTGCTTCTCGGGTTCCACAAATTCTCTTGAAGAAACTACTATGAATATGCCCTATTAGGCATACTTTAACATACCGTACTTGTTATTTATTGTATAAAAAACACTACATTTTACTAAAAATAACCTAGGCTACTCTATAGTCACATGTGTCACCCCAATGATAAAAACTTGGCATGTGTCTTAGCTTTTCATTAATAGGAAAACCTATAGAGAGCATAATCTAGTTTTTGTTTGCATTAGTTTACAAACAGTAAAAAACTACAACTGTGCATGCACTTGTTAGTAAAGAATGAGTGAACGAATCTACCATGTGGCATATGTGTAACATCCAAGCTGGTTGCATCATATAAGTTCACATATTCTGTACACTATCTTCTGTGACACAGTGCCGGAAATAGCCATCATCAGTCAAGAATGTAAGGACATTTGCTGATAAGCAAAACTTAGGATTGCTGCTGACTTAGGATTTCAGAAATCATTCTATTATCTGTATGTATTTTGAAATGCCGAAATTTTATTACATCAGGTGTTTCCAGTTTATCCACTATCCAAGGTTTGCACCTTCATTTAGGAAAATAAATAAGAAATAGTAATGATAAGAACTAATGAAACATGAAACATAAAATTCTGCAGGGTTAACATATAAGCTATTTTAGTGAGTCACTTTCCTTGCGGTACAGCTTGGATGTTCCTCTTTAGCCCTTCTATTAGCTCTATGATATAACTCACTGTAATGGAAATTCATGGGGGTGTTTTTAGGGAACAAACTGAAGAATTACTTCTTAAGTTAAAACTTGCAGAGTGAATGATATAAGTTACATTTTATTAGTGTTAAGTTCATGGGAAATGCATGAACTTGAGTGCAAACGGTCAAAATAACATTCCCAGTTGTGATAGGATATAAATAACAAAGCAGAAGCCTGCACTCAAATTTAGTTATAGAGGATGAAAAGTGTTGTGGAAAAACACAGCTACTTACCTCAATTATTAATAGATCATAAAAGCTTGAATGTATTTTATTATGTATTTTTTTCTACTTCTGTATTTGTTTCAATGAATACAGAGTGTAGAATGAGCCGACAAGCCTATAAATGAGAGTGAAAAGGATTCTGGCAGTAAGATGCATTTTTTTTTTCTATATCATTTTATACGAGACTGAGGATGTTGAATATGTGAACCTCCTACAGGAAACCAGGCAATATTTTGCATCAGTATATATAAAACAAAATTAAATAGGTACATAACAAAGAAAATATAGAAATGTCTTTTTTCATTTTTTATACTGCTACCAGTTTTGGCTGCAGAATCTAATATATAAAGCTGAGTGTATGTCTGTGTGTATGTATGTCCGCTAAAGGAATCCGGTTTACAATCACCAAATTTTGCAAAGTCGCTCTCTGTGACTATGGGGCTTATTTACTAAGGGTCCGCGGATTGCACTTTTGTTGGATTTTCTAAGTTTTCGGGAATTATGCCACTGTGACAGGTATTTAAATCAGGATTGTGTCACACATGACCGGATTGTGGTGTAATTGTGTTGGCTTTCATGTGACAGAAATCGTGGGCAGGCCATTGGACGATCCGACTGATTTGGACTGAGCACAGGATTTAAGATTCAAATTGTGTCGCAAGACAATGCACTCACATACACCAGGAAGAAGATGGTGAACTCCGGCTGGTATGAGCGAAGAAGCAACAGATGCAGGATATCTGGCGCACAATCTTAGTGAATCCACTTTCGGGGGAACTCCGTGGATGTAAATGTGCCCAGTCAAAATTTTCACCCTGCGCTTTCCAAAATACAGTTATTAACCACTACAGGAGCCATTGTCTACTACTGCTGCTGTGGCAGTTAGAAGCTGAGCCGTGATTGGTTGCTATTCTGCTACAGGTCATTAATATGAGCTCCGAGCTTTGATTGATCACTATAGGCAATAACTATAAGACAGCTTATGTGTCAGGTAATATGGATAGAGACAGAAAGACACACACACAGGGAGAGTTAGTGACAGAGACACAGGCAAGGAGATTGAGTGACAGACAGGGAGAGTGAGTGACAGAGAGACATACAGGGAGAGTGAGTGACAGTGAGACAGACAGGATGGGAGAGTGTAACAGGGGAACATTATTCCTAACTGGACACTCTGCTCCATAATTATATATATTATATATAGCGTAAATGGATACAGTATACACTGACCACTGTTACTGATATTCTGTGGTGAGATGTGTGTGTACTGAAGCCATTTGGACATTCATATGTCAAAAGGCTTTGAACAGTAAAAGGCCACCATGAACCATGTGTGAGATTCCCTGCACCCACACGTGTCTATCCTGAGGGGGTCTTAGGGTGAAGTTATAGGGGGGTGGGCAGGGACTACACACAGGGATATTTAAGCAGGAAAAACCAGAAATCTGTCTCTTGCTTCCTGACCCCCCAAACAAGCAGGACTTAACTTAAGGAACCAGGTCATATATTGTGTGTGCTTTCTGTGTATGTATATAACTTTATAAGAGTAATTATAACATAGTACTTATTATAATATAGTAGACTTTATACATGTAGCTACAGATATTCCAGGTGTTTTGTGTTTTACCATATATACATAACTAAGTGTCTGCAGTGAGTGTGCAGATACTTGTATATTTATCCCATTCACACGTGGATCTGTGCCCTGCACATGTATTGGAGGAATAGATATGTAGACACTATTGTGCATGAGTCTCTATATGTACATGTGTATTGTCAGGTAATGGATGTGACTCCTACTTCAGGATATATCCAGGAGCTTCTGTAGTAATAGAATATATTGTATATACATACACATTACTGGGTGTCCTTGAGGGGGCAGGAAATGAGTTTTCTATGTAGTTGTGTTCTCTATGTATTTTGTATTGTATTTTATGTAGTTACTTTGTCACATGTATGTTCTCAGTAATGTCTTTTTATGTAAAAGTATCTGCGAGGGTTGTACGTTACTCTTGTGATGTCTGAAGGACTGGAGTATGTGCTTATGGTAAATACCACAGACTAAGGGGCTGGACAGAACCACTGAAACCTATAGGAACTGAGGAAAAACCCAACCCCCAAATCCCCTTTATCAGAGAGTGAGTGACAGAGAGACAGACAGGGAGGGTGAGTGACAGAGAGACAGAAAGGGAGCGTGAGTGACAGAGAGACAGACAGGGAGAGTGAGTGACAGAGAGACAGAAAGGGAGTGTGATTGACAGAGAGACAGACAGGGAGAGTGAGTGAGTGACAGAGAGACAGAAAGGGAGAATGAGTGGCAGAGAGACAGGCAGGGAGAGTGAGTGACAGAGAGACAGACAGGGAGAGTGAGTTACAGCGATACATGCAAGGCAGTTTGATTGCAATAACAGACAGGGATAGTGAGTGACAGAGAGACAGAAAGGCAGTGTGATTGACAGAGAGACAGGCAGGGAGAGTGAGTGACAGAGAGACAGAAAGGGAGAGCGAGTGGCAAAGAGACATGCAGGGAGAGTGAGTGACAGAGAGACAAATAAGGAGATTGAGAGACAGAGAGGCAGGCAGGGAAAGTGAGTGAGTGACAGACAGGGAGAAGTAAATGCGTATCTATCTATCTATATATCATTTTTTTGTTAACCAATTCTATTTTGTTATAGCTAAGAGCAGTTATTTACTATCCTGGGCAATGCCGGAATCTACAGCTAGTACTGTATAAAGACACTTCTGTACTTGGACAGTCTTTGACTGATGACTTCTCCTGAACTCATATGAGATACAGGGCCACATTTCTCACATCTTGTATGCCTAAAAACAGATGCACAAGCCATGATTTAGTTACAATTCCTAGTGTGATTGATTGGGCAGGAAGGTATCAGGCTGTGCAGTGGGCCGGCGTGGAGCATTGCTGCCCCGTGCCTGCGCTCTTTTAGCTAGAGCGCAATTCAATGCCAGGTCCGACTATCATCATGGGAACACACAGGGCAATCTGTTACAAAGACTGTGCATACCCAACAGTGTGATGTTTGCCGGGTTCTTGGGTTTGGCATGTTGCGGATTGGGTTGACCAATTTTTGGGATGGGCTGGTGAGAATCCAGCAGTCATGGTCCACATTGGCACCAGAAAGGAAGCAGGAGATTATAGAGGTAAATAAGGGGCTCTAAGGTTGGTGTAGGAAGGAGGGGTTTGGGTTCATGGAGAACTGGGCTTACTTTGCTGTCAGCTACAGGCTCTACAGTAGGGATGGGCTGCATCTCAATGGGGAGGGTGCAGCTGTTTTGGGGAAAAAAATGTCTAGATGGTTGGAGGAGTGTCTAAACTAGATACTTAGTGGGAGGGCAACTACACTTGTACAGGGCAAGAAGACAGTGTAGATAGAGAAGTGGGAAGAGTCATGGTACATGGCGGAGGAAGGGGGGCTGGGATAAGATCAGGGAATAAAGAACCAAAAGAATAGGAATAGGGAAAACCATATAAAGTATATGTACACTAATGCCAGAAGCCTCACAAACAAAATGAAGGAACTGGAGGGAAAATATGCTATAGTGGGTATCACATGACTGCACAATACCTATGACTGGGCTGTTAATATAGATGGTTAAAAATCCAGGAACAGACCCAGCACTTCTCACAGGGGATGCAGATAAAATCAGTATTTCTTTATTTTCAAGCTTTAAAATCCATAATACAGCAATGTAGGAATGGCACACATGAGACCTATGCGTTTCGTCATCCTGAATATGATAAAGTCAGCAGGACGAAACGTGTAGGTCTGATGTGTGCCATTCCTACATTGCTGTATTATGGATTTTAAAGCTTGAAAATAAAGAAATACTGATTTTATCTGCATCCCCGTGAGAAGTGCTGGATCTGTTCCTTGATGTTTAACCTGTTGTTCCGTGGAGGGCTTACACGTTAATCTGTGCATCGGGAGGAATGCTGAAACCCAGAAAACCTCAAGGGCGAGCTGGCGTTTTCTGTTTTTGTTTGTTAATATAGATGGTTATAGTCTTTTTAGAAATGATCACATAAATGACTGCAAAATGACATCGGTGACAAAAATTATAATGCGGAGTCCCTATAGGTGGAATGTCAACAGTTTAACCCAGGAAGAGGTACAGCCCACCTCACAGCCACTAAAATAGGCAAATCACCGAGATGGCATACACCCCAGGGTACTGCATATACTATGTACTGTGATAGACCATTATTTTTAATTCTTTACTGTAAGAGCAGTGAGTCTATGGAACACTCTGCTACAAGAAGTTGTTATGGCAGACTCTTTGTACATGTTCAAGAGAGGCCTGGATGCCTTTCTGGAGAGCACAAATATCATGGGGATATTGTGGGGAAAAACATTTGTTTAATTCTTAAAGGATGGACTTGATGGACTTGTGTCTTTTTCCAGCCTTATATACAGTGATACTATGATAGAAGTACCCTGGCCAGAGCCTCCTGATAGATCCAGCATGTGCCAGGATGCGGGTGAAACTTCATACATTGGCGTATTTAGAGCCTCCACATGCAAATGTGTTGCACAGAACTAAATATTTCTTCTCTATCAGACAGTATGCTGCTCACCACCTGCTTCAGAGGCCACGAACAGAGACAGCCAAAGAAAGCTTTTATTTAAATATCTCGTTTTAACATAATAATGTAAATGTTGTACCAAATTCTTTTAGCATATTGTTTCTTTTTACATGCATTTGGAAAGGGACACATTGACCGTAAAGGGATTATGACAGAATATTCATAGTGATGAGATACTGTACTTCAATAAGAATATTGTGCACAAATCACCCTTGTTCAAGTGAAATGTGATTATAGTGCACTGGCTAACAGAATAAAAACAATATGTGTAAGGTAATCTTAGATAATCTATGCTTCATTACGGAATTACATTTCTGAAGTAACAGCAAATTGCTTCTATCCGATTTTCAGAACATGGTCTTTTGATAATCCAAAGCTTTTAATCAGTTCAACAAGTTGCTATGTCATGCTTAACACACAGTAAGGTACACTGAACCTTGCCAGCACAAGTATGACTTTGCAATTCTTTGTTTCAGTAAAGCATGGAGAAGCAAAGTTTCACATGCACCTAATGACAATTATTTATCAATAATTTATCAAGGGATTATTTGTCTCTGTGTTTCATGCATTTGAAGTTAATTATAACAGTGAAATAAAAAAAACTAGAATTTGTTAGTAAATTGTTTAAAGTAGCTTTTGAATACAACTGTCTTGTTCGACTGATTCTGTAGGCATACATAACATTCACAATTGGGTTTTACCATTTAAACCCACTGAATCCAACAGGACTGGCAGATGCCCACTGACCAGTCCTCAAGGTCAGATGTCAGGGGATATAGGAAACTGGCAATTGCAATCCAGCTGTCCAACTCTTTTGTTCTTGTTCTTTGTTCTTGAGTTACTTTTTCTAACTCCTATTCACTATACCTGCTGAGGCTGAGCTGAGCTTGAGCCTGTCTTCCAAAGACCCGAGGCTGTCTTGTTTTGAGGAGGAAAATCAATTGGACAACCTAGGGTTAAAGTACCCTAGGGAGTCTGAAAAATAGTAAAAATCAAAAAAAGTTAAAAAAAATATAGTAAAAAACCTAAAAATTAGAATCACCCCCCCTTTCCCTAGAACTGATAGATATATAAATAAACAGTAAAAATCACAAACACATTAGGTATCGCCGCATCCAAAAATGCCCATTATATAAAAATATAATAACCGTTTTTCACTGCATTAAACCCCGTAACGGCAAATAGCGCCAAAAGTTGAGAATAGCACTTTTTTGCAATTTTGAAAAATATAAAATAAAATCAAGTAAAAAATGATCAAAAGATTGTACAGTCCTAAAAATGCCAGCATTGAAAACTTCATCAAAAGTCGCAAAAAACAATACCACTCACAGCTCTGTACACCAAAGTATAAAAAAGTTATTAGCACCAGAACATGGCAAAATTAGAAAAACAGTTTCTACAGTTTTTAATTTTTGTAAATGTATAAAAACATTATAAAACCTATACAAATTTGGTATCCCCGTGATCACACCGACCCAAAGAATAAAGTAGAGATGTCATTGGTGGCGCACAGTGAAAGCCGTGAATTCTAAGCCCACAAAAAAAACTCAGCAAATGCATTTTTTCACCAATTTCACAGCATTTTGAATTTTTTCCCACTTCCCATTACACAGTATGAAAGAATAAATACCATCACTATGAAGTGCAATTTGTTACGCAGAAAACAAGTCGTCACAGAGCTCTTTACGTGTAAAAAAAAGGTTATAGATTTTTGATTGTGGGGAGTGCAAAATAAAAATGAAAAAACAAAAATGGGCAAGGTCCTTAAAGGGTTAAGAATGGCAGTACCAATTTGACAGTGTCTCATAACATAGAAATACATCCTATTGGACAATGGGAAGATTCAGTTATCAATTTATTCATTCATTTTCAGGTACCTAGAGATTTGAAAAACAAAGGTCTAGATCTGTGGTTTACTATACCTAGCTTTTTTACACCACGCTGGGGAAATGTGTGCATTTTCTTTCATTACTTTTATGCACTTCATAATACAATACATAATACTGGCTCTTATAATTTTTGTTTGCTATGTTGTACAAAGATGCAAATTTAACATTTCTTTATATTTGTAAGAAATGTATCACTTATTATTAACATGGTAAAATCTAAATATCGAAAAAATAGTAAGCATAGGAATAATATGCCTTTTACCCAAACTCTTTAGTGATGATTAGTGATGAGTGGACAGGTAACAGGTGTTACCTATATAAATGCCTCCAGTAAGTCGCTGCAGCCATCACTAACATCCTGGCTTTTGGGGGGGTGCGGCTCCTGATGATGCCATCAGGGAGTAACGAACCTCCCCAAAATGGAGGCATCCAGTACCACTGGTAGGTTAATGCCCTGGGCCTTGCATTTAAATGACACTGGTGACTTTGCCAGGGCCACAGAAAGAGTTAACGCTACCAATGATATCTGATCAATGTAGATATACACTCACCGGCCACTTTATTAGGTACACCATGCTAGTAACGGGTTGGACCCCCTTTTGCCTTCAGAACTGCCTCAATTCTTCGTGGCATAGATTCAACAAGGTGCTGGAAGCTCCTCAGAGATTTTGCTCCATATTGACATGATGGCATCACACAGTTGCCGCAGATTTGTCGGCTGCACATCCATGATGCGAATCTCCCGTTCCACCACATCCCAAAGATGCTCTATTGGATTGAGATCTGGTGACTGTGGAGGCCATTTGAGTACAGTGAACTCATTGTCATGTTCAAAAAACCAGCCTGAGATGATTCCAGCTTTATGACATGGCGCATTATCCTGCTGAAAGTAGCCATCAGATGTTGGGTACATTGTGGTCATAAAGGGATGGACATGGTCAGCAACAATACTCAGGTAGGCTGTGGCGTTGCAACGATGCTCAATTGGTACCAAGGGGCCCAAAGAGTGCCAAGAAAATATTCCCCACACCATGACACCACCACCACCAGCCTGAACCGTTGATACAAGGCAGGATGGATCCATGCTTTCATGTTGTTGACGCCAAATTCTGACCCTACCATCCGAATGTCGCAGCAGAAATCGAGACTCATCAGACCAGGCAACGTTTTTCCAATCTTCTACTGTCCAATTTCGATGAGCTTGTGCAAATTGTAGCCTCAGTTTCCTGTTCTTAGCTGAAAGGAGTGGCACCCGGTGTGGTCTTCTGCTGCTGTAGCCCATCTGCCTCAAAGTTCGACGTACTGTGCATTCAGAGATGCTCTTCTGCCTACCTTGGTTGTAACGGGTGGCGATTTGAGTCACTGTTGCCTTTCTATCAGCTCCAACCAGTCTGCCCATTCTCCTCTGACTTCTGGCATCAACAAGGAATTCCTGCCCACAGAACTGCCGCTCACTGGATGTTTTTTCTTTTTCGGACCATTCTCTGTAAACCCTAGAGATGGTTGTGCGTGAAAATCCCAGTAGATCAGCAGTTTCTGAAATACTCAGACCAGCCCTTCTGGCACCAACAACCATGCCACGTTCAAAGGCACTCAAATCACCTTTCTTCCCCATACTGATGCTTGGTTTGAACTGCAGGAGATTGTCTTGACCATGTCTACATGCCTAAATGCACTGAGTTGCCGCCATGTGATTGGCTGATTAGAAATTAAGTGTTAACGAGCAGTTGGACAGGTGTACCTAATAAAGTGGCCGGTGAGTGTATATTTAATTATAGATTTAATATGTGTACTACTAAATCTTTTTTATTAAAAGATACATTTTTATTGTTTATTGTACTGCTTCTCATGTTCATGTAGCTCAACCAACAGTGTTGTTTCATTTAATCTATTTTTACTTTAAAGAAAATTCTAGTTTGAAGTGAAGTTGTTAGTTCAATTAGCATGTGCAAGTCCAAAGGCTAAATTTAACGCAGAACACGCAGTTCATATGCCAATCTGGAAATCTGATGATGTGTCTTAGCATTCAGTACATAATTGTTTCCTTTGTAAAACCTTAAGGGTATTACATTAAGAAATACGATAAGATGTTAAGATATTGCAAAGGACCTTACACTTTTTTAAATTAATGTATATTTAAATAAAGCAGAGCGAACCATTCCTATCATAAATGTATGTATTTTTTATTTTCAGTATGAAATGACCCATTCACCATTCCCCCTTTTAGTTGGTGACACATAATTGGGCCAATTGAAAGTATAAGGAATTGATTGAAATGTTTCTGTAATATGTAATTTCACAGTGCTGTATGTTGCATCACTTACTGATGTGTTGTTTAGTATGTGTATGCCATACTCCCATCACACCAATGCCCACTTGAAAGAGGTTATGACATACCCTGATTTGGTTAGATCCTGAGAGTTTGCTTTGGTAGATAAGTAACATTTCGTCTGCCACATAGAAGAGAGGTTAAGGGCAAAGAATCATCTGATCTCAGCAAACAGCTCTCCAACCCATAAAGGGGTCATGTAGGGATGTCAGAGCCACTATAAAATGCAACATACAACACAATCAGATAGTACCTATCCTGTTTTCCAATTTAGTGTGCAATAATTGTTTAGCAAAAAATATTGGGGCTGTTGTCCACCAGTCTTAAATCACACCCTATGTGACATGGCTAATTATTAAGAGGTCATAGGGGCATATGTTTCATAGTTTTTTAGCTGCCGCTTTTTCAAGTTTTCTTAAGTTGACTTACTTAATCATTGCAATATATCTTAAGTTTTTCCCTTTGTGATACATGTGATTAGTTGCCTTTTTAGTCTCACTTTTGTGACTTTTTGTTTTGGTGTGCGACCTTTTAATACCAAATAGTAGCTGCAAAAGTAAGCCTGGGTCTAGGATACTCTCAATATCAGAGCCCAAAAGTCGCACAAGTTGAACAAACATCTGGGCTACAAAGATAAATACAGCCACTGGATTACATCCTTGAGGCAGCTAATTTTGGTATGCTTCTTGATTCTGCACCTAAAAAGTTGCAAAACTGTGAAAAGTCAAACAAAAAAAGAATGAAATAGGAGTGATACATGTCCCCCGTAGAGTAGATTTCAGCTATGACCTTTTTTGGTGCTGGTTATAGTAAATTTGCCTTGCCTCAGATACTTTCTTTTTAGAAAGTTGAGTTTGTTTGGAAAAAGGGCAAAAGTCTCTATTTTTGTGGGGTTCATTAGGTACGTTGTCCATTTGTTTTTCACACTGATAAGACAAGTTTTTACAAGTTTTAGGGCTTTTGATAACTAGTGAGTTAAGTTGGAACTAATATGCACTGAATCAAAATTTTGGCCTAAATTCATTGAAGTGTCCAAACCACACTGAACTTCCCAAAGGTTTGGTTTTGCAATATTATGATTTATGATAGTCTGTTACAGTAATAATTTCAGGAAAAGGATCATTTACTATAGAGTATTCAGTGATTTGAACATGATTTCCATTCACAAATTTGTAATATAATGCTTAATAGTCAATATGGAATAGTTATGAAAATATCATTTTCATAGTGCACAAATCACAAATCATATTACACATCTTCCTTGTTCCATCAGGGTTATTGAGAACAAAAAAACATTTACATCAACTAAATAATAAAAAAAAATCATAGCATGATAGCATTTACTGTCTAAAGTCCAAAGTTATAGCGTACCATGTGCCAAACATTTTGAATGCTTAGAACACATGGCCAAAAATCAGCCCTACACTCAGTATTAAATCTCTTGTGTTTGAGTGCACTGAGGGATGGCAGGGGAATAAAGCCTTGTTTTCCTAAAGCTGGACATTTGTGGATGGCCAATCTGTGTATATGTAGTAAAAAGAAACAAAGTCTGAAAGTTAATGCCCTTGGCGCCAAACTCCATTCTGTGAAAAAAGGAATGGAAAAACCAGACATTTACATCCGCACTACATTAATTCCTACTAGTCTCATCCTCTTATATCAAGGGTAACAACGGTTTTATAAAACCAAACTCGGTCAGCTATGAAACAATGCTTGGTCCACTGGATTTCAAATAATACTGAATCATTTTGTTTTAGCAAACTTTACATATTTTTTCCTGATGAGATGTGTGGCTTATTATAAACCATTATTGATTTTGACTGAATCAATAAACCCTTGAAAGTCCCAATAGTCTTTTAACTTATTCTTTAATTGTTTACAGTAATTATTTTATTACACATGAAAAATCAATAACTGTCTTTCATTCTATACTAGCATGTCTAGCAGAAGCCCAAAGTAAATACATTCCAATGTAGTACAGTCAGCCCCTTGGTTACATACAGGATAGGTTCTTAAGGTTTGTTTTTAAGTTGAATTTGTATGCAAGTTGGAACTGGTATATTTTATGATTGTAACTACAGACAACAAAATGTTTTGTCTCTGTGACAAATGATAATTTCTATCAAATCAACATAATTATGAACATTAATGATGAGTGAACACGAACGGCCAAATTAGAGTTGGGTCTGTACTGGATTTGTTGGGTACTGCACCGAGGACGCCTGAAGCCAAACAATTGCCGCTGTTCATGCTTCGGGATTGTGTTAGGGGAAAAGCGTCAAACTGCTTGATTGAATACTGATTGGCCAGATGGAACATGTAAATATGCTGTATAAGAGCAGGGTCACATATCCATATGCCATCATAGACAGGAGACTGAGCTAGGGAGAGGTTACTGCTATTCATGGGGTCAGTCAGATGGCTAGGGCCTTTTCAATTGCCAATGATTGCCCTTTTCAGAGCACATAAGTGGGTACAGGAGACTGCTGTGATTAGGAACAAGTGGAAATCTGAAATGATTGATAAGGGCACTCTGAAGAAATTCATTAAACTACATAGGCGGCTATATTGCAAGAGTACTGCAGACAATACTATTAGCATTTTCAGCTTCACCCAGCAATATCTTAAAGGCATAATCTTAGTATAGTTTGCAGTCCCATCAAAATCTTAAAGGTGCTGTCGCTGTATAGTTTCCAGTTCTATCAAAGTCTTAAAGTCTTAAATGTATTTTCATTAGTGTTAATGTAAACTACATGTCTAACAAATATGCTGCTGCAGGTGGTGAGGATGGAGTTGGTGCTGAAGGGAAAAGATGTGTTTCGTCTCTGCCTGCTCCAAGTTCCACTGGTGCAAGCGGATACAGGGTGTGCGGTGTTTACTGGTGGTCTTCAATAGGTCACACTAAGTTGAGGCATTGATTACATGGCAGACAGAGCTTTTACTTCCATGAGAGTATCTTGAATGTATTCCAATGCAGTACATACAAAACTGAGCTGTTTTAAGGAAGAGTAATCTTTATCAAATCACCAAAATTGATGAGCAAACCTGAATGTCCAAATTAGAGTACTAAACTTAGGTTACTGATCTTGGTGGGTATAGCATCCATGACTTCTGAAGCTGAACAGTTGCAGCTGTTCATGCTTTGGCATCATGATTGAATGCTGAGCAGCCATTTAACCACCTTGCAGCCCCATAGTAGCTATAGCAAATACTGGTGGGCTCCAATAGGCTACATTGATAAGGCCTAACTTTTCTTTGTGGGAAAACCCCTTTAAGTGTTTCTGAAATGCAGTAATAAAGCTATCAGCTAAGCTGCCCTGCTCATTAGTTCTAAAATGTTTTAAAATGTGCTAGCTCATATGTAGAAATAAGGTGGAAAATTCCACAGGTAGTAGCCTTGTCAGCTGTGGCTTAAGGAATGTATGAAATATTTGGAATGTCTCTTTTGATTGTTGAAATGTCTGCACTAAATAAGTTGCATTGTCTCAGAAAGAATTTAATCAGTAATTTTTTACTCAGACACAAGATCAATTACATATCTTACCTCTCCTTAGCTCACTGGCCTTTATCGTGGTAGAACAACCTTTGGATACATTTAGCAATGTGTAATCCCAAAATAATTGTTAAAGTTTTCCATAAAATAGCACATACCTGTTGAAGTATATGTCACTGCCACTTATGAACCTTAGGGTCACTTACTTAATCACACAGCTTGTGAGCTTAATTGTGAGCTGTTTTTCTCTATCCCCTTTTGTATAACCCATACCCAAAAAAAGCATTATATTGCCTTGTTGCATAACTGTACAGCATATAAACCCAGCATATGTTACACAGTTACCAGTTAATTTGTGTGCTCTATCGCTCTATCGCTGACATGCATCGCACCTTTTGGTTTTTTTGTATTTAGCAATATACTGGCTATATAATTGGGGAGGGGCTGGCTGGCTGTATACTGGGGGCTGGCAAGCTGTATACTGAAGGCTGGCTGTGTACTGGGGGCTTGCTGGCTGTATGCTTGGGGCTGGATGTCTATATACTGGAGACTGGCTGGCTGGCTATATACTGTGGGTGGGCAGGCTGTATACTGGGGGCTGGCTATATACTGGGGCTGGCATGCTCTATACTGGGGGATGGCTGGCTTTATACTGAGGGCAGGCTGTATACTGGGGGCTGGCAGGCTGTATACTGAAGGCTGACTGTGTACTGGAGGCTTGCTGGCTGTATGCTGGGGGCAGGATGTCTATATACTGGAGACTGGCTGGCTATATATTAGGAGCTGGCTGGCTATATACTGTGGGTGGGCATGCTGTATACTGGGGGATGGCTGGCTTTATACTGGGGGCTGGCAGGCTGTATACTGGGGGCTTGCTGGATGTATACTGGGGACTGGATGGCTACATAGAGGGGACTGACTGGCTATATAGAGGGGTCTGGCTGGCTATATATTGGGGCTGGCTATATACTGTGGGTAGGCAGGCTGTATATTGGGGGCTAGCTGGCTATATATTGGGCCTGGGAGGCTGTATACTGAGGGTTGGCTCCCTATAAACAGGGGGCTGGCTATTTACTGGGGATGGCTGGCTGTATACTGTTAGCTGGCTGGCTATATAGAGGGGACTGGCTGTCTAGATATTGGGGGCTGTTGGCTATATACTGTGGGTGGGCAAGCTGTATACTGGGGGCTGGCTAAATACTGCGGACTGACTCGCTATGTACAGTGGACCCACTGGCAGTGTTATTAGGCATAGTAGTAATAGTAGTTATTTTCCTGTACATAGGGGGAAATATTAGTTATATTCTTGTATATAGGGGGCAGTATTATAGTAGTTCTATTCTTGGACATAGAGGGCAGTGTTATAGTAGTTATATTCTTGTACATAGGTGGAGGATTATAGGAGTTATATTCTAGTCCACCTCTCTCAGCATCACTTGCTACATGCATCACCGAAACGCATCATCAATAAAGCAACATTTAAACCAATACTTATGAAGTATAGGAACCTTTCCTCAATTAAAACGATCCAGCTAGTGCCATTACAGTCAACCATCCATGGTGTCTCTTTTACCCCTCTGAATAAGCCAGCGCGGTGCCCCCGTTTCCTAGGGCGCACAAACACCTGCTTCAGAAAATTTAAAGGGCCAGCACTGGCCATTTCCCAGAATTCTATATAAACCTGCCTCACCCTGCACACCCTGCTGGATCTTAGTGCCTTGTGCGCTAGAGAAAGCGGTGTTCCATACTCTGTGCTGTTATTGTGATTTCCTGTTGTGAACCTGGTTCCTTTCCTGACTATGCTCCTCCGCTGCCTGCCCTGACCTATTGCTACTTCCCTGACTCTGATCCCATGCTGCCTGTCCTGACCTCCTGCCTGTTCCTGACTACGATTCTGCTTAACGTCTTTGTATAAATAACGTCTTTGTGCGTCTTTGGATAAAGACGCACCTGTGGATCAACCTGGTGGTACCACGCCACAGCAAGTCCAACCCACTTTGTGGCGGGCTCTAGTGAAAACCGGGTGCCAGGTGTCGGCTTAGGTCATTGTCCGCAGTGGCCGATGGGTCCACTACCCCAGAAACCTGACAGTAAGATCCAGCCATGGATCCAGCCGAGGTTCAGCTACCTGTTCTGGCTGATCTTACCACCCTCGTGGTCCAGCAGACCCGGCAGATTGCTATGCACGGTGAAAAGATTAGTCAAGTCACCCCCATGTTGCAGCAACTGATAGCAACTCAGCAACAGCGTCAAGCTCCTGTGGCTCCTTCCGTTACTCCAGTTAGCCTACCAACCGCTGAACCTAGGCTGAGATTATCCATGTTGTCTAAATATGATGGGGACCCCAAGTTGTGCAGGGGCTTCATCACCCAGTGCTCGCTGCATATTGAGCTCATGACGACACAGTTCATCACGGAACAGTCTGAACAGTTCATCAACAGCCTCCTCTCCGGGAAAGCCCTGGCATGGGCTTTGCCCCTCTGGGCCCGAAAAGACCTGGTTACAGCTGACATCACCTCCTTCTTCGCTGATTTCCGGTCTATTTTTGAGGAACTTGCACAAGCGTCTTCAGCTGAGACTGCACTGCTGAACCTGCATCAAGGAGACTCATCTGTTGGTGACTATGCCAACTGGTTCTGTAGTTTGGCCTCTGAGCTATCCAGGAACAATGCAGCCCTGACTGCGACCTTTAAAAAAGGGACTTTCAGGACAAGAACATGTCGGCCTATGTAACAGCTTTATACGCAAGTCTTTGTTCCCTGCCAGTGTGGGATCCTTCTTTGTGCCAAGAAGGATGGTTCTCTCCATCCGTGCATCGATTACTGCAGTCTCAATAAGGTTACGGTGAAAAACCACTACCCACTACCCCTGATCACGGTACTGTTTGATTGTCTACGTGGTGCCAAGGTTTTCACCAAGTTGGACCTGCGGGAGGCATATAACCTCATCCACATACGTGAAGATGATGAATAGAAAACCGCCTTCAATACTCAAGATGGGCACTTCGAATACCTTGTTATGACCTTTGGATGCACCGGCAGTGTTCCAGGACTTTGTCAACAACATATTCTAAGACTTACTTTATACCGTCGTGGTCTACCTAGAACTTTATCACCAATCTTCCATCTTCCTTGGGTAATACCGTCATGTGGGTGACAGACTGGTTCTCCAAGATATCCGACTTTGTTCCTCTGCCAGGTCTGCCGTCGGCTCTACGACTTGGCAGCCTTCCTGCACATCTTCCGGCTTTATGGACTTCCCTTGCATAGCATGGGATCCAGTTTGTTTCCTGTTTCTGGTGATCCCTGTGTGGTCAACTACAAGTAAAACTGTACTTCCCATCTGCATACCATCCTCAGTCCAATGGACAAGTTCAGAGGGTGGAGAGGCTGCTATTTTGTCTTCACTCGACAGGATGACTGGTCTACCGTGCTACCATGGGGCGGAATTCTGCTACCACTCTCTGGACTCTGAATCTGCCAGCTCTGCTCCATTTTTATTGTATATGGACAACATCCTCATCCACCTCTCCCTCTTGCTGAGAGCTCTGATGTTCCTGCCGTGGACTTGGTCTGAGTTCTCAGATCCATCTGGGAGAAAACATTTCAGTCTTTACTCTGGGCATCCACACCAAAATCCAGGCAGAGAAGAAGCACAGGACTTCTCCAGTCTTCTCCCCAGGTGACAAAGTAAGGCTGTCTTCAAGGTACATCCGCTTGAAGATTCCTAGCTATAAGCTTGCTCCTCGATTCCTGGGTCCATTTGAAGTACTAAAGCGCATCAATCCTTTGGCGTATAAGCTTTGCCCTCCTCCCACCATGCGCATCTCGAACTCCTTCCATGTCTCCCTTCTGAAGCCAGTCATCTTGAACCACTTCTCCCAACAGGTACCTCCTCCTGAGGCTGATGCAACTGATGTCTATGAGGTAAAGGAGGTCCTGGATATGAAGTTGGTCAGAGGAAATCGGTTCTTTCTCATTGACTGGAAGGGGTTCAGTTTGGAGGAGAGGACCTGGGAGCCTGAGGACAATATCCTGCACCAGGATCTCCTGCAGAGATTTCTCCAGCCTAAGAAGAGGGGGAGGCCAGAGGGGGGAGTACTGTCAAGGGTGCTCTCATGACCCATATCTCGGGTTGCGGGCTCACCCGTGCCCCTCTGTATACCCCAGCGAAACACTTGTGCTGCTTACCTCTCCCTACTCCTGATACTGACCCTCCACCCATGCATGTCACCGCCTCCTAGGGCGCGTCCGCTGGCTTAAAAAAATGTAAAGGGCCAACACACTGTTAATTGGTGCTGGCCATTTCCCATAATTCTATATAAACCTGCCTCTCCCTGCACACCCTGCCGGATCTTCGTGCCTTGTGCCCTAGAGAAAGCTGTGTTCCATGCTCTGCGCTGTTATTGTGATTTCCCGTTGTGACCCCAGTTTTGTTCCTGACTAGGCTCCTCCGCTGCCTGCCTTGACCTATTGCTACGTTGTCGCCAAATTCATCAGCTGCCATACTGGGACTTATTTAGAGTTTATGGGGTCAATATTCATTTAGAGGCTTCGGGTTTGTCCTGTTTTGCTTCAGTGGATCAGTTTGTATTTAGAAGTCTGTAGAAATGTTTGGATGTATTATGTGGTACTGCCATCTCTATAATTTAGCAGGTTTGGAATTGGGCTATAATTATTTCTGGGGTTTTCAAGTTGATTTTATGGGTTGTGGGCAGTGGATACAGGGATTTAACCTTTTAACACTGCATCTATTTATTCATTGTATCTCTTTTTCACTGCACACCTTCCAAAAGCTATAACTTGTTATTTTTCCATTAACAGACACATTAGAGGTTTTGTTTTCTGTAAAACAAATTGCTCTATCTAGTGGCATCATTTCATGTTCAGTACTTTGTACTGACGCTAGAAATAAATTCAAAATGTGGTGAAATAGTAAAAAAAATGCAGTTGTGCCATTTTCTTACCACCGTGGTTCTTACAGCTTTCAACCTGCAGTCGAAATGATGCAATTTTCCTTATGTGCTTAGACCACAAAATGGTCTGGAAATAAAATATTAAATATATTTTACAGTTCCCACAAACAAATGTTAATGTAATATTTCCCTATATACAAGGAGAATTAGCTGCTTGATATAAACACAATAGAATAGAATTTCAAATATTACAGAGCTGTACACACACATAGAAAGTGTGTATGTCCATCTTTAAAGCTTTATACAAACCTCTCATCTTATTCTGCATTATTTTTATTATTCTTATTGTTAGGATGAAGAATTTATTTGAACTCTTGTTAAAATACAGTTTGTTGTTTGGAAGTTTATTTTGAGAGTAGTGCTACTGACAATGATGATTTCTTGGCATGCTGTAATATAATTACTGTATTTGCTTCTCCTTTTAGTAATTTTTCCAATTACTTTTTTACCCTTTGCAGCACCATGACGTTCCCCAACGTCTTGTTGCGGCAGCAAGTGTATGAAGAGGGCTCAGCCCATTATGCAGAAACACATGGGGTGTTGGTGTCGCCATCTTGGGTCGGATAATGGGCTGTTGGCACACTGTTATAGATCATTGAGAAAATCCCCATACAGTTGAATACAAAAGTATTTTAGAATATGTTAGGATCATTAGATCACCCAGGATTCAAAGACCCTAAGGCAGTGATGGCGAACCTTTTAGCGGCCGAGTGCCCAAATTGAACCCCAAACCCCCCTTATTTATCACGAGGTGCCAACTAAAAATTAAAGCAGTAACTTATTTCTCCCTGTTCAACAACTTTCAATTATATTGGCCTCCTGAGGACAGCAACACAGTAGAAAGATGGAAAATTTACATCACTTCTTTCCAGTGCCCCTCTGTACACAGAGAATCGTGGGGCCTGCAGAAGGTGGTCCTCAAAAGATAATTCAGCCCCGTCTACTCATTCTCCCTCTTCCTACAGTCCCAAGTAGTGAAGGAAGTATCAAAATATGACTGAAAGCAGCATCTGCAGTTGCTGGAACTGCAGGAAGATTCTTTGAGTCCTATCTGGTGTGCTGGGGCGATGGACCGGGTGCCCACAAAAAGGGCTCTGAGTGCCGCCTCTGGCACCCGTGCCATAGGTTCGCCATCACTGCCCTAAGGGGTCTAAAAATACAGTAGTAAAATGTAAAAAAGATAAAAACCTAAAATCATAGAACTGATATAAAATAATTAAATGAAATGTGTTAGGTATTGCTGCTTTACAACATTTTTGCCATTTTTCAACACCTAAAACTTTATAAAAAGTGATTAAAAGGTTGTACAGACCCCACAATGGTAGCAATGAAAGTAATCTCAAACCCACAAAATGACATCTTATCAGTTCCGTACACATTTTCTGATGTCTGTAGCAGTCAATTCTTAAACTTGAGGGAAAAAAGGTTCTTCAAACTATATAAGTTAAACATGTTGTACATTTAACCCTTTTCTGAAAACATTAGGTGAGAGAAATAATTTCAAGTTTTGATGACATCACTTTATACGTGACTGATGATTAATTGTTATGAGTAAGTTCTTTTTGATTTATGAACTACTGTTGCAATAAAATATCCTACAATACTTCGTGAACCTCTTATTCACCGTAATATTGAGTATAAGCCGACCCAAGAAGAGCCAAGGCAGCTAATTTTACCACAAAAAAATGGGAAAAACTTATTGACTCAAGTATAACCCTTGTGTGGGAATTGCAGCCGCTCCTTTAATAAAATTAAAATTAAATCTTCAGCAGCAGCCTCCGCGCACTAATGAAATGTCCAGCAGTAACCTCCCCTCACTAATGAAATTCCAGCAGCAGCCTCCCTCCACATCCACTAGTAAAAAATAATACGAACCTGGACAATCACTTTAACACTTTAATCATGAAGGCCATATATATATATATATATTATATATATATATATACTGTATATATATATATATATATATATTCTTTTTATATTATATATAGATATGTATTACACACACAGACTTGTAAGTACATAAAAACAGAACCAAAATCAGGCTCAGTGTTCTTTATTGGTGGATATTTGTAAAATAATGATAATAGAAGTACTTACTGTAACTTCAACAGCTCACACATGGCGTCTTTGGTTGGAGGATTTCTCTTTCCTTTCTATCAGATAAGAACTCGCCTTTCTTAAGGTTTAGACCACACCATGCACCCCACATACACAACCTGTCACCCTCACATAAACATCCATGTCACCCGCACTCCCACATAACATTCATGTCATGCTGTGCCCCACATAAAATCCATATCATGCTCCAACACACATAAACATCCATGAACGCTGCAACCCTACATAACAACCATTTCATGCTGCAACCCACTATAAAAATCCCGGTCACCCTGCAGCCATGCCACATTACATCCATGTCATGCTTCACCCCTACATAACATCCATGTCACACTGCACCCCCACATTACATCCATGTCACCCTGCACCCACACATTACATACATGTCATTCTGCACCCTATATTACATCCATGTCATTCTGCACCCTACATTACATCCATGTCATTCTGCACCCTATTAGATCCATGTCATGCTGTATCCACATCATACTCTATGTCAGACTGCACCCCATATTCTCCCCTCTGCACCCCACATACATTCATGTCACACTAAACCCACATCGCCCCCTTCCTCAGGCTGTTTTTTGCATTACTCCCATACCTAGTTGCCAGTATCACATGCATCAGACTATACCAGGAACCTTCCTGTGCTGCTCCTTCCACACAAAAGTCACATGATCATGACCTCATCTTAGGTCCTTCAGACCACATCTACTGCAGATAATACAGTTAGTTCTGCTCCACCAGCGCCAATCTTCTATAACCAACTATCTTCCCCCTCCCCAGTCTGGCCACCCTAGCCACCGTGTCCCAGGTGACTAAGCATAATATGGCCCTAGTCATGCCCCCCCACTCATGAATTGCCCAGCCATGTCCCCTCACTTATTAAATGTCCAGCCCCCTCAAAAAATAACTTGTATGCTACCCACAGGTGCTCACCCCCCTTCTCCCTGGATCTGCTCTGCGGATTCCTGGCAGTGCAGGCAGAGGCACGTCTTTGTGTTTTGCCCGCAATACACTAGGAAATCAACGGCGGTGACAATGCTACCTCATTGTGTTGCGTAGACAGAGCGCTAGATTTTACCTCCGCCTGCATGGCCAGGAACCGAAGAGCAGAAGAGGGGATCAGCGAGAAGAGGACATGAGCGCTGGAGAGTAAGTATTATACATTTATTATTTTTAATACTCAAGATAAGCCGAGGGGTACCGTGGACAGATAGAAAGTGTTTTGTGTCCTATGGTTTTACATAATAGTACAGATTTTAGAAGATCTCTAAAATGAGGAAGTACAACCTCATTAAACAACACATAAATTATAGTGTGTATTTTTTCTTCTTCACCATTTAATTCCTTAAAAAAAACTTTTGCCTAGCTATGCACTAAACCAATATAAGCATTTTTCGAATTACACTCATTAGCTATCTTGCAGCCGCTTGTAACTAGTAGGCTAGAATTTAGTAGTTACCTTGTGTCTCTGACTGTCTTAGTTTGGTTGGTTGCCTTGGGAATCTGTAGCCAGATGGAAGAGAGGAAAGGAGGGAGGGTGTTTGTTGTTGGGAAGGGTTACTAGCACATGCACTATCATGATCAGTAGCAGGATAATATCAGTCCCGGCAGCATGTAAAAAAGCTCCAGGACCTCCAGTGTCATAAGCATGTAACCTATCACAGGTCATCCAATTACATACCAGGAATGGTATGTATCAGAGCCAGGGTCTGACTGGCCCACCGGAGGACCGGTGAATCCTCCGGTGGGCCCTCGACACCTTCGCTACGGCAGGGGCCTCCATCCCCATCTGAGGGCCCTGCCAGTGGGGTCGCACTGGCCCAGAGTAGGCCCCCGATATCTCCGCAGGGGCCTCCATCCCGATCTGAGGCCCCTGACAGTGAGTGACAGCACAGGTACTCGATGCGGGCGTAAGTGGCCACATTGAGTACTGTCGCGAATAATTGCGCTGCCATTGATAAGTGCAAGCGACGCGGCCGTTTTTTTTTCTGGCACGCGTTGCACTGATGTGCGGTAGCGTGATGATGCACTCACGCCACTCACGCTGCCGCGCATCTTCTTGTCAGCTCCACTGTCACCGGGAGAAGAGAAGCAGAGGACGCAGGAGCGCTGCTATATATATTATAAAGGGGCACATATATATTATAAAGGGGCACAGTAGTAAGGGGCTACATGTAAGGCACCCCATTGCAGGATTAAATATAATTAATGGCAACTAGAAGTTATATACAGTATAATAAGGGAGCACTATATGTAACAAGAGTGGGGGGGCATTGCACATATATATAGGATAAGATAAGTAGTACTGTGCAAATATATACAGGATAGGAGTAATAGTACTGTGCTGTGTCCATATATACAGGATAGAAGTAGTAGTACTGAGCTGTGTCCATATATACAGGATAGGAGTAGTAGTACTGTGCTAATATATACAGGATAGGAGTAGTAGTACTGTGCTGTATCCATTTATACAGGATAGGAGTAGTAGTACTGTGCTGTGTCCATTTATACAGGATAGGAGTACTAGTACTGTGCTAATATATACAGGATAGGAGTAGTAGTACTGTGATGTGCCCATATATACAGGATAGGAGTAGTAGTACTGTGCTGTGCTTGTGTATACAGGATAGGAGTAGTAGTACTGTGCTGTGCCCATATATCCAGGATAGGAGTAGTAGTACTGTGCTGTGCCTATATATACAGGATAGGAGCAGTAGTACTGTGCTGTGCCCATATATACAGGATAGGGTACAGGCAGTCCCCCGGGTACATACAAGCATAGGGTCTGGAGGTTGTTCTTAAGTGTAATTTGTATGTACGTCAAACTGTATATTTTATAATGAGTCCAGACAAATTTTTTCCCCCGGACAATTGGAGTTTAAACATTTTTGGTGTACTAGGACAAGGATTATCAATAAACCTTCATTACAGACACTTACAGCTGATCATTGCAATCTGGGACTATAGTAAAGCAGTCGAGAGCTTCACCAGAGGTCAAGGGAGGGTCTGTCTGTAACTATGGTTGTCTGTAAGTCGGGTGTCCTTAAGTAGGGACCGCCTTTGGTAGTACTGTGAGCTGAGACCAATAAATACCTAATATGAGAATTTATTAGGACTTTTGTAAATAAATAAGCTGAGCAGTAAATAAAAAGAATAAGGAGAGCATTGGAAATGATATATTTATATAATTAAAGGGAATGATGTCCATTTAATTGTTATTAGGTTTGTTGTCGCAATATTTTTTACTCAGGGGTGTGCATGTAATATACTGAGGAGCTTAATGTAATATTTCATTTATGGAGAGGGCACAGTATGATTTTTGTTATGGGGGTATATTTGATATTTGTGGTGGGCACAGTGTGGTCAGTTGCGAGTGGGACATTGTGATCCAGGTGACGTTATGCTGTAGTGACAGTGATACTTTTAGTTGCACAGTGTGGAGATGTGCCACGGAGAGATGAAGATATCTGGTGGAAAATTCTCCAGTTATAAGGAAAAAAGGCAGAAGTCGTCTTGCGTCTTGAGGTACTGAATCCCACTCTTGAGTCTGATAACTGTAATTACTAACTATCTAAACTATTCCTATAATGTCAGTGCCTAGTCTTTTGTGCTGCAGAGAACATATGGAGAAGGTGAAGGGTTATAGTTAGTTATTCTTATTGGTAAGTTAGTGCTAAGCACAATGCAGCCGCCGTGAACTCCTATGAAATAAAGAATATTTCTCGGCAGCGGTATGGTGGGCCCCCAGAATCAGCTTCTCTGGTGGGCCCCAGGCACCCCAGTCCGCCCCTGATCAGAGCTGTTTGGGTTTGAAAGTTTGAATATAGTAGAAATGCGTATGTCTCCACATCAATTCTAATGAATAAGCATGTGACTAATAATATGTTTTAGGTCATCTAATTACATACCAGGAATAGTATGTAGCAGAGCTGTATACGACTGAAAAGAACAACTCTTTTCGCAAAAAATAAACCCTCAACCAGGTCTGACAACATAAAAATACAGAAGTTATGGCAATAAATAGTTGTCAATAGTAAAAACAATGCGATATTCTCCAATATTGGTTTTGCTCAGGAAAATTGAGTAAAGATAAGAAAACCTATATAAATGAGGTATCACCGCAATCGTAGTGAACTAGAGAATAAAGATAAAATATTATTTTTACATTACGGTGAGCGGGGGGCTGCGCATGTGCAAAACAGCAGGCCCGTGCCTGTGCAGCTCCGGCTTTGGAGCAGTGACCGCGCAGGCGCGGGTCTGCTGTTCTGCGCATGTGCAGACAGCAGATTCGTCGGACAAGGGCGCGCAGCTCCTCGTAGCTGCGCACCGAAGATTTTCGGTAGGAGGAGAAAAGAGGCTACCGGGGCGTGGAGTAGCCGCCCTGTGTAACCTCAGATGCGGCTACTCCACGCCCCAGTAGCCGCATAAGAAAATTTGAATATAAAGATAAGAAAAGTTATCGAAACCGTGTGTGGAAGTGAGGATTAGCCCTTAAAAGGGCTATCCTCACGTCCTATTGATCCACCTACCACCCGATCTACCTTTATAGGTAGATTTGTGGTGGTAGGTGCCCTTTAAAAGAAGGTATCAACTGTTTAGTACAGCCGATGCCCAACATGTATGGAGAGAGCTCAGCCTTTGCTACCTTACCACAATGTAGTAAACTGTTGTGGTGTATGCATGATTTAATCTAACACCCACTGTTTACTCTTTCCCTAAATTCTATACATATAGACAGGGGCCAGTGACAGCTCATATAGAGTTATTTATTTATTTGGATACCTTATAGAGAATGGCTGGTCCATTACACAAGCACATTTACTGTGTCACTCTTTCTTCTTCATGGATTGTTATTCCTTGAAAGCAGGGTCATCATTCTTATTAGCATGTGATGTTATCTGACTTAGTTTTTGTTGCACTTCTATATCAAGATTGAAATTGAATAAAGGATATAATGATATGATGATATCTAAAATACATATTCTCAATACAGTATTAGATGTCATCATGTCATTATATTATTGTATTTATTCTTGCCTTTTTGTATATTTTTATCAACATTTGCTTGTAATGAATATTTGTTTATATTGACCGGAACCTTCAACATATGCTCCTCCTTTGGTTCGGAGGAATGCCCAGACCCGATGCTTTCTGGTCATTATTGTTTGTATATATACACAGAAGGGTAGCATTAACAGACTAGCTATGAATAAGGGCATTTGATTTTTCTTTTGCACTTAATGCATCAGCTGTTTAGTAGCGATGTCGCTACATTTTAATATGTTTAAACAATTTTTTTTAAAGAACTGAGACCCAAAATCTTTTTAAGCCATCTACTAGTTTTTTCCACGATCAAGGCAGTCCAGTCTTGAGACTTGATTGACTCGATGGGATTCAGCTGTGTGGCTAAGCTGACAAATGGCTAAGCTGCGAAGGAACTTCTACAAAAAAGTTTTTTCACCATAAGAATGATAATAACCCCTATTACATTTTTGGGACATTGAGTTTCCCATCTTTTTATGAACTAAAATGCACAGCATTGAGAGTTGTAATTTGGTAATTTGGTAGCTAAAGGAAATCTACCACCAGGATGAAGGATTGGAAACCAAGGACACTTACATCCTGCTGTGTGTCCCTTTTGGCAAGATCCACTCTTCTTTAAGCTTTATATGTCCTTGTATTATTTTTTTAACAGGCTTAAAGAAATTATGCAAATAAGCCAAAGGGACACAAGGCTCAATTAACGTCTATGAAGCCCTGAGAGCCCTAAGGTCCATTTGCATAATTTTAAAAGCCTCGCTTTTAGTAAACACAAGGGCATAAGAAGCTTGGTTTACAATCATTGATCCAGGTGGTAGATTTCCTTCAACCAACAAGATATAATAGATGAAAAATGATTTATGAACTGGTGGAAAATAAAAGGAATCTATTTTACATTCTCTCTTTTGCAACACAGTTGCTGTTGTTTCCTGAAATACACATTCTTGAAAGCACTTATGTAATTTTGAGATGATAAATATTAAAACACACATTTTGTTTTTCAAAATTTTTTTTATTCTGTACATGTTTTAATGCTATAAAAATCCAATGTCAAACTATAGTATCATATAAACTAATATAGCAAAACATAACAATTCCAATTTGAAAAAACTCATTCAAATCAACCTAGAGCAGAATCCCTGAAGTTTTTTTTTAAGATAAAAAAGGTAAAAGGTAAAATAATGTCCCCAGTTGAAGAGGCAAAGTGAAACACAGATTTGACAATGTTGCCAGAGTAAAGGAATATATACAAAGAAAACATATATAGAAGTATAATCACAGACATTTCTAAAACTTTTTTTAGGGATATTACAGTACATAAAAATTGGCTTTACATTATATATGAGAATATGCTTTAAAATCATTATATGAGGTATTTTCTGATAACATGTAGTGTATAAGATGATCAATCTTAGAGATGATCGGGATAACATTAGTTATATGAGTGTGTTAAAAAAAGATCATACGTGTTATGCTATCCCAAGATACATTTTTGGAGCAATGGGAAGTACCTCTTTCTGTAGTCTGCAGTTAACTGGGCTTTGAGAAGAAAGTGCCCCCTCTTACTGCTGCTTCTATAAGTGGGAAGTACTGAGCCTGGTGTCAGATTTAATTTACATGCAAAACAAACCATAGCACGAACACCAATGAGAGAAGTCATTGTTGATTATTTACCAAGCATTCCTAAAGGCTATATACAAACATTTCCTACTAAACCAATGCATGTAAAAAGGGTAAGTTTTGTAAAATAAACCAAATAAAAACAATTTCTACTTTGTGTATACATCTTAAAGAGAGACCTTTGTATTTTCAAAGTAAAGACAAGCTATTTTTATACCTTGTTTAAAGTGATCCACAATAATTTAAAATATGTATATAAAAGGAAAGAATGGAGTATTCATACATATATGGTTTATTATATATGGCTATGGGATCACTTTAAACCTACATACTACCATGGTAAAATACTATAGTTACTAGTATGTAGAAAATAAATTCACATGAAAAGCAATGGATTGGTTGTTTCTTGGCCAAATTTTTTTCATGGAAGTTTCCTGGACTGTCATAAAGCACAAGGAAACTTGCTAAAATGTTTATTTTTCAAGATATGAGAATACTAACTAGAACAAAAGAGTATATAAATATATACATATATATCCATCAGTGCCATCTGACATATCCTCAATTGTTTCCTCTTTACCAAATATTGTACTATCTTGCTATATTAGAATCAATATTAAACCTACAAAACTACTTTAGGCTGATTGTAAAATCCTTGTACTTGCTATGTTGTGCAAACAGCGTCCATTAATTAAAAGACTACAATTCTTGTATATAATTCTAAAACGGAGCATAAATAAACACATTTTTTGGTAAGTATATATCATCTCCTAGTTAACATATTCCAAGTGCTCTCCATACTCCTCATTCAGTCATTCTGGAAGACACGGTCATATTGTGAATGGACATTGTTCAGAGTAAATATCTACTAAACGCCCAGCACCACTTATTAAAGGTAAGTAATTCATACAGTGTATATTTATATTAATTAAATTGACTTTTGTATGCTTTAACTCAATCTATTTTATCTACCTTACATAATGTAGCTTCATGTAGCATTGTCTAAAGTGTCGAATGCTTTATCAAAAACATTATACATATTAGTTAATATGATTTATTGGACTTTTTGTATACTTTGTAGGTTTTGAAAAGTTTGGTATTTGTTAAATGAAGCTCTCACTGGGGTATACTCCTCTAAAATTATTGAGCATTCTTTATAAGACTTTAAACCATTAAGCAGACCTTTCTGATTAAAACATTTTGCTTTATTTTTTTCTGAAAATGTAATTCACAATGGAGGGAATTACTTTCATAGGTGCATTGTGAAATAAATATGTGTACGTACAATCACCAGTAGGGGAGGCAAACAAAAAAGTTATGCACACTGGACAATTTAGCTCATAAAAATGGGTTCACCATAATTAATATACCAGACACACCCCATTAAAGATAATAAGGGTCCCATAGGATCAGCTGTCATCCATCAGTAGACAGATTCGTCTTTACAGTTTATTCTGTTGATATGGAGGGACAGATGAATAGATAAACTAATGCAGATGGGAACTAAGCCTATTATGTTAGACATTATGTTAGAGTCCTGTGCTACAATAAACATATGTCTGACTGCTGTAACAATATCAATCAATATAATCAGCTTATAATCAGCCTGAAAATAATAGTGATAAAAGGCGAACATTTGTTATAAGGATTTCATGCTCATGAGATTATTTTGGTATGTAACTGTTGCATAACTGATTGTACTATAGCCTGTGCTATAAACTGTGTAAATATGCAGTGACTTTTACATACCTTGCATAAATCAATAGTGTGACCAAATAAAAGAAAAATTTGGGTCCATTTACTAAGGACAGTGCAGTGTGCACTATGTGCAGTTACCCCCGTGTAGTGTGTAGAGGGCGCCAGATTCAGGATTTCTGGTGCACGTTCTTCGTGAATCTGGCGCTCCCTACAATGCCCTGACAGAGTCCACCACTTTTTTATGGTTCATCCTTACCATAGCGCTTACAACACAATTCTGTCAAACTTTGCATGTTAAATGTGCCGCATGGTCCGACTGAGCACTGGAATGCCCCCTAATTTGTGTTGCATGAAGATTAGTGGCGCATGTGCAGGAAATGTGTCTCAGACACTTGTTAAATACTTCTACAAGCAGTTTGCATTGAAAAGAACATGAAAAGTCCACCAGAAAACTGGCGCAAGGACCTTTGTAAATGTCGGCCAGTGTAACCTATTTTATAATAGCAAATGGTTTCATTTTCCACTTATCTGGCTCTCAACCCTTATTTGATTTTCTCTCTTAAATCTCATCTGAATTTGTACTCTTGCAAGCTGGACAGACAGAAGATCATAATGGTATCTGATTATAGAAAGCTGTAAGAGTAAATAGGAGCTGAATAGGAACATTTGGGGAGATGTACTGTATTAATGTGTCGGTTTTTAAACCAGTAGAGTAGAACTAGACAGTTCTCTACTGCACCAGAATAATCCCTCGGTTTGTTGCTGGATGATTAATCTGGTGCAGTATAAGACTGGCGAATCATACTTTGCACCTCCTATTAAGTGCAAAGTGTTGGTATTGGTTAAGTTTGTTGCGCTACAATTTTGAATTTTCTGTTTTCTGATGAGGCCATGTCCCCTTTTACTGTGGTAATGCACCTTCTATGGACAAGTCAGAAAACTGCCTAAAAATTGTCTAAAACCCTCAATAAATGTGGCACACAGCATTTTAGATGCAAATTACTCCAATATTCTTGTGCAGACAGATAGATTCACCTCCCCTACTGTATCTCCACCTTCCACAAATGAAGACTACCTAAAGTAGTGTCCTGTATTGTTCCTCATGCTTTCATACTGGACTATTGATTTCTGCAAAGTTTGTTGAAAGTTTAGTTGAAATTGAAGCTATAAGAACCCTATTAAGTATTTAGTGCTATGTATGTCTGATGAAATATAGAAAATGTAGTAATGCAAGCCATAAAGTGTCAAAATATGGCATAACATTTTATGATGATGGTTCTGAAAACATAGAGGAAGGAAGTACCCCTAGAGGGATGGAGGCCTGTCATGACTTGATTCTTCTCCTGTATTGAAAGTTATAGTATACAAATCATTTTTTGACGATATCTATTACCTAAACAAGATTATCTTCTTTTTATCTAAAATTTAAAGGACATCTACCATCACAATACCTGATGGTAGATCTTATACATACCTCCCTATCCCATACGGATCTTCAGAGTGCCTATTAGTTCCTTATATTAGTAATTATTCATGGCTCTCGGCTAGGCTGGCTCGGCCTACACAGCGATCAGAGAACTGGTGATGTCACCGGCTCTCCCTCTGCAATTCCCACACTATGGGCGATCATAGCATTACATCTATACACACAACCGTTCTCTGACCGGAGTAAATTGTCATGAATTCATTAAGAATTGTCTATGTTAAGAAATTTTCTTATACAGGCGGTCCCCTACCTAAGAACACTCGACTGGATATTGGTAATTTATTGTACTTTAGTCCTAGGCCACAATAAACAGCTGTAACAGTTATCAGAGGTGTCTGTAATGAAACTTTAGTGTTAATCCTGGTTCTTATGACAACCCAACATTTTTAAAATACAATTGTCAAAGAGACCAAAAAAGTTCTGGCTGGGATTACAATGATAAAATATACGGTTCCGACTTACATACAAATTCAACTTAAGAACAACCCTACAGACCCTATAGTGTATGTAACCCGGGGACTGCCTGTATTTCTAAACTGAAAATGTGTACAACTTTCTGTCTTTCTACTTGATAGACATGTCAGACATTTCTGGTCAAGCCCTCTTTTTGTTTTGCTTGCCATCTTTAAAGGGGACCAAGAAAGAAAAAAGTGATAAATTTGGCATATACCAAAATGTCCAGTTTGTTGAAGTCCACGAAGTAGTATAAAGATAACTGATAACTCCCCATTTCAGCCATGGCACAGTAGGTTTACCAGTGTCCTCCAGAAATAACAACATCTATAATTTAGCAGTATTTTCCCTTTGATTTGCGAAAAACAACTACTCGATTATAAGACTTCTAATAATACAAACACTTACATATATTAATGCATAAATAATAAACCCTAGTATAAAAAGAGTTTTCTATTCCACAGATTTCTACCAGCAACAGTCTTTGGATTGATCAAGCACTTTGCCCTCTAGTCATCCACACTGGCTTCCAGATAAAGAAAAAGGTAGAGCGTTCATAAGGGTTAATGGTGTTTGGAGGAAGATGGGTTGTGGATCCAGTCGAATATAATAAGTGACATGCTGCCAATCATAAATATGAAACCAACCACGAGGAAAATAAAGGCCTGTAGGATCAAACACATGAGTGTTACTATTAATAGATCATTTTCATCATTTTCTCCTGGTATATAATGCTTGCACCATACTCATAACATACAACAATGGGCCACATGTATCACTCGTCTTTTAATCAGGCGCACCGTTTTTGCGCCATTTTTGCGACTTAACACCAAACTAGCCGCGCAGCAAAACTAACCAGCTTTCCCTCATTTATCCTAGCAATCCAGATGTTTTGCTGCGCCTAATGATATTCATCACTTGCAACGTTTCATTTAGGCGCACAAACAGGCGCAAAAATACTCCAGCCCGAAGGTGGCGTAAACTGAGAAGTGACACTGAGCCCCTTTGCAGAACAGCTCATTTCTAGCAGCAAAGCTCAGCCAGACACTAGAACAGATAATACAGATATTAGATACACTGCAGACAGGAGCTGCTGACTCTATTTACAGTTCATCACCTTCTATTTACAAAACATTCTGCAAAATCCTGAGCTCAATGCAAGAGCTGAAAATTTTGCAGAATGTTGCAGATAGTACAGACAAGTGTCCCCCATGTAATTCTGCACAGTATCACCAGTGTGTCCGAGGGGGATACTGTGCAGAATTACAGGGGTGCAGCAGGAGACCAGCACTGGGGGATCCCCTCCAGGAGAAGTCACTGCTGAGGAGGTCACTGGGTGCAGGGTGTCACACACCTGGGTGCTGCTGTGAGTGTTGTCTTCATTCTGGGCTGTGGGAGAAGCAGAGAGGAGCTTGTAGGAGGATCACATGTAAGTGCCTGAATTTAACATTACTCCTAAATTGCACCAAAATTGCACCTAAACTGTGTTAAAGTAAAGTGATTAATAAGAGGCAGGAAATTAACTTATCACAGATGGTTGGAGCTTGTGATAATTCTGGCAAAACAGTGTGCCAGAATTTAGGCGCAACTACTACACTTAGGCGCACAAAAGTGATAAATGTAGTACGTATACAGAACTACATAAGACAAATAACTTCGTAACCGTTTTACCATTATGTTTTGACTTGAGTTAAAAAAGGATTTATGGGATTTTTTTTTCCAAAAGTATTGAAAGGCTTTGCACAGTATTGCATTCGCCAGTGGTTCTGAATGTGATAGTGGCGAAAAAGTCTGCAAAAAAACTCACACTTTTTTGAACATACTAATTGATAAATATCCACCTGATATTTTATATTTCATTATATGATTTACCCATTTGACCAAACACTGTGTGAAAATGACAAGTTTTATTTGAAAAAATTACATAACAAATCTGTTTGGATTTCATTCAAGGTCAGTGTAGAAACATTTCCCAACAGAAATGAAAAGAACAATTATTTTTAACTTAGACTGAACCTTATTCTCATTTATTAAGCTTAGATATGTTTTATCTTCTAAAACATACCGTATTTTCCGGGCCATTATGCGCACGGAATATAAGGCGCATCGTCCGATGCGCCTTATATATGTAATAATTCCATATAGGCGCATCGGACTATAAGGCGCAGGGTCCGGGGGGCTGGCGGAGGTCCGGGGGCGGAGCGGGAGAAGAGACGCGACGCCGAGACGAAGACGAGACCGACGAGACCCGACGAGACACGGCGACGCGGGGAAGGTGAGCGGGGAAGGTGAGGGGGAAGTGGAGGAGGGAGCGACCATACTTACATAGGTCCCCGCTACCGGAGACAGCAGATCTCCAGCGGGAACTGCAGACCGACGCGGCAGAAGTTGTCGTGCCGCGTGGTCTGCAGTCCCTGGAGATCTGCTGTCTCTGGTCTCCGTCTCCGGTAGCGGGGGACTATGTAAGTATGGTCCGTGCTCCCTGCGCCATACATAGGCGCACCGGACTATAATGCGCACTTTGGTTTCAAGGAAATCCAAGGCTTTTATGTGCGCCTTATTCCGGACAATACGGTACTTTTATTATTATCATACTTCCTATTATGTTTACAGAATTTTATAAGAAAGAATCGGCTCTTCTGCAAGGGCTTGCCCTGGTTCATTTCAGCGACATATTTTCTTTACAATGACGGGTCATTTTAACCTTTTTTACAAGGTGCTCAACATTTATTTCTTTTATATGGTGCAGTAAAATTTCTGATTTTACTTTCTTAATGTAAAAATCTTAAAGTAAAGAGCATTTGCATAACCCAATAAATTTTTCCTCTCACCCCCAGCTCGTGACATCACTGAGAGATTTCATACGCTAATGTGCACTGTACCGCCCTAAGTGAGGTCCATTTTGTAAGAATTGTTATAATAACTCTGCACAGAAAATGGTTACAATGATGCAACTATCTTCAATCATCTGGTCTCCATTATCACCCCTACTAAATTTGGGAGTACTATGCTTAAAATCAGGAGGTGGGTTGTGTGATCTGACCAAGATGAGTTTTAGCCTTGAGGTTTGAGAGACATGTGGAATAATTCTCCTTGACCCTATCCTGATAAGTTATGTCCAAATTATTTAAAAAAATATAATTTCCTTTGTCACAACTTTCAATGTCTTTGTTCCACTTTGGCAGGGACCAGTTTTTTATTGGCATTTAATGGTCTTCGTTATCTATGCATAGACATATAGTTTGAAAGTTGAGAAACTGACTTTTCCATAAACAAACTCTACACTAAGTACTTTGAGCTCCATGCCCCCTGAAGTAGGCACACATCAGGCCAAGTTTTTTATGACATATCTATGCCTGGTTCCTACGAGTAATTAGGATTTTCAAATTAGCATTGAACTAGAAAAGGTGGACTACAATCAATAAAGATTTTATAATTTCTATACTATAACCCAAGGGGGTAATTAGAATTTTTATTATTTATTTATAACATACCTAGGAGTCCCTATGAGACTCCAGGTTGTCGTGGCAACCAATTGGTGCCCACATGACATTACAGGGGCACTGATCTACATTCCAGATGACATGCCCTGCAGCACTGTTAGCTGTCACACTTAACAGGTGAACTGCTTGCAATTGGGTGGCAGCACAACCATGGCATTTAAAGGAACCTACCACCACAAATCTACCTATAAAGGTAGATCGGGTGGTAGGTGGATCAATAGGACGTGAGGATAGCTCTTTTAAGGGCTAATCCTCACATCCACACACGGTTTCAATAACTTTTATTATCTTTATATCCAAATTTCCTTATGCGGCTACTGGGGCGTGGATAGGCGCTTCTGAGCTACACCGGCGCTACTCCACGCCCGGTAGCCTCTTTTCTACTCCTACCGAAAATCTTGGGCGGCGCAGCTACGAGGAGCTCGAGCCCTCTCCGATGAATCTGTGTCTGCGCATGTGCAAAACAGCAGGCCCGTGCTGTGCAGCTCCGGCTTGGAGCAGTGACCGCGCAGGCGCGGTCTGCTGTTTGCGCATGCAGACAGCAGACTCGTCGGACAGGGCGCGCAGCTCCTCGTAGCTGCGCACCGAAGATTTCGGTAGGAGGAGAAAGAGGCTACCGGGGCGTGGAGTAGCCGCCCTGTGTAACCTCAGATGCGGCTACTCCACGCCCAGTAGCCGCATAAGAAAATTTGAATATAAGATAAGAAAAGTTATCGAAACCGTGTTGGAAGTGAGGATTAGCCCTTAAAAGGGCTATCCTCACGTCCTATTGATCCACCTACCACCCGATCTACCTTTATGTAGATTGTGGTGGTAGGTGCCCTTTAAAGCAGGTATCAACTGTTTAGTACAGCCGATGCCCAACATGTATGGAGAGAGCTCAGCCTTGAGGTCTCTCCATATTCCTGCTACCTTACCACAATGTAGTAAACTGTTGTGTGTGTGCATGATTTAATCTAACACCCACTGTTTACTCTTTCCCTAATTCTATACATATAGACAGGGCCAGTGCAGCTCATATAGAGTTATTTATTTATTTGGATACCTTATAGAGAATGGCTGGTCCATTAACCAAGCACATTTACTGTGTCACTCTTTCTCTTCATGGATTGTTATTCCTTGAAAGCAGGGTCATCATTCTTATTAGCATGTGATGTATCTGACTTAGTTTTTGTTGCACTTCTATATCAAGATTGAATTGAATAAAGGATATAATGATATGATGATATCTAAATATATATTCTCAATACAGTTTAGATGTCATCATGTCATTTATATTGTATTTATTCTTGCCTTTTTGCATATTTTTATCAACATTTGCTTGTAATGAATATTTGTTTATATTGACGGAACCTTCAACATATGCTCCTCCTTTGGTTCGGAGGAACGCCCAACCCATGCTTTCTGGTCATTATGTTTGTATATATACACAGAAGGGTAGCATTAACAGACTAGCTATGAATAAGGCATTTGATTTACTTTTGCACTTAATGCATCAGCTGTTTATAGCGATGTCGCTACATTTAATATGTTTAAACAATTTTTTTTAAGAACTGAGACCCAAAATCTTTTAAGCCATCTACTAGTTTTTTCCACGATCAAGGCAGTCCAGTCTTGAGACTTGATTGACTCGATGGGATTCAGCTGTATAAGACAAATGGCTAAGCTGCGAAGGAACTTCTACAAAAAGTTTTTCACCATAAGAATGATAATAACCCCTATTATATTTTTGAGACATTGAGTTTCCCATCTTTTTATGAACTAAAATGCACGGCATTGAGAGTTGTAATTTGTAATTTGTAGCTAAAGGAAATCTACCACCAGGAAGGATTGGAAACCAAGGACACTTACATCCTGCTGTGTGTCCCTTTGGCAAGATCCACTCTTCTTAAGCTTTATGTCCTTGTATTATTTTTTTAACAGGCTTAAAGAAATTATGCAAATAGCCAAGGGACCACAGGCTCAATTAACGTCTATGAAGCCCTGAGAGCCCTAAGGTCCATTTGCATAATTTAAAAGCCTCGCTTTTAGTAAAACAAGGGCATAAGAAGCTTGGTTTACAATCATTGATCCAGGTGGTAGATTTCCTTCACCAACAGATATAATAGATGAAAAATGATTTATGAACTGGTGGAAAATAAAGGAATCTATTTACATCTCTCTTTGCAACACAGTTGCTGTTGTTTCCTGAAATACACATTCTGAAAGCACTTATGTAATTTTGATGATATAAATATTAAAACACACATTTTGTTTTTCAAAATTTTTTTTATTCTGTACATGTTTTAATGCTATAAAACTCCAATGTCAACATAGATCATATAACTAATATAGCAAACATAACAATTCCAATTTGAAAAAACTCATTCAAATCAACCTAGAGCAGAATCCCTGAAGTTTTTTTTTGAAGATAAAAAAGGTAAAAGGTAAAGGTAAAATGTCCCAGTTGTTAAAGATTATACCTAATGGTGAAGTTAGTTAACTAATAGAAGGCAAAGTGAAACACAGATTTGACAATGTTGCCAGAGTAAAGGAATATATACAAAGAAAACATATATAGAAGTATATCACAGACATTTCTAAAACTTTTTTTAGGGATATTACAGTACATAAAAATGGCTTTACATTATATATAGAATATGCTTTTAATCATTATATGAGGTATTTTCTGATAACATGTAGTGTATAGATGATCAATCTTAGAGATGATCGGGATAACATTAGTTATATGAGTGTGTTAAAAAAAGATCATACATTTATGCTATCCCAGATACATTTTGGAGCAATGGGAAGTACCTCTTTCTGTAGTCTGCAGTTAACTGGGCTTTGAGAAGAAAGTGCCCCCTCTTACTGCTGCTTCTATAAGTGGGAAGTACTGAGCCTGGTGTCAGATTTAATTTACATGCAAAACAAACCATAGCACGAACACCAATGAGAGAAGTCATTGTTGATTATTTACCAAGCATTCCTAAAGGCTATATACAAACATTTCTTACTAAACCAATGCATGTAAAAAGGTTAAGTTTTGTAAAATAACCAAATAAAAAAAATTTCTACTTTGTGTATACATCTTAAAGAGAGACCTTTGTATTTTCAAAGTAAAGACAAGCTATTTATACCTTGTTTAAAGTGATCCACAATAATTTAAAATATGTATATAAAAGAAAGATGGAGTATTCAACATATATGGTTTATTATATATGGCTATGGGATCACTTTAAACCTACATACTACCATGGTAAAATACTATAGTTACTAGTATGTAGAAAATAATTCACATGAAAAGCAATGGATTGGTTGTTTCTTGGCCAAATTTTTCATGGAAGTTTCCTGGACTGTCATAAAGCACAAGGAAACTTGCTAAAAGGTTATTTTCAAGATATGAGAATACTAACTAGAACAAAAGAGTATAAATATATACATATATCTCATCAGTGCCATCTGACATATCCTCAATTGTTTCCTCTTTACCAAATATGTACTATCTTGCTATATTAGAATCAATATTAAACCTCAAAACTACTTTAGGCTGATTGTAAAATCCTTGTACTTGCTATGTTGTGCAAACCGTCCATTAATTAAAAGACTACAATTCTGTATAACTTCTAAAATGGAGCATAAATAATACATTTTTTGGTAGTATATACATCTCCTAGTTAACATATTCCAAGTGCTCTCCTAACTCCTCATTCAGTCATTCTGGAAGACACGGTCATATTGTGAATGGACATTGTTCAAGTAAATATCTACTAAACGCCCAGCACCACTTATTAAAGGTTTATGAAATAAGAGAACAGAATATGAATTCTGCTTGAGAATCTTAAAAGTAAGTAATTCATACAGTGTTAACTCAATCTACCTTACATAATGTAGCTTCATGTAGCATTGTCTAAAGTGTCGAATGCTTTATCAAAACATTATACATATTAGTTAATATGATTTATTGGACTTTTTGTATACTTGTAGGTTTTGAAAAGTTTGGTATTTGTTTAATGAAGCTCTCACTGGGGTATACTCCTCTAAAATTATTGAGCATTCTTTATAAGACTAAACCATTAGCAGACCTTTCTGATTAAAACATTTTGCTTTATTTTTTCTGAAAATTTAATTCACAATGGAGGGAATTACTTTCATAGTGCATTGTGAAATAAATATGTGTACGTGCAATCACCAGTAGGGAGGCAAACAAAAAAGTTATGCACACTGGACAATTTAGCTCATAAAAATGGGTTCACCATAATTAATAACCAGACACACCCCTTAAAGATAATAAGGGTCCCATAGGATCAGCTGTCATCCATCAGTAACAGATTCGTCTTTACAGTTTATTCTGTTGATATGGAGGGACAGATGAATAGATAACTATGCAGATGGGAACTAAGCCTATTATGTTAGACTTATGTTAGAGTCCTGTGCTAACATAAACATATGTCTGACTGCTGTAACAATATCAATCAATATAATCAGCTTATAATCAGCCTGAAAATAATAGTATAAAAGGCGAACATTTGTTATAAGGATTTCATGCTCATGAGATTATTTTGTATGTAACTGTTGCATAACTGATTGTACTATAGCTGGTGCTATACTGTGTAAATGCAGTGACTTTACATACCTTGCATAAATCAATAGTGTGACCAAATAAAAGAAAAATTTGGTCCATTTACTAAGGACAGTGCGTTGGCACTATGTGCAGTTACCCCCGTGTAGTGTGTAGAGGGGCCGATCAGGATTTCTGGTGCACGTTCTTCGTGAATCTGGCGCTCCCTGCACTGCCCTGACAGAGTCCACCACTTTTTATGGTTCATCCTTACCATAGCGCTTACAACACAATTCTGTCAAACTTTGCATGTTAAATGTGCCGCATGGTCCGACTGAGCGCTGGAATGCCCCCTAATTTGTGTTGCATGAAGATTAGTGGCGCATGTGCCGGAAATGTGTCTCAGACACTTGTTAAATACTTGTACAAGCAGTACAAGCTTAGTAAATGTCGGCCAGTGTAACCTATTTTATAATAGCAAATGGTTTCATTTTCCACTTATCTGGCTCTCAACCCTTATTTGATTTTCTCTCTGAAATCTCATCTGAATTTGTACTCTTGCTAGCTGGACCGACAGAAGATCATAATGGTATCTGATTATAGAAAAATGTAAGAGTAAATAGAAGCTGAATAGGAACATTTGGGGAGATGTACTGTATTAATGTGTCGGTTTTTAAACCAGTACAGAGTAGAACTAGACAGTTCTCTACTGCGCCAGATTAATCCCTCGGTTTGTTGCTGGATGATTAATCTGGTGCAGTATAAGACTGGCAAATCATACTTTGCACCTACTATTAAGTGCAAAGTATTGGTATTGGTTAAGTTTGCTGCGCTACAATTTTGAATTTTCTGTTTTCTGATGAGGCCATGTCCCCTTTTACTGTGGCAATGCCCCTTCTATGGACAAGTCAGAAAACGTCTAAAATTGTCTAAAACCCTCAATAAATGTGGCACACAGCATTTTAGATGCAAATTACTCCAGTATTCTTGTGCAGACAGATAGATTCACCTCCCTTCTGTATATCCACCTTACAAATGAAGACTACATAAAGTAGTGTCCTGTATTGTTCCTCATGCTTTCATACTGGACTATTGATTTCTGCAAAGTTTTGTTGAAAGTTAGGTGAAATTGAAGCTATAAGAACCCTATTAAGTATTTAGTGCTATGTAGTCTGATGAAATATAGAAAATATAGTAATGCAAGCCCATAGTGTCAAAATATGGCAACATTTTATGATGATGGTTCTGAAAACATAGAGGAAGGAAGTGCCCCTAGAAGATGGAGCCTGTCATGACTTGATTCTTCTCCTGTATTGAAAGTTATAGTATACAAATCATTTTTGACGATATCTATTACCTAAACAAGATTATCTTCTTTTTATCTAAAATTTAAAGGACATCTACCTCACAATACCTGATGGTAGATCTTATACACACCTCCCCATCCCATAAGGATCTGCAGAGTGCCTATTAGTTCCTTATTTTAGTAATTATTCATGGCTCTCAGCTAGGCTGGCTCGTCCTACACAGCGATCAGAGAACTAGTGATGTCACCGGCTCTCCCTCTGCAATTCCCACACTATGGGCGATCACAGCATTACATCTATACCACAAACGTTCTCTGACCGGAGTAAATTGTCATAATTATTAAGAATTGTATATGTAAGAATTTTCTTATATTTCTAAACTGAAATGTGTAACACTTTCTGTCTTTCTACTTGATAGACATGTCACATTCTGGTCAAGCCTCTTTTGGTTTTGCTTGCACCTTTAAAGGGGACCAAGAAAGAAAAAAGTGATAATTTGGCATTTTCAACCAAATGTCCAGTTTGTTGAAGTCCAAGAAGTAATATAAAGATAACTGATAACTCCCCATTTCGTGTTAATTTAGTCATGGCACAGTAGGTTCCCAGTGTCCTCCAGAAATAACAACATCTATAATTTAGCAGTATTTTCCCTTTGATTTGCGGAACAACACCTACTTTGATTATAAGACTTCTAATAATACAAAACACTTACATACTATTAATGCATAAATAATAAACCCTAGTATAATAAAGAGTTTCTATTCCACAGATTTGTAACCAGCAACAGTCTTTGGATTGATCAAGCACTTTGCCCTCTATCATCCACCTGGCTTTCAATAAAGAAAATTTAGAGCGTTCATAAGGGTTAATGGTTTTTGGAGGAGATGGGTTGTGGATCCAGTCGAATATAATAAGTGACATGCGCCAATCATAAATATGAAACCAACCACGAGGAAAATAAAGGCCTGTAAGATCAAACCATGAGTTGTTACTATTAATAGATCATTTTCATCATTTTCTCCTGGTATATAATGCTTGCACCATACTCATAACATACAACAATGGGCCACATGTATCACTCGTTTTTCATTCAGGCTTAACGCTAAGTTAGCCGCGCAGCAAAACTAACCAGCCTTCCCTCATTTATCCTAGCAATCCAGATTTTCTGCTGCGCCTAATGATATTCATCACTTGCAACGTTTCATTTAGGTGCAAAAACAGGCGCAAAAATACTCCAGCATGAAGGTGCGTAAACTGAGAAGTGACACTGAGCCCCTTTGCAGAACAGCTCATTTCTAGCAGCAAAGCTCAACCAGACACTAGAACAGATAATACAGATATTAGATACACTGCGGACAGGAGCTGCTGACTCTATTTACAGTTCATCACCTTCTATTTACAAAACATTTTGCAAAATCCTGAGCTCAATGCAAGAGCTGAAAACTTTGCAGAATGTTGCAGATAGTACAGACAAGTGTCCCCATGTAATTCTGCATAGTACACCAGTGTGTCCGAGGGGGATACTGTGCAGAATTACAGGGGTGCAGCAGGAGACCGCACTGAGGTTCCCCTCCAGGAGAAGCACTGCTGAGGAGGTCACTGGGTGCAGGGTGTCACACACCTGGGTGCTGTGTTATCTTCATTCTGGGATGTGGGAGAAGCAGAGAGGAGCTTGTAGCCGGATCACATGTAAGTGCCTGAATCTAACATTACTCCTAAACTGCACCAAAATTGCGCCTAAACTGTGTTAAAGTAAGTGATTAATAGAGGCAGGAAATTAACTTATCCCAGATGGTTGGAGCTTGTGATAATTCTGGAAAACAGTGCGCCAGAATTTAGGCGCAACTACTACACTTATGTTAAAGATATTACACTGGACTCAGACGCCATCTTACATACGTCGGACATTTTAAGATTCAGTATCCTTTCACATAACTTGTGTACTGATAACTGAAGTTTGGGTTTCATTTCTCAGCAAGCAAACAGACTTAGTGTTCGCTAGCACCACCTAGTGGAAGTATCTAGGTGAACACTGGGAAGTTTCAGTATTTGCATGTAGCAATAGTATTAGACTCCTTTGTGTGAAGTTATCAAATAGTATTACATTTCCCTGGGTGAGAACACCCAATTATAGTTGCTGCTTTCCTAATTACACGCCTTATGTAAAGTACCTTATGATTTTCTTAAATGTCGGTCCTCAATAAATTTTATCAGTCTTGTTGCTAACTTCCTGCAAGGACAGGTCTGTCTTTTCTTCAGTTAGTCAATTCCAGCGCTGGACACAGACTCATTTAATTTGAAAGTCACCTTACCTGCCACCTTAAGGCGATAGAAGATCAATTGCACTTGACTATGGGCCAAATGGGAAGAGGCAATGCAGTCAGAAAGGGGCACATTGGCTGGGGGCAGCAGGACCTTATCCCAGGCCTGTAGGAGCTGGCCAGTCCTAGAAACCATGTGGAGAGCCTTAGGGCACAGGGCAAGGGGCACATTTGGACTGCCAGCGTTCTTTACTCTGTAAGGATCTGCCTGTTGGCTGAGAAGCAGTGACTAGGAAGACCACCTTCTCCTGGCAGACTGGAGTTTGTCTAGGAAACTTGCAACCCTTCTGGAACAGAAAAAACACATAAGGTCAATAAATGCATCCTGGCAAACAACAAAACAGTGGTATCCGAATACTGAAAAGGAGAACATTCAGTTAAGGGGCTAGTCTGCCAGTCTACTCCCTAAGGGCCGTGTAGTATGGCACTGGCTGGGGGAGTTTTACCACACTTGTGGGAATCTGATCAGGTAGACTGGAAGTACTACACTGTAAAGGACAAACGGTCCTGGTAAATCTATGTAGGGGCGCAGAGAGGAGAAACATTTCCCAACAGGGAAGAGTTCTACAATGGAAATGCACTAACTCTATTTGGGGGGGCTTTCAGAAGAGGGGGACTGTCTCGCTGACATCCTTGTCCGTTACCACCTCCCTGTCCGCCTGTTGGGGCCGTACTACTGTTCCTAGAGTGTGTCTCTTTGTATTCTTATCACAAGCAAATCATTTAAGTCTTTTAGATTGCAGCTATGTTTCCCCCACTCAACACAGATGCTTTCTGGTGCTTCAAGGCCACTTCTCAAAGACATAGATAAGGCAGCTCAGACAAAGCCCAGCTGCACAGAGATCTCCCCTGATTAACTCTTTCAATCCAGAAAGACAGGTACCAGGACTGCAACACTTTTTATAGTAATTTTTCTGCAATTGTCAGAATCAAATAAGTTTTAAAAAACAATAAACAAAACAAACAGCGTTGCACACTCAAGACTCTTAGCAAATGTTGAAATTGGTGAAAATATTCACCTGCCGCATTTCATTTATATTTCAAAACAGTCCGCAGGACGCCTCAAAGGGTGAACCCGGCTGTATACACAACCAGCCTACAGTGTAGAGTTTAGGCAATTAAAATTTCAGGGACTTGAAAAGAATATATGTCTAAGATGGCCACCACTAAAAGATGGTAGGGCGTGTCATCTTCTCTAACCCCCCAGATGACGGGGTGGAGTCTAAGCGGGTGCGGTTGCCATTACCAAAAGATTTTTTTTTTTTTTTTAATGAGCACTCTCTAGGATTCCTGTTCCCTCTGCCTGGTCCGTCGTCAGTAGTAACGGGTCTAAGTCTCAGAATCAAACCCCATCCACTTTCCTTTGTAATTAACTCTATACTTACATCAAAACAAACCTTCTGCATGGGTGTGCCCATTTTGTCTTTGAGCAGCCACCATTTGATCAAGTTGTCTCCCACTTTGCACACTCAGGGGATCATCTAACATACACAAAAACTTCAATACATCATAACTCCTTGTACCACTCTTTGACCTTCCTGTGTGACACTATGTCAGTCGCCTTTTTCGGTCTGCCAGTGTCCAGCTACAGTCTTACTTTGACTCACTACCCATTTTGTGGAATCTGTGGATACCGATTGGTTCAAAGGCTATAGATACCTCCGTACATTACCGCTCCAGATACCCCGACTAACTATCAGAAGTACAAATTAGGAGACCTTCACACAATATTCAGAAATCAAGGAGAACCCTCAACTGTAAACTTCTGTCAGGTCCTTCCTGCCTCTAACTGTATTTTCCGCATCACGGGGCCGCATCATCCCGAAGGAACGATACGTAAATTTGGCCAGAATTGTCTCTGCAACTTCAGATCTATCGCGCTTACATGACCGAAAACTCTTCACCCATCACAAACTTTGAACTCATCAAACAATTCACAAGAGGGCAATGCAGACCTTTTTCTAAACATTACATTGTCACGCCGTCTCTGTCGGTCACCGTACAAAGTGATCCTTTGCCGAAACTCATCGAGACATACTATTATATATGGGGACATGTAAGGCAAAGTACTATAATATCACACAAGGAGATGACCTTACCCAGTCCCTTTCAGCCAGTGAAACAGAACTACAGTCAAGGAGACAGACTACGACCTTGACTTACCCCGACGAGCGTCATTGTCAGTTCCTGGTCACTGGCAGCCTGGACTCTTGCGGAGCGTCACCTCGAGGCTAGATGACCTTAAAAGTATGCCCAACCAGGTGACGCCCTTTCTTATAGATTCTATATCTGGGGATCAAACCCCTAATCATTTATTTAAAATACAAGCGCCCTACCTCATTGTTGTGAAGTCACTTGACATTTATATGGAGACAATCCACTTTTCCATTGTTCCTGGAGTTAATGACTATCCCTGAAAGGATGTCGTACATTTCTTTGGGTGTGTAGCACATATTTAAAAGTTGACACTGTTAAACTGGCTGTGAAAGATGATAAGAGCCTGTACATTTGTGCAGATGTTGTGTAATAGGAACTGCATCACTCATAAACATGCGCTTATTACTAAGTGTTTGTATTTTTCCAGTTACTGTGCCGGAAATCTTTGGGTAATACGCTAATGTGGAAACACCATTGAGAGTATAGTACAGTCTATTAAATGCAGAAGTACCTTATTTGTGTGGACTTGTAGATTTATATTTTTTCATAATAAATAAATGTTAAAGATAAGTAGTTGTACAGTTAGCCTTACATGAGGCTCTATGCAGAGGCACGCTAGGGGGCCAACAAGCATGTGTTCCTGGTGTGGATGTCAGTAGGGGTCCTATCAACCTTCTTATATATTATTTATATTTAGATGGAGTTTATGGCCCCTTTGTGAAGAAAGAGCAACTCACTGTGGTGGGCCAATTCTCAGTACTATTCTCAAAATCCCAAACCTGATCTTATTAACGCTTTCACATACACAAAAGCAATACATTATGCTTTGTCCGCCCCTGTGGATTTAAGGTTGTGTACGCCTATGGTACATACACATAAACTGACGATATGGAGTATAAAGGAGTCAATTAATAAGTCTTACCCCATTTTTGTGGTGATCGAAAGGCTCTTTTTTCACTATTCGTAATAAAACCTGCCGGAAGAATGAAGATCAACATAGTCGCTGCTGATGCGCCTATTAACAAGAAAGCATGATTCACATTAATATGGAGGTGTTTTTTTTTTTAAAACTATTTATTAATACACGGGTGACTTTAATGATAATATAAATGAATATAGAATACTCTGGGTTTGATCATATTCTTCAAGGTCCTCATGGTGCGCTGAAACCACTGTATCTACGAAAATTAGGTATTGCTACCGCTCTACTGAAGAATAAAGTTAATACTCTAGACACACAGGAAATGCCTTAAAAATGGCAGCTAAAACATGGCAAATTGCTTTAGCTCATTCCTACCACAATAGTTTTTCTGACGTTTCTAAAACATATTGTTGGGGCATCTTATCAGGACTCTCAACCACGTCAGTGGCGCAGAGGCCTGAAATAGTTGCAAATGCTAGCTTTTGCTACATTACTTTTTGCCCCATCCTGCGTGGGCGGTAAGGGGGGGGGGGGGGGAGGCCGGCGATTCATTGCCATTGCTAGGTAAAGCTCGCAGCCTCCCGCCCATACAACAAAGGCGGAAGCCTCTTGATGTACCCGTGCGATATGCAGTGGTGGGCTGTATATTGCCCCATACCCAATATATCATTGCCAGATATTAGGTGTCTGCACCTTTTTTGTCTAAGTTTGCATCTAAAGGACCTTTCCCCCCTCACTTATAGAGTTGCATATAACTGTAGGGGCTATTCCACGATCAGTGCACTTTGAATTTTTTTCTGAGTGTTTATGTCTGTTTGCATTGCATGACGCTACACATTTGCTCTCCTTCATGTGTGTGTGGGTCGAACTTAAACAGCATATGCATCTCACTTACGTTTACGTGATGTTTGCCGCATTTACGCTTAGGCTTATATGGCTTTGCGTTACATTTACTATAACAGGCATTTGCGTTGCGTTTACACTTACGCTTACATGGAGTTTGCATTTACACTTCATGGCATTGTGCTGTGTTGACGCAATGTTTATGTTGCGTTTGTGTCGCATTTGCTTCTTTTCATTGCATTTAGTCTCAATTAGCTACCCTTAATGTTTGTTGCAATTACAATTACATGGTGTTTTGCCTCACTTTATGCTTCAGCAACATTTGCATTTATGCTGCGTTGCATTGTGTTACGCTTACATGTGTTTACATTAATGTCCCATTTACCACTTTGCTTTGCATTCGCATTTAGAGCTTGCATTGCATTGGTTTATTCTGTTCATTTTGCGTTGTGTGTTTTGCACTTGCATCACGTTGTGTTGTAACATTGCATTTTTGTAAACAAGATATAATGCAATCTCCATAAGTGACGTGGTGAAAGGTCCTCTTTATAAAAGGGTACTTTTGTGCTTGCAGAAAAAAGATCATAACCTGCTTCACCAGCTTGTTGGTCAAAACCATCTGTGACATAGTGAGACAAACATGCACTATGCAGTTAACATATATATTCGGGCCATTGTGTTGTGCCAGTTTTTTGTCTACCTTCTAAAAGAGGTCTTTACAGCTTGCACATGTATTTATGAAGTGTTTGGCCACTTTTGTGTCCGGTTTCTTTTGTCCAATACTTTAGAAAACTGTGCACCTAAAAGTGCATGGTTGTGCTTATTCTGAAGTTACAATACATTTATTACTGAGCTGCGACACAATTCTGTCCCAACAGCATGAAGCAAAGTGCACCAAAAAACAGGGTACACTGTGTGCACACCGAAAACTGACCAGATTTACTGAGTGTGCATTATTGGATTATCTGGCACCAATGCACAATAGTGAGACAAACTGCCAAAGGCTTGGTACCATTATAAGAAAAACGTTCCTTAAAATGCAAGCCTAATATGGTTAAACTGATGCAAAAATTTTCTAGATATGGCTTATTTAAATTCAGGATTTACGTGGGAAGTAGCAGGGTACAATTTGTTCAGGTACAGATACTGGGTATGCATTTAGAAACACACACGGCTCTGTAGGTAATGGTGCTCTGTGCATCTTCTGTCGCTCCTCATAAGCTATAACCATAACAGAATTTTGCCTACAAGAGTATCTTTTGACATTGGTCTACAATTACTTAGTTTAACTTGTTTTAGTACAACTATATCCATAAAAAGTTGTATCCTCCTTATGTATTGTATATGCAAAGTATTACATAATGCATAAAACCAGCGTTAAACTTGCCAAAGCAAGCATAGCTTAGAGCATCTGGACCACAGGACAACAAAACATTCATTGTACATATGTTGACGGTTTTGTAGTGTCCCTTTGTTGTGGTTTTGTAATTGTATATAAATGTTGGGCCTAGTAGTATCTTCATGTAATGAAAACACAGTCTACCTACCCAATATATGGCCTATATAAGAAAAAATCACTATATAAAAAAGATGATAACCAACCTATGAACCACAAGATATCCTTGATAGTAGGCACAAATAACTAGAGTGTTGTTAAAGGCCAGGAGAACAAAGTGCTATCGGAATGACTAGTAGAGAATGGTCTTCAGGAAATAAAATGCGAGTGATTGATGTACGGATCTGGAAACAAATAAGGAAATTATTATATGGAGATTCCACTATGAAACATTAATGAAGTTCAAGAAATCAGGTGGGGAGAGTTTATCATTGTCCCATTTATGGCACCCCAATATTCCGGCAGTTCTCTCCTGTAGTGTCTAAGTTATGTAGTGTCTTCTTGCCATTGCTGGAGGTGCCAGCAGTTGGACCCCCAGCAATCAGATGTTTGAAAAGTATCTCAGCACAACACACATATAGATAAAATAACAATATAATAATATCATGACCTGTCCAGGGACATAATAAAACTTATGAGCCCCCGGGCAAAAGTTACAGAACTTTCCTCAGGCCAATCAGCACCTTTTAGCAGGTGCATGACACACACTAGCATCCTTGTATAGTACAGTAGACACCTCTATAATAGTGATTAGACGCTGGGAAAAAACTTTATGCCGTTTCTGAATGTGTATGAATAGAGCAAAAGAAAATACTATATCCTTGCCACTTGTCTCTATAGCTTTTGTTACTTACTATACTGATCTAAGTCAATGATTAAAGTATACTTTATATGTAGTCTATTAACACATAGGCTCCAAAATATTCCCTGGCACACGTCACATTCTTTTCGCATTTACACAACTGATGGACTCAGTGACCTAAGCAGGACGTACAAAATAGTGTAGAGCACAGTGTAACTGAAGGAGAAGTAGGTGAAAGTTCACTAAAGCTTTAAGGATTCAATTACTATGCACCACATGGTATGGGTGTGGAGAGGAAGACGCTTGTACCTGGAACTCAGTTCATTTCCACCAGATAATTGTAAGACATTGCTGAATGCGCTCACTTCGTGGAAATGAAGAAACTTGTTTAGTCTTGAAATTATAAGGGCACATGCCAAATATTTCTAAGAGCGATACACTGTGTCAATTGTTTACATAATGTGCTTACAAGTGAAACTTTATGAGAGAGATGTTTGTTGAAATCCTTCTAATAAACTTTAAGGAAGGTTTAATCATACAGTGCACGCGTATGACGCGGATAGTCCCTCCCTTCTGTAATCTGTATGGGGTTGCGCCAATGGCATTTGCATGCAAAGTCCACCCTAGCAAGGCTTTTTACCATGTGGCGACACACTGAGCTGCTGGCCACGTCCCATTCCACACACTCTACGCCCACTGGCGTGGGAGCGGTTTAGGGGGAGCAATTGGAGCAGTACCTGGCCGTTTGCTGGGAACTTGGCACACAGGGATGAACATCCCAGTTCATGAGCCTAGTGAGATTGACCACCTCTCGGATTTGCTAAGCAAAGCAATCCTGATAATAGGGGTTCACCAATATGTATGGTCTGAAGTAGGTCACACAAAAATATATGGCTAAGCCCACTCATTTCAGCATGGCTAGACATTCATTTTTATTCTGTTCTTAGGATCTTAAGGCCCCGCATATACACACACATCAAAAAACATGAAGTAATTGCCACCCCTGTTAACTGTATACTATATAAATATAAATGCATACATGATATTCCCATGTCAACACATGTATTAACATTAGAAATGTAACAGGAGAGGATTCTCTCTATGAAATCTATAATGCTGCAGGGGTGGTCAGTCATGAGGCTCATAGTAACCTACTGTGCCCCCCCCCCCCCCAATGTATTGCTTCTTTGTTCCTGAGCAGTGTGTTTCAGAACTAAGAGAAGAAAAGGAGATCCCATCAGTAGCAGCACCGACCCTCACCACTGCACAGACAACATTAACAGGTTTAGGAGTAAACAGTCCATCCAAATTAATTGAACAAGGAGTACAAGATTTTTATTTACAAACACCATCCCATCACCTTGGAATGTGCCTACTGATATTTTGTGTCAGCCTGTAAGCTATTTCACATTCTTCAACATCAGCTTTTACACTGCTGACAACATTTATCCAGAGTGACAGGTAAAACATGTTTTCTTTTGCCTTACTGAAGGGCTGACAATGGGTACTATGCAATATTTTACAACATTAACGTGGAATACTTACTATTTTAACATTTGTATGTTAGATACATTTCCAGTTACCTCTATGAGACATTGCACCAGTGTCGGAGCAAACATTTTTACTTTGGTGACAAGATTATATTTGAACACATGAAAGGCAATACTGCCATAACAAGCCAACAGCTGCCTTAAATCTTCAAGCTAATGCTCCTCTGAAAGCCATTGCTAAAAATGTTCACCCTACTTCAAGAGGTTTTATTGCATTGAAAATGATCTACTAACACGACAGCAGAGCACTATAGATAAGAATGATTATTCAATGATTCTGTTGAACTGCACACCTAAATGGGTATGGAAGTACAAAATTTCACTTCAAATTTACTTAAAATTGGTAACTTTTTTTTCAATTGCATCCATATTTAAAATAAAAAGTTTTTTGTTTAAATAGATTTTGTTAGTTTTTAGGATGTTTTAACAAATAGCCAAATAACCATCTCATTTACAAAAAAATGTTTCTCACAAATGTACACTCTGCCCCCCATCTTTAAATAAAGAAAGTATATATTTTGCTAAATTGTTAAACAAACAAAAACTGAAACATCACATTGCATGCGCATTGAGAGAGAGCATCTTTTGAGCTAGGACAGCCATGAGTCTACTTGGGAATGATTCACTGTTGGGGATCCCTCCAGTTCCCTCAGGTTGGGTGAACATGGGCAGTATCCATTTTCAATCTCCCAGAGATCTTCAATTGGGTTTATGTCCATGCTTGGCTGGGCCAGTCACGAACGGCCACAGAGTTGTTTGTAAGCCACCTCTTTGTTTTTTAGCTGTGTGCTTATCAATGTCTTGTTAAGCTGAACCTTCGGCCCAGTCGTGGTCCATAACGCTATGGAAAGGCTTTCACACCAGGATATTCTGTCTTGGTTTAAACCAGTTGTCCTGTCCCTGCAGCTGAAAAAACACTCCCATAGCATGATGCTTCCACCACCATGTTTCACTTTGGATTGTATTTGACAGGTGATGAGTAGTGCTGTTTTCTCCACACATAACGCTTAGAATTACACCAAATAGTCCAATCTTCATCTCATCAGACCAGCGAATCTTATTTCTCATAGTCTGGGAGGTCTTGTTTCTTGCAAACTATATGTGGCTTTTATATGTCTTGAACTGAGGAGAGGCTGGTGGATGGAAGGCTGCAGTGATATTGGCTTTTGGAACTTTCTGCCATCTTCCTAATGCATCTCTGGGCTCAGGCACAATGATCCTGGGTTTCTTCTTTTCAAGGCTCTTCTCCCAATTGCTGAGTTTGGCAGGATTGCCAGGTCAAAGAAGAGTTGTGCCCATCCCAAACTTTTCCATTTAAGGATATGGAGGCCACTGTGCTCTTAGAAACCTTGAGTGCTGCAATTTTTTTGTAACCTTGCCCACAATTCTGTACTCTGCTCCTGGGAAGTTCCTTAGAACTCATGATTCTCATATGCTCGGCATCACTGGTAGACAGGTGACTGCCTTTCCTTTTCAAGTCAATCAGTTAATTAATTAAACAAAGCTGGACTCCAATAAAGAGTAGAACATCTCAAGGAGGATCAGAAGCAAATGATAATTGGAGTCAAATATGTGAACGGTAAATGCTACCAAGTCATGAATACGATGATGCATTAATATGTGTAAAGCAAATGTCTGATACCATGATCATTTTGTTGGCGAGCCGCAAAGTGTACATTAATGAGAATTTTTTGATCTTACCAATTGGCGCAATGAAACAAAGAGTGAAAAATTAAAGGGGTCTGGAGCTTCCCGTACCAACTGTATATAACAGTTCCCTCATTTTAGCATATAGCATGATTATCAATTAAAACAAGTAATATTAATAACGATGAATCACATTTAACCTTGGTCTTTTGTTCTACAAACTAATTTCATGCCATTTAACACCTTTTTCAAATGTAAATACCTTAAAGTGTCTGCTATATTATATAGTACTGCTTCAAAGTATATACATTCCCATCATATAAATTTGATCAGTAGTGAATTTTAAAACCAGTGTAAGTAAAGGATACTTTCAACTTACAATGATTAGGGGTTTGAGCCCCAGATATAAATCTATAAGAAATGGCGTCTCCTGGTTGGGCATACTTTTATGGGCATCTAGCCATCGAGGTGACCTCCGCAAGAGTCCAGGCGGCCAGTGACCAGAACTGACAATGAGCGCTCGTCGGGGTAAGTCAAGTCTATTTTTGTCTACCTTGACTGTAGTTCTGTTTCACTGGCTGAAAGGGACTGGGTAAGGTCATCTCCTTGTGTGATATTATGTACTTTGCCTTACATGTCCATATATAATAGTATGTGCTCGATGATTTCGGCAAAGGATCACTTGTACGGTGACCGACAGAGACTGGACGTGACAATGTATGTTGTAGAAAAAGGTCTGCAGTGCCCTCTTGTGAATTGTTGATGTAGTTCAGAAAGTTTGTGATGGTGGAGATTTTCGTTCATGTAAGCGCGGATAGAATCTGGAAGTTTGCAGAGACAAATTCTGGCCAAATTTACGTATCGTTCCTTCGGGATTGATGCGGCCCCGTGATGCGGAAAATACAGTAGAGGCAGGAAGGACACTGACAGGAATTTTACAGTTGAGGGTTCTCCTTGATTTCTGAAATATTGTGTGAAGGTCTCTAATTTGTACTTACTGATAGTTAGCGGGGTAGTCTGGAGCTGAATGTACGGAGGATATCTATAGCCCTTGAACAAAATCAGGTATTCCACAGATTCCACAAAATGGGTAGTGAGCAAAGTAAGACTGTAGCTGGACACTGCAGACCTAAAAAGGCAACTGACATAGTGTAACACAGGAAAGGTAAAGAGTGGGTAAAAGGAAGTTATGAGGTATTGAAGTTTTTGGGTATGTTAGATGATTCCCTGAGTGTGCAGAGGTAGGAGACAGCACTTGATGAGAATGGTGGCTGGCTCAAAGACAAAAGTGGCACACCCAGGCAGAAGGTTGTTTTGATGTAAGTAGAGAGTTAATGACAAAGGAAAGTGGATGGGGTTGATTACTGGAGACTTAGACCAGTGACTACGGACGGACGGACCAGGGCAGAGGGACAGGAATCCTAGAGAGTGCTCATAAAAAAAAAAAAAAAAAAAAGAGCAAAGTCAGGGATTGGCATGCCGGCCCATTAAATTTTACAGAGCAGTGTAAAGGCTTGAATAAGCGATCGGATGATCGCTTATTCAAGCCAAGAAGTAGAAAATGTAAAAAAAGTAAAAAAAAATTAAATCTTTTTATAATATAATTAAATAAATAAATAAAATAAAAGTCCCATAATCTCCCCCGTAACACATAAAATGCAAATACAGTAAATAAAACACAAAAACATACATATTTGGTATCACCGCGTCCGTATTAATCTGTACAATAAATCTAAATCAATATTGAACCCGCTCGGTGAACGATGAAAAAAAAAACTACGAAAAACTTCCCGTAATATACCGGCGTGCAAGTGTGTTCCCCGTGGATCGGACCCCCCGGTCAGCTCACCGGGGGGGTCCGATCCCTCCTGATGCGCCCCGGTCACGACGAGTGACACGAGGCTGTTCGGCTCCTCTTCTCGCCGGGGTCATGCCAGGAAGCGCATGCTCATGTTACTTACACTATACACTGAAATACAAGTGTTATTGCAGTTCTGTTGTTGGAAAGGCTTGAAGTTAAAAGACGATCGCGCATTGATCGCTTATTCAAGCCAAGAAGTAGAAAAATGTGAAAAAAAGTAAAAAAAATTCCAAAATCTTTTATAATTAAATAAAAATATGAGTTAATAAATAATAAATAAAAGCTCCATTAATCTCCCCCGTAACACCATGTTAAAATGCAAACAAATACAGTAAATAAAACACAAAAAGAAAACTATACATATATTGTATACACCCGCGTCCGTATTAATCGTACAATAAATCTCTAAATCAATATGTGAACCGCTCGGTGACGATGGAGCAAAAAAGATAATACGTAAAAACTTTCCCGGTACACTCTACAATTTTTCATCAAACACCCAATCACAAAAAATGTTTCCTAAAAAGTGACAAAAAATAGTACGTTCCCTAAATGATCGACTACGACTGAAAAGAACAACTTTTTCGCAAAAATAAACCCTCCAACCAGGTACTTGACAACAAAAAATACAGAAAGTTAGTGCACAATAAAATAGTGGTCCATAGTAACAACAATCGCGATATTCTCCAATATTGTGTTTGCCTCAGGAAATATTGAGTAAAAAGATAAGAAAACCTACTATAATATCCCCGAGTGTATCACCGACATCGTAGGAACCAGAGATAGATAAAGATTAAAATATTATTTTTACATTACGGTGAGCGCGGGGGAGGGGGGAAAAAAATGCTAAAAATCCAAAATAAAAATTGATGATTTTGTTTGTGTCCCCCTTGAAATAGTTAATAAAATCTCATGAATAAGCTATAGACCCCCCTAAATGAATTATCTATACATTGTATCTCATTCCGTAAAAAATAAGCCCTCATATGTTTGCATTACCGAAAAAAATAAAAATGTAATGGCCGTGCGCCTGTACAGAAGTTTACCACCATATATGGGGTATCAGTACACTCTGGAGGAATTGGGCATCAAACGTTGCAGTGCGTTTCATCATTTAATTTATTATGAAACTGTCAGTTTGGCCTAAATGAATGTATTTTAAAAAAAAATTCCATAGTTTCTAAATCGCAGGTCCATATTGTTTTAACCCATGTGAAACACTTAAAGGGTTAATGGACTTAATAGAAGTTGTTTTACATACGTTGAGGGGTGAAGTTTCTATAGTGGGATAATTTATGGGGTTTTACTATTATTTAGGCCTCTCAAAGTCACTTGGAAGCTGAGTTTTCCCTCAAAATTTTCCCTCATGAAAATGAGAAAAATCGCACCTAAAGTTCTGCGCCTCATAACATCCTAGAAAAGTGAGAGGATGCATAAAATATCATCCCAACATAAAGCAGACATTCCGTAAATGTAATTTATCAAGCTTTTGGGGTATTTTTACTTCCTATCTGGAAAGCAGAACATTTCAAACTTGGAAAATGAAGAATTTTTACAAACTTTTGCCAAATTTTCACTTTTTTTCAGAACGAATCGCAAAACGTATCACTTAAATTTTATAACTAACATGAAGTACAATGTATCACGAGAAAACATTCTCAAAATCACCGGGATATGTTAAAGCGTTCCGAAGTTATAACCAATTATCGTGAGACATGTCAGATTTGAAAAATCTAGTCTGGTCATTGAGCTGAAAACTAGTGTCGGTGATAAGGGGTTAAACAGATCTCTTTGCACAGCTTCTTGATGTATCTGGTGGGACACAGGGGGCGTGGCCTCTATTATACACCAGCTCACAAGTGCCAGAATATGATAAAGTTCCCCCTGTATATGTATGTATGTAAGTATATAAATGTGTAAAAACATGTAGCGGAGCCAGCTTCACACAACCATCCATGGTCAGTAAAAACATAGCAATTTGTTTCAAATTCTCTAAAAATTCACAGTGGCAGATGAACATATAGGAGAATGATATGCCATAATGAAGGATTTTTTCCAAAACGTGTAGGAATTTATGCTCTGTATGTCTGTGTTCTCATCTTCCTCTGTGAATTTTTAGAGAATATGAAATAAATTGCTATGTTTTTACTGACCCTGGATGGTTGTGTGAAGCTGGATCCGCTACATGTTTTTGTGCTGGACTGGGAACGCTTGTGCTGGACTGGGAACAAGAGTTGTCCGTGCTCCAACCTTACCAGATCTTCAGGTGAGCTGACTCCATACCTTCTTAGTATATAAATGTGTGTGCATCTATGAGTGTATACATGTGTGTTACTGTAACTCACATGTGTGTGTACAAACATGTATATTTTTAACTCCTTAGTGACGTGGCCTGGAAAGGCTCTAGTGACCGGGCATTTTTTAGCTAAATTTCGTTTGCGCCTGTTTAAGGGCCATAACCTTTTATTTTTGTATTCTACCTTAAATTTCTTTCCGGTGTTTTTTTTCGGGACACATAGAGCTAGTTAAAAAGGTAATAAAAGTTAGAATTTTTTTTTTCATTTTTATTTTTCTTTTGGGTTAAAAGGTGGAAAAAAAATTCAAATTAATTCAAAATGAACATATTTAAAAAATTCCCCTTTTTGTTTCGATAGTTTTGATATATAATATGAATAATCTCGAGCAAACGGGGCAACTATAGCAATGCGTTTTGTAGTGTAAGGGGGTATTTTTTAATTATTATTTAGGGAAATGTTACTCTATTTTTATGAATATTTATGAATATTTTTTTGTGTTTGTGTTTTTACTTTATATGTCCCCATGAGGTCATAAAAGACCCCTGTGGGACATTTTGACTTTTCTGATCAGAGCTGTACTGGTCTAATTAGACCCAGCAGCTCTGATTAACCCTTTCGATCTGGTGGTCACGTGACCGGGGACCGGAATCTAAGTGGTACCTGGTTTTCACCAGAGCCCGTCGCTAAGCAGGTTGGACTTGTTGCGGAGTGGTACCATCAGGTCGTTCCACAGGCGTGACTTTGTCTGCAGGTACAACGGGCAGCACAGGAGCAAAGTCAGGGATTGGCATGCCGGCCCATTAAATTTTACAGAAGCAGTTTGTAAAGCTTGAATAAGCGATCGGATATGATCGCTTATCAAGGCCCAAAGAAGTAGAAATGTAAAAAAAGTAAAAAAAAAAAATATTAAATATTTTTATAATATAATTAAATAAAATAAATAAAATAAAGAAAAGTCCCATAATTCTCCCCCGTAACACCATAAAAAGCAATAACAGTAAATAAAACACAAAAACAACATAATTGGTATCACGCGTCCGGCGTATTAATCTGTCAATAAATTTAAATCAATATTGAACCCGTCGGTAACGATGAAAAAAAAAACGCGAAAAAACTTCCCGTAATATGACAATTTTCATAAAACACCATCACAAAAAATGTTCTAAAAAAGTGATCAAAAAAGCTACGTTCCATAATGATTACGACGAAAAGAACACCTCTTTTCGCCAAAAAATAAACCCTCCAGGTATGACAACATAAAATACGAAGTTATGGCAATAAATAGTTGTCAACTAGTAACAACAATGCGAGATATTCTCCCAATATGGTTTTCTCAGGAAAATTGAGCAAAGATAAGAAAACTATATTAAATTGATGGTTATCACGCAATCGTAGTGGAACCAGAGAATAAAGATTCAAAAATATATTTACATTACGGTGAGCGGGGGGAAAAAAATGATAAAAATCCCAAATAAAAATGAATTGATTTTGTTTGTGTCCCCCTTGAAAAATAGTATAAAATCTCATGAATAGCTTTACTAGACCCCCTAAATGACTTATTCTTATAAATTGTATCTAACTTCCGTAAAAAAATAAAGCCCTCATATGTTTGCATACCGAAAAAAATAAAATGGAATGGCCGTGCGCCTGTACAGAAGTTTACCACCCTATATGGGGTATCAGTACACTTGGAGGAATTGGGCATCAAACGCTTGCAGTGCGTTTCATCTTTTTAATTTATATCGAAACTGGTCAGTTGGCCTAAATGAATGTATTGTTCAAAAAAAATTCCATAGTTTTAATCGCATGTCCATATTGTTTTAACCCATGTGAAACATTAAAGGGGTTAATTTTTAATGGACTTAATGAAGTTGTTTACATACGTTGAGGGTTTGTGAAGTTTCTATAGTGGGATCATTTTATGGGGTTTACTATTATTTAGGCCCTCTCAAAGTTCACTGGAAGCTGAGTTTTCACTCAAATGTCCCTCATGAAAATGAGAAAATCGCCCAACTAAAGTTCTGCGCCTAATAAAATCCTAGAAAAGTGAGAGGAAGGATGAATAAAATATCATTTCCCAAACATAAAGCAGGACATTCGTAAATGTAATTTATCAACTTTTGGGGTTTATTTATTTTTACTCCTATCTGGAAAGCAGAACTTTCAAACTTGGAAAATGAGAATTTTTACCCACTTTTGCCAAATTTTCACTTTTTCAGAACGAATCGCAAAAGTATCACTTAAATTTTATAACTAACTGAAGTCACAATGTATCCGAGAAAAACATTCTCACAAACTCACCGGGATATGTTAAAGCGTTTCCGAAGTTATTAGTTATAACCATATCGTGAGACATGTCAGATTTGAAAAATCTAGTCTGGTCATTGAGGCCTGAAAAACTAGTGTCGGGGATAAGGGGTTATTCAACAGATCTCTTGCACAGATCTGATGTATCTGGTTGGACACAGGGGGAGTGGCCTCTATTATACACCAGCTCACAAAAGTGCCAGAATATGATAAAAGTTCCCCCTGTATATGTATTGTATGTAAGTAGTATATAAATGTGTGCAAAACTGTACGGAGACAGCTCACACAACCTCCATGGTCAGTAAAAAACATAGCAATTTGTTTCAACTTCTCTAAAAATTCAACAGTGTGGCAGATGAACATATAGGAGATTGATATGCCATAATGAAGGATTTTTCAAAAACAACGTGTAGGAATTGAGCAAAGTCAGGGATTGGCATGCCGGCCCATTAAATTTTACAGAGCTGGCGCACACGTGCCATAGTGGGTGGGGACTCATAAGGCCAACCCCCGGGAGACACTGCTAGAACCCGACAAGGTGAGCACCAAAGCGGGCCTGAGACATGTATATATATAGTCTGTTTTTGGATTATTATAATTTGACCAGCTTCAGCGTATCGGACAATCAGTGAAGCGATGTGTCCCGCTGGCCAGGAGGAATCCCTGTGGGGTATGGTGCCAAGGTGGCCCCTTGGAACAGGATTACAATAATTTTGGAGTTTTTGGCTATTCTAGAGCCTCTCTCTTAGTGAGTGTGTAAGCTGGAGTTTGTGGCCATATTCTATAAGGGTTTTGACCAATTATGTTCACTGTTATTCACACAATATTACACACAGAGTAATAATTTTGTCCAATCAGCTATTAGCATTTGGAATAAATAATATACTCTGAAAGAGCATGGGTTAATAATTGATAATAATAATTAGTAGCTAATTTGACCTGAAAGATTCAAAAGTATAACATTGTAAATTAATGAAAAATGATTAAATAATCATTACCTATTGCACAAAGTATGTAAATACATTTCAGAGCATTATTGAATTGTATTAATCTTTTTTTGAATCATTTTATACCATTTATATGTCCTGCTAAACTTGGGGATTGCATTTACTGACCTTGATAAACATATTTCTAAAAAGAAAAATCAATGTAAACTATTTATTAATAAGATGTGTGTCTTTTGTTTCTTTTTCAGCTGACAGCAAGCCATTGTTTCTTCCCTTCTAATAAAAGGTCATTGTGCTCTAGTCCCCTTGGTCAATGTCTTGTTGCTCTAGACACATTATATGTACTTTTGTGATTTGTCACAGTGTGCGCTTTCTGCTAACTCCCGAGGCATTTCAGTGATAATGTTAGTCTCTATACCAGCTCATTCAAATTATTTTCAAAAGATATACTATTGTATATGTCATTTCTTCTCAACACATTTGAATCTAGACAATATGTCAGGGACCTAGTGCCTTTAAGATTTGCATCTAGATGAAGATTATAAAAGTACAGTTTATACTTTTTTTATAATAAAATTATTCCCTCTTGCTATGATTTTATGTATCAGGACATAATCAACTCCTTATTATTCCATGTCGTGTACTGGGAAGCGGGAAAAAAATTTTGAATGCAGTGAAAATTATGAAAAACGCATTTTCGCCATATTCTTGTGGGCTTGCATTTTACAGATTTCACTGTGCGCCCCAAATGACATGTCTACTTTATTCTTTGCGTTGGTACGATCACTGGGATACCAAATTTGTATAGGTTTTATAATGTTTTCATGCATTTACAAAAATTAAAACCTTCCGTACAAGGTACCAGCTGTGGCTGGTGTCATTTTTTGTGAGTTTTGATGACATTTTTAAGGACTTTACGGCCTTTTGATCACTTTTTATAGAATTTTTCAATATTTTTAAAAATGGCAAAAAAGTTGCACTTTTGACTTTGGGTGCTATTTTCCGTTACTGGGTTTTAACGCTGGGAAAAATTGTTATAATATTTTGATAGAGCGGGCCTTTTGGGACGTGATGATACCAAACATGTTTATGATTTTTAATGTTTATTTCCTTTTATATGTGATCTAGGGAAAGGGAGGTGATTTAAACTATTTCTTTTTATACTATTTTTTCATATTTAAAAAAAAATGTTTTACCATTATTTCAAACCCTCCAAGGTAATTTAACCCTACAAGGTCCGATTGCTAATACTATATACAGGCAGTCCCCGGGTTACGTACAAGATAGGGTCTGGAGGTTTGTTCTTAAGTTGAATTTGTATGTAAGTCAAAACTGTATATTTTATAATTGTAGATCCAGACAAAAAATTTTTTGGCCCCAGTGACAATTGGAGTTTAAACATTTTTTGCTGTAATAGGACCAAGGATTATCAATAAACCTTCATTACAGACACCTTACAGCTGATCATTGCAATCTGGGACTATAGTAAAGCATTCGGAAAGCTTCACCAGAGGTCAGAGGGGTCTGTCTGTAACTATGGGTTGTCTGTAAGTCGGGTGTCCTTAAGTAGGGGACCGCCTGTATTGCAATACTACTGTATTGCAGTATATAGCAATATTACAGAGATTTCTAATACCCTGCCATCTGCTGGCTATTAGAAATCATTGCACATGGCAAGCCTACGAGTCTAAATAAAACTGTAGGCTGCCATGGGAATCGTTCGCCCCCTTCCGATGACATAACGGGGGGATAACGGGGCACCCATGTAAAGGAAAGTGTAGGAACCAAGTGTTCTGGAGCCCTGGAAATTGCACCACTGTGATCACCTGAATATCACATATCCAAAAAAGTATTTGTTCTTCTGGTGAGATGGACCATAACTCCATAACTGTTCCTATTCAACCTATTAGTTTAAAGTGTAACCGTTATTCTGAGCAAAAAAAACTAAAATACATAATTCTGCTCCAGGTATCCCTGGGAATTATTCCTAAAAGTATTTTGCCTCTCGGTCCTCATTTAGTACCACTTTTGGCCCATAGCAACCATGGTTTCCAGCTCTCAAAAAAACTACAATCATCAAGATGGAGGGGCGGGACTTCCTCCTGTCACCTCATGACAAGCACTTGCTGCTAACCAATGACACCGTATCCATCCATCTCATATCTATCTACTTAGCCCATATCTATCTATCTATCTATCTATCTATCTATCTATCTATCTATCTAAGTAAAACTCCAGCACAGCACATGAGGGCACAGCACATGAGAGCACAGCACAAGAGGGCACAGCACATGAGGACACAGCTTGCAGACTTGGAGACTGCCACTTCCTTGTGTGAGGTGATGGGGGGGGGGCTGCAGTTTCTGTCAGTGTGCATTATGTGTTTATACACAAGTGTAGGGAAAGCTGAGGAGAGATAAGTGTAGGTGTTTGGTCACTACATTACTGAGGGCTTCTCCCTGCACATGACTGAGTGCTGGGGCAGTGAGACATGAGGTAATCAACTGATTGGAGGGAGAGGATGGGTGCGTGTCTCTCCCTCCGTAGTCTCAGCTTCCTTCTGAAGATGGGATGAGCTTAGCAACAGACATATGTGAAATTGCTGACATCTAGGGGAAGTCTGCAGAATACAAGAGAAAGGAGCAAGATTCGGGTAACTAATCCAATTGCAAAAGTGCTTAAAATTACCTGCTCTACAACATATCAAAAGTTTTTTGAAATGACGGTTACACTTTAAGAGTTTTTATGGCTCTTTGTTTGAGACTTGGGGGGAGGAGGGAGATGCATGTAGACGACTTGGCTGCAGAGGACTTTTGAAGCGCGGTCACATGCTGTGCTCATAAACAACCTAGATTAATTAGGCCGATTAACCCCTTTTGACTGCTTTATCAGCTTATTACGGCAGTCATTAAGGGTACTTCTTCTGATGCGCCGCCTTTCTACGGCGGCACGTCAGAAGAAGATTTCGGGACATTGGGTCAGTATAGTGCCGGTGTCGACGGCTTCTCTCCCCGCCGGGTTCCGCCTCCTGGCAGGACCGGCTGTATGTAACTGAGCATGCTTACTTAGACTAGACACTGTAATACATGTGTATTGGAGTGTAAAGGCTTGAACAAGCATTTGTCCAAGAACCCAAGAAGTAGAAAATGTAAAAAAGTGAAGAAAAAAAAAGATTAAGTCATTTTATAATATGATTAAAAAAATAAATAAAATAAAAGTCCCATAATCTCCCCAGTTATACATAAAATGCAAATAAAGTATATAAAACACAAAAAAAACATACATATCTGTAATCACCGCATCCGTATTAATCTGTACAATAAATCTAAATCAATATTGAACCCACTCGGTGAACGACATTAAAAAAAACACGAAAAACTTCCTGTAATATACAAGTTTTCATCAAACACCATCACAAAAAATGTTCTAAAAAGTGATCAAAAAAAATTAACACTTTCCCTCACATTTATATAACCCGCACCTGAAAAGACACAACTTCTTTCACAAAAAAATCCAAGCCCCCCCACAACCAGATTTGACTTTTTATTTTTTTTAAAGAAAATCCCTAACTACAGACCTTTTCAGTATGGTCCTTGAAAATTGTCACATAGTAAAAACAATGTGATTTCCCAATATGGTTTTGCCGCAGTAAACTTAGAAACAGATAGGAACAACCTATTATAATGAGTGGGTTATCACGACCCCGTATCAGTGAACAGAGACTAAAGATAAATATATTTTACGTCCCTCTACGTGAGGACGGGGGGAGAAAAAAGTGCTAAAAATCCAAAATACACCAAACAGGGTTGGTGATTTGGTGCCTGTCCTCCCTTGGAAATAGTTAATAAATTCTCATGAATACGCTATAGACCCCCAAAATGATTATCTATATTGTACTCATCCCGTTACATATAAGCCACTCATATGTTTACATCTACACAAAAATAAATTAAAATTTAAGCTTGTGTCATGGACAATACAATCGGCTGTGAGTAGCAAGGCTTGATCCTATGCCCGGCCGTCGCGCGCCATAAGCAGCTTTTACCGCCAAGTATGGGGTATCAGTACACTCGGGAGAACTTGGGCATCAAAAATTGCCAGAGCGTTTCTATCAGGGCCATTTCTTTATTGAATACGGTCAGTTTTGGCCCTAAATTAATGTATTTCAAAAGAATGCAAAAGTTTCTAAATCGCACTTCATATTGTTTTAACCCATGTTGTTTTCACCCCATTTTTTCACACTTTAAAGGGTAATAGATCACTAGCAGTTGTTTTTACCATACGTGAGGGGTGCGTGATTTTTAGCACAATCTAGTTCCTGTTGGGGCTAACGCTATCGACGCGCTGTCGTGTTTTCGGTTTTATTAGTACCCCCCCCTTTCATTGGCCCACCCATTTTCAATTGTTCTGTCACTTTGACGTTGAGTTGTCCCTCAAAACGTGAGTTAGTTTTGGGCAATCTTCATGAAAATGAGAAACAAACTATCATGCACTACAGTGTTTCTGCACATCACTTTACACACTCCTAGAAAAAGATTTTTTAGAACGATGTAATTTAAATATCATCCAACAAAAGGATATTCCGTAAGTTAATTTATCAAGTTTTGGGGTAGTTTTTATTCCTATCTGGAATAGCAGGAAATTTCAACTTGGCCAATTAAGCCTTTTTACCACTAACTGTTGCCACCCCTTCACTTTTTTCGCATGCCCGCAACACACCTTCCCCTTCCTTTACACCCCCATGACGTACACGGCCTCCCGCGACCACCTTCTCCCACTCACCGGCTACTTACAGCGTCGGCCGTTCTCTCCCCCCCCCCCCCAATTCTCCTGCGACATGTGGTTTTGCCCATCGCGTCTGGTTCTTTGCGCTGCCCCCTACGTATGTCGGTGCTATTAAGGGGTGTGATGTTTGATTCTATGCCCTGTGCGTTTTGGCCTCCACACTTACTGGCTTGTCCCGCAAACCCCAACTCCACCCGCGGTTTATCACCGCGGCTCCCCATGTTTTTTGTTTTTGGTGTCAATCTCGGGTTACCCCTGTGACGACACTTTAGGGTTCCTAGACTAATAGAAGTTGTTTTACTTCATTGCCAGGGGGTGAACTTTATAATTATAAGGTTTATGGTGGTTATCCCCTATTTTCCCATCTGGTTGTGTTATCTCCTTTTTCTTCAAATCCCTTCACATGCATGTGCTCCCCGTCTCTTGTCTCATTCTCAATGTCTGTAGTCTTTGTGGCCCCCTACTTTCTACATGAAATAGTTTGATCTTAATATCGGTTTTTCACCTAATCGTTTGCGCCTCATAAACATCTTAGCAACTTTGAACTCCCGAGGGTGCATATAATCAATATCTCACACATATCGCCAGGACTTACTTACCCGCGACCTGTTTTGTAATTTTGATAACCCCGAACTTTTTTTGTGGGTTTTAGTGACTTCCTCTTCTGGTTTGTTGTGTACCGACGTTACCACTTGCAAATGGGTTTATAGACTTTGAATAGTTGTCTCTTCCCACACCCTTTTGTTTGCAAGTCTTCCTTTTTTCAGACTCGAGTCACCTGTTGCCATTCCCACGCTTCTCAGTTTCTCCCGATTTTGAACATGCAGTAACGTGTTTACGTGCACACTTGTCTCTCAAAATATCTGGACACCTTAGTTTGACCCCGGGGGATGGGCCGTTTTGGGCATGTAGGGTTGGGCGGTGAGGCCCTAGGTTCACCTGTGCGCCCTTTCACCCCACTTGGCCCCTATGTGCGCAAGATATCTTTTTTTTTGGGTTATCTGTTGTTTTCGATGTGGTTGAGTTACATGTGTCTCCTTTATGGTTGGTTGTTTCGTTATGGATTTAGGATCTGTCGAACGGGAATTACTATGTCGTGTCATAGTTGATTTGTTTAAACTCTTGTAGTGGATGGTCCAAAACTCAGAAGTCTTACCATTGACTCCCGTCTGCACCTGTTTTTTCCACCCTATTATAGCGCCCCTCGCTACTGATTAGCTTCTGGGTCTAACTGGGTTAAACACCTCGAAACCGTTGTTTAAGTTATTCTGTTTTGCTCCTTCCTCCTCTCGCCACCCGTCCCCGTGCGCCCATTCTCCGCTTAGCTCGCTAAGTCTGTTTTTTCTCTGTTCCTTGGCCCAATTTCCCACCGGCCTGGTTTATCTGCGGCCAGTAGTTCCTCACGGTTGTTCTACCCTTTCCATACCAACCCATTTCTATCCCCCCCCTTTGAAGGGCAGATTTGCCAACTCGAGGTTGGTCTTTGAGTGAAACCGTGTGTCGGGCTAGGGGGTTTTTCCGCTGAGGCGGGGGGAACGGGCGGTCGGACCACTTTCTTTTTCCTTTGTATTTTATTGTTTCGGTTTTCTGTTTCGTATGACCCGATGCTATTGGACCCTCCGTATGCCAAGAAATGTGACCATGTGATTTTTCGATGTGTGGCTTGCAAGGCTTACAGTGCAGGAACCCTGAGCAAATGTGTTAATCGGTTTTACGTTCACCCACCAAGTTTAATTGCTGTTCACACCCATGTTTTGTTACGGTGTCATCATTCTTTTCCCCTACACCACGAATTTGCACCCACCGGTCGCACTAGAGAGCAAGTTTTTTCTCCCATAGGAATGGAACACTCTGATATCATTTTCTGAAGATGATTTGGCCTTTCTACATTCCATAACATAATGCAAATCAAACCAATTCATCTCCTATGGAACGCCAGTACACAGCCTGACAATCCTTCCCATCGCCTCAGATACTGTCCCTGAAGAAATTGACCTACATACGCTTCCCAACCGCCAATAGCCCCCCATTCTTGACTATCACTCGTTGATAAGTCTAGTCGCTAGGGCATTGCAGGCCCATTCAATTTGAAGACCTCTCCCCTGATTAGAAGATTTAAGTAATGGTTAAAACTGTGTTTACGTGTCATGCAAGCCACTGTCATGGTTCGTCGCGCACCCCTCACTAAGACCACACAGCCAAACCCACATATGCAACCTTCTGCGTGACTATACTAGCTGGCACCAAATAAGCCTTCATGACAGCAATCCCCATGCCTCTTGTATGTACTTTCCTGGGCTGTGGAATGAGACAATAAGAACACCCTCTTACATACTCCAACATCTGTGAAAGGAAGAGGGTACAAATGGCGGCACGCGGCGATCCCCTAAGCCACACCCCCAATCACTCCCTGGCCAGCCCCCAAATTTTAGCCATATTATAATAATAAAAATCATCTCAATAAAAAAATTAAAAAAAATTTCCTCATTGGGATTTGAACTAGAACCGCAGTCCAGAACAATAATAACACAGCGCCCCAACCACTGAGCTATTGCTCTGTGATTATCAAGGATGAGAATTTTGGTAACAAACTCCGGGTCTGAGTCCTCTTCATACAAGGGTGGGGGTTGTTGCATATTGGCAGCAAACCCCCACCGCTAATAACCGCGGTCGTTGTTGCAACGACGCGGGATATTAACTGGTCCGTTGCCGCCGCCATCTTATTCTGATCGCCGCGCCACCGAACGTATTGCCATGGTAGCTCGGGTCTTCGTTTGACCCGAGCTATCTGGCTTTGCGAGATTCGTTACAATGAGCCAGTGGCTCATTGTAATGAATGAGCTGCAAAAATGCCATATATTGCAATACGAAGTATTGCAGTATATAATAGGAATGATCTGACCATCTCAGGGTTAATGTACCCTAGATGGTCTAAAAATAGTGAAAAAAAAAAGTTTAAAAAGAAAAAAAATAATTAAAAATTAAAAATTCAAATCACCCCCCTTTCGCTAGAACTGATATAAAACATAATAAACAGTAAACAATCACAGACACTTAGGTATCGGCGCGTCCCAAAATGCCCGATCTATCAAAATATAAAAACGTTTACGGGCCGGCGGTGACCTCCGAGGCGGGAAATGGCGCCCAAATGTCCGAAATGCGACTTTTTCAACCTTTTTACACACATAAAAAAAGGAATAAAAAATGATCAATATGTCGCACAGACCTCAAAATGATAGCAATGAAACATCGGCTCATTTTGCAAAAAATGACAACCTCATTAAGCTTCGTGCGCCAAAGTATGAAAAAGTTATTAGAGCTTCAGAAAATGGCCAAAATTTTTTTTCTTTTTTGTACACATTTGTTAAATTTTTTTAAATGTATTAAAACACAATAAATCTATATAAATTTGGTATCAACGCGATCGCACCGAACCAAGAATAAAGCTGAGTGTTGTTATTTTGAGTGCACAGTAAAGTCGTAAAAACTGAGGCCCACAAGACGTGCACGTGCATTTTTTTTTTCAATTTTTCTACATTTGGAATTTTTTTTCAGCTTCGCAGTAACACGGTATGTTAAAATAAATAACATTACGGGAAATTAAATTTGTTACGCACAAAATAAGCCCTTACACAGCTCTGTACACGTAAAAAATGAAAAGTTATGGATTTTGGAAGGTGGGGGGCAGGAGAAGAAATGAGGAAACAAAAAAACCCTGCGTCACATAAGGGGTTAATGCCTTGGTATATAGAGAGGGATCTTCTCAGAGATTATGTAATTATTGCGACTCTATTATTATTATATTATGGAGATATTATTATTATGGAGGACGATTATTATTATTTTTTCTATTATTAATAATCGTCTCCATATAATAAAAATAATAAAATTTATAATAATAATAATAGTCACTAATTACAATAATAACTCTGAGAATAGTCCCTCTCTATATATCAGTGCATTAGTCTGTGTCACAAGTTTAACAGTGGCAGATAAACACCTTTTAGTTACCCGAAATCCGCAGCTCTGTATCACTGGGCTTATAGCTCAGTTAGTTAAGTCCTGTGTTGGGACAAGGTCCCAGGTTCGAATCTTAGCCTGGGCAAAACTTTATGTAATTAATTAAATAAAGAGCTTGGGTCTTGGGGAAGCCCTGGAACCATATATGGACAGATGGGATCTGACCTGATGACGTGGTCCCTGCTCTCTGCTAAGCCGACACTTTCTCTGAAAAGGATTCCTGCCCGATGTCTGCTCTGGGGAACCAGGAGATATGCATTGACCAATATGCCACAGATGCTGATCTGAAGCTGATGACTGGTCCCTGCTCTCCGCTAAGCCCGACACTTCTCTGAAAAGGATTCCCTCCCGATGTCTGTAGAAGCATTCTGTACTGTGAGTTCTGGCTTTCAAAGTTTTACTATGGGACACAGCGCCGGGACACCGCGAGACCTGGGGGGAAAATCTGTGACAATCTCATAGCTGCCCGTGACGCGGGGCAGAGGTACGAAAAACGGGAAAGTCTCGTCAAAATCGGGACGGTTGGGAGCTATGCTCTTATTCATTAGATTCTTGGCTGGTCCTGTCACTGGAGACAGGCTACGCTGATCTCAATTTAATAGCAATTTGCACTGGTACAATACATTCTCAATAAACATCTGCAGACCAAATAATTAACTTATTAAATTAGCCAGACCTGTAATGACAATGTCATGAAAATGAAGCAGTTCCAGAAATTGTTTTTGGATTGTCTAGAAAAGCACAACACAAACATGTTGTCAATACTTGTTACATGGGTAAACTGATTGTCACAGATAAGAATCGTGTTTACACAAGTTGTGCGTCTACAGTCACAGTATTTGCAATTCTAGTGAAAAAGGAAGGATTACTGGCATTGGAGGAAAAAGATCACTCCTTTTTACATGTTGGTGACTTTAAATTAGTCAGAGGTCAAAAGGCTGTTATTTTGTAAGCTGAATACACAGTAACTTTTCCTGGAACAGATTGAAAAAGTCACTTAGTACCAATTATACTTTAGTAAACTCCAATTAATTGACAATATCCAAAATATATTTAATTCAACATCTTCAACACACATAAAGCTCTGATGCTCTTTTAGTAAGTCCATAACAAAAATATGTTATAGTTAAAGAGAACCCGTCATGCAAAATAACCCCCCTAAACTAAATATATTTTCATTGCCTCTATCCCTTCATTGTCCCTCTACATCCCTCATTGTCCCTCTACATGCCTGTAAACCTAAGCAATGAGGTCCTAAAGCTGTATGCAAATGACCTGTGAAATGTCCAATGAAGCATTAGCATATTCAAGCTGTCCACTATATTCATGAGTGGGAGGCACAGGCACACCCCCAGTGCTTTACTGACAGCCTGTATAATGATGTGAGGCTGTATAATGATGTGCTTCCTGGTGCTTCCTGGTGCTACTGGCCACACCCCCTGCAGCCTGTGTATGTGTTTAGGAGAAATACAGCAGCTCCAGGCAGCCATGTTACAGCAGAACATGTCAGATTCATGTGTAGCTGATGTCTGTGTCTCTCACCTGTGTATTAGGAGGATGCAGCACACACTAGTCATGCTTTACTATACATTACACACAGACATGAGCAGGGGGAGGAGAGGGGAGGGGTAACAGGGGTGACATCACTGCCTCTGACCATGTGACCAGCCTCATTTACAGGATAAAGAATAGATGATTTTACAATGAATAATGTATGAAATAACTAGATAGAGGTTGGGATGGGATCCTTGTGAGCTGCTCCAACAGGTAGAGGTGATAGGGCAAGTGGCAGAGACCTGATGACAGGTGTCCTTTAACACAGGTATGATATGATATAAAGAATTTATGATTTAGCCATGATTTAGTATTTAGACTTCTGCGCCCTCTACACCTGTTTGACCTGTTCAGGTGCAGGCTAGGTCAGACTTGGTGTAAGAGTACCCAGGCACCATCCGGAACCACCTGATCCAGCCAATGCTAGCAGTGCCAGTGTATGATAAATGTGCCCCTTTGAATGCAGCAAAGAATTAATTCCTTGCTGATTCAGTATTATTTATTTCAGTAACTCTCTGCAACATAAACTACATCTCATCTACACAACATTTCTTTGGTCTATTAAAAACCAGGGCTGCAAACCTTTGTACATGTAGGTATAAGTAGCCCGTAATTGATTAGTAAGATGACCATATGCCTAGGATCAAGTAAACAAGTGGTAAAGTCTATCTTAAGGTTCTTTTTGAAATGTCACCCATTAATGCTATAATAATAATATGTGTCTATAATGGACAAAATGGTTAATGTCACAGGCTAGAGTCACTAATCAAAGTAAGAGGCAAAGGTTAAACAGATCTTCAAGAAGTTAAGAAAGTTGTTTGAGTAAAGTCACCTGGGAACTTAAATCACTAGGTGTCACCCTATACCCTCAGTGTGCAGTTTTTGGTCAAGGAACCCACAGTCTTCCTGCAACCCGTCCACTTGGCATTCATATCTATGGGAGAGCATAGCCTCCGCTATTTATAGACCCAAATGGAGAGTTTCAGTGCATGTGGGAAGACATTAGCAGACCAGCATTCTTAAAGGAAATCTACCATCAAAATCATGATAAACCAATGACACTTACTAATAGATCCAGGCACTGTGACTGTGACCAGATCACAAACGGTCTAGGGTAGCCCCTCAGACTCATTAGCATAGTCTGAAAGGTTGATTTAAGAAGGAAGGAGGTCATAGATAACAATTAGAAGAAGAAGAATACTTCAGTCATGGTGTTTGGATCTACTCGCTGGTTTATCATGCTTTATTTTAATGGTAGATTTCCGGAAGATAGCTTCCAATTCTGTGGATATGTAGTAAATAGACAATCTTTAAATGCTCTGATTTTGTAAATAAAAATGCTGCTAATGTTTTGGAAGATTATTTCCATTGCATATAACTATAAGAAGTATAGTAAATAATTCTCATAAACTCCTTCTCTCATTGCCTTTCACCTACATTTTTGTGATAAGAGTCCTAGTTTCTTTGCATTTTCTTTTAATCGGAACTTGTTGAATCTGATAAAAATCTTTTTCTCATTGACCTTGAATACTTCAAGGTCAATGAGAATAAGATTTTTATCAGATTCCTCTCAGTTGCTTGCTTGGAAAATGTAGTTTACAAGATATTCTGCATAATGTAATATTTTAAAAACATCTTAATGATATCAACCTTCAGTTTGTAAAATTAAGTAAGAATTAATTGTAACATAAAGAAAAGGAAACATCATATGAGATGACATTTAAACAGACCTTACTTTTCTCTCATCACAGTTCTGTGTTGCTTATAGCATGTGCAAATAAAAATTTAAAAAAAAAAGAAAAGTTTTAGCTCACTGGTTAAATAAATTAATGTACATTTTTAACATTGAACTTATTTTTTTCTAATTTTAAGAGGTTAAAATGATGCAGAACTTGAAGGCTGCTATACACCTGTCAAATACTATGAACTATAAAAGACAACATATTATACTTAAAATACAGAATGATGTTGTCAAAACATCTGCAACTGCTAGCTTTGGAGTCTAGTTCTTCTGGTTGAGCACCAAACTTGGGTATGATCTTCTGCGAAAGGCTCATTCATTGACAACTGAGCAGCTTCTCTGAGCCGGGAATGTGTGTTTATGCAATTCTATGGGAATACTTGAGAAAAGGTCCCGTCAGCTTCTGCTGCAGTTCCTGTCAATCTATTAATACCTGTTGATTCATATTATATGTGCCAGTTATTGACTTTGTCTTCCTGACTCCTTTGTGATTCTCTTGATACTCTACTGTGATTTTCTGTGATTATAACCCTTTGACCGAATGTTGACTATTCTTCTGCTTCACAAATTTGTACCTAACCTCCATCTTAATTTGAATATGGTTGGGTACAATTTGCATGTCTATCTTGTGTTCGTCTTTCTATCTGTACTGTGTGGTTAAGGTTGTGGGAAGCGTAAGGCTCACACTTCTTCCCTCTATTATCAAATGTATAGTTTTTTTAATTACAAAATTTTGTATATGTCATTTATATATTTTAATCTTTGTTAAATCTTTGTTTCTTGCAGAAACAGAAGTCACATGGGTCATCTTACTCCACGAATGACAGTTCTTGACTTATTTGTATAAGTCACTTGATTTATATAACATATCCTGGAACTAACAACCTTATAGTACACATCTCAATAACAAAACCTAGAATTGTTTCTAGGTTCATAGTTGTAGACTTCATTCCCTATTCTTTATAGGATTCTATATCAATTACTGTTTATACCATAACAGACAGATCTGTTAAAAGACTTGGAAATGTGGTCAGTGAGAGGGAAGTGAAGTCATCTGATTAAACAATGTAGATAAGAAGGCATCACACAGGGGAATAACTGCATCATCTTACATGGGCTGTCGTATTTGTGGATGTGACTGTTTTTGTTTCTAACATTAGGCTATATTAAAAATCTATTAACGGCTGAACTAGACAGCTCATGGGGGTGGGGTCCATTACTTCCTTTATTTTCTGCCCAGTTCCATCAGAGTATACTGGTTAATTTTCAGTTTTCTGTCACTTGTGTCTTTGTTATAACTAATAACTACTGTCACCGTTACTTGCTTTGCTTTGCTGTGTATCTGACCTCTAATAAATCCCTCATCTATTCTAAATCACTTGTTTCTGTGCTGCGCCGCCCTCTTGGTTTTGAGCTAGTTTTGCCTGACATTGCTTCTTCTGTCTTTTATGTTGTTTTGTCCCTCTGTGTTTGTTATATTACCTGTGCACCCAGTTAGTGCAGGGAACATCGACCAGAAGTCGCTAACCACTAGGGTTTGTGAGGTCGGAAGGTAGGTGACAGGGGTTGTGGATAAGTTTTAGGCTTGCACCACATCTCTACTGTAAACCTTTTGTCTCACTTATTATATCACATTTTTGAGTTTTAAATAATTTTCTCCATTGCATAATATTCACCAGGAATGGCATTTTTTTCCCCCTTTATGACTCTTCCATACTAAGTGGTTGTGAAAGGGTGTTGAGTGGACCATGCAAGACTGCAGAGTTGTTCAGCGGGGGTGGGTGGGTGGTCGATGTTCCTGTCCAGTGCTGGTGCACCAACTATAGCCTGAACTTGTTCCTGTTCCAGGTAACGAATCTAACACAAGTCTCTGTGGTGTAAATTGTCTGCCCATAGCCTCTTGATTTATCCAGCACAGCCAAGTACGGGGGGAATAGCAAATACAAGGAACTTGACAACTCTCCACCATAGTTTTTTTCTTTAGTTCTACAGTTAAAAAAGTTTAAAAAGAGCAGTCCATAACTCTAATGTAAGATATAAACAGCTTTCTGCAGCCTGGCCATAAGTCCAGATGTAATGCTGTCTTGTGGAAAGCACAATTTAACAATTATTATTGTAACAGTTCTCAGACATATAATTGATGTTCTGGTGTAAAGTCTGTACACAAAAATTTTAAGTAGGTCCGTATACAGGTGTCTACTGATTTTCTCTTTATGACAAAAAAAAGCTGTTTAGATAAACTTTTGCTGTTTAGTTTGTACTAAATTAATGATGCATTCTGCTTTTCTGTGGTTAAGTTATTATTTTACTTATTTTTTTCATTTTCCTTCATCTTCATTTTTCATCTTCATGATAAAGAGGCTTTGGCAGTCTGTTGAAAATTATCAGTCTTGGTATGCTGTAATTTTCCCTTTGCTCCACTGAAAATATAACACCATCTGTTTCAGTTATTTAATACATAGTATTTGTTTATTTTTAGGTAGGGAATTACTGATTGTAAGCTCTGGTGATTAGTAGTCTACTCCTATTATCTTTAATTGTTTAATACATCATGTTGTAATGTCTGATACATGGCCTCAATAAAATAAGTAAGAAATATGTTTAACCTGCATATGTAATAATTATTTTTGCAAATTTCTCTACTGAAGTAGAAAAAAAATCAAATGTAAAATATAAAATTACATAAGTTATACCAATATTACTAAAATGAATGTAAGATTCCACAGAAACAAAAAGACAAATTTTATAACATTCTACAATATGTGGAAAGAATTCAAGCATGTCCATTCATTGATTCAGTCTGTGTCTTTTTGGCTTCATCCATGCCAAATGATTTTAAAGACATGGTCAGACAGATTTTTCAGATACTTCATGCCAGCTGAGCAAACACACGCATCTGAATTTCTTTATCTTGAATTCCTTTATCTACCAGAATGTGACTCTGCCAAGGAAGGTACTGCATGATTAGGTTTAATGGAAAATTTGGATACTGTTCAGATCAGTGTGCTTCAATGGCCTTGTAAGATCTGTTTTCAAACTAGAACATCCAGATTCTTTAAGAGGTTTGTCCATTAAAGAAAGTTCTCAAATTTGAATACCCTAGTGACGTTTACACAATAAAGATAATTTTTAACCCCTTAATTTACAATTTTACTCAGTTTTATTGTTGTTTTATCTTCTATAACTCAGTGATGGTCAGTGGGACTCTCTAAGCAGACACTTACTCTGTGCTATGAGATGTTGTGTGCAGACCATGGGGCTCATTTACTTACCCGGTCCTGTCGCGATCCTGTCTTGCAAAGATTCGGGTTCTGCCGGGATTCACTAAGGTCCGTGCGCCCGATATCCACCAGGTGTCGCTGCTGCGCCGAGGTCCGCCGGAGTTCACCTTCTTCGTCCCAGTGCATGAAAGTGCTTGATCTTGCGACACATTTTGTTTTTTAAATTCTGCGGTTTTTCCGAATCTGTCACATTGTCCGAAAGCCAAGCCCCCCTGATTTCTGTACACTTTTATTTAGCTTCTGAACATTCTACTGGTATTGGACACATAGAAATAGAGAGATGAGTTAGATTAAAGATAAGAGATGATGAGATCCATGAGATGCACATAACGAACAATGACACACATAGACTGCTCCTCCCCTGGATAAAGACCTTATCTTTTGTGTAGCTTGTAGAGTAAGTCTGTGCACGCTGTTGCCTGTCATCAGGAAGTGTCTGTGTGTGAGCTCATATTCTAATGGAGGGGGGAAGGACAGAGATCACACTTCAGCGAGCAGAGAGGAAAAGCTATTCATGAGAAGAATCTGCCATGCCTAACCATAAAAATCAGAAGATTTGCATTGGGATCCCGGGGCAACTGATATTGTATTGCACCAGGACTGAAAGAGACAGGTCCAAATTAATATCTGTGAAATGCTGTATTTTTGTTAATACCATTGAATTAGAGAATGTGTTATTTTGTTATCCCGAATGGGAATACGTCTTTGTGGGAATACCCCTTTAAGGGAAGCAGGTTTCATTTGTCCATTACCTTTGAAGGCTTTATATTCTAGTAATGGTATGTTTGAGGAAAGCTGTTCTATAAAATGTTCATAGACATACTACTTCACTGTCCACTAGAAGTAAACATTGAAGCTTTCTATGGAAGGACAGCAAGCAGAGATCTAGAAAAGTGTGAGGAATTGAAACACAAAGTATATTGTAAATATATATAACTTGAAATAGGTTTTCATCTACAAATTCCTACCATTCTATCTTTATAGTTGTAACTTTGCTGTGGTGTACTTGAAATCTTGATCCTGTTGCATGACCCAGTTTGGCTGAAGCTTTAAGAAATGGTACCCTATGTTGGCTGCCAACTTTTATGTGCATATGACGTAAAAATGAGGTAAAAAAGGCTTTAGCTGTTGTATAGATGGCCTCATCTATCACATTGTAGCAATTGACTAAGATCAGTTATATTCCATCTGCACCTTGGCAGAGTTACAATTTTTATTTATGTTAATAACTCTAGCACTGTTGTGGGAACTGGAAATGAGTGACGTTGAAGTCTCTCTTTCTCACACTGATAACAGTAAAATCAGAACTCACTCTGAAGATGCACACAGTTGTGTGATAAAATTTGGTGTTAGACCATAAAGGACTGATATAAAGAAGGCTACTGTATTTCACATATTTTACAATGTCTATATGGAAAAACATATTCTGGAAATAATTTAAGATATAAATTGCACACTAAGGATCAAATATTTTACTACAAATCCCCTTGTTTCAGAAGCCCAACAGAGACATGGCCCATTTTCAGACGTTTGGCTTCATACACGGGCAGTATATGACACTATAGGAGGATTTGGACAATTATGGCCCTTTAAAATTAAAATTCATTTATACCGCCACTTATTTTTTTTGTTTTAGAAGCCAGTTTTAACCACATTGATATTATTGCCAACTTTGTCAATAATGCCTCTTTGATCTGGCATATTCAGGCACCAAATCAAATCCAAATCTTTTTTGATTCACCTCAGAGGAATCTTTTAAAAGGTGGATAGCTACTGCTGTCAGTAATCTCACAGTTTTGGAAAGGTAATGGACAAAAAATAAATGTGTAACAAATAATGTAACAAGGTAGGAACCTAACATGTAAAATCTGGGTTTTAGAGAAATAGAGGGGGATCAATACCAATGTCCAGGAGAATAAGAACAACATCTGTTCTGACAAAATAGATTTGGACTCATCAGAATCTTTTGAAAAATTTGACAAATTTACTATGAATCAAATCTTGAATGGTTCACTTATCTGTGATTGTAATTTTACCATAAAGTAAATTGCACTGAAAGGTAATCTGTCACCACATTTTTACAAACACTGCTTGTGACAGGTTCCCATTGAGCCCTACTGACTAACTGACACCCTTCTTTTAGCTAAAATTGTTTCCCTTACATCCCTATAAATCAACTTTATCTTATATTACCTGGCATCAGATGCACCGTTTCCTGCTTGGCTGACTCCATCTACTTCTCCCCATCTCCCATGCCTATACGCAGCATATCAGGAGACCAGAATAATGTCACCTAAGATCCTTTACCCAGAAACATTTCCAACCTCTACCCCATGTATGTATCTGATCATTCATATGAAATCACAGCCTGGAGGATAGGGAGTAGTAGAAGTCCATGGAGGCATTCTGTAATTTCTTATGATCAGATACATACATGGGGTAGACATTACAAATGCAACAGGACCTTAGATGACATCACCCTGGCCACATGACATGAAGTGCCCAATGAGCTTTCTCGGAATGTTCCACACGGCAGCATGTCCTAACAAGTGAGAGCTGTCAATCGGGAACAAGGAGGCAGGACAATACAACGTTCTATGCAGGACTCAGTGTCATTGGACTCACATCAAGTGAGTTGCATATAAGTTTCTATACTGATTTTTTAACATTGCAGCAATGGACAGGAAGTATTTAGGGAGAAGGGCAATGTTTTTTCACCAGAATTTGTTGTGTGGGTTAATTAAAATGGCAGGTTCTCTTCAAAAATGACTGTTTAGTTTACAGTATATATCACAAGTTGTTTTCACTCAGAAAAATATTTTAAAGGAAAGGCATAGTTCACACCAGGTTTCAATTATGTTCTTCTATATAGGTGAATAGAAGTGTAAGGCAACATATCAAGAAAGGCTCACACAAATATCCAGGGTTTATTCTTACAGGGTTAAATTGTTGCAGATATTTGTGAAACTGTTCCATTGGTCTTCCTATTAATAATAATAATTAATCTCCAGCATATCAATGCATGGGTAAAATACCTAGCTGAATTTTTTTTAGATTATATAGCACAACACTTTTGATTTTGCCCCCATTTTTCATGCGCTGAATTCCAAGATCTAAGACGTTTATGTACACAAGAGGCCAAATACTGTGTAAGGCAGAGTCTAGGAACAGACAAAGACTCGGACAGTGAGCCCTAAATCTGTACCCCTCTGACTTGCCCAAACTTCTTGCTGGAAACTATCATAAATGGTGGATAGTAACTAGGTGTCATTCCCTTCCTGAGACAAAGTGCAAACATGGACACACAGACAAAACAATACCCACACACAGAAAAGACTGGTCATGAGAGCCAGGTCATAACAGAGAGTGCAAACAAAGTACCAATTCGACAGACAAAGAGAAACCAGGAGACAAGCCATAAAGGATCAGGAGATATCAGATGTCAGGGTCCTGATACACTGCTGATAGGATAAGGACTCTGTCCATCACAGCTCTAACTGTAACAGATTAATCGTTACCACAGCCACCAAACATAAACCATTCGGAAAGTCAGAGTAAAACATACAGGGAAATGCATCCTTAGCTACATTCAGAGCATGTCATCAGAGGATGACAGAGGATGATGCCGGCACAATGTTACATAAGGTTAACAAATTTGTCCTAATCTGTGTTAGTAAAATATTCCATCCACCCCACAGATGTGGCGTATAAAGGTGCTGATTAGTCAAGTTTTGAGGGAACGCTCAATGGTCATGCTAACTGCAGGACTGCCTACCAGAGCTGTTGCCTGAGAATCGAACGCTCATTTCTCTATCACATCTTGACCTCCAAGATCATCTGAGACCAGCCACCCAAACATTTGTTGCAACAACTGGTTTTCAGAACCAAAAGATTTCTGCGCAAAAGGTCTCAGGCAAGCTCATCTGCATACTAGATATGTGGTAGATAGTGACAAGGAAATTGCTCTGGGTATCACCAAACAGAATTTAAAAAATCATCACTTTTTATTCCACAACAAATACATGAATCGTGTTCTAGTAAAGAAGCTGCAGAATGTGCATAACAAAACTTGGAACAGGACCATGATAGTGCCGTACCAACAATCACCACCAGTGACTTACAGTAGTTACAGCTTAGATTTCATTCTGTTGTTGAGTAGAAGGATTTCCCTGATCAACTTATGGTGGATTGCTTCTAATGGATTAAAATAGAAGAGGGTTGCCTTCCTTTCTTTTAACAGTACATAGATACTTAACCCAAGCAATAGATTACATTACACTGGTGACGGTGGCTGGTCTAGTAACATGTACAGACTATTTACAAACAGACTGTACTTGGATAGGCAGGATGCCCTTTATGGAAAGAGAAACTTGCAATGGAACTGATAGCTCTGACACAGTTGGCATAATGACTGAAGAATACTATTTTAGGACCTTGTTAAAAAGTGACCGTAGCAGCTGAGTTTTTTCTGTATAAAATTGTAGAGTAATTGTGTGTTCAAACATGTCTTACATAATGAAAAACTATAGAAAAATGCAATATACAATGACAGTGGTTCTGTAAGGTGATATAAACATTTATATATGAATAATAAAAGTGGTCTTAGAAGCAGGGTATATAAAAAACTGTTTCTCTATAAACAGTTGGAGGGGCTTTAAAAATAATATATTATACAAGCTATATAATATTATACTCACCCCACTCCTTCATTGCTGCCCTGTGTTTGTATACAGAGGCCGGCAGTGATGCGACGTCTACAGTCAGACACCTGCCACAACTCGAGTTTCAGGAAGTAGCAGGTGTGCATCTGTGATCACAATGTCACTGCCGACCTCTGTATACAAACATTAAAATGGCAGTGATGGTCGGTGCTGCGGCTGAACAGGAGGGCAGAGAGAGGTAAGTCTTTATTATTTTTAAAGCTCCAAAGCCCTTTATAAAAGAATGCGGTTCAGGACAACCCCTTTAAGTTCTTATAGATTTTTACAGCAGGTTCATAATGTTTCAGACACAAAACTGAGTATCAGCATCATCAACTTGCTGTGCCAAGCAGAGGAGGAAAAGACCTTGATAACAGTAACAACTAGTTTGATTTTGTTACATTAGTTGATGCTATTGCTTCATGTGTAGAAGAGAAGCTTGCGTCTGCAGATCTTGTATGCTGCACTAGTTTTCATGTCCAGAAATGTTTGCAAATCATCCCACACAGGAGATAAGGAGATAACCATCCAAAGCTTCCAGCAACAGCAGCAGCCCCGTTTGCAACATTGTTGTAAAGTACCTGATCTTATAGGAAGGGTGAATGCAGACTGTCTTTGGCCACTGTATAAGAATAATCCTATACAGATATGCTGGGCCTCACTCATTGGTTTATATCAACTCTCCTCCCTCCATTGAAAAGAGTGCCCCTTGAACATAGACAGTAAGAAAAAAGCAGAAAAAAGGAGGATTGCGGAAATTTCTGCTTTTGTCGATTGTACTCTTTCTATGAACGCTGTGTACCACCTGGATGTTTTTGCACATTACTTTTATGCCATCTCTGGACATATATACTTGTATTTGCATTACTAAGGAGTTTGGACAGTGCCCCTTTTTTCAACACATGTTCTACTGATAAATAGTAAGAAAGTAATAAATCTTTCTTTATCTTTCTAGACACTCCTGTTAGCAACCAAGCAACAGTAGAAAAGGACATATTAAAGTCCAGCATTACCTTCACTCCTTGCCCCTTATTATGGTGTTTATCCTTATCAGGAAATAACCACAGAAGATGGTTGGCTGGTCCCAATGAAATATAGATGTATCAAATTTTACTTTTATGCCCTAACCAACTGGTAAGAACTCCCCCTGCAACAATGGGGGCTGCAACCTGCACCAGGTTGTCAGGATTTCCGTATTTTAGAAGTCTAGTAGGGTCGGACCCCCTGGTGATTCTATATGTAAAACTCCTTTAAAGGAAACCTACCAGTTCATATGGTCGGTGTAAGCTGTAAGTACCGAGCACCAGCTCAGGGTGAGCTGGTGCCGGTGCTTACTTTCGTTAGTGTTATTAACCGCTGTATTGCGGTTTTAACACTTTTTAAACTTTAGAGCAGAAGAAGCTTCGGCGCTACGTGCCTACATAGGAAATGCTGGAGACGGTCGCGCGCAGCGCCGAAGCCTCTTCTGCTCTAAAGTTTAAAAGTGGTAAAACCGCGATACAGTGGTTAATAACACTAACGAAAGTAAGTAACGGCACCAGCCCACCCTGAGCTGTTGCTTGGTACTTACTGCTTACCCCTACAATTCTAACTGGTAGGTTTCCTTTAAGCAAGTATGGCTATTAGAATGGCAACTAGAATTCATTGGGCCATGTAGAAAACTTTTGGCAGGGACCCCCTGGAACCATGCTATATTTTTCAGTGGGATTTAAGTTTGTGGTGCAAGGGATTAATTAATTGGCGCAAGGACTAAAAGGTTTAGAACTCCTTAGACCAGCTTTTAGCTGATCTCTTTTTGCGCCACAAATTGTGCCAAAAAACAAGTTGGAAAAGTAGAAGCACCAGAAAACCGTTGGATTCACAAGTGTTGCCAAAATTTTGCACCCAAATATAGAACAATTATAGAACATTATTGTGGCGCTGACACTTCATAAATTAAGGCACAAGTGCTGCAGAAGGAAAAAAATATGAAATGCCATATTAACCGGTTAAGGACCGTGCCCTTTCCTGTTTTTTCATTTCCATTTTTCACTTCTCACCTTCAAAATCTATAACTTTTTTATTTTTACTCATAAAGAGCTTTGTGATGGCTTGTTTTCTGTGTAACAAATTGCACTTCATAGTGATGGTATTGAATATTCCATGCCATGTACTGGGAAGCGGGAAAAAAAAAATTCCAAATGCAGTGAAAATGGTGAAAAAAACGCATTTGCGCCATTTTCTTGTGGGCTTGGATATTACGGCTTTCACTGAGCGCCCCAAATGACATGTCTACTTTATTCTTTGCGTTAGTACGATTACGGGGATACCAAATTTGTATAGGTTTTATAAGGTTTTCATACATTTACAAAAATGAAAACCTCCTGTACAAATTTTTTTTTTTATTTGCCATCTTCTAGCGCTAATAACTTTTTTTATACTTTGTTGTCCAGAGCTGTGGGTGGTGTAATTTTTTGCGACATTTGATAATATTTCCAATGATATCATTTTTAGGACTGTACGACCTTTTGATCACTATTTATAGGTTTTTAAAATTTTTTTAAAAATCGCAAAAAAGCGCCATTTTCGCTATTTTCCATTACGGGGTTAAACGCATTTAATAACAGTTAATATATTTTGATAGATCGGGCATTTTCGGACGCGTTGATACCTAATGCGGGTCATTTACTAAGGGCCCGATTCGCGTTTTCCCAACATGTTACCCGAATATTTCCGATTGCGCCGATTTTCCCCCGCGTTTTTGGCGCACGCAATCGGATTGTGGTGCATCGGCGGATTCGGAAAAACTGCTGCATTTTAAAAAAAAAAGTGCTTACCTTCACCAGGTATAGGATGGTGCATTCCGGCGGACCTCGGGTAACTTCAGCGCAGCAGCGACATCTGGTGGACGTCGCAGGAACTGCCTTAGTGAATCGCTGGAAGACTCGAATCCACCACACAGAACGCGCCGCTGGATCACGAATGGGCTGGGTAAGTAAATCTGCCCCAATGTGTTTATGATTTTTACTGGTTATTTATATTTATGTCAGTTCTAGGGAAAGGGGGGTGAATTGAATGTTTAGGTTTTTTTATTATAATTTTTTTTTTACTTTATATTACTTTATTTTTCTTTTTTCACTATTTTTCAGACTCCGTATGGTACTTTAACCCTAGGTCAGTGATGGCGAACCTTTTGGAGACAGAGTGCCCAAACTACAACCAATATCCACTTATTTACTGTGAAGTGCCAACATTGCATTTTAAACAGTAACTTATTGCTACCTGTTTTTCACGTTTTTTAATCGTATTGGCCACCTGAAGCCACCAATTCAGGTGAAAGAAGGAGGGCAAATCAGACTTTCGTTGTAGCATCTCTCCAGGGTCTCTCTGTAGAGAAAGAATGGTGGGTCCAGCAGGATGAGCTTCAAAGAAAATGGTGAACTATGTCCTGGGGCGATGGTCTGAGTTCCCACAAAAATGGCTCTGAGTGCCACCTCTGGCACCCATGCCATAGGTTCGCCACCACTGCCCTAGGTTGTCTGATCGATCCTATCATATACTGCCATACTACAGTATGGCAGTATATGGGGATTTTCCTCCTCATTCATTACAATGTGCTATCAGCACATGGAGACGGATCGCTGCTCCCTGATGACGTCACGGGGAGCGACGATCCTAGGCAAGATGGTGGCGCCCATGCGCCGCCATCTTTTTGAGGCTGCCAGCACCGATCGCAGGTGTTACCGGTAAGTCTTTGCTACCGGCTATGGAGAGTGAACCAGTTAAATGACCCCCTGATGTTTACTTTTAAATTTGTAAATCCGGATCTAAGACTCAATTGCTTAAAACCTGACTTTTCAGCAACATAAAACTTGAAGCAAAACATCATGTGCAAGTATGGCTGTTGAATAGCAAAACTTAGTTTTTATTTCTCCCAGAAACATGACAGAATTGTCACCTGTGTGGTTCAAGTACATCATTTACTTAGACAAAGGGACTAATGAATTAATTGAACCATTTGCTTCCATTTAGCTTCCATTGTTTGGTCTTACCTTTAGATAAAGCAATATACATACACTCATGGGCTGTTATTTATCATTAGGCAGCTTCTTGGGACAGTTCTATGTTTATTTTAAGAGCTCCACTGCCCATCAGATTCAATAAAGTGACTATGGCCCTTTAATAAATGTTCTTATGCTCTACTTGCTGTCTGGGATTTTTTTTTCCAAAAGTTATGAATCAGGCTTTGCACAGTATTGCATTCGCAGTGGTTCTGAATAGTGAAGTGGCGAAAATAGTCTGCAAAAAAACTCACAACTTTTTTGAAACATACTAATTGATAAATATCCACCTGATATTTTATATTTCATTATATGATTTACCCAATTTGACCAAACACTGTGTGAAAATGACAAGTTTTATTTGAAAAATTACATAACAAATCTGTTTGGATTTCATTCAAGGTCAGTGTAGAAAACATTTTCCCAACAGAAATGAAAAGAACAATTATTTTTAACTTAGACTGAACCTTATTCTCATTTAATTAAGCTTAGATATGTTTTATATTCTAAAACATACCGTATTTTCCGGGCCATTATGCGCACCGGAATATAAGGCGCATCAGTTCCGATGCGCCTTATATATGTAATAATTCCATAATAGGCGCATCGGACTATAAGGCGCAGGGTCCGGGGGGCGGGGCGGAGAGGTCCGGGGGCGGAGCGGGAGAAAGAGAACGCGAACGCCGCGACGAAGACGAGGGACCGACGAGACCCGACGGACACGGCGAGCGGGGAAGGTGAGCGGGGAAGGTGAGGGGGAAGTGGAGGAGGGCAGCGGACCATAATTACATAGGTCCCCGCTACGGAGACAGCAGATCTCCAGCGGGAACTGCAGAACGAAGCGGAGAAGTTGTTCGTGCCGCGTGGTCTGCAGTTCCCGCTGGAAGATGCTGTGTCTCTGGTCTCCGGTCTCCGGTAGCGGGGGACTATGTAAGTATGCTCGCTGCCCTGCGCCATACATAGGCGCACCGGACTATAATGCGCACTTTGGGTTTCCAAGGAAACCAAGGCTTTTATTTTCAGTGCCGCCTTAAGTTCCGGACAATACGGTACTTTTATTATTATCATACTTCCTATTATGTTTACAGAATTTTATAAGAAAGAATTCGGCATCTTCTGCAAGGGCTTAGCCCTGGTTCATTTCAGCGACAATATTTTCTTTACAATGACGGGTCATTTTAACCTTTTTTACAAGGTGCTCAACATTTATTCCTTTTATATGGTGCAGTAAAATATTTCTGAATCTACTTTCTTAATGTAAAAATCTTAAAGTAAAGAGCATTTGCATAACCCAATAAATAACTTTCCTCTCACCCCCAGCTGAGATGTTCATACGCTAATGTGCACTGTACCGCCCCTCAGTGAGGTCCATTTTGTAAGTGAATTGTTATAATAACTCTGCACAAAAAATGGTTACAATGATGCAACTATCTTCAATCATCTGGTACTCCATTATCACCCCATACTAAATTTGGGAGTACTATGCTTAAAATCAGGAGGTGGGTTTGTGATCTGACCAAGATGAGTTTTAGCCTTGAGGTTTGAGAGACATGTGGAATAATTCTCCTTGACCCTATCCTGATAAGTTATGTCCAAATTATTTAAAAAATATATAATTTCCTTTGTCACAACTTTCAATGACTTTGTTCCACTTTTGGCAGGGACCAGTTTTTTTATTTGGCATTTTAATGGGTCTTCCGTTTATCCTATGCATAGGACATATTAGTTTGAAAGTTGAGAACTGACTTTTTCCATAAACAAACTCTACACTAAGTACTTTGAGCTCCATGCCCCCCTGAAGTAGGCACACATCAGGCCAAGTTTTTTATGACATATCTATGCCTGGTTCCTAAAGAGTAATTAGGATTTTCAAATTAGCATTGAACTAGAAAAGGTGGACTACAATCAATAAAAGATTTTATAATTTCTATACTATAACCAAAGGGGGTAATTAGAATTTTTTATTATTTATTTATAACATACCTAGGGAGTAATTAGGATTTTCAAATTAGCATTGAACTAGAAAAGGTGGACTACAATCAATAAAAGATTTTATAATTTCTATACTATAACCAAAGGGGGTAATTAGAATTTTTTATTATTTATTTATAACATACCTAGGAGTCCCTATTAGACTCCAGGTTGTCGTGGCAACCGATTGGTGCCCACCAATGACATTACAGGGGACACTGATCTACATTCCAAGATGACAATGCCCTGCAGCACTGTTAGCTGTCACACTTAACAGGTGAACTGCTGCAATTGGTGGCAGCACTAACCATGGCATTTAAAGGGAACCTACCACCACGAATCTACCTATAAAGGTAGATCAGGTGGTAGGTGGATCAATAGGACGTGAGGATAGCCCTTTTAAGGGCTAATCCTCACACCCACACACGGTTTCAATAACTTTTACTATCTTTATATCCAAATTTCCTTATGCGGCTACTGGGGCGTGGAGTAGGCGCTTCTGAGGCTACACCGGGCGGCTACTACACACCCCGGTAGCCTCTTTTCTCCTCCTACCGAAAATCTTTGGCGCGCAGCTACGAGGAGCTGCGCGCCCTCGTCCGATGAATCTGCTGTCTGCGCATGCACAAAACAGCAGGCCCGTGTGCCTGTGCAGCTCCGGCTTCGGAGCAGTGACCGCGCAGGCGCAGGTCTGCTGTTCTGCGCATGTGCAGACAGCAGATTCGTCGGACGGGGGCGCGCAGCTCCTCGTAGCTGCGCACCGAACACAGATTCATCGGAGAGGGGCTCGAGCTCCTCGTAGCTGCGCCGCCCGAAGATTTTCGGTAGGAGTAGAAAAGAGGCTACCGGGCTGGAGTAGCCGCCGGTGTAGCTCAGAAGCGCTATCCACGCCCCAGTAGCCGCATAAGGAAATTTGGATATAAAGATAATAAAAGTTATCGAAACCGTGTGTGGATGTGAGGATTAGCCCTTAAAAGAGCTATCCTCACGTCCTATTGATCCACCTACCACCCGATCTACCTTTATAGGTATTTTCGTGGTGGTAGGTTCCCTTTAAATGCCATGGTAGTGCTGCCACCCATTGCCGCAGTCACCTGTTAAGTGTGACAGCTAACAGTGCTGCAGGGCATGTCATCTGGAATGTAGATCAGTGCCCCTGTAATGTCATGGTGGGCACCAATTGGTTGCCACGACAACCTGGGTCTCATAGGGACTCCTAGGTATGTTATAAATAATAATAAAAAATTCTAATTACCCCCTTGGGTTATAGTATAGAAATTATAAAATCTTTATTGATTGTAGTCCACCTTTTCTAGTTCAATGCTAATTTGAAAATCCTAATTACTCGTAGGAACCAGGCATAGATATGTCATAAAAAAACTTGGCTGATGTGTGCCTACTTCAGGGGGGCATGGAGCTCAAAGTACTTAGTGTAGAGTTTGTTTATGGAAAAGTCAGTTCTCAACTTTCAAACTATATGTCTATGCATAGATAAACGGAAGACCCATTAAATGCCAAATAAAAAACTGGTCCCTGCCAAAAGTGGAACAAAGACATTGAAGTTGTGACAAAGGAAATTATATTTTTTTAAATAATTTGGACATAACTTATCAGGATAGGGTCAGGAGAATTATTCCACATGTCTCTAAACCTCAAGGTAAAACTCATCTTGGTCAGATCACAAACCCACCTCCTGATTTTAAGCATAGTACTCCCAAATTTAGTAGGGGTGATAATGGAGGACCAGATGTTGAAGTAGTTGCATCATTGTAACCATTTTCTGTGCAGAGTTATTATAACAATTCTTACAAAATGGACCTCATTAGGGCGGTACAGTGCACATTAGCGTATGAAATCTCTCAGTGATGTCACGAGCTGGGGGTGAGAGGAAAATATTTATTGGGTTATGCAAATGCTCTTTACTTTAAGATTTTTACCTTAAGAAAGTAAATCAGAAAATTTTACTGCACCATATAAAAGAAATAAATGTTGAGCACTTGTAAAAAAGGTTAAAATGACCCGTCATTGTAAAGAAAATATGTCGCTGAAATGAACCAGGGCTAAGCCCTTGCAGAAGAGCCGATTCTTTCTTATAAAATTCTGTAAACATAATAGGAAGTATGATAATATATAAAAGTACCGTATTGTCGGATATAAGGCGCACATAAAGCCTGGATTTCCTTGGAAACCAAAGTGCGCATTATAGTCGGTGCGCCTATGTATGGCGCAGGGAGCAGGACCATACTTACATAGTCCCCGCTACCGGAGACGGAGACCAGAGACAGCAGATCTCCAGGGAACTGCAGACCACGCGGCACGACAACTTCTGCCGCGTCGGTCTGCAGTTCCCGCTGGAGATCTGGTCTCCGGTAGCGGGGACCTATGTAAGTATGGTCCGCTGCCCTCCTCCACCTCCCCCTCACCTTCCCCGCTCACCTTCCCCGCGTCGCCGCGTCTCGTCGGGTCTCGTCGGGTCTCGTCTTCGTCTCGGCGTCGCGTCTCTTCTCCGCTCCGCCCCCGGACCTCCGCCAGCCCCCGGACCCTGCGCTTTATAGTCCGATGCGCCTATATGGAATTATTACATATATAAGGCGCACGGACGATGCGCCTTATATTCCGGTGCGCATAATGGCCCGGAAATACGGTATGTTTTTAGAAGATAAAACATATCTAAGCTTAATTAAATGAGAATAAGGTTCAGTCTAAGTTAAAAATAATTGTCTTTTCATTTTCTGTTGGGAAAATGTTTCTACACTGACCTTGAATGAAATCCAAACAGATTTGTTATGTAATTTTTCAAATAAAACTTGTCATTTTCACACAGTGTTTGGTCAAATGGGTAAATCATATAATGAAATATAAAATATCAGGTGGATATTTATCAATTAGTATGTTCAAAAAAAGTGTGAGTTTTTTTGCAGACTTTTTCGCCACTTCACATTCAGAACCACTGCGAATGCAATACTGTGCAAGCCTGCTTCAATACTTTTGGAAAAAAAATCCCATGGGATTTTTTTTTCCAAAAGTATGAATAGGCTTTGCACAGTATTGCATTCGCCAGTGGTTCTGAATAGTGATAGTGCGAAAAGAGTCTGCAAAAAAACTCAAACTTTTTGAAACATACTAATTGATAAATATCCACCTGATATTTTATATTTCATTATATGATTTACCCATTTGACCAAACACTGTGTGAAAATGAAAAGTTTTATTTGAAAAATTACATAACAAATCTGTTTGGATTTCTTCAAGGTCAGTGTAGAAAACATTTTCCCAACAGAGAAATGAAAAGAACAATTTTTTAACTTAGACTTGAAACCTTATTCTCATTTAATTAAGCTTAGATATGTTTTTATTCTAAAACATACCGTATTTTCCGGGCCATTATGCGCACCGGAATATAAGGCGCATCAGTCCGATGCGCCTTATATATGTAATAATTCCATAAAGGCGCATCGGACTATAAGGCGCAGGGTCCGGGGGGCGGGGCCGGAGAAGTCCGGGGGCGGAGCGGGAGAAAGAGAGCGAGACGCCGCGCGAAGACGAGGGACCGACGAGACCCGACGGACACGGCGAGCGGGGAAGGTGAGCGGGGAAGGTGCAGGGGGAAGTGGAGGAGGGCAGCGACCATAATACATAGGTCCCCGTACGGAGACAGCAGATCTCCAGCGGGAACTGCAGAACGAGCGGCAGAAGTTGTTCGTGCCGCGTGGTCTGCAGTTCCCGCTGGAACATGCTGGTCTCTGGTCTCCGGTCTCCGGTAGCAGGGGGACTATGTAAGTATGGTCTCGCTGCCCTGCGCCATACATAGGCGCACCGGACTATAATGCGCACTTTGGGTTTCAAGGAAACCAAGGCTTTTATGTGCGCCTTATAGTCCGGACAATACGGTACTTTTATTATTATCATACTTCCTATTATGTTTACAGATTTTATAAGAAAGAATTCGGCATCTTCTGCAAGGGCTAGCCCTGGTTCATTTCAGCGACATATTTCTTTACAATGACGGGTCATTTAACCTTTTTATCAAGGTGCTCAACATTTATTTCTTTTATATGGTGCAGTAAAAATTCTGATTTACTTTCTTAATGTAAAAATCTTAAGTAAAGAGCATTTGCATAACCCAAAAATAATTTTCCTCTCACCCCCAGCTCGTGACATCACTGAGAGATGTTCATACGCTAATGTGCACTGTACGCCCCTAAGTGAGGTCCATTTTGTAAGTGAATTGTTATAATAACTCTGCACAGAAAATGGTTACAATGATGCAACATCTTCAATCATCTGGTACTCCATTATCACCCCATACTAAATTTGGGAAGTACTATGCTTAAAATCAGGAGGTGGGTTGTGATCTGACCAAGATGAGTTTTAGCCTTGAGGTTTGAGAGACATGTGGAATAATTCTCCTTGACCTATCCTGTAAGTTATGTCCAAATTATTTAAAAAAATATTAATTTCCTTGTCACAACTTTCAATGTCTTTGTTCCACTTTGGCAGGGACCAGTTTTTTTATTTGGCATTTTAATGGGTCTTCCGTTATCCTATGCATAGGACATATTAGTTTGAAAGTTGAGAACTGACTTTTTCCCTAAACAAACTCTACACTAAGTACTTTGAGCTCCATGCCCCCCTGAAGTAGGCACAACAGGCCAAGTTTTTTATGACATATCTATGCCTGGTTCTAAAGAGTAATAGGATTTTCAAATTAGCATTGAACTAGAAAAGTGACTACAATCAATAAGATTTTATAATTTCTATACTATAACCCAAGGGTGGTAATTAGAATTTTTTATATTTATTTATAACATACCTAGGAGTCCCTATGAGACTCCAGGGTGTGTGGCAACCAATTGGTGCCCACAATGACATTACAGGGGGCACTGATCTACATTCCAGATGACAATGCCTGCAGCACTGTTAGCTGTCACACTTAACAGGTGAACTGCTTGCAATTGGTGGCAGCACTAACCATGGCATTTAAAGGGAACCTACCACCACAAATCTACCTATAAAGGTAGATCGGGTGGTAGGTGGATCAATAGGACGTGAGGATAGCTCTTTTAAGGGCAATCCTCACATCCACACACGGTTTCAATAACTTTTATTATCTTTATATCCAAAATTTCCTTATGCGGCTACTGGGCGTGGGGTAGGCGCTTCTGAGGCTACACGGGCGGCTACTCCACGCCCGGTAGCCTCTTTTCTACTCCTACCGAAAATTTCGGCGCGCAGCTACGAGGAGCTGCGGAGACCTCGTCCGATGAATCTGGTTCTGGCATGTGCAAAACAGCAGGCCCGTGCTGTGCAGCTCCGGCTTTGGGCAGTGACCGCGAGGCGCGGGTCTGCTGTTTGCGCATGTGCAGACAGCAGATTCGTCGGGACAGGGGCGCGCAGCTCCTCGTAGCTGCGCACCGAAAGATTTCGGAGGAGGAGAAAGAGGCTACCGGGGCGTGGAGTAGCCGCCCTGTGTAACCTCAGATGCGGCTACTCCACGCCCAGTAGCCGCATAAGAAAATTTGAATATAAAGATAAGAAAAGTTATCGAAACGTGTGTGGAAGTGAGGATTAGCCCAAAGGGCTATCCTCACGTCCTATTGATCCACCTACCACCCGATCTACCTTTATAGGTAGATTTGTGGTGGTAGGTGCCCTTTAAAAGCAGGTATCAACTGTTTAGTACAGCCGATGCCCAACATGTATGGAGAGAGCTCAGCCTTTGAGGTCTCTCCATATTCCTGCTACCTTACCACAATGTAGTAAACTGTTGTGGTGTGTGCATGATTTAATCTAACACCCACTGTTTACTCTTTCCCTAAATTCTATACATATAGACAGGGGCCAGTGACAGCTCATATATAGAGTTATTTATTTATTGGATACCTTATAGAGAATGGCTGGTCCATTACACAAGCACATTACTGTGTCACTCTTCTTCTTCATGGATTGTTATTCCTTGAAAGCAGGGTCATCATTCTATTAGCATGTGATGTTATCTGATCTTAGTTTTTGTTGCACTTTTCTAATCAAGATTGAAATGAATAAAGGATATAATGATATGATGATATCTAAATATATATTCTCAATACAGTTAAGATGTCATCATGTCATTATATATTGTATTTATTCTTGCCTTTTTGCATATTTTATCAACATTTGCTTGTAATGAATATTTGTTTATATTGACCGGAACCTTCAACATATGCTCCTCCTTTGGTGTCGGAGGAACGCCCCAGACCGATGCTTTCTGGTCATTATTGTTTGTATATATACACAGAAGGGTAGCATAAACAGACTAGCTATGAATAAGGGCATTTGATTTACTTTTGCACTTAATGCATCAGCTGTTAGTAGCGATGTCGCTACATTTTAATATGTTTAAACAATTTTTTTAAGAACTGAGACCCAAAATCTTTTTAAGCCATCTACTGTTTTTTCCACGATCAAGGCAGTCCAGGTCTTGAGACTTGATTGACTCGATGGGATTCAGCTGTATAGACAAATGGCTAAGCTGCGAAGAGGGAACTTCTACAAAAAGTTTTTTCACCATAAGAATGATAATAACCCCCTATTATATTTTTGAGACATTGAGTTTCCCATCTTTTATGAACTAAAATGCACGGCATGAGGAGTTGTAATTTGTAATTTGGTAGCTAAAGGAAATCTACACCAGGATGAAGGATTGGAAACCAAGGACACTTAATCTGCTGTGTGTCCCTTTTGGCAAGATCCACTCTCTTTTAAGCTTATATGTCCTTGTATTATTTTTTAACAGCTTAAAGAAATTATGCAAATAGCCAAGGACACCAAGGCTCAATTAACGTCTATGAAGCCCTGAGAGCCCTAAGGTCCATTTGCATAATTTAAAAGCCGTCGCTTTTAGTAAAAACAAGGGCATAAGAAGCTTGGTTTACAATCATTGATCCAGGTGGTAGATTTCCTTAACCACAAGATATAATAGATGAAAATGATTTATGAACTGGTGGAAAATAAAGGAATCTATTTTACATTCTCTCTTTGCAACACAGTTGCTGTTGTTTCCTGAAATACACATTCCTGAAAGCACTTATGTATTTTGAGATGATTAAATATTAAAAACACACATTTGTTTTTCAAAATTTTTTTTTATTCTGTACATGTTTTAATGCTATAAAAATCCAATGTCAAATATGTATCATATAAACTAATATAGCAAAACAAACAATTCCAATTTGAAAAAACTCATCAATCAAACCTAGAGCAGAATCCCTGAAGTTTTTTTTTGAAGATAAAAAAGGTAAAAGGTAATAAAGGTTAAAATAATGTCCCAGTTGTTAGAAGATTATACCTAATGGTGAAGTTAGTTATACATAAAGAAGGCAAGAGTGAAACACAGATTGACAATGTTGCCAGAGTAAAAGGAATATATACAAAGAAAACATATATAGAAGTATAATCACAGACATTTCTAAAACTTTTTTTAGGGATATTACAGTACATAAAACTTGCTTACATTATATATGAGATATGCTTTATAATCATTATATGAGGTATTTTCTGAAACATGTAGGTATAAGATGATCAATCTTAGAGATGATCGGGATAACATTAGTTATATGAGTGTGTTAAAAAAAGATCATACATTTTATGCTATCCCAAGATACATTTTGGAGCAATGGGAAGTACCTCTTTCTGTAGTCTGCAGTTAACTGGGCTTTGAGAAGAAGAAAGTGCCCCCTCTTACTGCTGCTTTATAAGTGGGAAGTACTGAGCCTGGGTGTGATTTAATTTACATGCCAAAACAAACCATAGCACGAACACCAATGAGAGAAGTCATTGTGATTATTTACCAAGCATTCCTAAAGGCTATATACAAACATTTCTTACTAAACCATCTGCATGTAAAAAGGTTAAGTTTTGTAAATAAACCAAAATAAAAAAATTTCTACTTTGTGTATACACTCTTAAAGAGAGCCTTTGTATTTTCAAAGTAAAGACAAGCTATTTTTATACCTTGTTTAAAGTGATCCACAATAATTTAAATATGTATATAAAGGAAGAATGGAGTATTCATACATATATGGTTTATTATATATGGCTATGGGATCACTTTAAACCTACATACTACATGGTGTAAAATACTATAGTTACTAGTATGTAGAAAATAAATTCACATGAAAAGCAATGGATTGGTTGTTTCTTGGCCAATTTTTTCATGGAAGTTCCTGGACTGTCATAAAGCACAAGGAAACTTGCCTAAAATGTTTATTTTTCAAGATATGAGAATACTAACTAGAACAAAGAGTATATAAATATATACATATATATCCATCAGTGCCATCTGACATATCCTCAATTGTTTCCTCTTTACCAAATATGTACTATCTTGCTATATTAGAATCAATATTAAACCACAAAACTACTTTAGGCTGATTGTAAAATCCTTGTACTTGCTATGTTGTGCAAACAGCGTCCATTAATAAAAGACTACAATTCGGTATAACTTCTAAAATGGAGCATAAATAAATACATTTTTTGGTAAGTATATATCATCTCCTAGTTAAATATTCCAAGTGCTCTCCATACTCCTATTCAGTCATTTGGAAGACACGGTCATATTGTGAATGGACATTGTTCAGAGTAAAATCTACTAAACGCCCAGCACCACTTATAAAGGTTTATGAAATAAGAGAACAGAAATGAATCTGCTTGAGAATCTTAAAAGTAAGTAATTCATACAGTGTTAATCAATCTACCTTCATAATGTAGCTTATGTAGCAGTGTCTAAAGTGTCGAATGCTTATCAAAAACATATAACATATTAGTAATATGATTATTGGGCTTTTTGTATACTTTGTAGGTTTTGAAAAGTTTGGTATTTGTAAATGAGCTCTCACTGGGGTATACTCCTCTAAAATTATGAGCATTCTTTTATAAGACTTAAACCATTAGCAGACCTTTCTGATTAAAACATTTTGCTTTATTTTTTTCTGAAAATTTAATTACAATGGAGGGAATTACTTTCATAGGTGCATTGTGAAATAAATATGTGTACGTGCAATCACCAGTAGGGGAGGCAAACAAAAAAGTTATGCACACTGGACAATTTAGCTCATAAAAATGGGTCACCATAATTAATATACCAGACACACCCATTAAAGATAATAAGGGTCCCATAGGATCAGCTGTCATCATCAGTAGACAGATTCGTCTTTACAGTTTATTCTGTTGAATGGAGGGACAGATGAATAGAGAAACTATGCAGATGGGAACTAAGCCTATTATGTTAGACATTATGTTAGAGTCCTGTGCTACAATAAACATATGTCTGACGCTGGTAACAATATCAATCAATATAATCAGCTTATAATCAGCTGAAAATAATAGTGATAAAAGGCGAACATTTGTTATAAGGATTTCATGTCATGAGATATTTTGGTATGTAACTGTTGCATAACTGATTGTACTATAGCCTGGGGCTAAAACTGTGTAAATAGCAGTGACTTTTACAATACCTTGCATAAATCAATAGTGTGGACCAAATAAAAGAAAAATTTGGGTCCATTTACTAAGGACAGTGCAGTGTTGCAATATGTGCAGTTACCCCCGTGTAGTGTGTAGAGGGCGCCAGATTCAGGATTTCTGGTGCACGTTCTTCGTGAATCTGGCGCCCGCATGCCCTGACAGAGTCCACCACTTTTTTATGGTTCATCCTACCATGCGCTTACAACACAATTCTGTAAACTTTGCATGTTAAATGTGCCGCATGGTCGACTGAGCGCTGGAATGCCCCCTATGTGTTGCATGAAGATTAGTGGCGCATCGTGCCGGAAATGTGTCCAGACACTTGTTAAATACTTGTACAAGCAGTACAAGCTTAGTAAATGTCGGCCAGTGTAACCTATTTTATAATAGCAAATGGTTTCATTTTCCACTATCTGGCTCTCAACCTTATTTGATTTCTCTCTGAAATCTCATCTGAATTTGTACTCTTGCTAGCTGGACCGACAGAAGATCATAATGGATGATTATAGAAAAATGTAAGAGTAAATAGAAGCTGAATAGGAACATTTGGGGAGATGTACTGTATTAATGTGTCGGTTTTTAAACCAGTACAGAGTAGAACTAGACAGTTCTCTACTGCGCCAGATTAATCCCTCGGTTTGTTGCTGGATGATTAATCTGGTGCAGTATAAGACTGGCAAATCATACTTTGCACCTACTATTAAGTGCAAAGTATTGGTATTGGTTAAGTTTGCTGCGCTACAATTTTGAATTTTCTGTTTTCTGATGAGGCCATGTCCCCTTTTACTGTGGCAATGCCCCTTCTATGGACAAGTCAGAAAACTGCCTAAAAATTGTCTAAAACCCTCAATAAATGTGGCACACAGCATTTTAGATGCAAATTACTCCAGTATTCTTGTGCAGACAGATAGATTCACCTCCCTTCTGTATATCCACCTTCCACAAATGAAGACTACATAAAGTAGTGTCCTGTATTGTTCCTCATGCTTTCATACGGACTATTGATTTCTGCAAAGTTTGTTGAAAGTTTAGGTGAAATTGAAGCTATAGAACCCTATTAGTATTTAGTGCTATGTATGCTGATGAAATATAGAAAATATAGTAATGCAAGCCACATAGTGTCAAAATATGGCATAACATTTATGATGATGGTTCTGAAAACTAGAGGAAGGAAGTGCCCCTAGAAGAATGGAGGTGTCATGACTGATTCTTCTCCTGTATTGAAAGTTATAGTATACAAATCATTTTTTGACGATATCTATTACCTAAACAAGTTATCTTCTTTTATCTAAAATTTAAAGGACATTACCATCACAAATACCTGATGGTAGATCTTATACACACTCCCCATCCCATAAGGATCTGCAGAGTGCCTATTAGTTTTCCTTATTTTAGTAATTATTCATGGCTCTCCGCTAGGGGCTCGTCCTACACAGCGATCAGAGAACTAGTGATGTCACCGGCTCTCTCTGCAATTCCCACACTATGGGCGATCACAGCATTACATCTATACACACAACCGTTCTCTGACCGGAGTAAATTGTCATGAATTTATTAAGAATTGTATATGTTAAGAAATTTTCTTATATTTCTAAACTGAAAATGTGTACAACTTTCTGTCTTTCTACTTGATAGACATGTCAGACATTTCTGGTCAAGCCCTCTTTTGGTTTTGCTTGCCACCTTTAAAGGGGACCAAGAAAGAAAAAAGTGATAAATTTGGCATTTACCAAAATGTCCAGTTTGTTGAAGTCCAAGAAGTAATATAAAGATAACTGATAACTCCCCATTTCAGTGTTAATTTAGTCATGGCACAGTAGGTTCACCAGTGTCCTCCAGAAATAACAACATCTATAATTTAGCAGTATTTTCCCTTTGATTTGCGGAAAACAACTACTTGATTATAAGACTTCTAATAATACAAACACTTACATATATTAATGCATAAATAATAAACCCTAGTATAAAAAGAGTTTTCTATTCCACAGATTTGTACCAGCAACAGTCTTTGGATTGATCAAGCACTTTGCCTCTAGTCATCCACACTGGCTTCCAGATAAAGAAAATTTAGAGCGTTCATAAGGTTAATGGTGTTTGGAGGAAGATGGGTTGTGGATCCAGTCGAATATAATAAGTGACATGCTGCCAATCATAATATGAAACCAACCACGAGGAAAATAAAGGCCTGTAAGATCAAACACATGAGTGTTCTATTAATAGATCATTTTCATCATTTTCTCCTGGTATATAATGCTTGCCACCTACTCATAACATACAACAATGGGCCACATGATCACTCGTTTTTCATTCAGGCTTAACGCTAAGTTAGACGCCGCAGCAAAACTAACCAGCCTTCCTCATTTCTAGCAATCCAGATTTTCTGCTGCGCCTAATGATATTCATCACTTGCAACGTTTCATTTAGGTGCAAAAACAGGCGCAAAAATACTCCAGCATGAAGGTGGCGTAAACTGAGAAGTGACACTGAGCCCCTTTGCAGAACAGCTCATTTCTGCAGCAAAGCTCAACCAGACACTAGAACAGATAATACAGATATTAGATACACTGCGGACAGGAGCTGCTGACTTATATTACAGTTCATCACCTTCTATTTACAAAACATTTTGCAAATCCTGAGCTCAATGCAAGAGCTGAAAACTTTGCAGAATGTTGCAGATAGTACAGACAAGTGTCCCCCATGTAATTCTGCATAGTATACCAGTGTGTCCGAGGGGGATACTGTTGCAGAATTACAGGGGTGCAGCAGGAGACCAGCACTGAGGATTCCCCTCCAGGAGAAGCACTGCTGAGGAGGGTCACTGGGTGCAGGGTGTCAACACACTGGGTGCTGTGTTATCTTCATTCTGGGATGTGGGAGAAGCAGAGAGGAGCTTGTAGCCGGATCACATGTAAGGGCTGAATCTAACATTACTCTAAACTGCACCCAAAATTGCGCCTAAACTGTGTTAAAGTAAGTGATAATAAGAGGCAGGAAATTAACTTATCACAGATGGTTGGAGCTTGTGATAATTCTGGAAAACAGTGCGCCAGAATTTAGGCGCAACTACTACACTTATGTTAAAGATATTACACTGGACTCAGACGCCATCTTACATACTGTCGGACATTTAAAGATTCAGTATCCATTTCACATAAATTTGTGTACTGATAACTGAAGTTTGGGTTTCATTTTCAGCAAGCAAACAAAGACTTAGTGTTCGCTAGCACCACCTAGTGGAAGGTATCTAGGTGAACACCTGGGAAGTTTCAGTATTTGCATGTAGCCAAAGTATTAGACTCCTTTGTGTGAAGTTATCAAATAGTATTACATTTCCTGGGTGAGAACACCCAATTATAGTGCTGCTTTCCTAATAAACGCCCTTATGTAAAGTACCTTATGATTTTCTATAAATGTCGGTACCTCAATAAATTTATCAGTCTTGTTGCTAACTTCCTGCAAGGACAGGTCTGGTTTTTCTTCAAGTTAGTCAAATTCCAGCGCTGGACACAGACTCATTTAATTTGAAAGTCACCTTACAATGATTAGGGGTTTGAGCCCAGATATAAATCTATAAGAAATGGCGTCACCTGGTTGGGATACTTTTTTGGGCATCTAGCCATCGGGTGACCTCCGCAAGAGTCCAGGCGGCCAGTGACCAGAACTGACAATGAGCGCTCGTCGGGGTAAGTCAAGTCTATTTCTGTCACCTGACTGTAGTTCTGTTTCACTGGCTGAAAGGGACTGGGTAAGGTCATCTCCTTGTGTGATATTATGTACTTTGCCTTACATGTCCTATATAATAGTATGTGCTCGATGATTTCGGCAAAGGATCACTTGTACGGTGACGACAAGCAGAGACTGGACGTGACAATGTATGTTGTAGAAAAAAGGTCTGCAGTGCCCTCTTGTGAATGTTGATGTAGTTCAGAAAGTTTGTGATGGTGGAGATTTTCGTTCATGTAAGCGCGGATAGAACTGGAAGTTTGCAGAGACAAATTTGGCCAAATTTACGTATCGTTCCTTCGGGATTGATGCGGCCCCGTGATGCGGAAAATACAGTAGAGGCAGGAAGGACACTGACAGGAATTTTACAGTTGAGGGTTCTCCTTGATTTCTGAAATATTGTGTGAAGGTCTCTAATTTGTACTTACTGATAGTTAGCGGGGTAGTCTGGAGCTGTAGTACGGAGGATATCTATAGCCTTTGAACAAAATCAAGGTATTCCACAGATTCCACAAAAGGGGAGTGAGCAAAGTAAGACTGTAGCTGGACACTGCCAGACCTAAAAGGCGACTGACATAGTGTCACACAGGAAAGGTAAAGAGTGGGTAAAAGGAAGTTATGAGGTATTGAAGTTTTTGTGTATGTTAGATGATCCCCTGAGTGTGCAAAGGTGGGAGACAGCACTTGATGAAAATGGTGGCTGGCTCAAAGACAAAAGTGGCACACCCAGGCAGAAGGTTGTTTTGATGTAAGTAGAGAGTTAATGACAAAGGAAAGTGGATGGGGTTGATTACTGGAGACTTAGACCAGTGACTACGGACGGACGGACCAGGGCAGAGGGACAGGAATCCTAGAGAGTGCTCATTAAAAAAAAAAAAAAAAAATCTTTTGGAATGCAACCAGCACCCTCTTAGACTCCACCCCCGTATCTGGGGGGTTAGAGAAGATGACACGCCCTACCATCTTTTAGTGGTGGCCATCTTAAGACAGTATATTCTTTTCAAGTCCCTGAAAGTTAATTGCCTATAACTCTACACTGTAGGCTGGTTGTAGGATAGCAGCCGAGTCACCCTTGAGGCGTCCTGGCGGACGTTTGAAATATAAATAAAATGCCGGCAGGTGAATATTTTCACCAATTTCAAACATTTGCTAAGAGTCTTGAGTGTGCAACGCTGTTTGTTTGTTTATTTTATTTTAAAACTTATTTGATTCTGACAATTGCAGAAAAATTACTAGAAAAAGTGTTGCAGTCTCTGGTACCTGCTTTCTGGAGTTGAAAGAGTTAATCAGGGGGAGATCTCTGTGCAGCTGGGCTTTGTCTGAGCTGCCTTATCTATGTCTGTGAGAAGTGGCCTTGAAGCACACAGAAAGCATCTGTGTTGAGTGGGGGAAACAGAGCTGACAATCTAAAAGACGTAAAGGAATTTGCTTGTGATAAGAATACAAAGAGACACACTCTAGGAAACATAGACGGCCCCAACAGGGCGGGACAAGGGAGGTGGTAACGGACAAGGATGTCAGCGAGAACAGTCCCCCTCTTCTGAAAGCCCCCCCAAATAGAGTTAGTGCATTTCATTGTAGAACTCTTCCCTGTTGGGAAATGTTCTCCTCTCTGCGCCCCTACATGAGGATTACCAGGACCTGTTTTCCTTTACCAGTGTAGTATTCCAGTATACCTGATGCAGATTCCCACAAGGGGGGTAAAACTCCCCCAGCCAGTGCTCCATACTACACGGCCCTATAGGGAGTAGACTGGCAGACTAGCCCCTTACTGGATGTTCTCCTTTTCAGTATGCGGATGACCCACTGTTGTTGTTTGCCAGGATGCATTTATTGACCTTATGTGTTTTCTGTTCCAGAAGGGTTGCAAAGTTTCCTGAGACAAACTCCAGTACTGCCAGGAGAAGGTGGTCTTCCTAGGCCACTGCTTCTCAGCCACAGGCAGATACCTGACAGAGGAAAGAAAGCTGGCAGTCCAGAATGTGCCCCTGCCCTGAGGCCCTAAGGCTCTCCACATGTTTCTAGGACTGGCCAGCTCCTACAGGCCTGGGATAAGGTCTGCTGCCCCCAGCCCAATGCTGCCCCTTTCTGACTGCATTGCCTCTTCCCCATTTGCCCATAGTCAAGAGGCAATTGATGCATTCTATAGCCTTAAGGTGGCAAATCCTGTGTGCCCCGGCCCTAGGCACATCCCACTGGATCAAACTTTTGTTTTATTTTGCACTGAGTATCTAGGCCACGCCACAGGTGTCGAGTCCAGGAATGTGGTGGCCTCCCCAGTGGCCCACTATTAGACCCGGTTAGACTCAGTCATGAGGGGAGCCCCTCATGTGTCAGTAGCTGCTGAGCAAGGCCAGTGAGTTGATCCCAGACCCTAGATCACTCAGTTACAGTGCAAACCCCACATACCTTGCACAGTGTCCTCACCCAAGTACAGCCCAAGCATCTGAGCAAAGGCTCCAGTGTGCACTCCTGATGCCCCAGGATACACTGATAAGGTGCACAGCTCTGAATCCTTCATTCTATCGCCAGTCTTCCAGGATTCAGAGAGGGGGGGAGAGAAGGGTGATTAACAGATGTTGAGTTTTTTCTCATAGATGGCTCCAGGTCTGCAGGAGAAGACAGACGGTTCTACACTGGATATACAGTGGTCAGTGGCGCACATGAGGTAGTACAAGCAGAACCACTCCCTCCACACAGGTCAGCGCAGGAGGTGAAGTGACGGCACTCAGGGAAGCGCTACAGCTGGTGGAAGGTAAAAGGGCAAACATCTATACTCAAGGTATAGTCCTGGGGTCTAAACACGACTATGAACCCATATGGAAGGCTAGAGATTACCTCACCTCTGCAGGGACCCCCTTTAAGCATGGCAAGCTGGTTAAAGAGCTCATGGATGCTCTCTTACTTCCACAAGAGGTGGGGATAATAAAAGTAAAAGCACACACAATTTGGTAACTCCACAAGCCAAGGGCAAGTATGTGGCTGACGGGATGGCGAAGGCAGCTGCACAGATGGAGCCCAGAGACTGTCCTGAAGTCTCAGCTGTGAGTTCTGAGCTAAAAGTTTGATCCACAGGTGGCCCGAGAGTCATCGGAAGTGAAGGGAGTGTGGAGGAAAGCTGGAGCCCAGATGCCTATGGGACCTGGATGCTGGGAGAGAGGGTGTGCCTGCCCAGAGCCCTGCACCCGACAGTAAGTCAAGTAACCCACGGACACATACACATCCAAAATGGCCATGCTAGTGCTCATAAACCGCAAGTGGTTTGCCCCGGGCGTTACTACCCCTGTCACTAGATTAGTGAAAGCCTGTATAGTCTGTGCCCGCCACAACCCGGGTAAGGTGGTAAAGACCCCACGGAAGGCGACACCCAAGCTGCTGTATCCCTTCCAGAGACTGCAGATGGATTTTATCCGGCTACCAAAAAGTGGTACGTAGGAATACGTGCCTGTGTGCATTGATCTCTTTCCAGGGTGGCCAGAAGCTTCTGCCATGACCAAGGCTACTGCCAGAGCTGCAGCCAAGAAGTTGGTGAGTGAGATTTTTCTGCAGGTTTGGACTTCCAGAGACCATAGAGCCCGGTCGCAGAACCCACTTCACTGGACAGGTAAAGACTGAAACCTTGTCCCTCCTGGGTGTAGAAGAGGCCCTGCACACCCCTTGCCCTTCCCATGTTAGTGGTGGGTTTGAGAGACTAAACGGCACTCTTAAGTTAGAGATCCGGGAGGCCATGGAAGTAACAGGGAAACCATGGCCCGAGTGCTTTCCTGCTGCCCACCATACAGTTAGGAACACCCCAACAGAAAGATGGGATTGTCCCCCTTTGAAGTATTTTTTGGCTGTGCACCCAGACTAGGCCCCTACTTTCCATAGACCCTATAGCTGATGGCAGGAAACCAGGTGGAACATGCCAGTTGAGCCAGGCCTTGGAAAAGGTCCGCAAAAGTGTTTCTGATTCCTTTTTCAGATCCAGACAGAGACCTCAGGACGCATAACCTGAAGCCTGGAGACTACGTGGTGGTAAAGAGACACACCAGAGAGAGAGTCTGGAGCCTCGCTACGACGGTCCTTTCCAAGTCCTGCTGACCAGTGCCATGTCTGTGAAGCTAGAGGGAAGTCAGCACGCTTCCCACATTTACTGTTGCAAACTTACTTATTCTTCCTGCCAGCTGGTCTCTTCTGACTGACTTGTATGCTCAAGGACAACCCAACCATGACTATCACTGTAACTATAGGGCTGACCAGCATGCCCTCAGGGTAGGAGACTTTACCTACGGTTGGTGCAACAAGACAATGACCTTCTTTAACATTGACAGCACAGGTAACCCTGTATTTGCAGTGTCTGATGTGCACTGGATTTGTGGGGATAGGAGAGTCAGGTCAGACCTAGAGGCTGGGAAGGTGAGTGTACGGTGATAACACTTGTGTATTCCTTCCTCGTGATCCCCAGGGATAAGGTTGATCGGACACATAAGAAAAGGTGGAGAATCCCAAAGGATTCTGGAGGTCGGAGAGGAGCACCTAGATGACAACGTTTATATAGATACAGTGGGGGCACCAAGGGGGGTCCTAGATGAGTACAAGGCCCACAATCAGATATGGGTAGGACTAGAGACCATTATTTCCCAGAGAGCTACGAGCAAAGATGTTGGTTGGGTAACTGGTTGTATTGTAATCAACAGAGATTTGTGAATTATATCGGAGATGCTTCCCAGAACCGCATGGCTTTGGACATGATCCTTGCTGAGAAGGGAGGAGTCTGTAAGATGGTGGGAGTGGCTTGTCGCATATACATCCCAGATGACATCGCCCCCTATGGATCCATTACCCATGCTCGTGAAAAGATTGAAGGACTGTCCAGGGAACTCGAGAGAAACTCTGGGGTGGACACTTTGTCCTTCACTTTGTAGTTGGGGGATTGGAAGGGTTTCCTGTAAGTGGGGGTGATATTGGGGATTGTGATTTTGCTCTCGTCACTTATTGCGTGTTGTGTGGTTCCCCTCATCAAGTCCACCATGTCCCAGATGGCCGTCCAGGTGGTAAGAACCACGACAGGAGAAGTGCCCGGAGCGGAGGATACCATCTTGTTGAAGAACCAGCCTGTTAATAAACCCATAAACTATGGAAACACAATTATGTAATTTGAGTGTGCAGGCCTGTAAACCCCCGAGTGACTGGCCTTCAGGGGATCTGGTGAAGAGTTAACAAAGTCCAGCAGGTAAGGGCTTAGCCTACCTGTATGTACCTGGAGTTTGAGGAGGTCACTCAGGACAGAGTTACAGGCCAGCAAAGCTCAAAAGGGGGGAAATGTTAAAGATATTACACTGGACTCAGACGCCATCTTACATACTGTCGGACATTTTAAAGATTCAGTATCCATTTCACATAACTTTGTGTACTGATAACTGAAGTTTGGGTTTCATTTCTCAGCAAGCAAACAAAGACTTAGTGTTCGCTAGCACCACCTAGTGGAAGGTATCTAGGTGAACACCTGGGAAGTTTCAGTATTTGCATGTAGCCAATAGTATTAGACTCCTTTGTGTGAAGTTATCAAATAGTATTACATTTCCTGGGTGAGAACACCCAATTATAGTTGCTGCTTTCCTAATTACACGCCTTATGTAAAGTACCTTATGATTTTCTATAAATGTCGGTACCTCAATAAATTTATCAGTCTTGTTGCTAACTTCCTGCAAGGACAGGTCTTGTCTTTTCTTCAAGTTAGTCAAATTCCAGCGCTGGACACAGACTCATTTAATTTGAAAGTCACCTTACAATGATTAGGGGTTTGAGCCCCAGATATAAATCTATAAGACTTAGGCGCACAAAAGTGATAAATGTGGCCCTACGTATACAGAACTACATAAGACAAATAACTTAGTAACCGTTTTACCATTATGTTTTGACTTGAGTTAAAAAAGGATTTATTATTGAAATACAGCGCCCTCTATTGTTGTGAAGTCACTTGTACATTTATATGGAGACAATCCATCTTTTCCATTGTTCCTGGAGTTATGACTAATCCCTGAAAGGATGTCTGTACATTCTTTGGGTGTGTAGCACAATATTTAACAAGTCTGAACACTGTTAACTGGCTTGTAGAAAGAATGATAAGAGCCTGTACATTTGTGCAGATGTTGTGTAATAGGAAGCTGCATCACTCCATAGAACATGCGCTTATTACTAAGTGTTTGTATTTTTCCATTTAAATGTGCCGGAAATCTTTGGTAATACAGCATAATGTGGAAACACCATTGAGAGATATAGTACAGTCTATTAAATGCAGAAGTACCTTATTTTGTGTGGACTTGTAAAGATTTATAATTTTTTCATAAATAATAATAAATGTTGAAGAAAGTAGTTTGTACAGTAGCCTTACATGAGGCTCTATGCAGAGGCACAGCTAGGGGGCCAACAAAGCATGTGTTCCTGGTGCTGGATGTCAGTAGGGGTCCTATCAAGCCTCTTGTATATATTTAGATGGAGGTTATGGCCCCTCTTGTGAAAGAAAGATGCAACTCAACTGCTGGTGGGCACAATTCTCAGTACTATTCTCAAAAATCCCAAAACCTGATTCTTATTAACGCTTTCACATACAACAAAAGCAATTTACATTATGCTTTGTCCGCCCTCTGCTGGATTTAAGGTTGTGTTACAGCCTATGGTATATACACATAGAACTGATGATATTGGAAGTATAAAGGAATGGTCAATTAATAAGTCTTACCCCAATTTTTTGTGGTGATCGAAAAGGCTCTTTTTTCACTATTCGTAAATAAAACGCTGCCGGAAGAATGAAGATCAACATAGTAGCTGCTGATGCGCCTATTAACAAGAAAAGCATGATTCACATTTAATATGGAGGTTTTTTTTAAAAAACTATTTGATTAATAAACACGGGTGACTTCAATGATAAATATAAATGAATATAGAATAAAAAACTCTGGGTTTGATCATATTCTTCAAGGTCCTCATGGTGCAGCTGACATTCACTGGTATCTACCAAAATTAGGTATTGCTACCGCTCTACTGAAGAATAAAGTTATATAACTCTAGAACACACAGGAAATGCCTTAAAAATGAGCGGCTAAAAACAATGGCAGAATTGCTTTAGTCTTCATTCCTACCACAAATAGTTTTCTGACAGTTTCTAAACACATTGTTGGGGCATATTTATCAGGACCTCTGCTCCACGTCAAATGCTATCTTATTCATGTGGTGTGTGGGTCGAACTTAAACAGCATATGCATCTCACTTACGTTTACGTGATGTTTGCGCCGCATTTACGCTTAGGCTTATATGGCATTTGCGTCACATTTACTATAACATGGCATTTGCGTTGCGTTTACACTTACGCTTACATGGAGTTTGCATTTACACTTACATGGCATTTGTGCTGTGTTGACGCATATGTTTATGTTGCGTTTGTGTCGCATTTGCTTCCTTTTCATTGCATTTAAGTCTCAATTACGCTTACCCTTAATTGTGTTGCAATTACAATTACATGGTGTTTGCCTCATGTTTATGCTTCAGCAACATTTGCATTTATGCTGCGTTGCATTGTGTTTACGCTTACATGGCATTTACATTAATGTCCCATTTACCCATTTGCTTTGCATTCGCATTTATGGAGCTTGCATTGCATTTGTGTTTATGTTGCACTTGCATCACGTTGTGTTGTAACATTGCATTTTTGTAAACACAGCGTAAACGGAATATATGCTAATCATATGCAAATCTCCATATAAGTGACGTGGTGAAAGGTCCTCTTTATAAAAGGGTCTTTTGTGCTTGCAGAAAAAAGATAACCTGCTCACCAGCTTGTTTGGCAAAAAAATCTGTGCTAATGATTCTTCTTGGATTGGAGTCGAACACTGCAAAAAGTTTTGGTGCTGGATTTTTGAAACTTTTCTTTCGTGATTGCACAGTTATTTATTAAATGTTTGCGTCACAAACCAGATTAACTAAGAGTGTGCGCCAATGTTTGATTATCTGGCACAAACTGCACATTAGTGAGACAAACTGCACTATGGCAGTTAACATATATACGGGCCATTGTGTCTGTGCCAGTTTTTTGTCTACCTTCTAAAAAGAAGGTCTTTACAGCTTGCACATGTATTTATGAAGTGTTTCGGACACTTTTGTGTCGCGGTTGCTTATTGTCCAATACTTTAGAAAACTGTGCACCTAAAAGTGCATGGTTGTGCTTATTCTGAAGTTACAATACATTTATTACTGAGCTGCGACACAATTCTGTCCCAACAGCATGAAGCAAAGTGCACAAAAAAAACAGGGTACAACTGTGTGCACACCCAGAAAACTGACCAGATTTACTGAGTGTGCATTATTGGATTATCTGGCACCAAGTGCACATTAGTGAGACAAACTGCACAAAGGCATTGGTACCATTTATAAGAAAAACGTTCCTTAAAATGCAAGCCTAATATGGTTAAACTGATGCAAAAATTTTCTAGATATGGCTATTATTTAAATTCAGGATGTTACGTGGGAAGTAGCAGGGTACAATTTGTTCAGGTACAGATACTGGGTATGCATTTAGAAACTACACACAGGCTCTGTAGGTAAATGGTGCTCTGTTAATCTCTCATCTTGCGCTCCTCATAAGCTATCATACACAGAATGTTGCCTACAAGAGTATCTTTTGACATTTGGTCTACAATTACTCTAGTTTTAACTTGTTTTAGTACAACTATATCCATAAAAAGTTGTATCCTCCTTATGTAATTGTATATGCAAAGTATTACATAATGCATAAAACCAGCATTAAACTTGCCAAAGCAAGCATATAGCTTAGAGCATCTGGACCACAGGACAACAAAACAGTTCATTGTACATATGTTGACGGTTTTGTAGTGTCCCTTTGTTGTGGTTTTGTAATTGTATATAAAATGTTGGGCCTAGTAGTATCTTCATGTAATGAAAACACAGTCTACCTACCCAAATATATGGCCTATATATAGAAAAAAGTCACTATATAAAAAAGATGATAACCAACCTATGAACCCAAAGATATCCTTGATAGTAGGCACAAATATAACTAGAGTGTTGTTAAAGGCCAGGAGAACAAATGCTATCAGGAAATGACGTAGTAAAGAGAATGGTCTTCCAGGAAATAAAAGTGCAGTGATTGATGTACGGATCTGGAAAACAAATAAGGAAATTATTATATGGAGATCTCACATATGAAACATTAATGAAGTTCAAGAAATCAGGTGGGGAGAGTTTATCATTGTCCCATTTATGGCACCCACAATATTCCCTGGACAGTTCTCTCCTGTAGTGTCTAAGTTAATGTAGTGCTCTTGCCATTGCTGGAGGTGCCAGCAGTTGGACCCCCAGCAATCAGATGTTTTCTCCAATTTTGTGGCTAGGAAAAAAGTTTACATAGTAAATTCCATTGAAAAGCATCTCAGCACAACACACATATAGATAAAAATAACAATATAATAATATCATGACCTGTCCAGGGACATAATAAAGACTTATGAGCCCCCGGGCAAAAGTTTACAGAACCTTTCCTCAGGCCAATCAGCACCTTTTAGCAGGTGCATGACACAGCACTAGCATCCTTGTATAGTACAGTAGACACCTCTATAATAGTGATTAGACGCTGGGATAAAAACTTTATTGCCGTTTCTGAATGTGGTATGAATAGAGCAAAAGAAAAATACTATAATCCTTGCCACTTGTCTCTATAGCTTTTGTTACTTGACTACATACTGATCTAAGTCAATGATTAAAGATACTTTATATGTAGTCTATTATACACATAGGCTCCAAAATATTTCCCTGGCACACGTCACATTCTTTTCCGCATTTACACAACTGATGGACTCAGTGACCTAAGCAGGACGTACAAAATAGTGTAGAGCACAGTGTAACTGAAGAGAGAAGTAGGTGAAAGTTCACTAAAAGCATTTAGAGGATTCAATTACTATGCACCACATGGTATGGGTGTGGAGAGGAAGACGCTTGTACCTGGAAACTCAGATTCATTTCCACCAGATAATTGTAAGACATTGCTGAATGCGCTCACTTCGTGGAAATGAAGAAACTTGTTTAGTCTTGAAATTATAAGGGCACATGCCAAATATTTCTAAGAGCGATACACTGTGTCAATAATGTTTACATAATGTGCTATACAAGTGAAACTTTTATGAGAAGATGTTTGTTGAAATCCTTCTAATAAACTTTAAGGGAAGGCTTTATCATATAGTGCACCAGCGTATGACGCGGATAGTCCCTCCCTTCTGGTAAATCTGTATGGGGTTGCGCCAATGGCATTTGCATGCAAAGTCCACCCTAGCAAGGCTTTTTACCATGTGGCGACACACTGAGCTGCTGGCCACGTCCCATTCACACACCTCTACGCCCACTTGGCGTGGAGGCGGTTTAGGGGGAGCAATTGGAGCAGTACCTGGCCGTTTGCTGGGAACTTGGCACACAGGGATGAACATCCCAGTTCATGAGCCTAGTGAGATTGACCACCTCTCGGATTTGCTAAGCAAAGCAATCCTGATAATAGGGGTTCACCAATATGTATGGTCTGAAGTAGGTCACACAAAAATAATATTGGCTAAGCCCACTCATTTCAGCATGGCTAGACATTCATTTTTTATTCTGTTCTTAGGATACTTAAATGGCCCCGCATATACACACACATTACAAAAAACATGAAGTAAAGTTGCCACCCCTATTAACTGTATACTATATAAATATAAATGCATACATGATATTCCCATGTTCAAACACATGTAATTAAACATGTAGAAATGTAACAGGAGAGGATTCTCTCTATGAGATAATCTATAATGCTGCAGGGGTGGTCAGTCATGAGGCTCATAGTAACCTACTGTGCCCCCCCCCCCCCCCCCCAATGTATTGCTTCTTTTATCCTGAGCACGTGTTTTCAGAACTAAGAGAAGAAAAGAGAATCCCATCAGGTAGCAGCACCAGACCCTCACCACTGCACAGACAACATTATACAGGTTTAGGGAGTAAACAGTCCATCCAAATTAAATTGAACAAGGAGTACAAGATTTTATATTTACAAACACCATCCCATCACCTTGGAATGTGCCTACTGATATTTTGTGTCAGCCTGTAAGCTATTTCACATTCTTCAACATCAGCTTTTACTACCTGCTGACAACATTTATCCAGAGTGACAGGTAAAACATGTTCTTTTGCCTTTACTGAAGGGCTGACAATGGGTACTATGCAATATTTTACAACATTAACGTGGAATACTTACTATTTTAACATTTGTATGTTAGATACATTTCCAGTATACCTCTATGAGACATTGCACCAGTGTCTGAGCAAACATGTTTAACTTTTGTGACAAGATTATATTTAGAACACATGAAAGGCAATACTGCCATAACAAGCCAACAGCTGCCTTAAATCTTCAAAGCTAATGCTCCTCTGAAAGCCATTGCTAAAAATGTTCACCCTACTTCAAGAGGTTTTATTGCATTGAAAATGATCTACTAACACGACAGCAGAGGGCACTATAGATAAGAATGATTATTCCAACTCATTTCTGTTGAACTGCACACCTAAAGTGGGTATGGGAAGTACAAACTTTTCACTTCAAAGTTTACTTAAAATTTGTAACTTTTTTTTCATTGCATCCAATTATTAAAATAAAAAAAGTTTTTTTTGTTTAAATAGATTTTGTTAGTTTTTAGGATGTTTTAACAAATAGCCAAAAATAACCATCTCATTTACATAAAAAAATGTTTGCTCACAAATGTACACTCTGCCCCCCATCTTTAAATAAAGAAAAGTATATATTTTTGCTAAATTGTTAAACAACAAAAACTGAAACATCACATTGCTCAGCATTGAGTAGAAGCATCTTTTGAGCTAGGACAGCCATGAGTCTACTTGGGAATGATTCACTTTGGGGATTCCCTCCAGTTCCCTCAGGTTGAATGGTGAACATTGGCAGACATCCATTTTCAAGTCTCTCCAGAGATCTTCAATTGGGTTTATGTCATTGCTGTGGCTGGGCCAGTCACGAACGGCCACAGAGTTGTTTGTAAGCCACCTCTTTGTTATTTTAGCTGTGTGCTTTGATCAATGTCTTGTTTCAAGCTGAACCTTCGGCCCAGTCTGTGGTCCATAACGCTATGGAAGAGGCTTTCAACCAGGATATTTCTGTACTTGGTTTTAACCAGTTGTCCTGTCCCTGCAGCTGAAAAAACACTCCCATAGCATGATGCTTCCACCACCATGTTTCACTGTTGGGATTGTATTTGACAGGTGATGAGTAGTGCCTGGTTTTCTCCACACATAACGCTTAGAATTAACACCAAATAGTCCAATCTTCATCTCATCAGACCAGCGAATCTTATTTCTCATAGTCTGGGAGGTCTTGTCTTTCTTTGCAAACTATATGTGGGCTTTTATATGTCTTGAACTGAGGAGAGGCTGGTGGAAGGCTGCAGTGATAGTTGGCTTTGTGGAACTTTCTGCCATCTTCCTAATGCATCTCTGGAGCTCAGGCACAATGATCCTGGGTTTCTTCTTTTCAAGGCTCTTCTCCCACAATTGCTGAGTTTGGCAGGATGGCCAGGTCAAAGAAGAGTTGTGCCCATCCCAAACTTTTTCCATTTAAGGATTATGGAGGCCACTGTGCTCTTAGAAACCTTGAGTGCTGCAAATTTATTTTTGTAACCTTGCCCACAATTCTGTATCTCTGCTCCTTGGGAAGTTCCTTAGAACTCATGATTCTCATATGCTCTGGCATGCACTGTGAATAGACAGGTGACTGCCTTTCCTTTTCAAGTCCAATCAGTTTAATTAAATTAAACAAAGCTGGACTCCAATGAAGGAGTAGAACCATCTCAAGGAGGATCAGAAGCAAATGTGAGTTAAATATGTGTAACAGCAAATGGTCTGAATACCATGATCATTTCTGTTTGAGGCGAGCCGCAAAGTGTACATTAATGAGAATTTTTTTTTGATCTTACCAATTGGCTGCAATGAAACAAAGAGTGAAAAATGTAAAGGGGTCTGGATGCTTCCCGTACCAACTGTATATAACAGTTCCCTCATTTTAGCATATAGCATGATATATCAATTAAAACAAGTAATATTAATAGCGATGAATCACATTTAACCTTTTGTCTTTTGTTCTACAAACTAATTTCATGCCATTTAAACCTTTTTCAAATGTAAATACCTTAAAGTGTCTGCTATATTATATAGTACTGCTTCAAAGTATATACATTCCCATCATATAACTTCTGATCAGTAGTGAATTTTAAAAACCAGTTATTAAAGGATACTTTCAAAAGTCCTCCGTTATTGTCCATAAGTTTATCCACTATATTTTACTTAAGTTAAATGTATAAAAATACTTACAGGAAATAACACAATTGGTACTGTCAAGGTCACAGCCACCAGTACAGCCAGACGCACACATAGAAGTAAGGTGTCAAACTTATACACTTTTGTGTAAGTATGAAGCAATTCATCTTGAACTTCTCCTGCAGGATTAAAATAAACAATACAATGTGGTTAACAAATAATCACTTTACTGTTTTTATTACCTAGGAAGTAATTTGTTAAGGGGGTTTTCCCACAAATCAAGTTGCTGCACTCAAAAATCTCTGTAGATATTTGTAAAGTTCTATAGAGATGAATGGAGCAGAACGGGCATTTGTGGCCATCTGCTCCATTCATCTCCAGGAGCGACGAGGATTCTTGGGGAGATACCTGGGACCCTGTCGGACCCCCCATTTTTGTGATTTGTGGAAGTCTCATCACTTAGACCCCCACCGATCAGCATGTTAGGCCTTATCCTATGGATTAGTGTGAAGACCCCTTTTAAGGATCTATATATCTTAAGAGTTGTACGCAGGAGCAGAGGTCAAGATAAAAAGACATGTCTTTAATGATCTCCCAATTATCACTACATCTTCATTTGGTTTTATTTCCATTTATTCTGTGTACTTTCATATTTAGAAAACTTAAAAAGGTATTTGTGTGAGACTGTGGACGAGAAAATTTTAAAACTTTGCCAATGCCACTATTTATGATATCTGTTGTGATATCTTTGGGTGCATCTCGCCAGGTAAAACATCCCTCTGTAGTACAATTGCAATAAATCACTTTTTAATTACAGCGACAGGGCCCATTCCATCTTAAGATTTTGGGCATCAAACTTCATGCAGTCGAGCATAGTGATGTACAAAGGTGTTCTAAGTTCATGAGTTCCCATCAAAAAGATGCCGAATGAAGGACATAGCTGAAGAATGTTGAAGAACTGGAGATGATGTTACATTGAGCAATTACATGTTGAGATTTCTATGGCACCAAATGGCCAGCTGCTCTGAACTGATTTACATTACATATCATTTGCCAGAACACTGGCAATGAGTTAGAGGACATTAATGTGTCATTTATCCATAATTGTTCATTCCCAGAATAGTATTTCTATGTTGTGTAAATGACTAAACTTCCTGTCTCTTAACATACGAATTTGAAACATCTATTACCAATTACCAGTTTAAAGCCACCTATGAGATGTATAATAAGTGCTATATATAAAGATACTTTATTAAAACGTTTTTGAAGTATGGATTGAAGAAAGTAAATTTCCAACTTATGTTTGTTTTCTAAATATCCATTATTATAGCTGTGTCCAAAGTTATTTATGGAATATATTACCTAACAAAATCAACTGCAATGGGCAGCATAAACATTATTTCCTAATGTGATAAGCATAACCTCTTTTCATTCATGTGGCGCACCCAAGTGGTTCCAAAGTGCATAGCTGCAAATGTTATAGTTAGTCTAAAAGGGTGTGATGTATCTTTGGATGAACTCTGGCGCATCAGGGTTCTGAGGTCATAATGATCCCTGATGTTGTTTGGTGTAGTTATGAGAAATTGGGAGAACTGTCAACATTAGCATTTGGCTACTATAATAATATAAGTTCTTTAACCCACACAGAGATTGAACCTTGGCATAAGGTCAATCCCAGCAAAGAGCTTGGGTAAAATAAATGTGATCTGGACAAAACTCGGAAAATCATGAAACAAGCTCAAATATATAATTTATATGTATGGATTAACATAATTAACATTATATAGTGTGCATTAAATTAGGGTCATTCAAGGATATTTTCCGACACTTTGTTCTTTGATAAGTAAACATATTTTCTGTTGTTTCACATAAAGCCCAAGTGTAATTGTAATGAAAGGACATCAGCAGTGATGTCATTGCAGGATGTGCTGCTGGTATAGAGCACCCGGTTTAGGTCACAATGCTTGTTTTTATTTTACAAGTGAGGGACCTGCTAACCATAGAAACCCCCTTTAAAATAATAGAGTAGGAATGGGATACAGTAAGTTCTTGCATCAGTATTAGAAAAAAAAAACCAAGATATTATTATTGTAGCTCCTCTGGCCTAGTGTCTATATAAAAGATAATACCTTTTCCCACCATTAATATTATCCACTATAAAGCCATATTATATTAGATAATCGTTTTTTGACTTACCATAAAATGTAAGGTAACCAAACAGTGCAGCCAAGAGATACATGGCCAACATTGCAGCTATTGACACATTAGACACATTCTGCATTTTCCTCCGCGAACGGCTAGAAGGAGGTAATTAAAATGCATGTCAGAATATCATGAGACTCACTTGCGGTAATAAGGAAATTAATAACTGCTTACACACTAGACTATTGCTGCTCCTTATCCTTCTTTGTACACCATTTACCGTATATACTCGTGTATAATATTCACCCTCCAGTGTCCGGATCGCTGGGACGGGTCCCGATCTTCAGCGTGAGTCTCCCGATCTTCGGTGTGGGTCCTGGTGGCTCCTCTTCTCTCTACTCTCTTCTCTCAGCAGCAGAGTCGCGTCCACACCATACACCGCCACAACATATTGTGTGCCCCCCGGCAGGTCGCATGGATGCGACTCTGCCAGCGAGAGAAGAAAGAAGAAAGAAGAGGACCCGTCGGGACCCACGCCAAAGATCGGGAGTCTTTTGCTGAAGATCGGGACCCGTGCCAATGATCCGGACATATTAAGAGTATCCGGAGTATTAAGTTTTTTATATTTTTTGGCAGGGAATGGCTGTATACTATATGGGGGCTGGCTGTATACTACATGGGGTTTGGCTGTATCCTACACCCTCGGCTTATACTCAAGTTAATAGGTTTTCCCAGTTTTTGATGGTAAAATTAGGGGTCTTGGCTTATACTCGGGTCAGCTTATACTCGAGTATATATAGTACTTTTATCTTACTCATAAGCACATTTCTCTTAACTAGTTATATGTGAGAAGCAGCTTCATTTAGTCATGCAGCCAACATGCTAAATCATACACAATTTTGCAAAATTGACATGCCTCTCTCTCTCTGAAGTGAAACTGATGCAACCCCCAAAACTGCTAACAAAGAACTCTCCAACTTTTATGGGAACCTGTCAGGTCCATTTGGAACACTAAACGACCCACAGGTCCTTATATGAGCTCTGTCTATGACCACTTGTCCATTACAAACTTTCATACTCAACATGGTCCAGAGCTCTCAAGGCCTACATGATGCTTTAACCCCTTAAGAACGCAGGGTTTTTACACTCATTTCTCGCTCTACACCTTCAAAAATCCATAACTTTTTCATTTTCTTTGTACAGAGCTGTGTGAGGGCTTATTTTGTGCTTAACAAATTGAATTTCTCAGTGATGTTATTTATTATTCCAAGCAGTGTACTGGGAAGCTGCTGGGGTCACTTTACAGGTTTTATTGCGTTTTAATACATTGTCAAAAATCTGGCGCTAATAACTTTTTCATACTTTGGTGATTACACAGCTGTGTTAGGTGTCATATTTTGCAAAATGAGCCGACATTTTCATTGCTACCATTTTGAGGCCTGTTCAACACTTTGATCACTTTTTAATTACATTTTTTATGTGTTGTAAAATGGTGTAAAAGTCGCATTTTGGACATTTGGGCACTATCTTCCAATATGTGGTTCACCACCAGCCATAACCGTTTTTATATTTTGATAGATCAGGAATTTTGGGATGCAGCGATACCTGTTGTGTTTTTGATTTTTATAGTTTACTTAGTTTTATATCAGTTTTAGAGATAGGATTTGAATTTTTAATATTTTATACATTTTTTTAACTTAAACATTTTTTTTTCACTACTTCTTAGACCCTCTATGGAACTTTAACCCTAGATGGTCTGATCAGTCCTACCATATACTGCAATAGTACTGTATTGCAGTATATAGCGTTTTTGCATAGGATTGCATCGGATTTTGCATAGGATTGCATAGTGGCTCATTGTAACGAATCTTCAGAAACCATGCAGCCTCGGGTCTGACGAAGACCCGAGGCTGTCATGGCAACCGATCCGGTTGACATTTAAGGGAGCAGTGATCTCAATAAAGTAATATGCCCATGAGCCCTCTTCATACACCCTTCATAGCTCTTCGGCGGATATATCCGTTGCAGAGCGTGAAGGGGTTAAAGGACATCTACCACAAGGATAAACAAAATTGTAAACCAAGCATACTGACATACTGGTGTGTGCCCCCTCTTTTAGCATTTTAGGATCTAATTTTTACAGGAGAAGGTTTAAACAATTATGCAAGTGAACCAGAGGGGTTCCGGGCTCCATTGATGTCAATGGAGCCTGGATTCAATCAGGTTCATTTACATAAATATTAAAGCCTTTATTTCTTAAAAACAAGGGCACAATATGCAACAAGAAGAGACAAAGGGGGTACACACCAGTATGTCAGTGTGCTTGGTTTACAATCCTTCATCCTGGTGGTAAATTTGCTTTAACAGTGCTAGCATAGTCCATACTGGCTTTACATCACAGGTGATGTAAGTATGGCACAAACACAATGAAGCTGGGGTGCTATGGCGGCTTAATTGAAGAGTTGGTATAGAAGGCACTGGTGCCAAGAACTCTAGATGTGACTCCAATGAGCCGCATCGGACTCACACAAGGTTAGTATAAACGTTTGTTTTTTCTTATTGCACCTACAGACAGGGCTCATATAGGCTGATTGTGGACAATAAACTACTAGTCCATAAATTCCTGTAGTTGGTTTAGTGTCCCAAATCGACCTGACAGGTTTTCTTTAAAGGATCTATTTTTAGTTCTTCTGGACGTTCTCCTATCCAATTCACATATGTTATATATAATTTTTAATATTTAAATTCATACCTTTTCAGCTCACTGTAAATTGGTAAGACCTCTGGATGGCACACAAAAGCAAAGGCTAGTATAGGAATAGCATAAGCTGTCTGTAAGATATAAAGACGGCCAGTTAAGCAAAGTTGCAATACTTTATAAGTTTCTACAGTTATCATACTTTGTAATGCAAATGTAATGTATTTACTGTAATGATAGAAAAATGATGTCATGGTTAATAGAGAAAATTTGAGCAGGATTTTCTTTTGATGTATATTTCTTATTATATTGAGAACTACATGTGCTGTGTGTCTGTAATATCTATGACAACTATGGCACTGATCTCAGGGACCATGGCAGCAAGTTACATGTGTTTGTTCACAACATTTGCACAGCATGCTGGAGAGACAGCATGGATTGCATAGATTGTATCAGGCCTGATAACATGTTATGAGGTCATATCACAAGCCTAGAAAACATTGAAGCTTTGTAATCCACAGGTAGCGTGTTACAGAGCAGGATTTGATTAGACAATATATAGTTTTGTGTATTTTAAACATTTACAGGCGGTCCCCTACTTAAGAACACTCGACTTACATACGACCCCTATTTACAAGCGGACCTCTGGATATTGGTAATTTATTGTACTTTTGTCCTAGGCTACAATAAACAACTATAACAAATGTGTCTGTAATGAAGCTTTAGTGTTAATATTGATTCTTATGACAACCCAACATTTTTAAAATCCAATTGTCACAGAGACCAAAAAAGTTCTGTCTTGGATTACAATGATAAAATATACAGTTCCAACTTACATACAAATTCAACTTAAGAACAAACCTATAGAGCCTATCTTGTATGTAAATCGGGGACTGCCTGTATATCTGTGCTCTTTGCTGCGAGGTGTGCTCAGAGGTGGTGCTATCATTGATTCAAAGCCTCATTTCTAAGACACCTACTAAGGCTCTACATAGATTCTGTAACTCTGAAAAAGAGAGTTCCAATTGTACAAATCTGTTGGACATGGCCGAGTGTGGTCTGACAAATTGAATCTGTGTTGGCCAAATTTACTGTTCTTTCGGAGTGTAGCTGAACTAAACTGACATGCTGCGTTCTGTTCAGTTGTACTGGGTTGGGGGTCTTGGGCTCCTCTTGCCGTGCATCATGCTGCCTATAGATTACACTGGTGTCTAGTATGCATTTTACATGTTCACACTGAGCATATATATTCATTGTGATGCAGTAAACTGTATACCATGTTGAAAAGTACTGAAATCTGGACAGATGCTTCTTTCTTCAGAAAGAAGTGTCCTAACTTCTCTTGCCATGATTTTGGTGCAGGAAACTATGATGGATGGCTACACACTGATAAGGCCTACCAAATCATGTTATTTCATGAGCTGACATGCAGTAGTAATAGTGGTAAAGAACTGAAGCCCAGCCTTCAATTCTGCTGTTGAATTTTATGATTTGTATTTTTTTTACATATATAAAAAGTGCCTGATAGCAAAACTGTTGTTGTTGCTCACAGCAACCAATTACATCTGAACTCTTAGTGGTTGCAACTACAACAGTTTTGCACTCCATGATCCATATAAATACATATGAATCATTGATATCCTGTCTGTATAATGAAACATTGGAAAAAAAACAATCACTAGGTCAAACATAAATAGAAGCTTGGCTGCTTGTATGACCACTCTGTATAACGGTACAAATAGACGGTGTGGGGCGTGACATGGCCTTGAGCATTTGTTATGCAGTCAACCGCGTCAATTAAGGAATTGTGAAGATAGTTCCTAACCACATTTTTATTTAGTGACAATTTCATGTTAACAGTTCATAAAAATAAATAAAAATTCTGTTATGATATATTGTCACAATTCCTTAAATGATGCAGCCTGTCACATCCCAACTGCATCACAGCCATACCTAATTATGGAAAAGCCAAATACACGAAGTCTGCAAGGTGACAGTCAGAGGCCCCCATTTACAATCACCAAATTTTGCACAGCCACTCCCTGTGACTCAGGGAATGTCATAGGCTAGGTTTTGAGTCAAAATGTTAACCCCGCACTTTCCAAAATACACTTACTAATCACCATCTAATTGAGCCAGTGCTGCTGAGGCAATTAGTAACCAATCATGGCTGAGCTTCTATTTTGCCATAGTTAATTAATTTGAACTCTGAGCTTTGACTGGTTACTATAGGCAATAACTATAAGGCAGCTTATGTGTGAGGCAATATGGATAGAGATAGAGACAGATACACAGAAAGAGAAAGACAGAGACAGCAAAGAAAGACAGACAGAGAGAGAGAGACAGATTGAGATAGACAGATACAGAGAGATACAGAGAGAGAGACAGAAAGACAGAGAGAGACTGACAGAGAGAGACAGACAGAGAGAAAAAGACAGATAGATAGAGACAGACAGAGCGAGACATACAGACAGAGAGAGAGAGAGAGAGAGAGAGACAGAGCGATAGAAAGATAGATCCAAAATATTTTTTTAACTTATTCTATTTTGTCATAGCTAAAAGCAGTTATTTACTATCCAAGGCAACGGCGGAGGCTACAGCTAGTATATATATATATATATATATATATTATACATTCACATTGCTCAAAATAATAAAGGATACACTCAAATATCACATCTGATTGAGCACATCTGGCACATCATGTCTCGATCACCAATGTAATGTTGCACTAAAGACTGTCCAGGAGTTGGCAGATGTTTTAGTCCAGGTCTGGGAGGAGATCCCTCAGGAGACGATCTGCAACCTTAACAGGAGTATGCCGAGGCGTAGTAGGGAGGTCATACAGGCATGAGGAGGCCACACAGAATACTAAGGCTCATTTTCTTTTGTTTTACAAGCTTGTCTTAAAAGTTGGAACACCCTGTAGAGTGTTTCTCCACTTTAATTTTGTGGTCTCCATTGGTTAATAAATTTTATTTCCATTGAAGATTTTGTTGTTAGCACATTCAATTTTGTACAGTATTCAATGAGAATAATCCATTCATCCAGATCGAGGATATGTCATTTGTATGTTCCCTTAACTTTTTTGAGCAGTAATAGTAAAAGAGGATGAAGAGCATATGAACTATACAAATACCTAGCATCGTTGTTTCTTTGATGTATATACCATGAACCTACCTGTGAATTGAACACAAAATATTTGGGCTGGCATTTATCATCATTACGGGATTCAAACTCCACACCACTTGCATGGGTATTATCCTTGTGTTCATTCAGGTCTGTCCCTTCCTGAGTATAATCCATCATAAAATTCACACCAGAATTAAGGGTATAGTTCTGCATCATAACAGGGGGTAGGTGGTAAGTGCTATTTGTTAAATTTCCAAAATGTTGATCCAGCATAGGCAATGGACAGGGTATCTGAGTCTTTTTATAGATGACCTATAACAATCAATTAAACAGATATTAATAATTTTATACTCAAATTTAGGTTTCTTCTATTTTTTTATGGCTATACATTTCAAGGAACTACAACAGCAAGGAATAAAATATACCTAAATATATTAGTATATTAATTATACTACCCGTCAGATTTTACTAAGGTGGCTTTGGCCCTTTAATAATCTGCCAGCAGTATCTAGGACTTAAAAAAATTGCAACACATATGCCAGGAGGGAAGCAACTCTGCAATTTTTTAATTCTATTTTTTTTAAAATTGTTTTAATCTTGGTTTAGACGGCGTGACACTAGCAGTGGTTCTATGTTTAATCCACTATTTGTCAGTGGCATAAAAAGGCTAGTGTAGTTTTTTTAGTAGTAAAAAGCAGTAAAATCCCATTGCTATTTTTATGCCCCCTTTCGACACAAAAAGTCAAGAAAAGCCTACAATAAATGTCTAATATGTTCATCATATTAGTAAGTCAGTAATCTGTACAAAAGTAGATAATAACTCTTACCACACTGACGAAAAAGACCATACAAGACAGAGAAAATCCGCTTGTGTATCCAAGGTAACCTGTTCAATAATAACATAAGAGTGAAAAGACTTAGACAGGATCAAAGTAACATTGGATAAAGCTTGAAACACAAATCATTCGCAACAGTTCTAAGACATCTGTTTAGTCTGTATATTACATTAACCAGTCTACATAATAAAGGGAAAATGTTCAAGTTTACCTAAATTCTTCAGAAGGGACAATGGAAGAATAACTCCGATAGACACAAATATTACCAGATAGTTTCCATTCAGGTACCATTCCCTGTACAGATAAAACATGGTTTACAATTTAAAAAAAAGCAATTCCCAAAATTTGACTTAATAAACTACAATAACCATTAGGCACATACCCAGAATTCTCTTCCAATTGTAAGAAAGTTCTTATAACTTCTGGAAGCTCATATTTGACAATAAACAAATAACTTGACATTGCTGAAAAGGGAAAATTAGATTAAATGCACAAACTGTATATTTAATAATTATTGCATAGGTAATACTGAATATATTAAGGGTGATGATGCATGAAGTCAGGATTTTTCTTATTAAGACATCAAATCTAATAAATCCTTAAAGTGGAAGTTGTTGACGTTGTACATGACTAACATGACTACACCTCAATACAGAACACTCCTGAAGCAAAAGGTTCCAGAGTCTTACTATTTAACTTCTGAACCCCTCATGCATAACTGAATGGCTGTGAAGATTATAGGACTTCACTTATTAAATGGGTTGACTGACAAATTTTATATCAAAGTTATATCAAAATATATTTATACAATATGTTTATCTATTGCATTATACTGTGTATAAATAATATGCTGTAAATAGAGTATGTTTGACTATTTTCAGGTACTTTGTGTGTAAGTTAGAATTTTAGAGGCACTATGGAATTTCAACATTAATTTTAGGGGGTACTGTAAGTACTAAGTAGCTCTATGTAGCTCTAAGTTTCGGAAGATATAAAATTGTAATTTTTGGTGAAGAATCAACAACTTGTGAGACACAACTGTGAAGTGGAATAAAATTTATTGGATATTTCAAATTTTTGTAATAAATAGTAAACTGAAAGGTGGGGTGTGCAAAAGTATTCGGCCCCCTTAAGTTAATATAACTTTTGACACCTTTTGCTGGGATAACAGCTGCAAGTCGCTTGGAGAATGTCTCTATCAGTTTTGCACATCAAGAAACTGAAATGTTTGCCTATTCTTCCGAGGAAAACAGCTCAAGCACAGTGAGGTTGGATGAAGAGGGTTTGTGAACAGCAGTTTTCAGCTCTTTCCACAGATTCTCGATTGGATTCAGGTCTGGACTTTGACTTGGCCATTCTAACACCGATATAGGTTTATTTGTGAACCATTCTATTGTATATTTTGCTTTATGTTTGGGACTATCTTCGTGTTGGAAGATAAATCTTTGTCCCAGTCTTCCAGAATGGTCATGTATTTGGCTCCATCCATCTTTCCATCAATTTTAAACATCTTCCCTGTCTGCTGAAGAAAAGCAGGCCCAAACTATGATGCTGCCATCACCATGTGTGACAGTGGGGATGATGTGTTTAGGGTGATGAGCTGTGGCCAAAAAGTTCGATTCTGGTTTTATCTAACAAAGCAGAAGGCATGAAGGTGGCAGATCGGGGGAAATAATCACAAAAGCTAGCAATAAGCTAGCATTTGTGATTATTTCAGGGCCTCTGCGCTACTGGCGTGGCGCAGAGGTCCTGATAAATATCCCACTATATCTTTATGTTTGAAGCCTGAAATGTGGTAGAAAAGTTCAAGGGGGCTGAATAATTTCGCAAGGCACTGTATATTATAACCATATTCATGTAAATTCTTCATAAATAATGTGTAAAATATTGAAAAGATATTCAGTAAAACACTACACTGTGGACTTCCCATCTATTGCCATCCATGTAGGATACTTGTTGATGAAAAATGTAACTTTACCATTCTAGTCCTGTTAGCATCTTTTTGCTAGGACCATTGTTCAAACTCAAGACAGTGGTATTAGAAGAACAGGATGATGGGAAAATTGCTGTAGCCCATTTGTATTGTCAACAAATACTCCACCAAGGCAACCATCACAAATGTTCAAAGTAAAGTACAAAACAGACAACTTGAAACCCTCCCTTCCTTTCCTGGAAGACAATACACCCGATTGTTTACTTCCCTATGAGTGAACAGTTGTTGCCCATGACCTTGGCTAGTGCTAACGCTCACTGATATTGATGCCAGGCTGTAACAACTTACTTTTCATTCACTGAAAAATGAAAAATGTGATGACAGCCACACACTGAGTATATTAAAATGACAGAGACTGAGAGTGTAGGTAGGGTAAGGGGGGGGGGGGGTTAGCATTAACACCAACAGTAAACCGAAGAAGTTTGCCCTTGGTTAAAACTTTAAAGATAACAGCTAAACCACATTGCCTATAACTGTCTGGGCCTTAAGTCACTAAGAAATGGTATTGACTATGGGACATTTCAGGAGCAGAATTGTAGTGGATGTGACTCAAGTTAAGCTTTCTTTATTGTGATGGTAGCATACACTTCCCATGCGGTCATGTTTCTATAAGCTGAACATTTACCACATAAGGAGTTGTTAGCTATGTTTAGTTTTGAGCAAAAGCTATAGAGGAGAAGCAAAAGAAGAGATTATTGAAGTTTCCAACATGTTATATTACAAAAGACAGTAAATTATGCCAAGATTCTAAAAATAAGAACCACTCAAGGAGTGAAAAAATGAGAAAGGCCTCTGTGTGCTGCAAAAGTAAGTAGTTGAATCAAAGTGGTAAAACCTCATTGCAGAGACGACTTATATAGTCAGTATACTGACAATGAAATTGACTATTCTTAGTGATAGACAACAAGGCAAGCGCTAATTCACAATAAAGGATTTGAATAATATAAAGCTGTCGAAAAGCAGCACATACTTGTAATGGCCTCTTGTAATATCAGGCTGCCTATAAACTTCTAATAGCCAGAAACTGCACTCCTCACCAAGTTTGTCAGGGTCTTATCTTTGGTGCTTAGGCTGAATGATTAAAAGAGGATGTCTGATCAGCGGAAGTTCATCTATTATTAAAGGGAACCTGTCACCAGGGACCTCATTTTCACTAAAGACAGGTTGCAGAAGCCAATTACACCTGCAGTGAAAATCTGCCTCTCTGCTTTCTCTAAGCATTACAATATAATTGTGTGTTATAACTTACCTTGCACCCTGACAGAATCCTCTGTGTAGTCCCAGGGGTTGGGATGTATTTCAAAAAACAACATGTGACTTGTCTGTGTTACTAACTCCTCAGATCTTAACCCCCACCTTTGTGCACCTGTACAGCTCCTCCCTCCTGCTCATTCACAGAGGTCACATCCTGGCGAGCTGACATCAGTGGGAGATTTTGTAAGGGTATAACACACAATTATATTATAATGCAAATGCTTAGAGAAAGCAGAGAAGCATATTTGCACTGCATGTGTAATGGGCTTCTGCAACCTGTCTTTAGTGAAAATTAGGTCCCTGTTGACAGGTTCCCTTTAATCCACAATTACATCAATCAGTTCATCCTCAGAAAGATTCTGCCCTCCAGAAAATGTGCAAAACATTCTATGGAATAATGGCCCACATTTATCCAAACAAGTGCAGCCTGTACTGTGTGCAATTTTCCTGTGGAGTGTGCAGTGTGAGCCAGATTCATCAAAACTGGTGCATGATCTTCATTAATTTGGTGCTCCCTGCTCTACTCTGGAAGTGTGCACCATCTATTTTCAATGCACTTTATTCATGCTTCAGAATTGTGCGCAGGCAGAATTGTGGTGCTCGTCAGTCATAAATGTGGCACAACTCCAACTAAGCACTAACATGCCTCTTTAGGTGCTATTTTTTCTGTCCAGCCACAACACAAAACTGGTGCAGAGACTTTATAAATACATGTGCAAGCAGTTTGCATGTTCTTTTCAGTGCAAAGTCAAACAGAAAACTGGCACAAATGCTTTAATAAATGTGGAGCAATGTGTTTAAGAACTCACCTCCAATGTTCTGCATTGTGATGGATACAAAAGCAGCAATTTTCCCAGGCCATCCAAAGGCTTTTTCACCCAATTTTTCATAAATTAATGAACCTATTAAAGAAATATATTTTTTTAGCCAAAATAATTGTAAGTTACAGCCCTTTGTCAAATAAATACACACACACACAGATATATGCTTGAAAAAGGCTCGCAAGGAGCTGAAACGTCGCTTATGGAATAAAGACACCCCACTTTTTTGACACTATTTTTGGAGTGCTGCCTTTTCCTGACCCTATATTACAGTCCCCCTGCCTGGGGACTTACGGACTGTGCACCCATCGGAGTTGCTGTGCTGCTCTAAACTTTCCTTCATTCTATATATATATATATATATATATATATATATAAATAAGGGTTTTTGACAGGAAGATTCTATCTGACACAAGATGAAATGCTCCCTTCTGTGTCAGGAGATTCCCAGCACTCTCACATGCTCTCTCCCACGCTACTGAGATATTTCAGGCAAAATTTATAATATACTTCAGTTAACATTTTATATAAAAAACATAATGCAAGGAATTATGAATGGAATAGTATCTGAAAGGTTTTTATTTGGCAAAAAGCCCAACAAGCATACATTCAATTACAATGCAATTTGATCATTTCAGCAGAAATAAGGACCAATGTAAGGTTCTTACCTCCTTCCTTGGCTGTCTTTAATAAAAGATGTACAGAATACAGCGATAAAATGGCAACTGCAAGCAGAAGAACCCTAAAAGTCACAGAAAACAAATATTGTTTGTCATGATTTATGTATGGCTTTATGTATGGCTATCTGCAAAAAATTACCTAATAAACCACTGCCAGTGTCCTGAAATCAACTTTGAAGTGAGATGTAAATTGGTTGTATAATGCTGAAGTAGTAGAGAGATTTGTACTCCCCTCTTCTGTGAACCATGTATTCGAATTATTGAGAGCCAGTTATAATGTTCCTGGATACAGGTGTATACATTACAGGAAAATGGGCATTCTTAGGTGGGGAGGGCTTGACTTCATTGTGGAGCTCTCCGCCTCCATGAGTTTTTACATGTCACTTCAAAGTTGATTTTCTGTATGATGCCACCACACAGAGCCATGAGCTAAACATGGTCTAAAAGGTGTTAAATAACTGATAGCATTCGTCTTGTTCTATTAGGCTAGTTTCTGCTGACAGGGTCTTTTTTAGCATTATTACAAACTATACAAAAATAAATAGCTATCCAGTGTTCACTACAGCAGATTTTCCCTATTTAGCTGAACTGTATTTTAAAGAAACCAATACTTACACTGCAGAAATAAATCTGCATATACAGTTTTAAATTGTTCTAATTGCCAACTAATGATGAAATAAATGGTCTATAAATGTAAAGAACTACATATCTGGTGTTGATTTTTGGACTTTTCCCAAAATGAGAGAAAAAAGGGGGGTCCATATAGGTTTAATATGCAGTTTTAAATGACTTTATTCCGTAAAGGGTTTTTTTTTACTTGTGATAAAATAAATTATATTTATTTCCCTTTATCTTTATCCTTAAGCTCAGTATCTCTTTTCTAGTATATGCTGACTTTTTAAAAGTATCGCAGACTTAAAGGATCCACTTCAAAAGGGTTGACCCACATATATTATCTATGGACACTACATTCTCATTCTGATGGGAGACTTGGGAACCCTTGTTCTCTTGTTGCAGGGTACCACTGTGATCATACATCACCTATACCAGTGAGGGCAAACCTTCTAGAGACCGAGTGCTCAAACTACAACCAAAACCCACTTATTTACCGTGAAGTGCCAACATGCCATTTTAAGCAGTAAATGTTTGCTACCTGTTCTTCCACATCTTTCAATCATATCGACCCCCTGAGCCCACCAATACAGTTGAAAAAAGAAGGCAAATTAAGATTCATGGCTTCTCTTCAGGGTCTCTCTGTAGGAAAAGAATGGTGGGTCCAGCAGTAGGACCTCCAAAGACATTGCAGTTCTGTCAACACCTTCTCGCTTTTCCTGCAGTTCCAAACAGCCAATGAAATGTTGCTCTAAAACAGCACTGAGAGCAGCATCTGTTAAATTGCCTGGGGCTGAAGGTGGATTTGGTCCTATTTGGTGAACTCTGACCTGGAGCAATGGTCTGAGTGCCCACAGAAATGGCTCTGAGTGCCACCTCTGGCACCAGTGCCATAGGTTCGCCACCACTGACCTATACCATGGGCCATCCCCTTTAAATGGAGAAAAGGTGGCAACATTAAGTTGGATTCCATTCTCAAGAGCAGGTATTTTGTACATAGCTTTAACCAGAATTCAATTATTATAAATAACGTTATCAAGGCTTATTGCCACTACCACAGATATTCACCTTAGAAGTCTAAGCTACTGTAGGTACAGCTTTTATTTATGTACACGCATCACAAGCAGTATGTGTACTTTAGAGATATGAATTATATTTTGTCTTTGTTTAAACAAGACTGTGGTTAGAGAAACATCTAAAGGTAACAAAACAACTTGAGAGATCAGCGGTGTGCAATTTTCTGTAGAACATGTTGCCATTACTACAATATATCTTGTAAATGTATGGGCTGCCAGGTTACATAACTGCTGAGTTCACTGAGTTTGAAACAAGCATATAGATAAAGAATGATGTAAGTTTTTCTGTCTGTGGACAGAAGGGAAGGGATAAAGGGCTAACCAAGTCAAAGCTGACTGTTTTAATACTTTCCACTATGATATTTCTATCATTCAAGTTTGTGCTTAAAAACGGATTTGAAAATGTTTATATGTAATTTCCAGGTGTAGGGTCAACCAAGCCAGTGGTATACAGTAGGTGTATGGACTATGGTTCATTCACAATTCTGTGGACCAACTTGGCTGGATTAGTCCCAATGCATAGTTACACAGAAGTGCCAGTTTGGACTGTGGTTCGGTATAGCATAAAAGTTTGAAAGCCATTGTTGTTGTCACTAAGGTCTATACTGTATACACATACATGCCTCTAAAGAGATAAATTGGGTTGTCCACTTTCAGCAAATATTTGATATGATTTGTGTTAAGAAAAGTTATACAATTTTCCAATATACTTCCTGTATCAATTCCTCACGGTTTTCTAGATCTCTGCTTGCTGTCCTGCTATAAAAGCTTCTATTTCTACTACCAGTTGATAGAAATCTGTCCATGTGATGTGATTGGATGGATGCACGAGCCGTTATTATCATACAAGTCCTATTACTCTTTGTGATAATTACGGCTCGTGCACCTGCATGTCCATCACATCACATTGACAGATTTTTATGTACTGGAAGTAAACAAAGAAGCTTTCTTTAGCAGGACAGGAAGTAGAGATCTAGAAAACTGTAAAGAATTGATACAGACAGTATATTGGAAACTTGTATAACTTTTCCTTACACAAACCATATCAAATATTTGCAACGAAAGTGGACAACCCCTTTAACTGTAGTACCTTGCTAGTACCCCCTGGTACGTTCACATCCTGCAGCATGGCTTGGATCAAGCTAGCAGTCTCTATATGTTTTTGTCTTAAAAGGGATTGGTCAAAAGGTGTTACAGGAGGGCTTGTCCAGAAAAAAGTAGGAAAAAACCCACCTGATGTTAGAGGGAGATGCAGGCAACAATGGAATTTGAAGAGACTGGATTACATCAAGAATTGGGTACCATATTTCCACTGGAAAAGGAAATACTTACAATCTTGTAGTAATCTTGTAACAATGTGAGTTTGTTTGTGTAGCCTTATTTATTTCACCTTCCTTGTATTGTCCTTTTTTGCAACTGTAACTATATTCAGTTGTCATATTGTGTCTTGTCATATTACACAGTTTTGTTTGATTGCTGCTGTGTTGTCCTGTCGAGGGAACCTCATTATATTTAGTTTTGTACTTTACTGTGTGTATAGTAATGTCTTAGTTGGCTACAGGATACCTGAGATGTTGTGCAGTGGGTAAGGATAGTCCTAGCTTAGACAGAAGTCCCAAGTATATAAGGGTGTTGTCCCATATAGGAGAATATTATTGAAGGCTTCCAATAGCCTGGGGTGGTATGGGGACAGCCCTATGTGTATGCCCATGCGGAAAGTAAGCATAGGGTTAGTGAAGAGAATCAGGGTCATTTGTGGGAACAGTTACATTGTTCATGTAAAATCTTCTGATCTGCCAGTTTCATAACACATAATGATCAGTACTTACACAAACAAAACAATGCCTGTATTAGCCATGGCATAGGATAGTCCAAGAATTCCGCTGCCCATGATGGCATTCCCTAGGTTGAACACTGACATTCCAAATGAAGTGGTGCCAGGATGCTTTTGATAAAAGTAAAAAGTATTATATTAGTGGCTGGAATTTACATGTTGTTCATTTAATTTCTGCCAAGAGGGAACAAATTTCTCAATCTTCTCACAATTTTTATCTACGAAGTGTGCAAAACCCTAGTACAGGTATGAGTTAATTATTATAAGAATTTTAACTTATTGACATGGCTCTTCATTTGCCGAGACTTGCTATGTCAAAGCAACATAGATGATAAGGTCAAGGGGTTAAGGACGATGTTTCACAAGGGAAATATGAGTCAGCCAGTTTACATTTGTGTTGGTTCAGTGATATATGGCAAAGGATAGTATGAAACCATATGATTAAAAATGCAGAAATATAAAATATAGATTTAATTTACATTTAATAATACTTACATGCTCTTCTGTGTAGTCGTCTAATTTCTTCTTTCCAACCATTCCATTAGTTAGAAACCTTTGACTTTCGGCATCTTCTTCGACATATTGACTGTGTGGTGATATGTAACCATGTTAATGTCACATACTGAACACTTAACATAATATACAGATCAATAAATAAAACTTAATGCATGATAATAAAATTAATAATCATGTATATGATAATCAGTGGAATAGCTCAAAGATTCAGCTAAAACATGGACCAAGAGACTACTTTACACCCCGAAAATGCAGTGTATGCTGCAAGTAAGATATGATAGGGCAGTAGCAGATGTGCAGATTATATATAGATTTGTGGGTATAACTTATATATTATACGCAAAGTATTTCTCTGCCTCTTTTATGGTCTGAAGAGGATACTATGTTCATGCCAGATACCCGCTGAAGCCTAAGTTAAATCATGTTCAGTTTTATTTTTACATAGTAACTTGATGTAGTTTGCAGGGGTTAAGTAACTTCTTAACGTATATTAGCAAAACTGCTATCCTTCTGGAACTTGCCGTTGCTTAAAGGCAGACACCATTCGTTGTCCAAGACCTGTCCTATCCAGTAGTCCTATACTGCTTGTTATATCTTGTTACTGAGAACATGTTGAAGCACATTTAAATGTTTTAGAAAATAGTACTACCACATCAAGCCTCTATTTCATATATATATTATATAATTTGACACCAAACGTTGAAAGAAAAAACACTAATGTCTAAGAATATCCATATCTTTAGTCAGGGTATTGTATAATACAAAAAACATTTAATTTTAAATACAAGTCTGTAGCTTTAAAGGGAACCTGTCACCAGGTTTTACCTCACTAAACTACTAGCCCCCCAGGTGGAGCATGAAATATATCCTTTCTAAATGTTATGTGAAATCTCACACATTTATCTGCATAAAGGCTCCCCATAGTCAGGCAAATGTGACTTCTCACCTCATTTTCTAGTTTATTCAAGTATAGTGGTTGCAAGGGGAGTGTCATTATAGCAGCCTGTATCTTATGTTCTATAGAACATAGACACAAAAGGCATGTTTCTTGATACTATAGAACAAAGATAGGGGATCCTGAAGTGACACTACCCCTGCAACCACAAAACTAGACTCATGTGAAAATGAATTGAGAAGAGTCAGATTTGCCTGACTTTGGAGGAGATATTTTAAAAGGTAATCGGTTTAAATTTCACATAAAAGAGAGAATTCAGAAATAACATTTCATACTCTACCTCATTGGACTAGTCGTTTAGTAGGGTAAAACCTGGTGTTAAGACTACAGTCTCAAGTAGAATAAGTAAATTATACTAAGGATTCAGTGGTTAAAGGCATTGGTGCATTGATGAAATTGCCTAAATTTCCCACAGGAAGTTTAATGTGGCAAAAGTGGATGGTGTTGGAAAAGTGGGGGGTACGAATAAGGAATAAGATGTACCTGTTAAATTTTCCACTATCACTTTAACCTTCTTTTAGAATCAGTGGAGATACCCTTATGTAGAAGTCTTATAAAGGTCTCAATAGTCTGTTATGAAGTACCCTGTCTCTCCAAAAATAAGACCGGATCTTATATTATTTTTCCCTGGAAAATGGGTCAGGGCTTATTTTCAGGGAATGTCTTATTTTTTTCCATTAATATAATTCCATAATAATTCTTGAATAAAAAATCAACACTTCACATCTTCTCGAACATCATTAGAACTTTTGAAACTTTGAATTCCAATTTCTTGTGACTCTTTTACATTAAGAATCATTGGCCCCATTGTGCCATGTTTAGCAATGGCACTTTTCATCAGCTCCCTCCTCCTTCTCCATGCTGCCTTCAGCTGACAGGCTGCAGTGAGGCATATTTCAAATGGCTATAACTTCTAAAACACAGTTCTGGTGTTATTTTAAAGAGGAGAATCTCTCATTTAATATCAGATAAGGATTGTGTAGCAAGGTGCCTAGCCAACAGAGATGTCCTGAGTAAAACTTTTTATTTAGGAGTGGACATGAAAATCACGTTCCCAATGGTAACTTAAATAGTGGATACCTCTTAAACTGTGGCACCAAGAAACACTATCATTATGTGGAAATGTTCTTCTTTACAATGATACCATAACTGTGTTTCTAGGTGCCACAGTTCAGAAGATATAGACATTTGTAACTAGGGTTATTTTTAGAGTAGGGGTTATTTTTGAAATCTTGTCTGAAAAAGCGGAAAATAATCTTGCTAAGGTTTATTTTTGGGGTACGGCTTATTTTCAGAGAAACTCTGTATTTATTCCCTTTTGGGTGTCAGTTCACAGTTCACAAGTTTTATCTGGGTATTTTAGGATTTTATGAGGTTACACTTTGGTTTCTATATAAGAATTAGACTTAGTGCTATTCTCACTTGACCATTCTACTGTATGTATACAGGCCTTACATCTGTTGTTTATTTAGTGAATGGAAGAGCCTTCTATAAACTGACCTGCTTATAGTAACTTTTTCAGCATCCATATCTTTGCAGTATCCATCTTCAGTGCTCTCTCCGCTGTTGCTGTCATCATCAGGATCTGTGTTGACTCTTTGCAGTTCCAAGCGATCCATCTTCAGCAGTCAGCAGTTAATGAATTGACGCACTCCTTTCTTCAGTGTAAACACTCTGGTTCTTAGTAAGGGTTCTCTCACAATGTGTCAGTTTTCAGAACACTTTGTACTGCAAACAAAACATAAAGAAATCATTATAAACCCCTCCAATAAGCCATGATAACTGATCAAACCCCTCTCAAACCTGACAGCTTCTCCAGTTCATCTTTGATCTATCTGTCTATCACTATATATGGGACTCTCATTGCTATTAATTACTATTCAATTGCTTAAGACACATAAAGGAAGGACTATACAATGAGTGAGTAGAGAGAAAATGCCTATAATGATGACCTTATGTTGTCTATATAGCCATTAAGTTTAGGGTCATAACATGTCTATGGTTTATAATAAGTATACATATAGAACAGATAAATTCATTCATCACTTTTAGTATGTTTAGTACAGAGGTGATGTAAACTTATACAGGTAGCTCCTGACTTTAGGACACCCTACTCATTTGACATCCAGATGACTCCTAGTTACAGACGGACCTCTGAATGCTGGTAACTTACTAAACTTTACCCCCAGGCTGCAATAATCAACTTTAAGAGTTACGAAAGGTGTCTGCAATGAAATTGGAAATTCTTCCAATGACAACCTACATTTTTGAAAATATAATTTCCAAGGGACAAATATAAATTTTGTTTGGAGTTGCACTTGCAATATATACTTATTCCAACTTACATAAAAATTACATACAAAGAACAAACCCAAAGACCATATCTTGTGCATAGCCTGAGGTCTGCCTGTACTAGATAATGCTTATATCATATAATTCTATGTGAGCTGGATCTTTAGTTGTATTGTATATCAGCTGTAGCATTGCTACAACTTTCATACAAAGAGTGACATTTCTGCAGTTACTGTAGTTAATGCGTATGTTTTTATTTTATATATTTATATATATTTATCTTATGTTATCTATATATCAATATCACCAGTTATTGTGTGAACAGAATTTACATTTACCAATTTTACCATTACATATACCATTATTATTTTCCTTCAAACATTTTTATGGTACTACTTTGCTGCAAGAAAATCATATATCCAGATATTTACATATATTTATAGCAGCAAAAAAGTTATAATAACCAAAGTAATAATAGCCCGAAATGTAATTTATTGTGAATAGCAATTGAATGTGAAACAAGAAATTGAATTGTTAATTGAATATAATCTAGAATTAATTTAAATTAAAATACTCTCAGTTCTGATTTCATTAAAATATATAATATAAAATCAATCTTAGTGTTTTCATTACAGATATCTAAAATTATAATGGACATAAATAAATTCAATGAAAACAATAAATAATAAAAGAAAAATTATACCTTAGAGTCCAGCCTGCAGACTTTTTTGAAAATCTTTTTTGATGGGATTTACAGTTGTGAAGCCTTTTCCTGTGTCATATATCAGTGTAATATTTAAAGACAAGAGGGAGTGTAACTTCTAATCCAATCAAAACTGGCAGAAAGGACCAAACCTATCCAAGTTGCGTCATATTCTGTAGATAAAACCTGATTACGCCAGTCACTGTGTACTCAATGAATTTGGCTGTGTACATCTTCTTAAAAAAACTGGATCTGTGTCCTGAAGCAAAGACAGATAACCACTAGTTTGCTAGTCTGCATCATTGTGCACCTGCTAACCTGATCATCTCCTGACATTATGAATTACAGTGGTTTCATAGCACTAAAAACACACATAGAGTATAGCTACCATGGCACTGGAAGCAAATAATTAAAGGTTTTATTATGAATAGCTTAACAGGACAATTGTGTTTTTCTTTGCATGCAACATAACTTTTAAAGTATTATTCAAATGGAACTTCTAATCAATTGGGCCTCATCAATCAGTCACAATGGAAATGTAGATAAAAGTTGAGAGTCCTCAGTTGCTTTTACCTTTAATTGGCTAACATTGGCTTCATTGGTGATGTAGCCATTCCAATTTGCTATGTATTTAAAGGAAACCTGTCACCAGAATTTACTTCATTAAACTTCTAGCCCCCTAAGGAAGGGTATAAAAAGTCACCTTTAGAGCTCCCTGTTTTATGTGAAATCTCATCTACTTACCTAAAGAAAATCTCCTCCAAAGTCATGTGAAAATAAACAGAGATACTTGTTTGCGAAGAGTCAAGTTTAGAAGCTGTGGGGAGAGCTTCACTTCAGAAGCCCCTATTTTTGGTTCTGTAACACCTAGAACTATGGTTTTGGTATCAAATTTGGTATCAAAGATAGTAATCTCATAAATCCCAAAAACATGTCTCTATCCAAAATATCTTTGTTTAGGCAGAGATGTATTTTGGCATGTTTTGGATTTTGTGAGAAGTTTTGATACCTTGTAAGTAAAAGAAATAAATAAACATTGCATTTTAAGAAAAAGAGACTTCTTTATGTTCCATACTATCTCACGTAGAACAGCCATTTTGGGTGGATCACAGTATGAAGCTGGTTTGAGGTGTGGTAAGTAAAAGGAAAAACTAAAGCTGCCGTCCGGTCTGCATTGTGCTTGTCTATCTTTGTGAGTTCTCCTGTAGGGAACATTTATCTTTTCTTTAAGAGACCTGTGGAGCTGTGGAAAGGGTTAGAGCTGTGGAAAAAATGTATCTGTTTTTTTTGAAGACTCAGACACAGGGGTCTGGTTTGTATATGCCAAGTGCTCCCCAATTTTAAAAACTCTGCTTTTTATATATATTTGTTGTTCTTTCTGCATTCGGAAAATGACTTCAAAGCTTAAACAAATCTAACTAAACTACTCAAAAATATAAATGGAATCATTGCTGAAATATGGTTACATACTTTAAATGGTCAATTACTTTTCAACCAACTTCACAAACAAAATTAATTAAATGGATGGTACAACTAAAGCTATGTAATATATATCTTATAAGGACAAAATGAAATTCCCTAATTTTTCTTTTGTTGTCTATATCGTTATCAGTTGGATATTTTGAGCAGCCCATGACAGACTATGTGAACACGTTTGATATTGAGGTAAATGTGCGTTCCCTTTTTTCCACTTGTGTAGGTTTCTTTTCAAGATCAAAGTTGTTAGTATTGTTGTAAGCTAAATTTTTAGTAGGTCTCTAGAAGGAACTTACATACTGTAGGTAGGAGACTGAAGGAGATGGACCCCAGTCCAAAAGTGCTATATATATTTTTTAGTTCAGTATCTGTTTAGCGTTCCACCAGAGAAATATGCAAAAAATTTACTGAAGTAAAGAAATGAAAAATATAAACACTCCTGAATACTAGAAACAAGTTGATCAATTTCCATATTAAGTTCACCACAGGTAATGTGTCATGCAAGGGTCTATGACATAATTCCCTTTGATTTCTTCACATTTGTTTGCATGTAACAAACAAAAAGATCTAAAAATATCAAAAGCGATTTATTGCATGCTCTCATTAAAGTTCTGATTTCATGAATCTCCATTCATGGCAAAATGACTCTTAGGGCTTAAATTTCATAGAAACCTCTCAGGTCCCCTGACATGACTTTGTAAGTAAATATTTGTCTATCCCATGATAAACAATTCAGAGAATTTTTTTTTACATCTCAGCTCTGTATCTGCCCTTTCTCTGTTCCATGACCTGGAAATGCATGTGTACATTGACAAGTGGGTGTTACCATTCAGACAATGGTCAGGGACCCAAACAGTAATAACTGGACAGTGTCAGACTGCATAGGAACAAGCTTTGCTGTCGTTGGGAGACTCAGCATTTAGAAGTGCAAATGACCTGTAGGGAGTCATAGGGTAGGAAAGAGCACAATGGGGTGTCCTTTCCCAGTTTAGCCTCTTGCCTAACTATTTACACATCATTGGCATTAAGCTTAATATATGTATTTCTGCATAATGTTTAATCACCGAGAAAAGTACAGGCGGTCCCTTACTTAAGAACATACGACTTACATACGACCCCTAGTTACAAACAGACTTCTGGATATTGGTAATTTATTGTACTTTAGTCCCAGGCTACAATAAACAGCTGTAACAGTTATCAATGGTGCCTGTAATTAAGATTTATTGTTAATCCTGGTTCTTATGACAAGCCAACATTTTTAAAATCCATTTGCCACATAGACCAAAAAAATTTTGACTGGGGTTACAATAATAAAGTATACGGTTCTGACTTGCATACAAACTCAACTTAAGAACAAACCAACAGACCCTATCTTGTATGTAACCCGGGGACTGCCTGTATAGTAAATGATTGTGATTCTGTTATTGTCCTGGATAACAGGTTGGTGATGGTTTAGGGAACAGACAACAAGATGGAAAAAGAAGGACAGACACGGACAGAGGGTCGTAAAACTGGTCCCATCAAGCTGTCCAACCTGCAATCTTACTCTAATTAGTAGGTGACAATTGGTCAGTGTTTCCTTTCTGCGCGAAAGTGAAAACACACATACAACAAAAAAACAAAAATGAAGGACTAGTCGTACAAATGCTGTTCATAAATCATAGGAAAAAGCATTACATAATCGAGAGAAAAAGCGGCTGGTCAGAAGACTAGCAAGGGTCAAAAGATCAAAGAGTATGGGAGTCCAGAAAGAAGAATTATAGTAAATACTTGGAGGTAGGCAGACATTCCACTTATGATATATCAGAAAGTGATTGGACCAGTCCCTCTACATCCAAATAAACCAGGCAACCAGGGGAGATATATGAGTGGAGAAGGCATTTGTCCACAGATATTTTAACTTTCTGCAGCCCAGAACAGTCACCAGGATACAGGTTTGGTGGAAATAACTTAAGATAGCCAGGAGTGAAATAAGGCAGTGTTCAGACCAGTGCATGATAGAATGCAAACCAAGTACAGTGAGCAGCATATCTTCTTCTGTATTTTATGGGCAGAGTATGGCACTGAAGTGGGAAAAGGCACAGATGTTAAACTTAAATCCTTCAGTTCCCTTTAAGAGGAATGCAATAAGTTATTGAAATAAAAAGACAGAACAGCACAGCATATGTTTCAATTTCCCTTATTTCTATACACATCACATACACTTTTTGGCTGTGGGCTGAAAATATTATTTAGAGACATGCCTTTTTATTTTTTCGCATACCAAATGACAGAACAATATTTGTTGTTCTGGTACATTAATGCCAGCCCTGGGACTTGTAAGTTCATTGTTTTGTCCAGTCAATACTGTTGGCAGACTTTGAAATTAGTCAGCAATAAATAAACCACTATGTTCCCTTGACTGTGCAAGTTTGTATTTCTATGAAGACATTTCCAAAGAATAAAGCATTTAGAGCCAATGTCATTGTTGAAATTCACCTCCTAAAAAGAGATTTTCATATTAAAGGGTTTTTCCCTACAATAAACATGTAACATGTTGTAATGATAAGTCATCAGGATTCCCCAAAAGTTTTCACAATGAAAGCATATTCTGTTGGTCTCATGAGAAGGAGTCAACATCAGGAGCAGACAGCAATTTGCTTCTTCCAACTTTCAAGGGCCAAATATGGACAGTTATATGACTGAGCAACCACCCAAAGTATAAGCATAGGAGGCTGGGCATGGATGCCAGAGAGTGGCATTCATCTCCTGTAGGCTATTAAGGCCTTTGCTAACAAACATGTTACTTTTGTTTACAGCTCACAGCAGGATGAAATGGCGTAGTCTGTTACCCTTTTTCATCTCATGCTTACTGCTGGATACAGTGTATATAAATCGACTGGTGGCTTCCATTTTATCTTGGACTTGTCCAAAATAGGAAATGTAAATGTAGCCTTACTTAGCATAAATATAAAAAATATCCTAAAAAGTATTAAATTATTCAACATTGAATATTTATATGTAAATATATATATATAATGTATGTATACAATGTGTATACAATATGTAAATATAATGTATAAATTAATAAACTCTGACGTGATTATTAAAAATAGGTGTATCACAAATTACTTTTGCGTAAAACATTTAGAGCTTCATCATTGAAAGTATGAAAAATGCAGCTTATAGATTTAACATAGAATATATAATATTAATTTTAAGATGTTTAAGATTAAAAGTTTGAGCTAAGTTTATTATGGATATCTATTAAAGGGAAACCTAAGGCATATGTCCAGAAGGTTCAATAAATTTAGTAACATTAAATTGTAACCTCCTAGAAATCACATTGTTTGACCATGACCTATGATGATTCACATTTATCCCTAAGAATATGTAAACAGTAAAAATAAAAATTCTGTAGGCTGTTGGTGACCTAAATCTTGGCGCCTATATTTAACTTGCATATTAGTAATGGAAAACTAAAACTAATAGTCATTACTATGTAGACTGTTGTTAAAAGTTAACAGAAAGATTTCGGAAGATTAATTTGCTGTTGTCTTGGGAAATCTAAGTTACACAATGGGGCAGATTTACTTACCCTTCCCTGTGCGTTCCCTGAGGTGCGTTGTCTGATGAGAATACACAACTGCCGCAATTCACTTACATCGTGCGCCAAATATCCTGCATATGTCCCTCCCCGCTCAGGTCCGCCGGAGTTCACCATCTTCTTTCTGGTGTATGTAAGTGCATGTCTTGCGACACAATTTAAAGGGAACCTGTCACCAGGAGACCCATTTTTAGCACTCCCCCAGTCCCCACAGAGCATAGTACATACACTCTCAAAGTGTTTTTGTATAAAAAATAGGTTTTACAGAAAAATAGATATGTTATATTGTACCTTTCATGAGCATCTGCTGTGTGACTAGGCAGCCATCCCCTGGGAGTGGCTGGAAAGGAGCAGTTTCCCCCACCCTTGGGAAACTGCTCCTCCATGTGTCCTTTTCAAATATATGAATAACTCCCCTCACTCGGGGTTGGCTGCAGAGGAACAGGGCGCGTCGCTAAGCCAAGTGATGGGTGTTTTCATATATTTGAAAAGGACACATGGAGGAGCTGTTTCCCAAGGGGGGGTGGGACTGCTCCTTTCCAGCCACTCCCAAGGGACGTGTGCCTAGTCACACAGCAGATGCTAATGAAAGGTACAATATAACATATCTTTTTTTCTATAAAACCTATTTTTTATTTAAAAAAATAGGCAGTGTATGTACTATGTATGTATGTACTATGCTCTGTGGGGACTGGCGGAGTGCTAAAAAAGGGTCTCTTGGTGACAGGTTCCCTTTAAATGCCAAATCAGTCGGATTGTCTGACGGCCCCCCCCAACTGTGTTGCATGAAAGCCGGCACCAATGCACCAAAATCCCTTGCTTAATGCGGCGCAAATCGGAAGTGTGGTCCGCGGACCCTTAGTAAATGAGCCCCATTATATTTGAAAAGTTATGGCTCATTCACACTACTGACAATTGGGATGGGATATGCTGAATGAAAATATAAAACATTGTTCATTGTTTGCCAGTTACACAGGCTGATGCAGAGCAGATTAGGTATGCAATTGTTCCTGTCACATGAAGTTGTTTGGAATATCATGTTTAGGCTACATGCACACAACAGCTCACAGCCCCCACAGAGGTCTATTGTGCATGGTCACTATGCGGTGAAAACACCTCATCTCACTGCATCGTGATGGAGTAGGAGGACTGCACCACAAATTATAGAGCAGGTCCTATTCCTGGCCATGTTGTGGTGCAGCTGACAGGCTCTTATGGAGATGGGAAGGGTGAGTGCCGCTCACCCCTCCCATCTCCACTCGGGTCAAGGCGGGCCACAAATTATCCTCTATTAGCGGCCCATTTGTACACAGGGCTGTGTGCATGTAGCTCAAAACAGAGCAATGTTATGCCGATATTCCTGAATTTTTTATGTTGCAAAAGATCCTATAACGGGAAAAACATGCATTTGTGTGACTATTATTTGATCATCACGACTTTAAAAATGGTGAATAATTAAATGACCGTATAATCACATGTTTTTGATTATTTGCCTAATACCAGAACCACATAAATGACACTTTGTTCATCTGTGACTTTAGATTATTTATAAACTAGAGTTTGGTTAACAGGCGGTCCCCTACTTAAGAACATCTGACTTACAGGTAACCCATAGTTACAAATAGACCTCTAGATGTTGGTAATTTACTGTATTTTAGCCTTAGACTACTATAAACAGCTATAACAGTTATTAAAGGTGTCTTCAATTAAGCTTTATTGTTAATCCTCTTATGACAATCCAACATTTTTAAAATCCAATTGTCACAGAGACCAAAAAAAATTTGTCTGGAGTTACAATTATATAATTTACAGTTCTGACTTACATACAAATTCAACTCAATAACAAACCTACATAACCTATCTTATACTGCCTGTACTAGATGTACAACTTATATGTAAAACACTTTCTGCTTCATTATAAACAGCATGATACCTGCTCCATTTATAATTTGTAAAACTAGTGCCACTGAAATACTTATCAATCATTCAAGTCAAGCAAGTCACAAGAATGAACAGAGAACCTGTCTTTTGGTCTGCAGGCAAACACTCTATACGTTGCTGGTCACATAGGACAATATAAATCTACCTTTGTGTGTTTTAAAAGGTTTTTACAAAAAGTAATTAGAATAAAAATCTAATGTCATTTCCGTATTTAAACAAACAACCCTTTAGAAAAAATCATTTGGATGTTTTCAGACCACAACATATCTTAAGAATATGTAACAAAAATTGTAAAGGCATGGAAATGTTTTGATACAGGGAAAGGGTGTTGGTTTCCCAATTGTAGGCAACTATACTTATCATAGTATCATAGTATATAAGGCTGGAAAAAGACGCAAGTCCATCAAGTCCAACCTTTAAGAATTAAATAAATGCTTTATCCCCATAACCCGTGATATTTTTCCTCTCCAGAAAGGCATCCAGGCCTCTCTTGAACATGTACATAGAGTCCGCCATAACAACCTCCTGCGGCAGAGAATTCCATAGTCTCACTGCTCTTACATTAAGGAACCTTTGTCTATGTTGATGGTAAAATCGCCTCTCCTCTAGGCGTAGAGGATGCCCCCTTGTCCTGGTCACAGGCCTAGGGATAAAAAGATCTTTGGAGAGATCCTTGTACTGTCCATTCAGGTATTTGTACATTGTAATGAGGTCTCCCCCAGTCGTCTTTTTTCTAAACTGAATAATCCCAAATTTTGTAATCTGTCAGTGTATTCTAGTCCCCCCATTCCCCTAATAATCCTGGTTGCTCTCCTCTGCACCCGTTCCAGCTCTACTATATCCTTTTTATACATGTGTGGTCTGACCAGGGATTTGTATAAGGGCAAAACTATGTCTTTATCATGAGAATCTATTCCTCTCTTGATACCATAATTTTATTTGCTTTAGCAGCAGCCGCCTGGCTCTGGTCACTAAAATTAAGTTTACCATCCACTAATACCCCCAAGTCCTTTTCAGCTCCAGTTTTACTAAGTAATTGACCGTTTAGAACATAATTATACTTTTTGTTTCCATGGCCCAAGTGCATAACTTTACATTTATCTACATTAAACCTCATCAACCATTTCTCTGCCCACTCCTCAAGCTTCCACAAATCCCTCTGTAATGCTAAACTATTGACCTCAGTATTTATTACTTTACACAGCTTAGTATCATCTGCAAATATTGAAACTTGACTGTGTAAACCCACTACAAGGTCATTAATAAAAATATTAAAAAGAAGTGGCCCCAATACTGACCCCTGTGGCACTCCACTGGTAACGTCAACCCAATCTGAGAATGTTCCATTAATGACCACCCTCTGTTTTCTATCACCAAGCCAATTACTTACCCAATTGCACAGATTTTCTCCTATTCCCAGCAGTCTCATTTTATATACCAACCTTTTGTGTGGCACGGTGTCAAATGCCTTTGAAAAGTCCAGATATACAACATCCACAGCATCCCCCAGATCCAGTCTTGAACTTACCTCCTCATAGAAACCAATCAGATTAGTCTGACAGGACCGATCTCTCATAAACCCATGCTGACGCTGGGTTATAAGGTTGTGCACAGTAAGATACTGCAGGATAGCATCTCTAACAAACCCCTCAAATATTTTCCCCACCACAGCAGTTAGACTCACGGGTCTGTAGTTTCCAGGATCGCTATTTGATCCTTTTTTGTATATTGGTACCACATTTGCTATGCGCCAGTCCTGTGGAACATAACCAGTCCTCAGTGAATCTGTACCTCTTCCTGGGTTAAACTGTTGACATTCCAAAAAGAATTTACATTATTCCTCATTGTGTCTTCCACCAGGGGATTTTCCTGGGTAAAGACAGTTGAGAAGGCGACATTCAGTAGATTGTCCCTTTCCTCATCTCCTTCCACCATGACCCCCATGTTATTTCTAAGGGGACCCACACTCTCTGTTTTTAGTTTCTTATCATTCATGTACTTGAAAAATAATTTGGGATTATTTTTGCTCTCCCTGGCAATATTTCTCTCAGTCTCTATTTTTGCGGCCTTTATCTGCTTTTTACAGGATTTATTTTTCTCTCTATAATCCTGTAATGCCTTTGGGGGTGGCTGTTGTCTTTGAGAACATTATCCCAGTCTATGTCTTTAAGGTCTTCCCTTAGTTGCTGAAAGTTTGCCCTCCTGAAGTTTAGAGTGTTGGTTGCCCCTTCCCTAACGTTCTTAATAAAGCGTAATACAAAATCAATGATATTATGATCATTATTACCCAGGTTCCCCCCAACCTGTAGTTTTGATACCCTAGCAGGTCTGTTGGTTAGGATAAGGTCCAGCAGTGCCCCCCCCCCTCTTGTTGGCTCCAGGACTAGCTGCGACAGGTAATTGTCTTTTGTTGTTGACAAGAACCTGCTACCTTTGAAGGACCTGCAGGTTTCTGCCCCCAGTCAATATCTGGGTAATTGAAGTCTCCCATGATAAGTACTTCACCATGCTTTGAAGCCGCATCCGTTTCACTTATCAGCATTTCCTCTGCTGCCTCCATTATATTTGGAGCCTTATAACAAACCCCTAGTAATATTTTATTATTCTTTTTCCCTCCCCTTATCTCCACCCATAGGGACTCCACATTTGCATTTGCGTTACTGATGTCATCTCACAAGACAGGCTTGAGGCAAGAATTCACATATAAACAACCCCCTCCCCCTTTTTTATTTACACGATCCTTTCTAAAAAGACTATAACCATCTATAGTAACAGCCCAGTCATAGCTACTGTCCAGCCATGTCTTGCTGATACCCACTATATCATATTTCTTCTCCAACATCAAGAGTTCCAGTTCCTCCATTTTGTTTGTGAGGCTTCTGGCATTTGTGTACATACACTTTATATGGTTTTCCCTGTCCGTATTCCTTTTGTTCTTATTCCCCAATCTCATTCAAGCCCCCCTTCCTCCCCCATGGACTATGACTCTTCCCAGCTCTCTATCTACACTGTCTATTTGCCCTGCACAAGTGTAGTTGCCCTCCCCCCAGGTCTCTGGTTTAAACACTCCTCCAACCTTCTAGCCATTTTTTCCCCCCAAAACAAAAGGACTCTAATAATGAAAAACTTATCCTGGTGTAAATAGCTGTAAGTGTTGGTTTGCTGGTGTATAATTTTACATCTTGAATGTTTGTCTTGTTGATTATGGATGATAATGTACAACAAATCTGTGTCCAAACCTAGAAATATATGTAAAGTGTATATTCAGGACAGTCACCCATACAAGTAATCTCTATCATCCTGTGAGAGCCTTGGATGATTCCTAAAGATAAATAGCATTCTTCTGAGATCCATCTGGCTACCCATGTTGTTGGGGGCAATGTAATTACCTTTCATCGGTATCAGATATAAAATGAGCAATTTTCACATTCTAAAACCAGTGTGCATGCTTGACCATAGCCCATTCTCTATATAAAGGGCTGCAGAAGATAGCTATCCCACAAGTCCTACAGAATTGCCAGTTGTGCCTCATTTCTACAGAGAACTCTGGAGCACTTACACACTTCTATTGTTGTGATAACTGAGTTCTGAGCAGTTAGATTCCCAGCAATCAGACACTTCTATGAATATGGGATAAGGGCATTTCACCAGCAAAGGCCTTTTAATATTTTTAAAGGACAAAATACATTTTTTTGCCAAATGCCTGCAAATGTCTTGGCACAAACAAAGGACGGTGCAATAGAAAAAGTCCAAAAATGCCACAAAGTCCAAACAATAAGTAAATACTTTCTTCGCCTCCATGTCCTTCAATTTTTCATAGTCGACAAGATAAGAGAAACAGTAGCTTCATCTTGTTGGGATCACTCGTTGTTCTCGCGGCTGGTTTTGGTGTGAGTACCGGATCTTCCGACTCAGAAACCGTACCTCTCCCCTGTTAGTTCCGTCTGGCTCCAGGCCATGCCAGCGTTACTCCCAAAGGGGAAAGAACAGTATTTATTCTTTTAATATTTTATTTTAGTCCTGGTTTTTTTTCTGTCTTGGGTCAAATCAAACACTTTTTTTATTTAACTTTCTTTTCATCTTCTGAAAACTTGAGAATTATCAGAAATAACAAAGTAACATCTAACTTTAGATTACTGGTAGGAAATAAGGACTTATATACTAAGTAGCTGTGCATGAACTGGGACCCGTGTCTGAACTTAATTGATCCCCATAGGGTCAGTTGTAGGTATGAGCCTAATGTTCCTTTTAGACCTGAAAGCATTTGTAGCACTGCAAACATTTAATGTAGAATCATCATGATTGAGATATTACATATAAACAATAGAAAACAGGATAAGAAAAATAGCATTTTTACTTCACTATTGTAAATGTTTTAAACAAAATGTACCCCTTATATAAAAACAGGAAAATACTGCTGCCTTTCAAGGTCTGTCCGTGACCCCATAAACCATTGTAAGAAAACATTTTCTAATTGAAAATTTGTACGCAACGTATGTGCTCATTTCTTTCCTGAACTTTGATGTTTGACTTATGAAGGTGTGTAACACCTCTGTGCCATAGTACATATTTGTTTGAAATCGCCTCTTCCAGTCTGTTGATCAAACATGTTGATGCATTGCTGCCTGTTTTGCATTTCTTTTTCAAAAGACAAAATAACGGAATGATGGAAAATAGCCATTAGAATCTGGTAGGAAACCATCCTGCTTTCATATTTATCACAGTTCTTCTAAGTTTAGCTTTTACCCACAGGATTATGTGCGACATTAACACTCCGTTCACAGATATCTCTATATGGTGGTATCTACAATTTTCAGCTCTGGCAAAAAAAGAGACTTTTTTCTGATTTATAACATGTTATGTACAAGGTTGATGTATAGCATATAGTGTTATCCCATCTGTGTGTTTATATATATATATATATATATATATATATATATATGCATTTATATAGTCTTACAATGTTTCTGCCCAGTTATAACTGACTGTAATAAACTTGATTTAGCGCCCCCTTGTGGTCTTTTAAATCTCAAACAAAGTGTCCAATTAATGTGAGATAAAGCAGCTTCTGACTGACTTGCATGAAACAATCATTAGCCTTCCAATTTTTGTTGGTTTATGTTGTGGTTTCTTGGCTATATTACAGAATATTACATGTGGGTTATTTTGATCTATAGTTTATTCTCATGCACTGTGGTTTTGTGTGGCATTTAAAGAGGTGTTCCTAAGACTGGTATTTATCACATATCCACATGTCATAAATATATTGGTAAGGTAGTGGAGGTCCACTTTCCATTCAAATCTGTTGGATGGAGCAAAAAATCAAGCATTTAACCCTGGCTATTTTTGGGCTTCAATATAAATGAATGGGAGTTCATAGATAGAAAACTCTCTTTTGACCTTCTGGTTCCCTGTAGTATATAGCATGCCTGTCCCCCCAGTATATAGCCTGCCTGCCCCTGTAGTGTATAGCCTGCCAGCCCCTGTAGTATATAGCCTGCCTGCCCCCAGTATATAGCCTGCCAGCCCCTGTAGTATATAGCCTTCCTGCCCCTGTAGTATATAGCCTGCCTTCCCCTGTAGTATATAGCCTGCCAGCCCCGGTAGTATATAGCCTGCCTGTCCCCCCAGTATATAGCCTGCCAGTTTCTGTAGTATATAGCCTGCCTGCCCCTTTAGTATATAGGCTAACAGCCCCTGTAGTATATAGCCTGTCTGACCTCCCAGTATATAGTCTGCCAGCGCCTGAAGTATATAGCCTGCCAGCCTCTGTAGTATGTAGCCTGCCAGCCCCTGTAGTATATAGCCTGCCAGCCCCTGTAATATATAGCCTGCCAGCCCCTCTAGTATATATCCTGACAGCCCCTGTAGTATATAGCATGCCCACTAAAAATATATGAACACTGTACTCACCTTTCCAACGATCCCATAGGTCCTCTTCTTGCTTCGGATTCTTTGAATTCTCTTCGGGTCCTTAGGTCTTCTTTGGCTCTTCTTTGGGTCATTCAGCTCTCTTCGGGTCTTCGCGCGTGGCCAGCGGCTTGCCGATGTCATTCTTTGTGGACCACTGGCATCGCGAGGGGACCCGAAGAGGAACAGAATGACCTGAAGAGGAACTGAAGAGGAGCGGAAGGACCGGAAGAGGCACCGGAAGCAAAAAGAGGACCTACGGGGGGGCATCGGAAAGGTGAGTACAATGTTAATTTTTTTATAGACTCTAGTATAAACCAAGTTAGGGTTTTTCAGCACGAATTTTGTTGTTAAAATGAAATATTCTCCCATTTTCATAGAGGAATAGATGCAGAAATAAGGACTGCCCATTGTAATTATACGTCTTAAAGCGTTAAGGGCTATATAGAGAACACTCATAGGCTGTTGCCTCTGCATACAGGCCAGGTATCTGCTGTATTAAACAGCAGACACCTGCAGCTAACTGTTTCAGTTAGTGCTGGCAACAGTCTTGATAGTTAACCTGTTAGTTGCTGTGGTCAAAGCCAATCATTTCACATAAACAGCAGCCACACGTGGGTGCAGTCATATTACTGCCAATAGGCAGATCAGAGGTTGATGATTGGTTGCCATGATAGCTGGGAGACTCTGGGAGTCTCCTATGGCTGCCAACTAATGCTCACTATCACAGCCTGCTGGAGGCAGGCTGTAATAAAAGGTCTGTATATTTGCATTATATTGCAATATGTTTGTATTGAAATACTGTATATTGCATAAGCATTCAAATACCCAAGGGTGGCTAAAAAATAGTAGATAAAAAAGTAAAAATTTGCCTAGAATGTATATAAAATAATAAACAAATAAAATCTTAAACATATAAAATAGTGGCCAAATGTCTGAATCACCATTTTCTCACCATTTTTCTGATTTGTCTAATTTATTTTGATGTCACGTGGCTTACAAATCGAATATCGGTTTTCTGTATTTTCAGAATTGACTATTTTGGGGATAAATACTGTTTTGAATGAAATTTTACATTAACATCAAAAACCCCCTACATAATCAACCCATTTTCAAATCTGCATCCATCAACCTATCAGAAACATCTTTTAGGAAGATTCTTAACCCCTTGAGATCTGCATAGTAATCAAAATGGAGCTGAAATGTAGAATGGTCACATTTTGTCAGTTATACGTTCATTTAGCCCAAAAACTTACACATTTCCAAAAGATAAAAAGAGATAACCCATCTTACAACCCCACATGTGGCCATTGCTTGTTTATGGGTGCACAGCGAGGCACAGAAGATAAGGAGGGACCTGCAGCTACTAGGATTTTAGTTTTCTCATTTAGCTTTTTTCGTTATTGGAGCCATGTGATGGCATTTTTTTGCGGGATGAGATGCATTTTCCAGTGTTATCATTTTGGGGTTGGTATCCCCTATTGTTGAAAATTTAGGATCTTTTTTTGAGGGCAGGAGTAGAAAAGCATCAACTCTGTACTGGATTTTTTCCTTTTTTTATTTGGTGTTCATAGTATAACCTAATAATCATGTTATCTTTATTCTATGGGTCGATATGATCATGGGGATACCATACTTGAATATTTTTTCTTACATTTTACTAAATTTACCAAATAAAACGCTAATGTGGGGAAAATATATATCATTTGTGCATAGTAGCATAACATTATCTTTACTTTTTTGGCTATGGAGCTGGTTGATGGCTTATTTTTTGCGGGACATGTTGTGCTTTGCAACAGTATTATTCTGGAGTACATATGTTTTTTTGTTCACTTTTTATTGCATTTTTTTGTGGGATTCAATAGGTAAAAATCATAATTTTTGGCGGGTTTTTAAAAGTTTTTTTAGCGGTGTTCAGGTATTCACCGTGCAGGTTCAATAATTATAAACTTTTATTCTACGGATTGTTACGGACGCTGTGATAATATATATGTGGGGGTTTGTGTTATGATTTTGACATTTTTTTGCGTTATATGTCTCTTGCGTTATGGAGATTATGGGCATTTTTACTGATTTATTGCTTTATTTTTTATTGAAAAACATTTTTTTTAAACTTTTTTACTATTTCCACCATGGAACATGAAGAAGCAATAATCTGATTGCTTGTTCATGCTAATACTCTGCAATACTAATGTACAGGCACATGCATAGGCTGACACTGTGCCTTTAAGATGACGTCAGAGACGCCATCTTTCAGACAGTGCCTGCAGGCAGGTCTGGTGTCCTAATCGGACCCCAGGGCTGCCATAGCAATGATCAGCACCCCCGAAGACAGCGGGGGGGGGGGGGGTCGATCGTGGGAGAAAGATCCCCGGAAGGCTTGTTAAACACCCGCGATTGGAGCCCACTGTTAGCTACAGCCAGCACCCTGTGTATTCTGATGGCCATTCAGCTCTGATGCAGAGCTGAGTTGACATCAGCACCGAGGCGGATATATCTGCCGCTGAGCGTTAAGTCACTGCGCTCAGCGGCAGATATATGAATAGTTATTTGAAAAAGTACAATAACTCAATAGAACAAATATACAAATTTTAGAGGAAATAACAAGTATCAGGAATATTCCTAGTAAGATGTATTTTTTCTGATACAGGCTTATTAAAAATTCAGTATGTTTAATTAAAATTGCAAGTAACGGTAACTGCTTATTTCAGACATCCTAGCACAGCTAGACATATGGTGTTTTCATCCAAGGGTTTTTGCAACACAAGCATAAGTAGGTTAGCAGTGCACAGACCAGAAAATGACTTTAGCTGATAAGGCTATTACACAAAACACAATTTACATATTTTGTAAGTGAGGTTTATGCATCTCCTTTATAGGACATGACATATAATGCATTATCAAAAATATTCTACACCTAATATAGTGTATGTTTTTGATCCACGATATTGAAAATAACAATAACCACTTACATACACTTGATGCTTTTGAGTGCTCTCATTTACTGTTACATATATTGCAAATGGTGAGTTGAAACAAAATGTATTGTAAAGTTCCAGAAATGTTCTGTCATATGTCTCTTACACTTCATTTGGATGAGTCTGAATGACATATTCCTTGGTGTCCCGCAAAGTTTCCAAATTCAACTGAACCAGGAGAATCATATTTCTTACTATTTGACACCATGTTACTTTTACTGTTGGTCAGTGGTTTGCACAGTGTGACCAATGAAGAGTAAATGAACACTCATTACCTGTGTTTTAAACCCTTATTTAAAATAACACATCACCGGTAAAGTGGGTGATGTCCTCGAAGCTTAGCAATGTGTTGTGCTGAAGTAGGGCCAATCTGAATGAAATTGCTTTGCTCTTTTATTTTGCATGTAAAATTGCTCTCATGGAGCAATGTGCAGTGGCGGTGCCACCAACCCATATGTGCGCCAGTGACAGTGGCACACTGGCTCTATCCCTGAGTGTGTGTCTGTCCAGCCATACTCAATCACATTCTGCATGCAGCACAGCTCCTGAAAAGCAAGAACTGATCCCCCCTTTAGTACCTAACACTGGGTGGTGGAACTGGTTACCGGCCAAGTCATAGCCATTTAAGTAATTTTACTTCTTTACAGAACACTTGACCCAATCTGTGAGAGGAGGAGAGAGAACTCTCAGGGAAGCAGTGGTGCATTGGACAGGCATGGCGAGTAGTCAGTAATGCTGCAAGATTTTGCACTCAAGGGCATCCACCTAACTTAATTCAGTTCTGCTTGTGGCGCCACAATATTTAAACTTTAGGGATTTTGACAACTGAGTGTTCACAACAGCTTTTAGAAGGCCCTGTCTTGAACCAGAATTTCTGTGTTCCCCCGCACAATAGGGAGTTTATAACTTTGTTGCTCAAGTTTAGTGTAGAAGTAATTAAAGGGAATGCCTCACTACGATTTACCTACCCGAACTAACTGCTATGTTATATATTGCTATGCGCACACAAGCCACCAATGTTTTTATTTTCCAGCTTTTCCTTCTATGCCAACTTCACTATATCAATTTGCAAATAAGGATGAAGTACTTTGTGGGGCATTAGCAGAAACCATCAGAGCTCCACCTTCACAATAGTAACAACGCTTATAGATACAGTTGAAAGCAGAGATTCACATACACTATTTACAAAGACACATATGCATGTTATTATCACTATATGACATGAAATCAGAATAAACCTTTCTTTTTTAGGACAATTAGGTTACCAACATTAGTTATATGTGCCAAATGACAGAATAATGAGAGAGAAAGAATGTTTAATTATTGCTATCTGAAAAGTTAAAAGTTTACATACATTTCATTAGTATTTGGTACCATTGCCCTTAAACTTCATGACTTGGGTCAATTGCTTTGGATATCTTTCCACAAACTTTTCACAATAGTTGGTAGGAATTTGGTCCATTCCTCCTGACAGAACTGGTGTAACTGAGACACGTCTATAGGTACCTTGCTCACATTTACCTTTTCAGTTTTGTCCATAATTTTCAATATGATTAAAATAAGGGCTTTGTGATGGCTTCTGTTCATTGTCCTTTGGGACTCAAGCTTCAGATGTTGTGTCATTATTGCCACATAATGTTCTTTCCTCATGATGCCATCTATTTTGTGAAGTGCACCAGTGCCTCCTTAACATGATGCTGTCACCCCCATGTTCCGAGGTTGGGATAGTGTTGTCAGACTTGCAAACTTTTCCTTTTTTAATCAAATATAACGATGGTCATTATGACCAAACAATCTATTTTAAGTCTTGACAGATCACAGGAAAAATTAACCCCTTCCTGATGCACCATAATAGTATGATCCAAGTCAGAAGCGGGAAGAGAGAGAGGGCTCTCAAGCAGCATATTGCAGAAAACACCCACCGGTAACACCTGTGGTTGGTGTTGATCCGATGCCATGACAGCCTCGGTTCTTACGAAGACCCGAGGCTGTCTCGTTTAAACCAATTCATTACAATGTGAGATTTGCACATTGTAATAGATGATGAGGAAAACCCCTGCAACTTCCCCTACCAGGCTTAGCCTTTTCTTGGGGCTTGGAGGCATACCAAAGTGGCTGGGGGTTGCAGCCTAGGGCGCGCTGATGTCACGGTGTTTGGTATGGGGACCAGAGGGCTGTCCTAATGCAGGTGGTGTGTGCAAGAAATATGGAGGTAGAGGTACTGATACTGGGGTACTGGTACTGGGCTGATGTACTGGTTCTCCCTGGGGCAACCCCTGGGTGTCTGTAAGATAGGTCCCTGGGTAATGTATAGGGAAGCCCGTGGTGGTAGACAGCCGTATCCAGGGATCAGGGAACTCACAGTTCTTTATTGAACAGGTAGCAAGCAGGCAACGGGCCTAAATGGTTAACAACAGATTTTGGCACTGGATTGGTCGTGGAGAGGGTCCTCAGGAATAGTGTACCAGCATGATAGAAGATACAGGCTGGCATGGAGCTGTGTCCAAGCTGTGAAAGCTGCAGCTCTGGGTTTGAGTCTCCTGACTCTGTTCCTGGGATTAGGTTAAGTGTCAGTACTGAAGGTGTACTGAACACTGTCTCTCTCTTCACTCAATCCATGTGCTAAAACCGGCTAGGACTAGAATCAGACCACGTACTCCTCCCTGCTCAGGGGTTTTATTCTCCTGGTCAGGTGGTAGCACCTCTCCAATCGCACTCCAGTTTAAAATACAGCCAACTAATTGGTCAATAACTTACACCCATTTAACTATCATCTGTTCAGGCAGTATCTACAGCTGCTATTACATAATGACCAGGTTCTAGAACCTTCATAGAGGGTCCGTGACTCCCCCTAACAGCTCCTGACCTGGAGAGGGCGTTCTTCGCAACTACCAACTTGCCTATGTATTGACAAAGGTGTTGCACCCCCAAATACTGCCATACTGTAGTATGGCAGTATATGGTAGGACCAGTCAGACAACCTAGGGTTAAAGTAAATTGTAAAAAAATAAATAAAATAAAGTAAAATAAATAAATAAAAAAGCATAAAAATTCAAATCATTCCTCCTTTCCCTAGAACTGGTATACCGTATATACTCGAGTATAAGCCGACCCGAGTGTAAGCCGAGACCCCTAATTTTACCACCAAAAGCTGGGAAAACCTATTGACTCGAGTATAAGCTGAGGGTGGGAAATGCATTGGTCACAGCCTCCCAGTATATAGCCAGCCTGCCCCCTTAAGTATACAGGCTGCCCAGCCTGCCCCCAGTAGTATACAGCCTGCCCAGCCTGCCCCCTTAAGTTCACAGCCAGCCCAGCCTGCCCCCTGTAGTATACAGCCAGCCTGCCCCCTTAAGTATACAGCCAGCCCAGCCTGCCCCCTAAGTATACAGCCAGCCCAGCCTGCCCCCTGTAGTATACAGCCAGCCCAGCCTGCCCCCTGTAGTATACAGCCTGCCCAGCCTGCCCCCTTAAGTATACAGCCAGCCCAGCCTGCCCCCTTAAGTATACAGCCAGCCCAGCCGCCCCCCTTAGTATACAGCCTTCCCAGCACGAAAAAAAATAAAATAAACATCTATCATCGACCACCTCCCCGATTCTCCGCGCTCCCCTGATGTCCGGCTGCTCTCTTCTGTCTTCTATCTTCCTCTTTCTTTTTGTCTTCTGTCTTCCGTCATGTGCCGCCATCGTTCACTTTCCCATCCCTCCGCCCGCAGGTGCATGGTAATACGCGGCCGCTGCTGACGTCATACTATGCGCCGGCCGTAGCAGAACTGCGGCCGCCCAGGGGGGGGGGGGGGGGGGGGGGTTGGCGGAGACAAGAAGCAATGAAGCTAGAAGACAGACGAGGACCCGCATGGACATCGGGGGAGCAGCGCTGTGTATCGGGGCCACCGGAGGGTGAGTATATAAGTTTATTTTTTTAAAGTGCTGGGCTGCCTATTGACTCGTGTATAAGCCGAGTTGAGGATTTTCAGCACATTTTTTGTGCTGAAAAACTCGGCTTATACACGAGTATATACGGTAAATACAAATAAACTGTAAAAATCATAAACATTTTAGGTTTCACCGCATCCCAAAATGTTCAATCTATAAAAACATAATAAAAGATATTCCCGGCATTTAACCCTGTAACAGAAAATAGCACCCAAAGTTGAAAATGCCACTTTTTTTTACCTTTTGCAAAATATAAAAAATTATATAGAAAGTGATCAAAAGGCTGTATAGTCCTCAAAATAGTAGCATTGAAAACGTCATCAAAAGTTGCAAAAAATGACACCACCCACAGCTCTGTACACCAAAGTATGAAAAAGGTATTAGTAAAAAAAAAAAAAAAAAAAAAAAAAAAAAAATTTGTACAGGTTTTTATATTTATAAATGAATGAAAACATTATAAAACCTATATTAATTTGGTATCCCTGTGATTTGGGTACCGACCCAAAGAATTTAGGAGACATGTCATTTGGGGCTTACAATGAAAGTTATAAAAACCAAGCCCACAAGAAAAAAGCGCAAATGTATTTTTTCACCAATTTCAGTGCATTTGGAATTTTTTTCCTGCTTCCCCGTACACAACATGGAATATTAAATACCGTTACTATGAAGAGCAATTTGTTACGCAGAAAACAAGCCTTCATACAGCTCTTTACGTGGAAAAATAAAGAATCTATTGGTTGGCAATTAGATTAGGGAGCAAAAAGCGGAAACACAAAGACGAAAAAGAGCCAAGTCGTTAAGTGGTTAAGGTCTTTGTTTCCGTGTGCATTTGCAGACATTAATCTGGAATTTTTATGTTTTGTTTGGAGTTATGGCTTCTTCCTGGCTGAGTGTTTCTTCAGCTGATATCGATACAGTATTTGCTTCACTGTGCTTTTGTTCTTTGGTTGATATATACATTTTAGACCAAAGTACGTTAATCTCTGGGACACAGAACCCATGTACTTCCTAAGAGGTATAATTGCTGAAAGCAATAAAAAGCCTTAAAAATTATTTTTCTCTCTATATTCTGGCATTTGGCAAATAAAATCTATTTTGGTTATCCTAATTGACTACAGCAGAAAAGGATTATTCTGATTTCATGTCAGGCCAGTTCATGTAAGACTGTTTTGCGCTCCTCACAGCTCGTTGCTGAACATGGGTGTGCTCGATTTTACCTCTTTGCACCTATGTGTTAAATAAAGAATGGACTACTGATAGTGAATGCTACTAATCATTTCTTCTATGTGCAAGTATTAACAATGCCCCCTACAATTCCATTCCTCCAAGCGGCTTCTCCATCCATCTTCCTTTAGCTACATCTCTCCTAAGGTCCAGAAAGATGCTCTTCAGAGAATTCCCTTTAAAGGAGTGCCCTAATCCACCATACAAGTTAAGATGCATTGTGTATGCACATCTATCACTAAATTCAAGCCACTTTATAAAAAAGCAAGCTCCTGTGACAGTCGAGTGAAGAAAGTCAGTAGTGATCGCGATTTTATGCAAACAGCACAGAACTATTTTTCGGCCTATAAGGCGCACCGGAGTATAAGGCGCACCTCTAATAAATGCCTGCTAAGACATCTAGATTCATATATAAGGCGCACTGGAGTATAAGGCGCAGGATCAAATGCAGTACCTAAAAATGACCAGCAGGTGGCAGACCTGTGCACAATTTTGTGTTTGAATCAGAACATCACCGGGTATTACCAGTTAATGTACCACGTACTACCACTTAATTTCATTTTGTACTTACTGCACACTCAAACCAACCCCTTACCGACTCGTGACGTATCTCTATGTCACACGTTACCTGTGGGTGCATATAGAGGGCTCAAGGTGGGCATTTGTTGCATATTGCAGCAAACACCCACTGGTGACACCCGTGGTTGGTTCTGGCGCAGGTGCTGGAGGCATTTAAATCCTGGCAGCTTGTGAAGTCATCGGGGTCTGATTTTAACGCATCAACTACAATGTGAGATTTGCACATTGTAATAGATGATGTGAAAACCCCCCATATACTGCCACACTGTGACACTACACACATTGCATTATGAAACCTATGGAGTATCTGGATAGACATTGTGCATTCTATCAGACGATTTATATGTAGACACAATTTGATAGAGCTGTGGAGGAAAGACAAAGGTCATAAACACTGGCTCAAGAGCTTCCAGAAAGTGATTGACAGGACTTGGCATTGGTTCCTGCAAAATTGGTTCTGCAATATCTATAAACTTAGGCAATGAAATCTCGGATTATTAAAAAAACTTTGTCCTTGGGATTAGGAAGTAAAAAGTATACCGCTCCTATGTAAGAACATGCTGTGTCTGAAACCTTATATTTCTCTAATCATAAGCATTAATTAACATGTGCCTAAATGGCAAGTTGTTTGTAATATATTGTGCCAGCTGTTTTAACCATGTTGGATTTGCCTGAAATACATGACCAACAAGACCTTTCTAGAAGCCACTGCAAGAGAGAAATAGTATCAAATAATATACTGTATATAGCCGAGTATAAGCCGAGGTACCTAATTTTACACCCAAAACAACTGGGAAATGTATTGACTCGAGTATAAGCCTAGGGTGGGAAACGCAGCCACTAATCATAAATAAAATGTCCAGCAGAGAGCCCCATAGATTAACCCTCCAGCAGAGTGCCCCCTCTGTCCGCTGGCGTCGTCTTAGCTTTTTGTCTCATACTAGAGTATATACTAGTATACTAGGGGGGGTGTATGATATATATACACAAAACAGTTAAGTACAAGATGGGTTCTATATAGAGATGGGTGAATTTTTCAAAAATTCAATTCGCTAAGTTTGCAGAATTTTCGGACAAAATTTGATTTTATTCGAAACGAATCATTGCAAATCACATTAAAAAACTTGGCTGCAGAGAGCCTGTAGGGTGTTGAAGAACGTTGTGCCATACTTAAATATGCATAGGGAGCGTGGTTTGGTCTTCAAACAATGTTGTGACATGCACATGACAGCCGCCACTCTTAGAATCACTTCACTCTTCAATTCCATGGGCACTTACAGAGGCCAACTTCACCAAATAAGCAAAGCAGGAACGCAGCCTGACAAGGTAACGTCTGTGCCAGCTCGAAAGGACCGAGCTGAGGGCCAAGATCCCACTATAACATCAAAGAGTGCACTCTTTACACTGACATCAGATGATTCCATAGATTACGATAGAACCTGTTCTGTTAAACACGGATACATGTATTCATAGAGCTTCACCAGAGGTCACAGTGGGGGCAGAGGGGTCCGTCTTTAACTATGGGTCGTCTGTAACCCGGGTGTCCTTAAGTAGGGCACCGCCTGTAAATGGAATATTTGCATGTCCTCTGTGTTCTGTATTCACTTCTGCTTTTGGCTATCAATCCTGATAGCCAAAAGGCTGATACTGCCCAGTAGTGCAGAGGATCCTCTGCCTGGGGTGGTAGAGTGCTGTCCTGGAATTTGGGGAATACAGAACCCAAAAACTGACACCCTGGACTTTGAGCATAAATCACTTCACCAACTATGTGGATTTGACACGGATTCCTTGATATCGACTTTAGCAACAAAAAAAAGAATTGAAATTTGGGGAATACAGATCCCCCAAATCGGACACCCTGGACTTTGAGCAAAAATCGCTCCATCAGCTACTGAGCACAAGCAGCTAGATGCTAGAGACAGCACATGCAGTGTGAAATGATGGGATTGCAAATGCTGGTCGCTGATTGGCTTACATGTCTGCACATGTGATCGAGGGTGTTCCTTTCTTCTTCAAAGAGGTCTCTGCCCCATATAACACGTTGTGCTTGTGGCCATTTTGCCAATAAATGGGAAAAAAAATTGTTCCCAAGAATCACCGTAAACTTCGGATTCGTTCCCAACCAACGTTTTCCTGAAATTCTAAACGAATTCCACTTTGTTAGAATGGATTCGCCCATCTCTAGTTCTATAGGTTTGTTTACATGTGTAAACATCTGCGGCTGTAAATGGCCTTTGAGCAGCGCTGTAAAGGAGGGGTATATGTATCTTTATTTCTTTTTTTTTTCTTTAATTTTAGATTTTTTCTTAATTTTGCAACTTTTCACAGTGACTTATTTTCGCTGTAGTATGGCATTATATGGTAGGCTCAATCAGACAACCTAGGGTTAAAGTATCATAGGGGGTTTGAAAAATAGTTAAAAAATAAAAATGGAAAGTAATATACCGTATTAGAGCAATGCCTGCTAAGACATCTAGGTTCATATATAAGGCGCACTAGAGTATAAGGCGCAGGATCAAATGCAGTATCTAAAAATGACCAGCAGGTGGCAGAGTTCAAGCCAGCTGCACTTCCCGGGAAACTCGTCTTCAGCGTGTCACAGAGCTCCAATCTCAGAGGTATGGGCTGCTGGGGGTTAATGCAGGGTGATGCAGCAGGGGTTAAGCGGTCTCCCTCTGCCCCTTCTCCTTCCCTCCTCAGCCAGGGTGTTATTCCTGTGGGGTTCCCTGTGGCTCCTTCTCTTTCCCCTGTTACAGGGCTGTCAGGTATGGGGGATTTCTTACTGATGATGATGATTGCCTCGTGGTCAGCACTATGGCAGCTCCGGTCTCTCCGTGCTAGGGGAGGGTAGGATGGGCACAATGTTAGTTGTGGTGCCAGGGCACTTCAGGAGCTAGGGACCCTGTATACTGTGTGGGAAGGTGCAGGACATTTCTGGGGTTGGAGCTATTAAACACTGGTAAATGTACAGTACATCTTGTCTGTAGTACATTTCTGTATAAGTTCATATATAAGGCGCCTTATAGGCCGAAAAATACGGTAAGCTATGCTGTTTTTATAACTCCCAAAGAGGTAAAATGGAGTTACGGAAGCAACATATCTCACTTTTTATTCAGTTTACATAGCTTTATTTAGCAAAGTTACAAAAACAAGTTAGCTCAGTTCTGTTTACGTAAAATTCCAACATAACTGATAAGGCGTAAAATCATATGACTGTAAATTTCAACTTTACTTGACAATAATGAAATTAGGATTCACATTATGACTTGACAATAATGAAATTAGGATTCACATTATGGCCCACATGTATTAAAGCTTTTTCTGTCTGACTTTGTACTGAAAAGAATGTGCAAACTGCTTGAACATACATTTATAAAATGTCTGCACTGTGTCCAACAAGACAAAAAAAATCTGCACCTAAAGGGTTCTGTTGGTGCTTAGTCAGAGTTTGCACCACATTTATTACTGACGTGTGCCACAATTCTGTCCACGCAGCAATTCTGGAGCATGAACAAAGTGCACCAAATAAAATTGGTGCACACTTCCCGACCAGTGCAGGGGGTGCCAGATTAATGAAGACTGTGCGCCAGTTTCGATAAATCTCTCCACAGGAAAACTGCACATAGTACAGACGGCACTAGTTTTGATAAATGTACAGACGGCACTAGTTTTGATAAATGTGGGCCTATGTGTTTTTTTTAAATTAGGAATATACCATTTACAAAAGGTGGGATAAATATTCCACATTTATATAAATTGATTATAATAATTGAATGTTTCTTCACTCTGGGTTATTGTTAATTCGAATAAAGGTACACCATGGAAATTTGAGGCAACTGTGCAAATAAGACATTAGTTTACTGGCCATATTGTCTATACTGGCCAAAAATATATACAAAACCTCTTATACTATGATCAAGAAAAACATGGTCCAAAAAGGTCCATTTAAAATATGTTGAGCCCTGCAAAAGTAGCTTTTCATCCAAGGACTTCAGACATGGGTAAAGGATGGGATCAATTTCTAAGAACCTAGCTAGATAATATAAATACTATATGTCTTACTGTACCCATTCTCCCTTGCACATAGTCGATGGAAATATGGATGTTTTATTTCCCAAAACGCTAAATTTTAAAGATGACCTGTCACCCCGAAAAAGACCCCCAAGAAATGTGCCACCCATAATCCTCTCCCCAGCCCCTTCCTATATCTGCCAGGTTTTTTTTAAATTTATGTTGGGAAAGTTTTTTTAACAGGAGGTAGAAGTCAGCTTTATTCATAAGGGGGCCGGCCGACACTTTCCCACCACGTCCCTGTCAGCGGGGACCTGTAAGAGTAGTCGGCAGCATTGCATATATTGCTTAACAGGAGCTGCAGGTGCAGACTTGCTTATTCAAATTGCGCTGTGAATAAGCACGGTACGGGTGCAGCCACTGTCAGTGCGGCGCGGCCGGCAATGTGAATAAGCAAGTCCGTTGCTGCAGCCACTGTCGTGGCCGCATCATGGTGGGGGACTGTCGGCCGGCCCCCTTATGAATAAAGCTGACTTCTAGCTCAGGGGATCTAGCTTGTTTTCTAAATACAAGACTAAATAAGTCAAAGGGGATGTTCACAGCTTTGCTTTTTTGGTGTAAAACCATTACTATAGCGTGCCTAAGTTTCTTGGTGGAAATCCTACATAAATTATGTCTGAATTTGCACAACATTATTTGTTTGCTTTGGGTATAAAAAGAGTTGGTGCATCATCTGCCTAATGGACCCTTCAAGGACTTCTGCTTTATGACATGTCTTTTACAATCTATTTTTCTTTAACTACCGGTATATAAATCCAGGTGCAGAATTTCCCCTGTGTAAATTGACTTAAAATGATAGAAAGTGCAGTAGTTCTGCTGCTTGTCATTGCATACAGTTTAGCGACAGTGACAATTAGTGCACATTTTTAGTGTCATTTCAACTCTCACAATCTACTAATGGCCTCTGGCAGAACAAGAGAACGAAAAACCAGCTAAACTGTAGAAATCAATAACAGACAGAAACTACAGGGCAGTATTGCAGTATATTGGCAGTTGAGTGTATCATCTTGAGGCAGGGTCCATTACACTCGCAATTGTAGAACAGGCTTTAGTAATAGTCTAGTGTGCGTGATTAAGGTGTTAATATCTACTCATTCTTGTTATAGTAGCCCAGCAGAAAGCCCTACACAGTAAAGCACAGTAAACTTATTCATGCTTATACGGGGAAGCCTGTAAATCAATGATTAGAGGGCCCCACTAGACTCCTAATCCAAGAGCAATTAGGATTTTAAATGCATTACAAGATATACTGGCTCAGTCTGCTCAGCTCCTCTTGCTCTTTAACACGTTGCCTGCAGATAAGACTGCAGGTTTAACCTGACAGGTTCCCTTTAAGGCTGAAATACCGTAACCCCTTGCACTACCTCTCTACTTATACCATTGATTGGTAGCGGCTGAGTTTATGATGAAGCTTCAAAACATTATGCAATCTTAACCTCTTACCGACGTATGACATATCTGTACATCACACGTCAGCTGCGGGTGTATGGAGAGGCCTCACGGGCTGAGCCCTCTCCATGGAATCGGGTGCGATAAATGATCTGTATCATGTATAACATCACTAGGAGATAAATTAAGAACTTTTTCATACTCCACTTGTTAGCCCCTTAAGACAGGTCCTTTGATTTGCATTTACATTTTTCACTCAACATCTTCAAAAATCCAACTTTTTTATTTTTCATGCAAGGACATGTGTGAGGGCATGTTTCTTGACTAACAATTGCACAATTGATGTGGTTTTCAACATTCATGCCATGTACAGCAGTCCCCAGGTTACATACAGACTAGGTTCCATAGGTTTGTTCTAAGTTGAATTTGTATGTAAGTTTAAACTACAAAAATTAATTGTATTTTGTTTGCACCGTTTCAAAATTGTTTGTGTGTAATGGGACAAAGGATTATCAATGAAGCTTCATAACAAACACCACACAGCTGATCATGCAGTCAACAGTAAGGATCGAGAGCTCAATCAAGGTCACGTGGGCAGGAGATCCGTCTGTAACTAGGGGTTGTCGTAAATCGGTGTCTTAAGTAAGGGACCGCCTGTACTAGAAGCGGGAAAAAAATTCCAAATGTAGTGAAATGTGTGTGAAAAATGAATTTGCACCGTTTTATCGTGGGCTTGGATTTTACGCTTTCACTGTGCCAAAAATGACACGGTTTTATGTTTTATACACTAAACAACAAATTAAAACTTCCTATAAATAAACAAATTCTTCAGCAGCAGCAGCAGGACATGAAGCAGACCCTGCACCAGCAGGTGGTGGCCTACTTGGACAGCACTTACCACCTGAGTAGAGGATCCCATGGACTACTGGGCAGCCACAACTTGATGGTGCCGCAATTGCAGAGTTTGCAGTAGAGAAGTGTCCTGCCGGCAGCTAGTGTGGCATCAGAGCGGATGTCAGTGCGGTGGGGCCATCGTTACCCCCGGAGAACCCGCTTGTACCACGTAATGTGGAGAGAACTGAACTTTGTCAAATGAATCAGGCTGGATCGGACAGGAGAAACCACCAATGCCTAATGCATCAGATTAGATCAGCCATGACGCTCCTCCAAACATTGAGAAATGAGTCGGGGTTTCTAACTACCTGCCTAGCTACTATTCTGATGCTGCCACCCACCTGATGCCACAATCTGAGTGTAGTTGCACCATCTGCCTCTACCATCTTTACGGGACTGGAATTGTCCGCCACAATCATCCACACTTTATTAAAAAGAAGGAAGGAAATTTGCAAAGTTTCATATACTGATTTTGGAGAAACACAGGGTTCCTGAAATTCGGCATTTATTCTATAGGGAGCTGCATTTGCTTGACAGGGTGGGTTGAAGGGGTTTCCTCAGAGAGTTGCGTCCATATTGACATGATGCATTCCACACAGTTTGCCGCAGATTTGTCGGCTCTGCAATCCATGCTGCGAATCACGTTCCACCACATCCCAAAGATGCTCTATCGGATTTGGATCTGGGACTGTGGAAGGCCTTGAGTACAAGTGAACTCATTGTTCATGTTTCAAGAAAACACTTCAAGAAAACAGTCTGAGCTGATTCCAGCTTTATACAGGGCGAATTCTGAAAGTAGCCATCAGATGTGGGTACATTGTGGTCATAAAGGGATGACATGGTCAGAAACAATCTCAGGTTAGGTGAGCATTGCACGAGCGATGCTCAATGGTACTAAGGGGCCAAAGAGTGCAAGAAAATATTCCCCACACCATGACAACACCACACCAGCCTGAACCGTTGAATACAAGGCAGGAGGTGGATCCATCTGCTTCATGTTTTGAAGCCAAATTCTGACCATTACCCATCCGAAAGTCCGCAAGCAGGAAATTGAGGACTCATAAGACCAGGCTACATTTTTCAAATATTTACTATCCAATTTCGAGTGCGCTTGTACCAAATTGTAGCCTAGTTTCCGGTTTCTTAGCTGAAAGGAGTGGCACCCCGGTGTGGTTTCTGCTGCTGTAGCATCGCCTCAAAGTTCGACGTACACGTGGCGTTCAGAGATGCTCTTCTGCCTGCCTTGTTTGTAACGGGTGCGATTTAAGTCACTGTTTGTATTCGTCAGCCTCGAACCAGTCTGCACATTCTCCTCTGACCCTTTGGATCAAACAAGGAATTCCGCCCAGAACTGCGCTCTCCAACTGGATGATTTTTTCTTTGGATCATCTCTGTAAACCCTAAGAGATTTAGGCTAAAATACTAATGAGCCGTGCACCTGTGGACATCACATGACCATGGACAGGTTCATATCCTGGAAGTAAACAATAACTTCCTTATAATGACAGCAAGCAGATACTAGCAAACTGTGAAGAATTGATACAAAAAGTATTTGGAAATTGTATAACTTTCATCCACAAAACAATAACATGTATTTACTGAAAGTGGGCAACCCCTTTATGGTAGCACTAGAGGCATAGTTTCCCTTTTTACCACACTGAAAGCTAATTAGCATTTCCACACTATACATTTTATACTTTTATTTTTGACAGGTTCGCTGTTTCAATACATAGAAAATGATGAACCGTGTTTAGAATGTATCCACTCACTAATCAGCTGAAATCTATGTCAACGCTGTTCAACCCACGCAGCAATCTGAGAAAGTATTTCCCATTAAAAGAGTTTTGCAGCAAATACAGTTCTTTTTGGGTTTCAAGTTCTCTATTGATGTAACAATCTGCATTGATGAGAGAATTATTGTTTACTTCCAAAGATGAAATCTATTTTGATCATATGTGCTCAAAAAACTTTACACTTAGACTAATAACTAGTTTGTGAGGATTTAGAACACGGAGAGTAGACAATGCAAGTTTGACTAGACTTAAATTGTGCCATATTTATCAAAATGTTTGATATCTAATAAACACGACATGGACTGTTAGTGACACTTTACATTTTATTTATTTGGCTTTACTACACTAGAAGATCCGCCAATTTGTTTGGATTCTGAATTGAAAATTGAAATTAAAAATGAAATTATTTCTAAGGCTATCCCATTGTGTAGGAGTAATCGTAATGACCTAGAAAAAGTAATTCTGAGTTACTTGCAGCGGCTGAGTGACTATACTACCTCTAGTGAACCATTAAGGCTATATCCTATGTGGACATCCTCAGGCACTTTCCCATGGCTATAGGCCCCTTCTATATCCAAGATGTCATTGCCAGTCACGTGGTCTTGTTGGCCTTATGCCATTTACAGTGGTGCTACATACCTTTGCACTGCGTTAATTATGATTACTGGTAGTTGTAGTTTGGTCCTGACAACCTCAGGAGTGTCATTTGAACTTACCCACTTATTTAAAGCTCTTTTGCTAGAGACAGCATTCTGTCGAGCCTATCTAAGTCTTACACCACTGTGCAATTGATTTTAGGGTTAGTCATTCAGGCATTCTATAGGGCTTGCCAGGGAATTAAAGAGGGCCACCTACTCAGGTAGATTCTTTTGGTACTGTCCTTGTCAGTGGGGGAAGGCTTTGAGATATCTTAGGCTGTAGTTCCAGTGTCTATGGGCATTAGGAATTCCTCACTGCGAACCACCCTCTGGACCCCCTACCATATTTCATATACAATTATTTAAAATAGAACACACACACACAAAGCACAACACACAACTAGAGTCATGTGCTATTGACCTATACTGTATATACTGGAATATAAGCCAGTAAAAAATGTGCTGAAAAACAAGCTTATATCAAGTAAAAATAAAATTAGTACTCACCTTTCCAACACCCTCTGCTCGTTCCGGCTAACTGTGTGTACGTTATGACTTCCGTGATAATCTTCTGGTATTTAAAAAAATAGAGAAAAAGGGGCAGCAATCCACAGTAATTCCTCCTAGGGGTTGGTGCTCGCAGCTGGAAGTTCAGGCGTTCAAACTTCTAATCATATTGAAGGAAATCACACATGTAACACTGTCTCCCTGTGGCTCTTGCCTTACAGACTTCTGCTACTTTGTCATGCATGGCTTCTCACTGCAGCTACAAAGTTCAACTTCAAGGAGAAAGTGCTTTACAAATGAAAATTAACAGCCTATGAACTAGGTGAAACCCCGCCCCCGAGAGTCCTCAGCATTGAAGATTCACAAAGTGTAAGATGGTCCCATGCATAATTAAGAAGCACTCTACTCCCTGCTGTGGTTTCTGAGAGCATCGAAAGTGAGTGTCTGCCATTTTTGAAACTTAGTTAGAAATCTCTGATCATTGCGTTAAAGTATTTTAGAGAGAACTAAGAAGTACAGTCTGTCTGCTTATATAAACTGTACATGTGATTGACAAGGGATTTTAAAATTGTGCATAAAAAAATCATCTAACTGCAATGTATCATATTCACTTTACTACTAAATTCTTATTTATTGGAAGCTCCCTGTGTGTATGTTTAGCAGAGAAATGTCTTGATGATCTGCACAGTTGTACATGAGCATGTTATTCTGCACTATATATACTGATTAGCCTTCACAGTGCACAGAGTATTCTCATGTGTCAGTCTTCCGTTACACACTCAATAATGATGGCTTACCTTTCATTAATGAATGGTGGAATAAGCTGCTTCAGCAGACAATTAAGAACTTCAACAGGGTTTCATAGGACGAAATGACTAAGTACATTGAAAAGTATGAAAAGTAAATGTTACGTAGCGATGATAACTACATATCTGCTATTCCCAAATTATATTAGGTGTAATACCAAATTCACAAAATATCAATCAGACACCACAATTTTGATACATTTAGTACATGTTGAATATAAAACATTGTATTTTTGTAAAAATAGCAGACATTAGCATATGTGTATTTTTCATATATGATGTCATAACAAGCCAAGCACTGCATTCCACCGGGAAAAAGAAGAAAGAAGAAGGTGAAAACTCCGGCGGACCTGATCGTCGGGCAAGCATAAACTCAGAGTAACATGATAATCCGGGCGACGCGGTAGTGATTCGGGCAGACGGGCATTTTAGTCGGGAATGCCTCAGATCGCGACAGGGAACTGGTAAGTAAATCCATGAACCCTTGATTTGAGACTGCCAATGTGGTGATTATCACTACAGGTTCAGAATTAGATCATGATGAGATCCAAGATGCTATTTTTACAAACAAGACACAGCACTCTCTCATCTCTTGCTCACACATTCGATGATGTGTCCTCCCACAATAAAGGCTCACAGCCTGCAACAGATGCGTCAACCCAAAGTAGAAGGTACATGGGCGAAATACCAATTAGGCAAACTGAAATTTATGTACTTAGACTGATTAGAGGACAGTTGAATTATATCTGTAAATCTTGATTTATGTAATAACATTTAATAGAGATTTTTATGAGTAAATTCACGTAACATATTTTTGGGATACCCTTTAAAAAGTCTTAAAAAGGGTGCAAAGATTTTTTTTTATTTCAGTTATACCTAAGACAGTTCTTTTCATTTGCCTTAATTTTTTTTACTCCCAGCATTAAACTGCATCTAGGTTTGTGGGCCATATAAATTAAAGTCGGCCTTATGCAAGTTTCTTTTTTTTTTTGTTTTCTGGGTCGATGTATCTAGTGGTTTTCCTTATGCTAAATGTGGATTTTGAGTTAAGTCTGTATTGAACTTGTGAATTTTACATAATTTGCCATAAGTCTCCAAAAGTTGCAAAACGCTCTAAGCTATTTCTAAGCTGGAGAGGGCAAGGGAGGGGATAATACACCAAAATTTGTGACTTTTAAAAAAAAAGTCAACCTTCACATCTGGAATCAGTCTGAATTGGGATGGTAACTCAAGGAACAAGGAGAAAACTCGATCATGGTGACTCTGAAGGAGGTAGTCTCAAAAATCACAAATGCGAACAAGTACTCTATGAAAAGTTGCACTAGAAAGCTGGAAATAAAACATCCATATGTGGTAAAATTAACAAAAAAAAAATTGCGTAATTTCCAGTTGACATGTTGTTAATGGCTTCAGTTCAGGTCCAAATAACAGATCTCCTTTATGTTTGGGCTAGGACATCAAGAGTTACCAAATTTATATCATTTATTATGTCTTAATAAGTTGTCACATTAGACAATTGTAATTTAAACCTTGGCATACGGAGCTGTTCATGTGTATTTGAATATTTGTTACAATATTTTAGAGGATAATTATTTTTATAAGTATGTTGACTGAACATTTGGGTGTCCTTACATTTTAGAATTGTATTATTTATTTAATATAGGTATTTGAATTTCTATATTATTTTTTGGTCCTTCAACCTTCAACCCTAGGGTCTAATCCCTCAAACAATACACCATCAGCCTTAGAGCCTCCAGAATGCAATTTCACTAAATTTGTTAAATTTTTCTTACAGCTTCCAAGTACGTTGCACAGAATATTGTAGGGAGTACTATATGTAGACAGAAAAAAAAAGCTTGACTATCATTTTTTATGTTGCGGTTCTAAAACGTTTAATTTTGTAAGGTCAATGTGGAGGATCTACTTATTTAAGGCTCTTTCTTTCAGTCTCAGATATTTAATTTGGATTTGATGGTTTGACACATCAGTACACAGTAGATGACTTGGTGGAAGATGATAATCATTTTTTACTGTGGTAGTCCTCTCTTAGTGTTATTTACAGACAGACACATGACCTAAAATCATTTTATTTACGCAAAGCCCAACTGTCATTAAGGTGTTAAATTGTAGGGCAACAAATGAAATTCTCTGGTTACTTGGAAACCTTGTTGTCGTGGAAACTGGAGTTTTGACCATAAGAAGACAGTTTATTATGAATTATACTTACCATGAACTTCATTTGATCTTCTCACATTGAAGACACGTTAAATCATATTTCTTAAATACAGGAGACAACCTAACTCCAAACTAAAATGACAATTTGCTTAATTGATTTATATATGTTTTTACATATGTAAAACTAATAATAACATTGTATTGTCAAATGAATCAGACTTGTAATAATTGTTAAGATTCGCCTCTGCTTCAACTGACTAGGAACAGCTCATTTTGTGAGCAGTGAACACCGAAGATCTTCCAGATGATCTCCTGGCTTCTGCTTCTCTTGGATAATATTAAGACTTACTATGCCCTAGTTTGTTTTACTCAGTTTTGTGTGATGGGAATCTACACATGAATAATGACTAGTAACTCCCAATGGACAGACTCAGAATTATAACCCACTTTTCAATATTCCTCAGTTTGTATTCATTTTCACATAACCTGTAAATATGTAAAAATTAAGCATAACTTGAAGCAAGCGCAGGTAACAAGTGACTTGCTAATCACTTGCTGCCTATTTCTACCCGGACAAAGCCTTGCATTGCAGCATATTATGCGTCCTTCTTTTGAAACCTCATACTAAGATGCAAAGTAGGTCATGCATGAGTGTAACATACTGAAATATATAAGAAGACACATATAGTCTTTATCTCAGATATCAACATACCTATCATACTGATGCACTTTAGAATTTTGTGTGTATTCATGTAATATTACAATCACTCTAGCAAGCCTATAAATTATAAACACTTTACCTGCAGGGTTTAATATGTCCAGATTGACACTACATGCAGTGTGCCTCAAAAAGTGTGCAGAATACGCCATGGCGCACGGGTTTCAATAATCTGGCACAATCAATTACACAGTTAACAGGCGGTGCACCACATTTCTGTTGAGTCGGTGTAAAAAGTTCGAGTCATCAGCACCAGAACAACCCCTATAGATGCAGATTTTGTGGGCGCGGTGGAGCCCATGGCATAAAATGACGCGCAGAAACCTCAAATACACGTTTACATGCAAATCAATATAAACACAGCTCAGCCCAGTTTAACAAATGTGGCCCAGTATGTATTGCAAACATTTTACTTTTGGCAATGTTTGGCATAAATAAAAAAATATCAAAACTATATCCATGCAAAGCTTGTGGAAGGCTCGCGTTATTCAGAGGTACTTTTTAGTACAGGCGGTCCCCTACTTAAGGACACCCGACTTACAGAGACCCCTAGTTAAAGACGGACCGCTTTCCCCCTGTGACCTTTGGTGAAGCTCTTTGGATGCCTTCATAGTCCCAGACTGCAATGATCAGCTGTAAAGGTGTCTGTAATGAAGCTTTATTGATAAATCCTTGGTCCATTACAGCAAAACATTTTGAAACTCAATTGTACTGGGGCAAATAATCTACATTTAAAAATACAGTTTTGACTACATACAAATTCATTTAAAGAAAAAACCTATGGTAATCTGGGTTGCTGTACATTCCTTAGACTTATTAGACTGTGACAGTCATACAGTACATGTTGTATTTGTTTGTAGACAACATAAAAGATCTCATATGTAGCAAAACCATTAGGATGATAAACCTCATACTGCAGTGTTAAATGTTTTTCTAGATGGTTAATCCTGTAAAGTGACAGCAAACAGAGCCTGTACCATGTGGCAACGGCATGAAGCTTAACCAAGTGTGATGTGGTGAGAAACAGTTGTCCCATGTGTGGAGTGTTAAATAGTATGACACTTGTGTCTGTCACTAGAGAGGAGAATTATGAAGAAACTTGGCAAATGCACTTTACTTATGGGGGAGCGTGATCCACCGCACATACGGATGATCACAGCCCCTATAGATGTCATGGCATCCAGTCATGAGTAGTGAGCACATGGTGTCTCAGGATTCGCACTGGCTGCAAATATAGAACCTCTAAATTGCTTCTGGTGTGCTGGGTGGTTTAAGGTTTGTAATAGTGCACAGACTGGACCCGGCGTATCAGAGTGTGGATGAGCCACTATGCAATCCCTCTGTGTCCTGATTTGAGCTTCTCCTGGCCTGGAATAAGACATGTATAATGGTCACAGCCATTTTCACGTGGGATGGGAAATGGAATAATAAAAATTTTAAATAAAAGTGCTGCTGTTTGAACCAGACCGTCACCACATCTTATATACCAAGTCCAAGGTCAATGTGACTGCAAAAGACCCAGAGCTTGAACCTGCCATTTTCCGATAAAAGGCAGGGGGTGTACCCAGAATTGGTAAATATAGAGAGTGTTAAAGTTGCATGCAGTTAACGACTGTATAGGCCTGCCTAAATAAATGGGTTTTAAGAACACATTGTAGCTTTGGAGGTTTGGGGGTTAATCTGATAGTTGGGGGTAGGGCATTCCACAGAATTAGTGGCAGCTCAGAGAAGTCTGAAGACACGAGTAGAGTCGAAGTATCAAAGAGAACGGGTGGCGTTTGACTGTTGGATCAGTCACCCTCCTTGCACTCTGGGCAGAAATTCAAGGGAATGAATCGACTCATTAAAGCATAGCTGTGGGCTACGGGAGGATTGCTGGCAATGTGGTTCACATTTGCGCATTTCCTTGCGAGGGAAGCAGTGTCTATTCTGTGCTGTGATGACAATGATAATGAAAAATATAAGTAAAATGTTTCCCTAAAATCCTTCAAATATTATCGAATAATATAATGAAAGAGTGAGTGTAAGTACAGTACATATAATCGGTACCTCCATTAATCATTTATCCATAACGGTTTTCTGCATGCTTAATCTTATGGAAATAAGGCCTTTTACAGGCATACAGAGACATAAAAAGAATGAAATTTGCAAATTTTCATATTGTTTTTGGAAGAACACGGTTTCCTGAAATTCAGGCATTTATCTATAGGGAGCTGCCTTTATCATTGTGCCACTCTGCGGGCTCCTGCTGCTGCTTTTGATGCCACTAACACACTATATCGTTATGCCACTCTGCAGGCTCCTGATGCCACCTTCACACTCTATCATTGTGCCACTCTGTGGGCTCCTCCTGCTGCTGCTGCTACTGATGCCACCTTCACACTATATCATTGTGCCACTCTGCGGGCTCCTGCTGCTGCTGCTTTTGATGCCACCAACACACTATATCATTGTGCCACTCTGCCGCTCTTGCTGCTTCTGATGCCACCTTCACACTATATCATTGTGCCACTCTGCGGGCTCCTGCTGCTTCTGATGCCACCAACACACTATATCATTGTGCCACTCTGTGGGCTCCTCCTGCTGCTGCTGCTACTGATGCCACCTTCACACTATATCATTGTGCCACTCCACGGGCTCCTGCTGCTGCTACTGATGCCACCAACACACTATATCATTGTGCCACTCTGCAGGCTCCTGCTGCTGCTGCTTTTGATGCCACCAACACACTATATCATTGTGCCACTCTGCCGCTCTTGCTGCTTCTTATGCCACCTTCACACTATATCATTGTGCCACTCAGTGTAAAAAGAGTGCACTCTTTGATGTTATAGTGGGATCTTGGCCCTCAGCTCAGTCCTTGGCCCTCAAGCTGGCACAGATGATACCTTGTCAGGCTGCGTTCCCGCTTCGCTTATTTGGGGAAGTTGGCCTATGTAAGTGCACATGGAAGTGAAGAGTGAAGCGATTCTAAGAGCCGCGGCTGTCATGTGCGTGTCATACTAAAACACAGCATTGTTTGAAGACCAAACAATATGCTCCCTATGCATATTTAAGCATGGCACAACATTCTACAACACCCTACAGGCTCTCTGCAGCCAGAAAATGCCTGTTTTTTAATGTGATTGATTTTGATTCGATTCGGGTCGAATCAAATTTTTCGAAAAATTCGGTGAATCGGGACAAAACAAATTTTAACAAATTCGCCCATCTCTAATTGGGGCACATTTACTCAGGGCTTTGCAACAGTTTTCTGTTGGACTTTGCACATTCTTTCTAGTGTAAACTGCTTGCACAGGTGTTTTAGAAATGTGTCCCACACGGCAGTGACGGACTGTGCGTCAGATTTAACATGCAAAGTCTGTTGCATGCCCTATCTTAAAAGATGCACCACAAAATAGTTGGTGAACTCTGTCGGGCCTGTACAGGGAAGCGACAGATTCATGATTTCTGGTGCACGTTCTTAATAAATCTGACGCACCAAGCATAATATACCAGCAGAGCACTTTGAATGCAGTTTTCTACATTCTTAGTAAATGTGCCCCATTGTGTCAAAAGAGACAGCCTTGGGTAACCCAAGGCTACCATAGCAATGGGTTGCCGCTCTCCGATGATGTCACATGGAGCAATGATCTCAGTCAACATGTAACAGCTTGCCGATCTGCGATTTGCTGCGCCTCACGGTCCCTTCCAATCAGGAGCCGCCACTAGAAGATCCCTCCCCCATAGACTGTGGCCGTAGTGACGCCTCCTTCTGCTCTTCCTGGTCGGAGGAAAGTTTAGCCGGGGAGATGGCGGCGGCGGTTAAAGTAATGCTGGCCGGCCTGGTGCTGCTGGCGCTGTGCGGGGGGCTATCTGACGGCCAGAAGAAGAAGGAGGTGGGTGGCACAGAGCCGGCTGGCACTTTGATAGCAGCGGCCTCATGGTACGGGCAGCAGAATGTGTCCTGGAAGAAGCTGCGGCCATTAGTCTGAGCAGTGCATTCTGCAGGAGAGATCAGAGGGGTCTGTCTGCTCACCATTATCATGGGGCTCCATTCATCGCTATAGTTGGGATCATGGGGCTCCATCCATCGATTTGGCATAAGACCAATAGGAGCAGCCTTGCACCAATACTCCATTCAGACAGGGCCTGGTATCTTCTCTTGCTATGATTGGTCAAACCCACACAACTAACCCATAATCCTTGTCACTGTCATCGGGCGACCCCCCCCCTTAAATTGATTGATTGAAATGACAAAATCCGAATGTGATTAAAAGTGGCATTTATTACTTACCTGGTGGATCAGCAGTAGTTTCCGGCTCTGATACCCATGTCCTCATTACCATTGTTTGCTTACGGTGTTGCAGCTAATTACCACTTGCCATCCACTTCACCAATAACTGTGCATGGAGTGGGGCTTCAATGCAGGAAGCATTGTGCCAGATGTTTAACGGTCCATTGGTCAAGTCGTATCTGAGATAAATACAGCATGCACTGCTCTGATCCAAGTCATGGGTAATATGTGCCCATTGAAGTCAATTAGTAATTGCTAAAACAAAAGAAAAAAAATATATACCCCACTATTTTTTTTTTTCTAGAGAAGTGAGGCTCTTATGCAATTGTTTCTAGGAATTGAGCATTAGTGGCATTAGTAGGAAGACAACAGGACTACAAACATGGATAGTTGGATACCAATGGGACTGACACTTTGATGCTCAGTATGTGGGAAATTGGTGGTGAACTCACACTGGGAAGGGGATTTATCACCACTGAGCACATCTAGGAGGCTGTTGTCACCATCAAAAGCTTTGTTTTTGTCTCAAGTGATGACTTTACCCTCTTGATGAGAAGCTGGTGCTTCTGGCACAGAAGACTCTTGAGGAGAAGCTGGTGCTTCTGGCACAGAAGACTCTTGAGGAGAAGCTGGTATTTTTTTAGCAAAACTAAAGTACGCCGAGCCTAACTAAAGTATGTGCCGGCATCAATATTAAATAGCCTACCGAGTGATCTGCTCGCATGATTTCATCATGCGAGCAGTGATAGGTTTCCTTTAAGTCTCATTTCCGTAACTGCACAATATTTTTCTCTAAAAATGGTGCAAAATTCCCTTCAATGTACTAGATGTGATGTCAGTGAATGCCTTGCATTGAGTAACAGGGTGAGCTGTGGTTATCTTGAAACTGCATAAAAACATAGGAGGAGATTTATCAGGGCTTGTTTGCCAGTTTTTGGGTGAAAGAGCCCTGAAATAATCACAATTACCAGCAAACTGACAGTAATTTTGATTGTTTCCCCGTTTAGACCATATCCACTAAGGGCATGGAGGGTACATGGCAGACAGCGAAGTGGGCTCTCAGTCATAGTTCGCCACCTGCAGAATATTTCTATGCCGGGAAGGACCTGTTGTAAAAAACCTGTTGTAAAAAAGCCTGTTCATTACACAGCCTACTGATATTGTCACCCAGCTATTAACAATACCCTAAGTGGCTTTACATGTGCCAAAAATGTCAATGAAAATCCTGAAGTACTTGATACTGTGCTGCTGTGTATAAAGGGACTGATAAAAGAAAGGGAATTAGGGAAAATGTGATTACTTTTATTGTATCTATTAAAAGATGTGGAACTTTGGGTAATAAAGTGCTCTACTAAAACTCTTTAGGTGTAAGTTGTACAGATACAGTGGGGCACATTTACTAAGGGTCCAAATCGCGTTTTTCCTCTGGGTTTCCTGAATTTTTCCGATTTGCGCCGAATTGCCCCGGGGTTTTGGCGCACGCGATTGGATAGTGGCGCATCGGTGCCAGCTTTTAGGCAACAGAAAACAGGGGGCGAAAAAAACCCGGAATTTATAAAAAAAATTGTGTTGCAAGAATATCACTCATATACACCGGAACGAAGCAGGTGAACTCCAGCGGACTTCAGCACAGAAGCGACACCTGGTGGACATCGGGCGCACGACCTTGGTGAATCCTGGCAGAACCCGAATCAGCGTCGGAGAAAGCGCCGCTGGATCGCGACTGGACTGGGTAAGAAAATCTGCCCCAATATGTCCACACTTACAAGTGGGATCACAAGATAGTTAGCTTTTTTAGACAATATTGTTTTGCAAGTGACCCCTAGTGGGGGTATTTTGAATTACAGCCCTTCAAGTTTTCTGCTATCAATGTGCAATAACGTGTTTAATTGCTTTAATGAGAAAGGAGACTCTTTAGAAAAATATGAGCTCAGTTAATAATGCACACATCTATACCCCCTCTAAAAAGTATCAGTCATAATATCATCTCCCCAACATGGCACTGCATATTCTGGAATGATCTAAAAAATAAGAATTTCAGTAGATGCAAAGTTCTCAATGGTCCATTTGTATAAGAACAGACACAAAAATACAATTTTCTAAGACAAAACATAAAAAGTACTATTTATGTCCTTAAATGCATGTCTTAGTCTTTTCTTTTTTGCAACATTACAAAAGAGTTTACTGTTTGGGATAGAAGAACATGTTACTTAATGTAACATTACATTAATAATCATATAAAGTGATACACATTCAGGTACAGATATATCTACTTTATTATCATGTTGCACCATCAATGACAGCACTTCTACTTTTGAGTCTATATATTACGATCTGCAGAGCTCATAAAGCATATATGCAGAATATATGAAAGAAATGAAATTATTAAAAATGAAAGCACACTCAGTGGATAGTATGGACCATATTTGTGCTGATGATTCCCCATGTGAAGTACTTAGATGTATCCCTGGTAATAATTTTAAAGTGCTGACACCAGGATGTTGCCATCAACTAGGGCAAAGTATCAGCAGGAAGAGCAGGGCATACTGTATTACTCTGTGCCAGAATTGTCTTCTGAAGAGAGGTACATCCAGGACATACAATCTGGGTCACTTCTATAATATTACAGATGACTGACCATAAAGTGCGAGTGGCAGATGAGTTATTACTAGTTGTGTAACTGTAGTGCCAAAACCTCCTGCTCATGTTGTTATCCCAGTAATCCCTGATGTTATTCCAGTGCATGCATGTCAAGGTTCAACAAGTGCAATACAGTGGACATAAGAAGACCCTGAAAATCAGAAGTATGAAGCACTAATCCAGATTAAAAAAGTAAAGATGTTCATGTTACCAAGTTGTACATGCATGACCAGAGTTCACTATTAAAAAAGCTAAAAAGTATTGCAATTCCCCATTCAACCATAAAGAAAATATAGTCATTCTTGAATAGCCACACACCAAACATAATAAAAGTGTAATTTTTTTGATGACATTAAATGCATAAAATATATTTACAATTAAGTTTCCCTATAAAAATTATGGTAAATATCTTCTATTACTGATCAGAAATTATGAACATAGTCTGCACTGGAAAAATAGAGATCACCCACCTAGTTCAGAAAAGTCCAGATAAGACACAGCAATGTGCAGCCCCGCTCTGCAGAGTGAATTTACATTTACTCATGAGAGGAGGATCTGCCTCCTAGCATCACATTTCACAGTAGGCAGAACCTACTTTTAAAGGAACCTTCCTGTAATCTTAGACATTTGAGTGTAAGAAACTGAGTATAATGTTTTGAATGTGGATGCCCTTGAAATATTATTGACATTGATTTATTCACAGGCAATTATTGTAAACTGTTAGAAGAGTGAAACAGCCAGAATCCAGATTGAGCAACAATAATGAAATGAAAATGTTCACACTTAGTATCCAGACATATACACAGTATATTTGTCTTGGCTTCACATGTATTATTTGTCTGTTTATCTTTTAATATTTTCTTGTTCTATACCTTAGGCCGTTCTTCCATTATGAACTGAAATCCAGCTCATCTCAGAAGATTTTCCATTTAAAATCATATGGCTATTGGCCACTACTGGTGAGTAGGGTCTTAACAAAAGATAAAAACCTGCTGAAGCTTTGTGCAGCTTTGTGAATTTTGCAGAACAGTTTCATACCGTAGAAGAACAACAAACAAGTTGTGTACAATGTGGCACATGATACAGATTAAAGCTTGTGTTTTAAAGCCTGTGTTAAAAAAAAAACTATATACTTTGCAATATACCTGGAGAGTATTTCTGAAAGAATATGATTGTCAGCATTTAAATTCCAGACAAAAACTATCAATGCAACCTCACGGAAGTGAAAAGTCCATCCATCATTTAATGTTAATGGCTGTGGTTTGAACTTGCTTCCCACTCAACTTTAATGTGCCTGCTGTTTCAATTTACTGCCACTATATACAGCCATCCATGTCTAGTTGGGTCACAACAGCGGGTCAGTGCAGAAGCTGGATGTCAGCTGTGCAGTGATCTGTTAATGATGACTTATCTTGAGAATTGGCCAATGATATAATATCATGGACAACTCCTAACCAGTTTATTACTGCCATATGACTATAGTAATAATAGTCATACGGCAGTAAGGGCTGTATGCAGAGGGCTCACTGGCTGAGCCTTCTCCATACGTGGTGAACTTCAGCTACGTATTATACAGCTGAACCTGCCGTTAACTGCCATGGTCGGTGCTTTCCCTTAACAGTAAATCACATGGATGCCGCCATCTAGGATTCCCGATCTGTGTCCCTTGTGACATTATCAGAGATAGCATATTTGTTCCCATGACAACTGTGGGTCTACTAAAGGCTCCCATAGCTGTTAGTAGGCACTCAATATTACAGTGCACTGCAGTACAGGCAGTCCGCGGGTTACGTACAAGATAGGTTCTGTAGGTTTGTTTTTAAAGGGGTATTCCAGGAATCAGCATAATTCATATACAAATGGGTACTCAAAATATAAGCTAATGTGTAATTAGTTGTTATTTAAAATTTTGCTCCCCTTTGCAGAAAATGCTGTTGACATACACTATAATGAAGAATTAAAATGCTACTGGCCCTTTAATCAGTCCGTTAATTTCCTCCGCGCAGTCCGCTGCAAGACAGAAGATGGCCACTGGTCACATGTCCACATCACATGTCCTACACCTGCCTGGGCACATCATGTGATCACCACGACGTTTGGCTGTTGTCGGTTGGTTACAGTGCATCCAGTATGGTCAGTGTTGTGGTGATGGCAGTTACACATCATTACTATGGTAATGAAAGTCTGTTATATCAGCGTCATGGGAGCAGGCAAAGAGGGAGGATGGAGTTATGAGAACTAAAGGATCATGGAACTTGTAGTTTCCAGTGGGCGGCCATCTTAGTTGATAACTCACACTAATTTGTCGTTAGAGCGGCCATAAACTTTGTGTAAATCATAAAATCTATATTATTTAAGCTCCGTTTTTGTTGTACATAATGACATTGAGCATTGTCTGTATTGCATTTAGTTATTCGATCAGGGTTTTGTGTCAGACGTTCATATTCCCGGGAATACCCTTTAAGTGTGAATTTGATTATGTAGTCGGAAACTTGATATTTTTATATTGTAACCACTGACAAAAATTTTTGTGGCTAGTATGTGACAATTGAATTTAAAAAATGTTGGGTTGTCATAAGAACCAGGATTAACAATAAAGCTTAATTACAGACACCTGTGATAACTGTTATAGTTTATTATTGTAGCCTAAGGCTAAAGTGAGTAAGTCGGGTGTTCTTAAGTAGGGGACCGCCTGTATATTGTATGAGTGATAAGACCCCCTAGTTTTAAAGTACAAAAAAATGTAAAATTAAAAAATAAAACTAAAAGTTCAAAGTACAGCCCCCACCCCCTAGAACTAATATAAAAATAAATAAACAAATAAAATCCTAAACATGTAAGGTATCAAAATATTATACTGGTTTTTCCCGACATTGAACCCTGCAACTGAAAATAGCACCTAAATATCTGAAAAACACATTTTCACCATTTTCTGGTGAGCTTTTTACAACTTTTACTATTTGCTCTAAATTACATGTCTACTTTATTCTTTGGGTTGGTATGATTGTGGGGATACCAAATTTATATAGGTTTCATTATGTTTTTTATATATTTAGAAAAAAATGAAAACCTTCTGTATGAAAAAAAATGTATTTGTTTTGCTATCTTCTGACACTAATTGCTTTTACAAACTTCAAACTTCAGTGTATGGAGCTGTGTCTGGTGTCAATTTTTTGCAGGACAAGCTGATATTTTCATTGCGACTTTTTGGGGAATTGTATGATCTTTTATCATTATTTATTACATATATATGTTTCAAAATGGGAGCAAAGTATCCTTTTTCACCAATTACACCACATATGGAATTTCTTTCCCACTTTCCAGTGCATGGCATGGAATATAAAACATGAATTACATTTTGTTTTGCAGAAAAAAGCCCTGTATATTGAAAAATGGAAAAGTTATAGATTTTTGAAGGTGGGGGCAAAATAGACATAAACACAAAAAAAGGCCAAATCATTAAGGAATTTTAAAATATTATTAAAATATTAAAAAGTCTAATGACTTTCCCTAGAACACACATAAAAAATAAACAAGTAAAATCATAAACATCCCAAAAATGTTAATCTATCATTTAGATTTTCACTACACACCTATGGCACATTATTCCTGCCAACAAATATTCTAAAACAATTAGATCTGCACAACCAGGTACCAAAAACAATAAAAATTATAAATATAGTAGCCAACACACAAGAAATGTAATCCAAAACATGACAAAGACAAAGAGAGTATGTATAGTCAACCAATACACAAACACTTCATTTAATTTACAAAATCCATTTACCACACATAAAAGTCACTTAAAACATTTAAAAAGTACATAAAAATACCTGTGTATAAGACCATGATAAGTCTGTACACCATATCCCTCACAACAATCCAATATGTGAAAATGACAGTCCCTCTCAAAACAGGTTCAAACAATTAGACCAAGGATGCAACCTGATTCTATTGTCCTTACTTGGTGTGAGAGTAACACATCCCAAAAAGGATCTAATGATAGCTTCAAGGAGAACCAATGGCACATACTGGGGCAATGCATTAACTAAGGTTAAAAAAATACATTCATATATATACCAAGGGGTGTATTCAGAGGGAAAAATGTCATGGTGTGGGGGTAAAGGTAACCCGCACTTTCCGTCGCTGGTGCAACTTCCTCAGGGATCCCAGCACTCAAGCAGCTGTATCATGAGGAATAAAAGAGGAATTTTATTAACTGACAAATTCCACTTTTAATAGAAAGCATTTGATTTGATTCAGTGTGACCAACCATTGGCCATTAGATAACTAGGACTCCTCCTCCTTTCTTAAATTACAAGGTGATTGAGACAGGGTTTATTAAGATATAGAAAAAAAAAACATTTAAAGTGGGTTTTCCAGGGTGATAGGTCCTCTTTAACTATGTTTTCCAATTCCTGACCACAAAAGTCATTTTTGGGCAAAGTACATGTGACCACAGAGGCCTCAATAATCACTTGCAAAATAAACATAACATAACATCAACCCTTCCAGCAGCAACTACTGTCCCTAGTATATAGTCAGCAAGCCCCTGCCCCAGTATACAGACAGCCAATGCCACCAGTAGACAGCCAGCTATACCCCTAGCTATCCCCCTAGTATTTAGTCTGACAGCCCCTGCCCCATAGTATACAGCCAGAAGCCTATGCCACTAGTAAATAACCTGCAGCCCCTGCACCCAGTATATAGCCAGCAGCCCCTGCCCACTGTATATAGAAATTCAGCCCCAGTATATAGCCTGCATGGTTACTCTCAATAAATTTGATGTAATGGAGGGGGTTTGGCCTATCACAATTTTGGGGCAAAACAAACAACAAGGAGCCCCTCCTTGTAGGAGAGGAGGGAAAAGTGTGAGGCAGAACAGGACTGGGTGTGCAGTATAAATTGTTCTGAAAACCGTTCTGAAACGTGCATGAAAAACCAAGACATTCAGCAAACTCTGACTGAAAACTGATTGAACTATGATGAAAAATTTCAGTTTTTCACTGGCCAAACGCTGATCGTACTCTGATCAGACTCTGATGAAGCTCTTCAAAGCAAGTGTGAAAGGGGTCTAAAATGATCACATCAGAGATTGGAAGATGAGGGGGGCATGAGGGGGGAAGAGCTATGAGAACTGAGGGCTCAGGGGAGTTGTAGTATCTTATGGCGGCCATCTCGGACATAACTCTGTCTACTTTGAAATGCCATTCATTTAGGGTGGATTCACATTGCCGGTTATTTTCACATTATGACTTATGGACATATACAGATTGGTTTTATATTTCTGGTCTCACTGATGCCTTACTGAACCATTCTTTTGAATGGGCTTTTTTTCTTTTCACTGAAAAGACTGGAAGAAAAATTTGAACCCTGTCCTTTTTAAGTTCACTGACAACATTGGATCAATGGAAAAAATCCAGGTTCATTTTCCCTTTAATCTTCAAAATGTTGTACAACACTTTGTTACAAGTCTACTATAAATGCTTTTTGTGTACTCCTAAGTGCTAATGTTTCTCTTAGCATCAGGAGAGCCTTCTTTCCCAATTACAGTACATACTATATGTTGACTATGAAATCCTTGCATGTTTTGGCTTTAGTTTTGGACCATTAGGTCATGATCTGAATGGCTACACATGTTTTGGCCATGTTGCTCCAGCTTCACTTTCTAATTTTCACTTGTAAATCCTTTAGATATCACAGATGTCCTCCCTTTTATCCATGGCTTGGTGTATAAAGTATACGTTTTTTTCACATAGTCGTATCTCTGTGTGATCATCTGAATAAACAACCACAAGCTGTGCATAGAGATCACAGCGGTGTATAGGCCACAGGAAATAGTTGTGCTAACCTAAGCTCCAAAGTTCATATTATCAGACATGGAGTTAAATTATAAGCAAATGATGTTTTCTGTTTATGAATCTGAGTGATCAGCAATGCTGTAGGAAGGAGACAATCAGTCTACAAAATTAGTTTTCTCTTGGTTTTTATAACTATCATTTCATAGGTCTTCAACAACTTTGTACATTATGAACTTGCTTTTTGTACTGCTGTGTAATAGAACAAATATGACATACAAAAATCATAGAAATATAATTGCTCAAAATTCTGTCTCATTTAATCCCCAGTGAAATTCTGATTCACCCTGAGGTCCTAGTGTTTGCTACATATACTATAGAAGCTCAAATACCATATACAAACATTAGGATATACAATTTAGTCAGTATACTGTCTCCTGATAATCTGATACAGCCTAAGAACCATTTTACAGTAATTACTACAAGCAAAATTGGCCAATTCTATTACACATTCCGTTATGAATAGCATATAAAATAGCACAGCTGCCTACTTTTAACAAGAAATCATAAGAGAAGGTAAGCTTTCACACACATAAAGTATGGGAAACCGAAGGTAAATGGAAGCCATTGATTTTCCATTTTTAGTTTCTGTTATACTCTCCTTAAAGATAGAGTCATCGAGGTGGGGGAGCTCAAAGTGGGAATTTATTATTATGACCCCCAGGAGGGTGGGGTCATAATAATAGATTCTCTGCATCTCAGATGAGAAGGGTCCAACTGACATCAATGCAGACACACATCCACAATACTGTGTTATTATATTTAGAGACACATCAGATGGTTTAAAGGGATAATCCCATCTGGGCATTCACATTTTATTGAATTCATCTGCATATATGTTTGGCTTTCTTTGAATGCATATTATTAAAAATAATTTAGCGGTGTTAAGATAATTGCCCAAAAATGTAGCCATTGTCCCTTAGAAATGAGATAGCTGTCCTTAGATATGACCACCCCACACCACCCCAGGCGCTATTGATTCCTGCCTGACCACCTGGATACAGCGTTCATTAACACACCGCTGGACATCTGTATTGCATGCAGTAACTCGAGGACATTTTATATGCAAAAACTATTTGATTCTTTGTACAATAGCTCCAGCTGAGATGATTATATCCAAAGGCAACTATCTGATTTCTAAGGGGCAACATGGCTACATTTATGGGAAATTATCTTCACATACTGTATGTACATTTTATATTCACATATATTAACATTTTACATATTTTAAGACCATCCAATTGAAAAATGTATGTATATGGAAGTTGAATTACCGTATATACTCGTGTATAAGCTGAGTTTTTCAGCACAAAAAATGTGCTGAAAAACGTCCCCTCGGCTTATACACGAGTCAATACAGCAGTCAGTCAATAAAAATTACTTAAAAAAAAAAAAACTTATATACTCTTTTTCTTCTTTCTTCTGCTCGGCGCCGCCATTGTTTTTCTCCTGGGCGGCGCCTAGCATGACGTCAGCAGCAGCTGGGCTGGCTGTATACTACTGGGGCAAGCGGGGCTGGGCTGTATACTACTGGGGGCAAGATGGGCTGGCTGTATACTACTGGGGGCAGGCTGTATACAATAGGGGCTGGTTGGCTATATACTGGTGGGGTCTGTGACCAATGCATTTCCCACCCTCGGCTTATACTCGAGTCAATAGGTTATCCCAGTTTTTGGTGGTAAAATTAGGAGCCTCGGCTTATACTCGGGTCGGCTTATACTCGAGTATATACGGGTAAATTAAATGTGAATGGCCAAATGAGAAAAACTCTGTAGACCCACAATGAAAAATTACAGTTAAGAAACACATAGGATGAAGTTAAAATGGAGAGGAGGTACAGATAGATCAGTGTTTGAGGGAAATTAGTGAATCTGGTACCAGGTAGCAGGAATTTTTGTTTACTTGTTTATTTTTTGGCAATGTTTGCACCAAAAATGTTGCACAAAATATGTTGGCTTGAGTCATCTTCTTGTCTGAAATGTCAGCTACTGGAACTATAGTAAACATTTATCTAGATTAAACTACTCTTATTTTTATTTGGTGAAAATCCCAAGATCAGGATGTTCTTCTGTCTAAACAAACTTCACTCTTAAATGAGTTCCTGATCCTGGCACATGTGGAAATTAAAAAAAATATGGAGGAGCAAGGTTGTCCCTTGCCTTGATTCTTGGGATTGATACAAAATACCCCTGAAGTCTTTTACTGCTAAATCTATAAACATTTGGTATCGCCGTTATTCCTTTGACCCAAAGAATAAAGGGGAGGTGTCATTTGGAGTGCACGCTGTAAAAACTGGGCTCACAAGAGAATGGCACCAAAGATTTTATTTCCGCTAACCAGTATACGACATGGAAAATGGAATACTGTATAAAGAAGAATAATTTGTAACACTGAAAACAAGCACTTATGAAGGTCCATAAATGTAAATATTAAAAAATTATGGACTTTAAAAGTAGGGAGCAAAAAGTTAATTTTGCTTAATGCCACCCTCCTATTTTCTTCTACCTAATCCAAAGATGAATTGTTACTCATTGTGAACGCTTTCGCAAGGAATAGAACATGTATCTGTTACTTAATTTTTTTAGCCCGTGCCTTTCCTCCATCGTGCTACACCCATTTTCCCAGAATGTCACACTACTTGGTGAATAAATATTATAAATGTCACAAACCAATAATAAATGTGGTGTTCCGCATGCTAGGCTTTTTGGCCCAAATTCTGGATAATTATGATAAACCTTACACAATCTGTATATACACTCACCGGCCACTTTATTAGGTACACCATGCTAGTAACGGGTTGGACCCCCTTTTGCCTTGCAGAACTGCCTCAATTCTTCGTGGCTAATTCAACAAGGTGCTGAAGCATTCCTCAGTAAATTGGTCCATAATGACATGATGGCGATCACACAGTTGCCGCAGATTTGTCGGCTGACACATGTATGCGAATCTCCGTTCCACACCATCCCAAAGATGCTCTATTGGATTGAATCTGGTGACTTGGAGGCCATTTGAGTACGTGAACTCATTGTCATGTTCAGAAACCAGTCGGAGATGGTTCCAGCTTTATTGACATGCGCATTACCTGCTGAAAGTAGCCATCAATGTTGGGTACATTGTGGTTATAAGGGATGGACATGGTCAGCAACAATACTCAGGTAGGCTGTGCTTGCAACAATGCTCAATTGGTACCAAGGGTCCAAAGAGTGCCAAGAAAATATTCCCCACACCATGACACCACCCACCACCAACCTGAACCGTTGATACAAGGCGATGGATCCATGCTTTCATGTTGTTGACGCCAAATTTTGCCAACCATCCGAATGTCGTAGCAGAAATCGAGACTCATCAGACCAGGCAACGTTTTTCCAATCTTCTACTGTCCAATTTCGATGAGCTTGTGCAAATTGTAGCCTCATTTCCTGTTCTTAGCTGAAAGAAGTGGCACCGGTGTGGTCTTCTGCTGCTGTAGCCCATCTCCTCAAAGTTCGTCGTACTGTGCGTTCAGAGATGCTCTTCTGCCTACCTTGGTTTAACGGTTGGCGATTTGAGTCACTGTTGCCTTCTATCAGCTCGAACCAGTCTGCCCATTCTCCTCGACTCTCATCAACAAGACATTTTCCGCCCACAGAACTGCTCGCTCGCCTCACTAGATGTTTTTTCTTTTTTCGGAACCATTCTCTGTAAACCCTAGAGATGGTTGTGCGTGAAATCCCAGTAGATCAGCAGTTTCTGAAATACTCAGACCAGGCCCTTCTGGCACCAACACCATCAACATTCAAAGGCACTCAAATCACCTTTCTTCCCCATACTGATGCTCGGTTTGAACTGCAGGAGATTGTCTTGACCATGTCTACATGCCTAAATGCAGCTGATTGCCGCCATGTGATTGGCTGGTAAATTAAGTGTTAACGAGCAGTTGGACAGGTGTACCTAATAAAGTGGCCGGTGAGTGTATATAGACACAACACAAAAACAAAAAAAGAAAAGAAAGAAAGTTAACCTACTGTATGGATTTGAGGAGCTCTACAAATTCCAAATCAATAGGTACTCATTGGACTGCATTGGGACTAAAATCCCAGCAGACACACAAAATTGGATCTCCCCATACCCTCCACCCCCTATATCACTTGCTGGTTCTGGCACAAGGCTCACGTTCCATTAAGTTAGTGTATACAAGAGACAGAGCGTAACACCTTTCCATTATACTCTGCTATGTGGTCATGTATTTCTCTCTCTTTTCTCTCTCGGCAAATGAAAACTGTATGCAAGTAATAAATAAATATCCAAATGTCAATTAGAAGACTTTTTAAAATTTATGTACATGGCCGTTCATTAAGAAAAGGAGTTTGTGAAGGCAAATGCTTATTTATGCAGGCAAATGTATTCCACCAATATCATTTCCCCTACAATGAATAGAAAAACAAAAAAAATTGGAAATAGTTGAACTTTCAACTTTTTAGAACAGTATTAGGTATATAGAAAAGTCACCTTGAGGCATGCTTCTTAATGAGTGAGTAAAATACTTTTGGCGGTACAACATGTTTTTTCACTTTTGTACTTTACTCTTCATACTTGATGCTGTTGTTTTGGTTGAGGTATGAGTTATTGCTGTTTTTGTTATTATTGTTACAAATTTTCACATGACAAAAAATCCCTTACAGTGGACACTCCAATCTTGTCACCTGAAAAATAAAACTCATTTAACCTCTGCTTCCCATGGGCCTATTTTCAACTCGTGCGTTTTTATTGAGTGGGCATATGGATATTGTTGAGTAAAACATATGCTGTGCCAATCTGCTTCATTTTCCTGAAGTAATGCTGACTAGAGATTGGCGAATTTTAAAAAAATTTGATTCGTCGAGTTTGCCAAATTTTCCATCAAAATTCGTTTTGACCCGAATCAAATCATGGCGAATCACATTAAAAAACAGATATTTCTTGGCTGCAGAGAGCCTGTAGGGTGTTGTAGAATGTGTCATGCTCATATATGCATAGGGAGCATGATTTAATCTTCATCACTGAGCTGATGGCCAAGATCACACTATAACATCAAAGAGTGCACTCTTTTTACACTGACATAAGTTGATTCTATAGATTACGACAGTTCTGTTAAACACTGATACATGTAGAAACGCAACAAAAATTGGAGAGGGTGTAGGCAGTAATTTTGCATCAACGTCACTAATAATTTTGCCCTTCTTTTCATCTGTCAGTGTCCACTTTAAATCGGTCAATAATCCATCAGTATTGGTAAAGCCAAAAACAAACAGGAGTTGATCCAAAACAGCGATGAACAGTAAATGGGATATTTGCATGTCTTCTGTGTTCTGCATCCACACCTGCTTTTGGCTATCAATTCTGAACCTTTTCATTCCTTCTGACAGATGAAATGAAGGGGAAAACCAAACATAGTGGCAACATCATAGAGTGGTGGAGGGTAAAAACAGCAATATGGAAATCACAGGGTGTTCCAGGGAAACAGTGGTCAGTTGGCAGCAGCATGAGTAGACCGCAGAGTGGCACAATGACAAATTATGGAGATGGCGGCAACATCGTAGGCCACTGAGTGGCAGAATGACAAAGTGTTAAGGTGAACGGCAGCAGTAGCAGCAGCATGAGCAGCAGTAGCAGCGGCATGAGGTCAGAGAGAGGCACAATGACAAATTCTGATGGTGGCAGTAATGTGTGGAGTTGCAAGGAGCATCAGTGTGAGGTGGGTGACAATTCCAGTCCCTGGTAAAGATAGTGGCAGGCAGATGGAGCCACTGGCAGCATATGTGTGGAATCAAGCGGGTGGCAGCATCAGAATAGTGGCTGAGGCAGGTAATTAGAATCCACACTCATTTCTCAACATTTGGGGGAGGTATCATGGCTGATTTAATCTGATGCATAAGGCATTGGTGGGTTGAAATCCTGGCCAATCCACGCCTGATTCATCTTGACATAGGTCGGTCTCTCCACATTACGGGTGGACAAGCAAGTTCTCCTTGGGGTTACGATGGCCCCTGCCACACTGAACACCCGCTCTGATGCCACACTACTGGCCGGGCAGGACAGCTTCTCTACTGCAAACTCCGCAAGTTGCGGCCACACATCAAGTTTGGCTGCCCAGTAGCCCAGGGAATCCTCTACCTGGGGTGGTAGAGTGCTGTCCAAGTAGGCCACAACCTGCTGATGCAGGGTCTGCTCCATGTTCTGCTGCTTCTGGTGGTGGCGGCTATTCTCCTCACTAGGCAGGTGAAGGAAGCTGCTCATTAAGGACTCAAGACTTAAGCTGCTGCTGATGGAGCTGCTACTGCTCCCCCCCATCTCCCCACAGCAGCCGTGGCAGTAGTACATGAGCGATGACTGCCAGGAATCCCCTGGTCAGACCAGACAGAGGATGGACAATGGCGCACAAAAGTAGCTTTCAACTGTATGTACAGTATTTCTCTATAGTAAGCCAGTTTTTCCTCCCTCTTGGCAACTGGAAAAAAGACAGCCATTTTGAAACGGCAGCGAGGGTCGAAGAGGGTGGAGAGCCAAAAGTAATTCCTATGCCGGGATCCATCTCCACTGTATACTGCAGGGTGTTCAGAGACATTTGCAACCAGATTGAAAAAGGGCAGAGCGCATGGACCATTCCTCCTTGGTGCAGCGTGGACACCATGTTCCTCCCATTTTCTGTCACCATGGTTCCGTTTTGCAGTTGTTGCGGAGAAAACCACACATTGATTTCTTCTTGCAAGACACGGAGCAGTTCCTCCCCTCGCCCAGACAAACCCGTTGTAGAACTGAGTGACAACGCTGTGCCCTGCGCACACTGCTGTGCCCTAAGCTCAAGGACTGGCCCACCTTCTGTTCTACATATTTGTGAAGGGCTGGTACTGCCTTTTTGGAAAAGAAATTTCGGCTGGAACTCTCCACCTCGGTTCGGCTCAAGCCATTAGTACTCTGGAGGGTGCAGAGTCCACGACTTGGAAAGGGAGGGACTGCAGTACCAACAACTCGGACAGGAGCACCATCAGCTTCTGCACCTTAGGATCACTGGATGCATACAGTTGTCTCTTTGTAATTGCCTCGTTGAACGACTGCTGGCGCCATGCGTAGTGAGGAGCATCTGGACCGGGAGGTGATGTCAAAGACAAACAGCCTCCTTCGGCAGAGTTGCTGGATCCTTGAGTCGCTGAAAGTGCATGTGTGCCACTAGGTGCTGCTGCTGTTGCTGCGGCGGCAGGATTGACCACCACAGTGAGACACATTCTCCGAGGCTATTGGATGGTGACGCTGCAGATTTGACGCCGGGTCGCGGTGCCAACGTTAGCTCCCTGGCCATGCTCACTTTTGCCCGCAGATTATAATATCACATGCTCGCTCCTCTGGTGTCTTAACAAAAAACTGCCACACTGCCGAGTGGTGTTTTTACCCACCACACTCTGCACTGAGTCACTACAATGTGCTAGCTTGCTGTCCCCCTGGCCACTGCTTACTTGGACCTGCGAAGCGGGTTTGTACCCTGCGGCCATTGGTTCCCTTCCTCGCGCTGCTGCCACCCTCTGACTCCGTCACAGTAGCAACTTTGCTGCCTGCTTCGCCCCCCGACCTGCAAGCTTACACCTCTTTCCCTAGTTGATGATGAAGCCCTTGCTTCACCCAGCTCCCAAGTGCGATCAGCTACATTATCGATTGTGTTTCCCTGTCCTTTGCTCCTCAACGGTCTCATATGCAACAGCCGGACTACTTGCAAGTGCAACATATCCTTCCGTGCCACTCTCCACATCTCTACTTTCCGCCTACTGCACAAGCAGAGGCTGTCTGCCCACCTTTCACTGCAAGCAGCTGCTGACTGTCCTCAATAGTTCGTCCTCGCTGTATAGTGACACTGAGCCCCGACCACCTAGTAGATCTCTGGCTGAGAGACTGAACAGGACAGAGGCTCATTGAGGACAGGTGAGGGCTGCTGGCTGCTCCTGGGCCATGCCAACTAAGGGTTGTATCTGACAACCACAGACTTTTGGCTGGGTTGCCAATGTCATTGGAGAAAGTGGTATGACCTAGTGACTAATCGAGATTTTGTGGTGTTCATCAACCACTGCCGCTAGATGACACCAGCGGTTTGGCCTCACATCACCCCTGCTGCCGGTCCCTTGTGCTGCGACCTCGCCTGCTCCACCTGCCTCCTCTCTGTCTGACATATTGGTTAATATACTATGTTGATTTAACACAGATTTCTTGATATCTACTTTAGCAACAAAAAAGAATTGAAATTTGGGGAATACAGAACCCGAAAAACTGACACCTGGACTTTGAGCAAAAATCACTCCACCAACTATGTGGATTTGACACAGATTTTTGATATCGAAAATTGATATAAGAATTGAAATTTGGGGTATAAAGACACCACCAAAAACGGACACCCTGGACTTTGTGAGCAAAAATCACTCTATCAGCTTCTGAGTAAAGCGCTAGATGCTAGAGGCAGCACATGCAGTGTGAAATGACAGGATTAAAAATGGCTGTCTGTTCTATGGCTGTCTGCCCATCGCTAATTGGCTTACACATGTGATCTAAGGTGTTCCTTTCTTCTTCCCAGAGTTCTCTGCCCAATGTAACATGCTGTCCTCGCAGCCATTTTGCTAATAAAAGGGGAGGGGGAATCACCGTAAACTTCAGATTTGTGCGGAACCAAAGTTTTCCTGCAATTCCAAACGAATTCCACTTCGTTAAAATTGATTCACCCATCTCTAATGCTGACATCTATTTATAGATATTTGAGTACAGCAGTTTTTAAAATTCCATGACAAAGAAAAACTAGGAATCTATGGGGGTCATTTACTGAGGGCCCGAATCGCGATTTTACGTCGGGTTACCCGAATTTTACCGTTTGGCGCCGATTTTCCCTGAATTGCCCCGGGATTTTGGCGCACGCAATCGGATGTGGAGCATTGGTGCCGGAGCACTCGATGGAAATCGGGGGGCGTGGCCATCGGAAAACCCTCACATTCGGAGAAACCCGCCGTATTAAAAAAAAAATGTGCACACACTTACCGCACCCTGCCTGGCTTGGTGAACTTCAACTCTGATGAATCAGCACAGCAGCGACACCTAGTGGACGTCGTCGGGGAACTACCTTAGTGGAATCGCCGGAGAACACGAATCAGCTCGAGAACCGTCGCTGGATCGCAATGGACCGGGTAAGTAAATCTGCCCCTGTGTCTCTAGTGCTACCTCAAAGAACGCAGCTACCTATAATCAATCCCCAATTGGCTAATAGCCAAAGAAGGAGCCTAGAAGGCAAAGCACACCCCACTTCAACAGACTGTTTCCAGGAGTATTGCTCCTTATCAGTGAAGTGTAGGGAAGGCTTTGACTAGCGTGAGAGGCCTGGACCGTTAGAGGCTTAATATGAAAGTATGTATGAACTAAATTACGTGGCTGCATTATATCTGCAGTATTATAAGGTTTTTATGTTGAATACTTAAAAATCCAAGATCTATACTTCTCATTTGCATTATATAGTATATTACAAAATTCAGTCATGAAAAATGTATCTAATTCCAAGTGACCTGATGTTGATATCGTGAATATGTGACATAGCTAATTCTCCCTTAACTAACAATTGCTAATTTGGTACACTTTTTTTATATGCACCACCTATATCTTGTACACCAGAGCTGGGCCAAAAAGGCCCTATCCCACCTTAAATACCAATAATTGTGCTTCCATAGCTAAAAATGTGTAATAGCCCAACCCTTATGTCTTTAAAGCGCAAATTGTGCATTCTTTAAATGTTCAGCTGTGGCAGGCTTTTTAGTCCTAATCCCTCAGCTTGCATACTTCTCATAGTTTATTATGCTATTATATGTTCACAAATTCTGGCCCTCAACTCCTGTATGGTTTTTCCCATGTACAAAGTCTACATGTGCATAGTAATACATAGAACACTCCACTAATTGCACATGTAAGCGGTCGTAATTGCATATATATAGAATGGTGTTTTCCACCTGTGGATGGGGGGTGCCTCCTGTAGGGCAACTACCTCTGTACTGTTGTCTCATTGGCTGATGCAATTGTCTCATATTGATATTTATACGCTGATAGCCTTAATTGCTATGACTGCACCTTGTACTTCCCTAAGGAGGATGTTTGCCGTTACACACTGTTTGTATTCTTAAAATTGAAAAATAAAGTCTTTAAAATGTCAGGATTCGGGATAAGTCCATCCTCTGACCACCGTGGAGGTGGTACTAGCCGACAACCCGGGATGGAATCTAAGTGGTATCTAGGTTGTCACCAAGCCCGCCACAAAGCGGGATGTCTTGCTGGTGGCGGGGTACCACCGGTTTTTTCCACGGCTTGGACTAGCTAGCGGTGGCAGCCGAGGTCGAGGTACCTTAGCAGGAGGACAGTTTCGTGGTCAGGTTCAGGCACAGGTCAGGGTAGGCGGCAGAGATCAAGGTCAATCCCATCTGGGGTCAGCAATGCGAGTCCAGCCAGATGGGAACCACAGGAGCGGAACATACAGGAATGCAGGAACACGGGACAAGGAACACAGAGCAGACCAACAGGAACAAGGGATACAGGAGCAGGAACACCAGGAAAACATAATATCACTGTGAGCTTTCTCTAAGGCATAGGCACAAAGATCCAGCGGTTTGCAGGAATAGGCCAGCTTAATAATTCACACCTGAAAATGGCCGTGCCAATTAGCGGGACCACTGAGTTGCGCTTGCAGCGCGCTGTCGAGGCAAGGTCCTGGTGGCTACGACCCGCAATAGGGTCGCGGGGACCATCTGACAATAAATAAATGAAACAAATATATTATACATGCTATAATTAGATGTATACAGTGCCCGTTTCAACATTTGCTACATACAGAACTGTAGAGAAGTGTACACTTGGCAAGTTCACGTATAAGAACGTTCTGAATCTAGTATTCTCTTCAGTTGTTACCACATTCATTGATATAAAGGACATCCATAATTTATGCACAAGCAGTGTATGATCACAGAGCACAGTATTAAGCAAGCCACATAAATGTACACATAGATTTATTTATATGTAAGAAAGCTCAAGAAAAAGGTGCTCTCTCCATCCTACTATTGTGCATGTGTTTAAACATCTTACTAGGCATGACAATGTGATAACCACTCAGCTGGATGTATTGAATAACAACATTTCTCTATGTTTATTTGTTATTCCAAAAGGAATTACATGTGACCTTTTTGTCTAAAAGGAGAACATAGCTAAATATCCACATGTTCTCCAAGATGGGGGATATTTCTGTAACATTGCTTTTAAGGGGTTTTGTCATCTGGGCATTCACCATTTAATTAATTCATCTGCATACTATATACATTTCTTCAACTGCATGTTTATTAAAAATGTACCTGTGTAAACATAATTTCCCATAAATGTAGCCTGTGGGCCCTTAAATCAAGTCAGTTGTGCTTGGATACACACACACACCCCCACTTGCCAACTCTCTCTAGTTCCTAAAACTTTTTTTACATTTTTTTTACAATTTTTAAAGAATTTTCCCTTGCCTCTCACCCTTCCCTAAGCTCTGAGATGAATGACCATATGCGTAGCTGGCTATATCAAACCAATTCAGATCAAATTTACAAATAGAATGCTCATTTGTAAGATAGATTCTCATCCCTAATCATTTCTAATATTCTATTTTGTCATTCCAGCTTATTTTGAACTGACTTCGGATAATAATTTGACTTTCTGACATCCCAATTATTGGATGAACGTGTGATAAACAGTGAGATCCCTATTAAAGTGTAGATCATATCAGCACTACAACAATAATGAGGTGTATATTCAGTCATGAACAAACTAACAAGACATGAATATGGCATATGTTATTAAGGCACTGGCTAAAGTGTATTAAAGTGGCTAATACAGAATATACATGTTACTTAAAACTCATCGACAATTGTAATGATATCAATCTGTTAAAATGAGATGTAAGGTAAAAAAACAGTACACTAAATCATGGGCGACATCATATTTCTCATTCCAGTGGTTGCAAGAGTTCAAAGGTTGATTTTTAAAAAATCGTCTGCTGTTCAACATTCTGTACAAAACTTTCCCTAATACGTATGTAATATAAACATTGTTATGCGACCCTTGTTATACATTGATTACTATACATGCTAAATCTTTGTTTAAATGGGTTTTCCCATAAAAAAGTTCTCAAATTTAATCCCTTAGTGATGTTTACACACATAAAGATAATTTTTAAACCGCCTTACTTTCTAATTTTGCTCAGTTATTGCTGTTTTAGCTCCTATACTCAGTGATAGTCATTACAGGGACAGGGACTCTCTAAGCAGATACCTCTAGTGCTGTGGATTGTTGGGACAGATGTGTTAGATAAACAGGTTCAGGGCATCTAAACTTTTATTTAGTTCTGAACAGTCTACTAGTATCTACCAATAGAAAAATGAACGAAGCAATGAGTGTTGGATATTTGGGGACTCGGAGTAACCAAACCGCATGCACGTAGCGTGCATCTCACACTGAGGCCATGCTTCAGAAGATCTGGGACATATGGTCGTTGGAACGAGCCCCATACGACATAATGCCATGGAGATCGGGCAGGGGTGTTCAAGAGATGCGGGGGCATTTCAAGTTGGCGGTGCGGAACCTGCCGCACATGAGTCGTACGTACCAGAGGCTCGAAAAGCTACTAGTCGAACGCTAATCCCTGAGCGAGGCTATTAGGACAGCATCTCCTCTGATCCTGTGAGAAAGCTGGGTATGTCTCTGTAATTGTTGCCTGCAGCTGCGGTTTGAGTAATGGACGTCTGAGCCAGTCAGTGCTGGAGTGGTAGTGTCCATTCTGCCTTAAATTCTGCCCAGCCCTCATCTTGTGCTTGGTTATTGCAGTCTATCTGGTGTATCGTGTCTCTTGCCCATTGCGTTCTGACTATTCTGTGTATGACTTTGCTCTGCTGCTTGCTACCGACCATTCTATTTTGCTAACGATTCTGTTAACCTTTGCGCCCATCTTGGTTTTGACCCAGTTGTTCTGATTCGCTTTCTGTCTGTATCTTTTTTTGTCTATCGTATGTTGATCTAGTGTTGTGACCCCACCTTCCTGTGTGTCTTGATTTGGTTTCTAGTACCAGTGGTGAACAACTGACCTATATTGTATTCTGGTTCAGTCGCTCCCATCCAGCAGCTTGTCAGACGAGTAGGTTTTCCTGTATTGGATGTAGGGCACTAGAGACTGTCAGTAGGTTCTTTCCTGATAGTGGTTTTCAATCACCCCTCAGGTCGGTTTATCTGCTTTAGGCGGGCCTTAGCCCGCAAGGGAAACACCGCAGGGTGAGTTTGCCGCACCCTACCTGTCTGACAGTAGCGCCCAGTATGGTGGGTTGCGCGGTTAAATATGCAAAAATGGACAGGTACTGACAGACTCTGCTATCTCCTCTAATTATTAAAACAGAGTCAGCACTCTCATATCCACCTCTGCCCCTAGGATACTAAGCGTTACTTGTTTGTAGAGCTACTGGCTCCAGTGACCTTCATCGTCCATGCTGCTGGAAGCACGGTGATTAATATTGATCCAGTGAACAACAAAAATTGTAAACCACCGGGCTGAAGAAACAGTTGGAATTATATTGTCCGTAATGGTGTATTTATTTGTTAATCCAGTAGATTAGAAATATGTAATATTGAATAATTTAAGAATCTGTGTATGTGAGAAACCCTTTAAAGGGTAGTCACTTTGACAAATTACAGCGATAATTACTATTGGGTTTGTGACAATGAAAAGTTATTAAATTTTTCCCATTTAAACCATCGGCGACTGGTAGTCAACAGCTAATAGTCACATCAGAAGGCATGTACACTGCACATACACCGGACTGTAAATCCAATCTGTGAAATGCCAGTTCTAAACATAGGGAGTCATTTACTAAGGGCCCCGAATTGCTATGTTTTGTCGGGATTACCGATTTGCGGCGAATTGCCCTGGGTTTTTGTGCGGCAACGTGATCGGATATGTGGTACATTGGCGCCGGTTATGCACATGACATAAATCGGGGGGGGGGAGGCTGGCCGTTTTGGGGGAAAAAACCAGTACGGATATTGTACGGAAAAAAATTGAATTTAAAAAAAAAATGTGTCGGCTTCCCAGGCGCTTACCTGCACCCAAGATAGGACGGGAACTCCGGCGGGATCCAGCGCAGCAGCGACACCTGGTGGACACAGAGCGCAATACCGTTTAATGAAGGTCACATAGGTGTATCGGTTATTACCACAACAAGCTTTAGTTTACACGGGTGGTTATATAATTATCCACATACCTGTGTGAGTCTCACATTACCATGCAACCAGATGATTTATTTAAAGGAAGTAAACATAAAACTTCGTACTGCACGACAGCATGCAGACAACAAGCCAAGAATCGTAAAGAATTTGATCCAAGAAGTGTATTGGAAAATTTAATAACTTTTCATACCACAACACATCAATTATTGCGAATGTGCTAAAGTGGACAACCCTTTTAGTAATTCTCTTGGATGTCCCCCCCAGGACTTACAGAGCCCCTCCAGTATGAGCAGAAGAGACGCTGCGGCGGGGACCTCGTGTCACAAGGACTGTACAGACGCAGGAGTGGAGTGCAGAGACACAGCGACGGTGTTTCATTGACGTAGCTCATGGCTTTTAAATTTGCACGATGATTGGTAAAAAGCGGCTATTAGGTGTGACGCACAGCGATGGGGTGTTACCGGTAAGACGAAGGAGAAATGTTTGTGTGTGGTCGGGATGTCGGGGAAGTGCGAGCAGAGACGTAGGAGCGAGGTATGTGATGTCGGAAGGAAGGGGGGGGGGTATACAGTGTATAACGGCCACATTCATCCTATCCATGTTTCACAATTTCAGCCAAGGGCCCACGGCCACTTTAAACCCCTTAGGGACGCCGCCATTTTAAGGCTTAAGTCTCAGGCCCCATTTTTGGATTCTGACTTGTGGCGCTTTATATGGTTATAACTTTTGAACACTGTTACTTATCAAAGCATATCTGAGATTGTTTTTCCCCACATCGTTGTACTTCATTTTTGTGTAAATTTGGCTGATATACGTTTTGTGTTTATTTTCCACTTTTGAATTCGAAATAATTACATTTCAGGTAGATGATGTACCACCTAAAATAAGTTGCGAAAAACATTTCCCATAGTCTACTTACATTTTCATTAATTTCTCTTGATGTCACCGCGGATTAAAAAATTGAAATAGCATTTTCTGTATTTTCAGAATTACTCTTTTGCGGATAAATACGTTTTGAATGAAATTTTAAGTTATTTAGCATCAAAACTCCCCTATATAACCAGCCCATTTCAATTGCACCCATCAAACTAGCAGAACAGCTTTAGGAAGATTGGTAACACCCTTGAGATCTCATAGGTAATGAATCAAAATGGAGGTAAAATTAGAATGGTCAAATTGTGCCAGTTATACATTCGTTAGCCCTAAAATTTAAACACAGTTCCAAAAGATAAAAATAGAAAACCACCAAGAATTTGTCTATAATTTTTCCCAAGTACAGAGAAACCCCACATGTGGCGTTACTTGTTTTATGGGTTACACAGCGAGGAGCAGAACGAGGCAGAAGAAGGGCACCAGGAGAGCCCTGCAGCTGCCAGGATTTTCGTTTTCCGTTGCCTCCTTTGGGTGGCTATAAAATTTCGATTTTTCTTTATTGGGGCCATGTGATGCCATTTTTTTTGCGGATTTTTAGGGGATGAGAAGCTTTTTACAGATGTTGCCAATTTTGGCCTTTTGGGGTTGGTATCACTAGTGTTGAAATTTAGGAAAACTGGTTTTTGGGGGGCAGGAGTAGAAAAGCATAAATCTTACTGGATTTTTTATTTTTTTTTTTGTGTTAACCATTAGCCTAATACTCATGTTATCTTGATTATATGGGGTCGATATGATTACGAGGTAACAGACTGAATATATTTTATCACATTTTCCCTACATTTGTCAAATAAATCGTAATGTGGGAAAAAATCTATCATTTTGGAATTTCCGCTTCCGAGTGGCATAACATTTTTTACTTTTTTTGGTACGGAGCTGCGTTGATGGCTGGGTTTTTGCAGGACATGTTTGTACTTGCACAGTATCATTCTGGGTACATAGTATTTTTTGATCCCCAACTTTTTTTTTATGGTGGGTTTTTTTTAACGGAGTTTAACGTACAGGTCAATAATGATTTACTTTATTCTACGGGGTTATGACGCGGTGTTGCTATTATGTTGGTTTTTTGTTATGATTAGACTTTTTTGGGGTTTATGCTCTTTATTATGTTTTTGGGCTATGGGATTTGTATTGAGTTATTAACTTTTATTATTTATTACTATTTATTTTTATTGAATAAACTTTTTTTTTTTTTAATTTTTTATACTGTTTTCACATGGGATCATTCGCAACACAGCAATTTCTTGATGTCCGACGCATCTACTGCAGGTATGCAGGTCCAGATCAGAAAACCAGCACTGCCCATAGGCACTAACAAGAGCATTTTTAACGGGTTACACACCAGCGATCGGAGGGCCACTTCGATTGCGGGTGTTACACTGGGGTGCCGGCTATTATTACAGCCGGACCCAGTGTTTCCCGATGCCGGTTCGGCTCTTATGCACAGTGGCATCAAGCTCAGCGGGGATAATCCGCCCTGGCGCTAAGTCACTGAGGGGTTACATTAAACCTGCTTGGAAAGTTTCCTTCAACCAAATATGGCAGTTAGAATGTCCAAGCGTTCCAAAGGTGTCTGTACATAAGGTCATCAAGGACCAATCAGAGATTTTAAGATAAGTAATAGAGATGAGGACAGCCCTGCACTGGAAGGTCCGGTCTGTCCACAACAATCTGGGTTAAGGTGGGGCTTGGGAGAATTCAGCCCGTCGTGTGTTGTTAACCCTTTAAAAAATTCTCCAGACAAAGCATCCAGCTCTAGGGTTGTTGCTCCCTGATGACGACATGGTTAATCTACGATCATGGCCAAAGCCAACGAACCAAAACTAAGAAGACCGGGCCTGAACAGGTTCACTCATGCCTATAGTTAACATGTCATAATGTCCCAAAGGTTCTAAAGGAAAAACTATAGTTTATAACTTTGACTCTGTAGCAAAACAGTTGAAAGGATGATCTATGTATAAAACACTACGAATTATTAACTAATCTTTTGGAGAAGGAAGCACAGAATTCTGACACTTCGTAACTTAGAACGTACGGAAAGAGTCTGAAATAAACTGACACTAAGGATAAAAGAAAAGTTGTTAAATAACTCTTGGTAGGGAGCTGCAAGGTAAATGACTTGCTCTTGTACCAGATCTTAACCTCAATTTTAGTTCTTGCTGCCTCAATCGGTTCTTAATGCGTCAGAGTGTTGTTTTTGATTTATTTCACAAACAAAAATCACAGGGGGGGAAAGCAGGCACATACATAATTTTTGATGAGAGAGTAGTCATAATATTGGAGGATTAAACAGTCTACGGTAGGAAAAAAAACCCATGCCTCTCCATACATGTTTATTATACGCAACAAAGGACTTTCATGCCCCCCAAAAAAAAAAACAATGTTTTGTTGTCAAAATTAAAAATTGTAAGTTATTTGTGGATTACTCCACTTTTGTAAATTAGATAATTGTAGTGCATACAGTTTATTGCATTTCAGTAACATAAAGTCTTATTGCATTGCAGTCGCTTAGCTCTTTTTTGTCCTTCCTGGTATTGGATGAAATATTTATGGAAGTTGTGATTAATCTCCAAGAGATGAAACTTTCTAAAGGATGAATGCTACATTCAGGACGGGAATCCAGGTGTTCCATCAGTGAGTAAGCCCTATATGTACACAGTCATCTAGCCATGGAGTGGTCTTACCAATTATTGCCATCAGTCTATAGGCAATGTATGGTCGGATGCACATGAACGTGTGCGGCATGTGGAAACAAAACATTGGAGTGTCATCAGACAGAAACATGGACACAAGAGTTCTTGTCCCCAGGGCCAACTCTAACTGTGCCAGTGCGCATTCAATAGCAGGCAGGGGGGCCTTGTATGATAATATATATATACAAGGACTCCCAACGGTGCAAACTTGTTCGGTCGTGAGATATGCACATGGGTTGTTTGATTCCATTGGTTAGTTGTTTCATGTGCAGGTAAACTATTACTGTACTAAGGCATAACTCATAAGAAACTTTCTAATTAGTGCTAATAAACATCAACTTCTCACCTAGACACATCCTGCTTTTAACCTCAAAAAGAACAACAATATAAGTGAACAATGACAAATTTTATTAACCTACAAAGACACAATTCCATTCAAATTCAAAATGTAAAATCTGCATAATATCTAGCTGTGATTATAGGATGTAAAGACTACAACAATTCAAGAGGAATTCCCACGTGAAACAGATATAAAATCACCACAGACCATACCCACACCACATCGATCTCCAATATATAGTCCTATGATATGAAATGTTCTTAAAAATTTTTTAAAATGATATAAATAGATGATGAGAAATTGCTGGAACAAGTAACAGATAATTATAACAAACAATTAACAAAGGCCGCAACAGAGCCCCAGTATACATATGTCAAATACATTTCTGTATGAGTAAAAGGGCTTTTAAACCTGTGCAAATTGTTCGGTCTGTGGGATGTGACCTATAATGGGTTTCAATTCCATTGGCAGCCCATGTTCCATGTGCGAGCAAGTTACAAAAGACGAGTAGCTCCTGCCTACTCTTTACATGTGATGGACAGCACACCGAGCATGCAAACAGGCAATTCTATTTCCACATGTGCTTTTAATTGTATTGTTTTTATTTAAAGTACAGGCAGTCCAAGTGTTACGTACATAGATAGGCTCTGGAGTTGTTTTAAGTTGAATTTGTATGTAGTCGGAAATTGTATATTTATAATTGTAGCCCCAGACAAATTTTTGTCGGTCTCTGTGACAATTGGGCTTTTTAACAAACTGTTGGGTTGTCATAAAACCAGGATTACAATACATCTATGCAGACACCCATTGGTAACTGTTTACAGCTTTTTATTTTAGACCGGACTCAACAGATACAGTACAATTACCAATTAAAGCTGGCGATTCACACGAAAGTGGGCCCGCCGTACGTAGCACGGCAGGCACACGGCAGCGCGAAGGGGAGAGGAGGAGGGGGAGAGCGCATGTCAACCACCCCTCTCCATCCCGCGGAGATTCTGGCGCCACGGCGCCCGTATGCACCTGAAAAAATATAGGACAGTTCCTATCTTTTCCGGGAACACGGAGCAGTTCACGGTCCCCGCGCCCTCCCCAGTGTGCGCACTGTACAGCTCCTGTAGGGCCGCCGCCACCATAGCCATGCCTCTAGGGGGGTATATCGCGAATACTAGTCGGACGTATAACGCCCCCTTGCCCGGTAGTGTGAATGCAGCCTTATGAGGTCGTTTGTACTAGGCGCATCATCTGTACCCCAGTCGGGTTTGGTGTTATGAACGTAGGCGGGACCGCCTTGTACCCAGGTTACAGTGCTATCAATCATAATAATATGATACTCTTGCACGGCCATTACATTCACATTTGAACCTCTACTGCTAATGCAACATATAGATAGTTAATTAGATGGCATAGCACTACAAAAATAGCTAAGGCTCTTAATAACTGCTGGTTAAGGCTGTTTTGACCAACCGTATAAATTCTAATTCCCAAATTATCATTTCCTAGACATTAATATTAACATAATGCTGGTGTAAACGCCCAACTGCCGCAACTTGCACTGTTGTGAGACCACAACTCCTTTATTATTCACAATACAAAATGGTTGATTTGTTATATGACCAAATGCTACTTCTTGCCCTAGTACCTACTGATGAATGACGTGAATTCTCATCTAGCCCCCCCGTTACTAAGCACGGATGGACTCGCCAGCTATTAAGAATACCCTAAGGGAAGAAGAAACTCAAGAAACGTTTGTTCTTTGCAAACACCTGATGACATCTCAGCACAGAACACTGACATATTACATAAGCCAAATGGCTGTGTACATGACTGGCTTAGTGTGAAAAAGTTTAGTTATTCCAGCACTTCCTTAATAGATTATGTTTTGTACCCCAATACAATTATGAAAGACGCTCACACTTTATTGAATTCTAATAAGGATAACAGTAATCGAACAATAATTAACATTTTATATGGGTTTGCTCGGCAAGAAAGTTAACAGTAAATGGGTCTGAGGACTATTCTCTCCTTCATTAGTTTTGTACTTTAAAAACATTCGACTTTAATCTTATGTTCTCTTGTGAAACTAGTACTAAATGATGAGAGATTCCGTCCCAGAAACTAGAAAACGCAGATTCTTTTTTCCCCCCCAATACTGGATTTTTCGAATGATTATCATTATTCATTTGTGTCTTTGTGTTTCTTATTTTAATATTTCTAACTGGTTTTTAACATATTTTTTGCATGAGCTTGCTAGCATTAAATTTTATTTATTTCAAACCGGTTGTTATAGTAGTATCGTTTTATACATGCCTGTCATATTGGGCTTAACCAACTGACCTGGGGACTATTCTATATCAAAATTGGTTTTTAAATTTTAAATATCGATGATGTGATATTTTGCCTATGTCCATCACAATCACAAAATAAAGATAATCCCAACTGAGCAGATTATTAATACCTGTAGAAAGACAATGCACACTTAGCTTGTAAATGCTTAAACACTGCTCCAGATTATTTAACTTTTCTGATTACTGGTGATAGATAACTATGTTTTCCAGCCGGTGGGATCTGTGACAATGTTTGCTTGTTGTAAGGCAGCCCCTCACGTATCATTAAGCAATGATTATTCAGACAAGGCCTAATAAACATTGATGAACCCCGCGATAAGCCAAACAGATATATATTTATATTTAACCCACAAGGACAGCCTCCCAACTGACTGAAACCCAATGAGTCTAAAAGGCTTTTTTAGAACAAATATTTCACAGTTCCAAGAGGCATTAGAGTCAACGGCCCTGATATTTATGACACTTCATAGCAACTTTACCACGCCGTGTTGTGATTAGTTAATTCTATGCCTTTTATCTTGTGGGATAGTTGTAATTGCAAACAACTAAGGGGATCTGCTCTATTTGTACTGTGCAAAAAGAATTACTTACAGGTAAACTTATTATTATGCAAACCAGAAACTTGTGTTGGGTGCTAATTCTTTGCCACATCCCAGAGCTTCTACATTTTCATAAACAAGTTATACAATAGATATTGTTCATTATACAACTCCTACTATAACATGAATTTCCTATCATAAAAGTCATAAACATGTCTAAAAACATATGATTAACAATGTGAGACCAAGCCATGTTTTGGCACAAAATTACCATCTAGATATTTCTCTCTGCTGAAGCTAACAAAGATACTGAACTGGAGTTGGGTAACAGATCTATTGAGAGGGGATGGACGCTCGTTGCTATTTCCAGTACAAAGAATACCCACATAAAGGATTAAAGATCATTCATGCTTGCTAAAATGTGTGGCTAGCGTTAGTTAAGCATAAGAATTGTATTGTCAACGTGTCAGTATTATCTGGATTATGACAATTTTTTGCTACCATTTGGAATTAGAAACATTCTAGACGTGATACCAAAAATCTGAGAACTGAGACTACTAAATTTGAAAATGTTAACTTTGATTGGAACAAACCCACATTAACAATAGTTGCAATCGTATGGCGCTGTTTCCACAAATAACTTTTTTGGTTTCCAAGTGTTGTCCAATAAAGGTACATTTTTCAATTTAGTAGAGTCAGTGACTAGCTTTGGTCATCTACTTCTTTATTTTATGCTGCAATTCTTCTTTATTATACACCTAACGTCACACGCGGGCAGCACTACGTGGTCCAATTTCACAAAAAAGGTGACTTTATTGTCCCAGTGGCGCCGTTTCAGTGTCTAAAACTTTTATTTCAATTCGGATTCTCCCCAGCGTGCTGCCGCTTTTTCCTTCTTTCTCTACCGCGGATCAGCCCGGCCCCCTTTGGGGGCGCTGCCCCCCCCTCCTTATTTGGCGTCTCTCAGCTTGTGCTGACTCGCCTTCCTTCCTTATTATCTCGACCACCTCGCTTGTAGGTGTTGCTTTTAATCTGCCTGTAGCACTATCGCCTCACGTGTGCACCATGTTTTCCAGGCTAAATCAGCCCACTGCACATTATACCTGGCACACCTTCTGTTGGCTTGCCCTGTGTTCTGTTCCATTTTGGAAAAACCACATGGCCAATGGCAGGTCTGAAAATTGACATTGTGCCTCGTGGTTATGACCAGGGTTTTACCCTATTTGCCATCTATTGACAGATTTACACCATGATACCACATAAACTTTGATGAACAGGTAAAAATGGGACCTAGTTACAGGAAAGTTGTTTACATCTATGAGAAATGTGAATGCAAAGCGTATATTGCTGAAATGATATCCCACACACCCAATTAGGTGCCAAGTCCCCCCCCCCCACCCCAGCCACACCTCGTATATTTGATTGTCACAGTGAAAACAGTTGTAATTTAAATAGTAATAAAATACTAATATACCAATTCCTACAAAAGTAGTAAAATGTAATTGGTGTCTAATTGAAGTGAAAGTGTGAAATATCATGCACCCCTGATGGCCGATTAACATAGCACTAAATGGAAACATTATTTGCTGGACTATTCCTGGACATAGTGACAGCATCAACAGAAAAAATGTATACTTACTGGACTTATACAAAACAGAAAAGAAAATAAGACAAAGCAATGAGGCATGACATTGGGGCAGGGCCAGATTAAGGTTGGTGGGGGCCCCTGGGACGCAAAAGATGGTGGGGGCCCCCATGAATTGTAGTCAGAAAGGGGACAGCAATCACTATTCTTACTGCATCCAGCAATAAAATACATACCAGCGTTTCCCCAAGTAATCACATATACAGCCCCAGAAAAACATCAGATATACAGCTCCAGCAATGACCTATATACAGCTCCCCCAGCAACCGCTAGATACAGCTCACCCAGCAATCACTGTATACAGTTCCACCAGCAACCACTATATACGCCCCCAGCAAGCAATCACTACTACTGCTCCCCCCAGCAACAGACTACATAGAGCCCCCCAACATAACTAGATACGGCCCCCCCAGTAATCAATGTTACAGCTCCCCCCAGCAATTCATGTATAAAGATCCCACAGTAATCACTATATCCAGCCCCTAGTATAAACTTATACAGCCCCCCAATAATCCCTGTAAAAGGCCCCCCAGTAATCACTATGTATTAGCCCCCCAGCAATTAATATTTATAAAGGCCCCCCAACATTACCTCTATACAGTCCCACAGCATTAATTATAACAGCCCCCTATAATAACTATTTACAGCCCTATAATAACTAGAACTATATACAGCTCCCGATAATAACTACTACAGCCGCCTATAACTATTTCTATGTCCCCTATTAATAAACATATAAACCCCCTAGAACTAGATACAGTCCCACTAAATAACTATATGTCCCCTTTATAATAAACTATATAGCCCCCTATAATAACTAATTACAGTCCCCATAACAACAATTGTAACACCCCCTATAATAACGGTATACCAGCCCCTATATTAAACTATATACAGACTCCTTAACTATATACAGTACCCGATAATACCTAAACACACCCCTATAATACTATATACATTCATAGGGAAAATACTAAAAATTGTACGATCTTCCATCGTTCTCCCAATGCACAGCCTCCCATCTTCCCGTGCGCGGGTGTCGGGTGGATAATGGATGTAAACAAAGATGGCGGCCCCCGCTACAGGAGGTACGCCGCGGTGCTGTGACGCCACACACATGCAATGTCACATGCGTGCTTCCAGAGGCAGGGCGCCGCCATCTTTAATTTACAATCGATGGTCTATGGCAGAGCAGGGAACTATTTACCTGGACTCTGCCTATAGATTGATGGAGCGGAAAGCGGCCGATTCGCCCAAATACAGTTGGTGATTCAGGCGGCGCATGACCCCCACATTTAGTGGAGGCCCCCTTTAAGTGGCAACAGTGGTGGGGGCCCGTGGCACTCACACAATGCGCCCCCTCCCCAAAAAAAAAATCTGGCGCTTGCATTGGGATGCCAAAAATGGCCTTAAAAGGGCAAGGTAGTATGAAAGTGGACCAATACAGGGAGACAATAGGTTGTCATCGTATCACATAGTAAATATAGTTAAAGAACTAATGTAAAGAAAACAGAACCATTGACAACTGTGAGTGGTAAGAACATTGCACTTCAGATGAGGGGTGCTATGAAAAGAAGGAATCCAGAGAACATAAGGAAACAGCATGTCCCATGAATCAAACATTAAAGGGGAAGTTATCATTGTGGAGGCAGATAGATGATCCATAACGATACTCTGATATTTAACATAATAAATTCAGGCAGGAAGGGGAGGGGGGTAGGGGGGTTAAATGTTTCCAAAAACATGCGAGATAGGCTCTTAGGGAAAAGTACTCTATTCATACATTATTGGTTAGACTTTTCTGCAGTGTCTATCGCATTTGGTGAAAAAACATAAATGCTATTATTCCTATTAAATTGTTGTAATCTGTAATAGAAGTCCAAAGTGCAGCAGCTGACACGGATGTCGGGTTAAGCATGATAGAGTGAATATGGATGAAGGCAGGAGAAGTATTGCTCTAGTGGAACAGGTGTAAAGAGGCTCATTTGCGTTTACCTTGTTCAGTACTTTTTGTTTTGTGATCGCTCCAGTTTAGTGTTTGTGAACATTAATTCTTTTGGAATGTTCCATGAGCCTTTGTTTTTTCTCATTGTAACTGTTGGTACATTTGGAATGGTTCCAAAAGGTTATAAAACAGAACCCATTGGATTTACAAACAAAATGCAATGTGGGAATATGAGGGGGAAAGCTTTCAACATACAAGGAGACGGCTGCTTTACTGCCTGTGTTCTGCTGTTACAGGAGATGTGCATGAGTTCTTTAAAAAGATGTCAAAAAAGCAGTCATAACCCATTTAAGACTTTTGTAGTTATTTTTAAGGAAACATTATATAAGCTTTATTCTTAGATCTAATATATAAAGCTGAGGAAGTGTGTTATCTAACACCCTATCAAGCTTCCATAGAAGAGCACAAAGATTGCCTCAATCGATAAATAAACTTTAAATCCGAATATGTATTGTTAATTTCCCCCAAATTTGAGCAGCTGCTCCCTTAACTCAGGGAAACGTCATAGACTAGGTTTTTGAGCTGAAAATGTCACCCTCACTTCCTAAATACAATATTAACCCTTATAGGACTCAGCTTTTACATTTATGTTTCTGTTTTTTTGTAATACTCTCATGACGGAAGTGATTTTTTTTATTGGGGCTTTTTACTTGCGGAGAAAATTGCCTTTTAGTGACACCATTTCCATATTCCATGCAATTAATCTGAAAGCTGGGAAAAGTATGGTGAAATCAACAAAAAAATCATTTGCAACGTTTGTGACTATGTTAAGCTTTCCTTCTGAGCTTCAAATGACACCGCCTCTAATTCTTGGGTCGATAGATCACAGTGATAACAACATTTATATAGGTTTTATTAGGTTTGAGTAGATTTTAAAAAACATTGATAATCTTTTGTACAACAAAAAAAATGCATTTTGCCATATTATGTTCAATTTGGGACCATATGTAAATTTTTACATATTATGGACGTGAGTGATTCACCCTGAACTATAAACCCCTGTCTAAAAAAACAATTCTCAACACCCTCAAAAAATTGGAAATACCCCTCACTCATGATGGGCAGAGTAAGAGTTTAAATCTATAACAAGGATGATGTGGTTCCCCAAAATAACGTCCCCGCAGGTTCTTCCATCGGATACCCAACCACTTTCTTCGACTCACTGAGAAAGATGCCCTCTCAGTTATATGGGCCAAAAACGGGACAGAAGGCCTACTGAAACATGACACGCCCACGCCAAAAAGGAGGATTGGCCCTACTGATCTAAACCATTCTACGGAGCGTCAACTAATAAGGTCAGGGACTGGCATAAACATTATATCTCCAAAACTTATGTACATATTCGAAGAGGAAAATTCTAGGCAGATCCCTGACCTCAAAAACTCTAATCCGTAGAGACCACCTGTAAAACTTACCAACAACCCCCTCACACAAGCAAGGATCTTCACGGATGACATCATCAAAATCCCTGGGAATAGAAAAAAAACACCATCCCCCACAAAAAAAATTGGAAATCTATAGGCGGAGACACTCTTCCCCACACAGGGCCCCCAATCTCAATATTTGGTGATTAAAAAGTACGTGACATTTTAATGGGAGGATCTTCCATCCCCTTCAATGATTCCAACAACAATTCTCCAGATCTAACTTATCTGGTACTCTACCAAAGCTAACTTTACAAAAATTGTGAAATTAGGGCCCTTAGAGAGAACATTAATATGGCTTAAAGAACTTCGAAAACAATTCGGAATACCCAAATCACATCACCATATACAAAAAAAACTATTAGACTATGGAAAGATACCTCTACCCACTCAGTACATGCAAGCATGGGAAAAGGAATACAAATTACAACTTCAACCTGACGAAATCAACATGCCTCTGAAGACTAGTTGTGGCCCTTTCATAGTAGTGCACCACCAGTGCAAGAGAATAAAACTTCAAACTCACGTCGAGATGTGCAAAAACACCTTGGTCCCACACCAATTTATAATGACACCCAGACACTTGCGGAGATGCGACTCCGATATTTGCCTCATACACGACTATTTGTGGGATTGCCATTAAAATTAAAACCATTCTCGTCCATTCTGCGTCCAAAAGCCCCATTACAAGTCACTCCCAAAACTCTTTCCTGAATTCAACTTTTTTTACTTCCTTTTCTCTTATTCCCCGCTTCTTGGAAACAATCTAGCCCCCATCCAGAAATAATGGATTAACAAAATTGATTAGCTTGCTAGATTAGAGAATTATTGTTTACGATAAAACTCAGTAAACAGTAAAACATGATTGCAGGAAACCACCGTGCCTACAAGACACTCTGGAGCCCTGGTTCTCCTTCTTCAAAACTGTCTATGCAAACCATCTACAGAGGAAGAAGGAAATGACCCTTTGAAACTCCCCTGCTACCGTAAGCATATTTAATATCTTAACCTTTCTAATCTGTATGCCCACTGTAATAGGTTAAAACAACCAGAAACGAAATCTCTGAGGGAGTCCTACCTCTCCCCAATCACCCACTCCACCCCATACCCCCCATCTCCTCACCATTGAAGGCGAGATCAGCCTCTTCCAATTTCCCCACCCTATACGATATAAACCCATAAGTCCGTCCATTTAGCCTCCTGGCCCTTAACTCTCATCCCCCATAGTACAGGTAGTCTAGTTCACAATCAAATACTACTGCTTCTAGAATAACTAATAGTCAGGGGACTGGCATAATAAAACAATATCTCCACAAAATTATGTACATTAGAAGAGGAACTTCAGGGCAGATCCTGACTTAAACTCTAATCCGTAGCGACCACCTGTTAACTAGGTAGTCTAGTTCCACAATCAATATACTGTTCATGTAATAAGTTAGAGAGGAGCGAACATGCTAGGCCGAGATTGATGCTCGGCGAAGCATTAGCGTACTCGAAAACTGCTCGGTAGCTGGCGAAATTCGCCCGTTCGAGAAAGGCACGCACAAATGCAGCTCCCGCCGTTTGGCTGTGGCGGCCAGAAACCGAGGCCAATCACAAGCAAGAGACTATGCCAATCCACCCAGCATGACATGGACCCTTTACACGTAGGATAGCAGTGGTTGGTGGCCAGATCAGGTGACCCTGGATAGACTAGCCGCAACTGCCCGCGCTGCTCGGATCATTCTGTGTCTGGATGCCGTAGGGAGGAGAGTGCGCTGCGTCGGGAAAGAGTTAGGGTGTTCTATTAGCTTACTGTTAGGCAGGAGTGATCGCCAAGCACCCAACAGCCCTTTTTAGGGTACAATAACGTTAACTTTTTTTTTTTATTTGCAGCTCGTACCATATGTGGGAATTTGAGGGGACTTGCTACCGTGTGTTTAGCTCTTAGTGGACACACATATAAAATCAAACACCAAAGTGGGAAAATTTATTAGGGGTTTGATTTCAATTAGGCACAGGCTGCCATTTACTTTATTTACGTATTTTTTTTTAAAACTCAGTGTCATTCCTCTTGCATAGTAGTGTGCTTTCATACTTGGCCTAGAAAATAGCAATAAGAGAAGCCAAACGGCATCTACTTACGCCTACAGTCGAGTAATATATTTGATTTCTGGTGTTCTGCTGGTGGCTGTACTGCTGCAGTGCATTCTCTACTAGCAAAATGGTGAGCAAATTTGTAGTTGAGATTGCGACCGCTGTGTTTTGCGCTTAGTAGACGCACATATCCATTGCAAGACCGAAGTGGGAAAATTGTATTAGGTGGTTGGATTTCAATAGGGCACAGTCTGCATTCCTTTTTTTTTTACGTTTATTTTGTTTAAATAACTCAGCGTCCATACTCATCTGGATAGTAGTGTGCTCCTCATACTTGGGCTAGAAAAATAGCCATATAGGAGAATCCAAACGGACGTACTTACGCCTACAGTAGCGTTATATATATGATTTTGGTTGATCTGCTGGTGGCTTGTACTTGCTGCAGTGCATCTACTAGCAAATTGATGAGCAATTTGTAGTGAGACTTGCGACCGCTCTGTGTTTGCGCTTAGGACGCACATGTCCATTGCAAGACCGAAGTGGCGAAATTTATTAGGTGTGTTGGATTAATTAGGCACAGTCTGCCATTTCATTTTTTATTTTACGTTTATTTTGTTTAATAAACCCGCGTCATCTCATCTGGTCACATTAGTAGTGTTGGCTTTCATACTTGGCTAGAAAAGCCATAGGAGAATCCAAACGGGCTTATTACGCTACAGTAGCGTTTAATATTGATTTCTGGTGATCTCTGGTGCTGTACTTGATGTTTGCTGCAGTGCTTACTAGAAAATTGTGAGCAATTTGTAGGGAGAATTGCGAACCGCTTGTGTTTTGCCGCTTGAGTGACGCACATAGCCCTTGCAAAGACCGAAGTGGGAAAATTATTAGGGGTGGATTTCAATTAGGCACAGTCTGCCATTTCCTTTTTATTTTTTGACGTTATTTGTTTAATAATCAGCTAATCTCATCTGGCAAGTAGTGTGCTTCATACTTGGCTAGGAAAAGGCCATAGGAGGATCCAAAACGGCCTTACGACGCCACAGTAGCGTTATATAATATTTGATTTGGTTGATCTGCTGGTGGCGTTTGTACTTGCTGCAGTGCATCTACTAGCAAATTGTGAGCAATTTGTAGTGAGACTTGCGACCGCTGTGTGTTTTGAGCTTAGTGACGCACATATCCATGGCAAAGAACGAAGTGGGAAAATTATAGGGTTGGATTTCCTTAGGCACAAGTCTGCCATTTCCTGTTTTATTTTACGTTATTTTGTTTAAATAACGCAAGCGTCATATCATCTGGAATAGTAGTGTGCTTCTCATACTTGGCTAGAAAATAAGCCATAGGAGATCCAAAACGGCTTACCTTACGCATACAGTAGCGTTATCTATATTTTGATTTGGTTAATATCTGCCTGGGTGGCACTGTACGTGCGCAGTGCATTACTAGCAAAATTGTGCGCAATTTGTAGTTTTTGAGACTTGCGGAACCGCTTGGTTTTGCGCTAGTGACGCACATATCAATGCAGCAAAGACCGAGAAGTGGGAAAATTTATTAGGGGTTGGATTTCAATAGGCACAGTCTGCCATTCCTTTTTTATGTCGTTTATTTTGTTTAATAAAACTCAGCGTCATCCATTCTGGCATTAGTAGTGTGCTTTCATATTGCTAGAAAATAGCCATAGGAGAATCAAAACGGCTACTACGCCTACAGTGCGTTTATATATATTTGATTTCTGGATTGATCTGCTTGGTTGCTGTCCTTGCTGCAGTGCGGCACTCTACTAGCAAATTGTGAGCATTGTTAGTGAGACTGCGAGCCCCCGCCTTGTGTTTGCGCTTAGTGACGCAATATCAATTGCAAAGGGACCGAAGTGGTGACAAATTATAGGTGGTGGATTTCAATGAGCACAGTCTCATGTCCTTTTTTATTTACGTTATTTTGTTAATAACTCAGCGTCATCTCATCTGGCATAGTAGTGTGCTTTCATATTGGCTAGAAAATAGCCATAGGAGAATCACAACGGCTACTTACGCCTTACAGTGAGTTAAGATATTTGATTTCTGGTTGATCTGCTGGTGGCTGTACCTATTGCTTGCAGTGCATCTACTGCAAATTGTGAGCAATTGTAGTGAGATGACGAGACCCTGCTGTGTTTTGCGCTTGGACGCACATTATCCATTGCACAGACCGGAAGTGGGAAAATTATTAGGGGGGTTGGATTTCAATTAGGCACAGTCTTGCCATTTCCTTTTTTATTTTACGTTTCTTTTGTTTATAAAATCAGCGTCATCTCATCTGGGCCATAGTTAGTGTGTTTCATACTGCTAGAAATTAGCCATCATAGGAGAATCAAACGGCTTAGTACGCCTACAGTAGTAGGTTATATATATATTGATTTATGGTTGATCTGCTGGGGCTTGTACTTGCTGAAGTGCAGCTACTAAGGCAAATTGGGAGCAATTTGTAGTGAGACTGCGACCGCTGTGTTTTGACGCTTATGACGCAAAATCCATTGCAAAGACCGAAAGTTGGGAGAAGTTTTGGGGAAAATTCGTGGTATTCGTTAGGGGTTGGATTTCAAGTTAGGAAAGCAGTCTGCCATTTCCGTTTTATTTTACGATGTTATTTTGTTAATAACTCAAGCGTCTCTCATCTGGCATAGTAGTGTGCTTATAATGGTAGAAATAGCCATAGGAGAATCCAAAACGGTGAACTGTATACTGCCACGGTGCTTCTGGGTCTTCTCCTTGTCTTCTACCTCCTCCAGATGCTCCGGATCCTCCTCTCCTGTCACGTGAGTAGAAAAAACACTAATTTCACCTAACTCTGCTTGTGCTCCAATGTCCTCCTCCTCATCCAGTTAAACCCCACTCATGTGGCCATGAGATGTAGTTGCCACTTCTCCAGTGCCCTGACCAAACAGATTTTGCAGTATCTGTTCCACGACATGAAGCAGTGGAATGACTTTATTCTTCCCGTAGTCCTGGCTACTGACAAATAAGGTGGCCTCTTCAAAGGGCCTGAGCAATCGACAGTTGTCCCGCATGAGCTGACAGTGGCTGACATCAAAGTTACACAGAAGAGTACTCCGACCTGCTTGCATCATCAAAAAATCATTAATGGCTTTTCCCTGTTCGTACAGGCGGTCTAACATATGGAGGCTGGAATTCCAACAGGTCGAAATATCACATATCAGACTATGGTGGGGGAGGCGGTCCTGCCACTGCAACTTGAGGAGGGTGTGCTTGGCTTTGTTAGAATGGCTGAAGTGCATGCATAGTTTCCTGGCCATTTTTAGAATGCAGATGGGTTGAAAACTTGAGGAACCTCTTGAAAACTAGATTTAACATGTGCGCCATGCAGGGCGCATGGACCATCCCCCTCTAGTGCAGTGCGGACACCATGTTCCTCCCATTTTCCGTCACCATGGTTCTGATTTGCAGTTGTCGCGGAGAAAGCCACACATTGATTTCTTCTTGTATGAAGCAGATCAGTTCCTCCCCTGTGTGCATTCGGGTGCCCAGGCAAACCAGGTGTAGAACTGCGTGACACCGCTGTGCCCTGCATATGTGGTATGATGGAGCAGCACTTAGACTTGTGGAGGCTGAGGTGGTGGTGGAGAAGGAGAAGGCAGAAATTGGCTCAGTAGCAGCAGTTTGACAACGTGGAGGAGAAAGCAGCGTCTCCTGTTCAATTTGTTGGTGTGGCTGGGCGGGAAGCACACTCTCCCAGTGAACCATAAAGGACATGTACTGGCCCTGACCGTAGTTACAGCCCCACACATCCGCGCTGCTGTGCCCCTTGGAAGAAAGCGATAAGCTCACGGACTGGCCCACCTTCTGTTCTACATATTTGTGAAGGGCTGGTACTGCCTTTTTGGAAAAGAAATTTCATCTTGGAACTCTCCGCCTTGGTTCGACACAAGCCACTAGTTCTCTGAAGGGTGCAGAGTCCACGACTTGGAAAGTCCAATAACTTGGACAGGAGCATGGTCCGCTTCTGCACCTTAGGATGGCTGGACACAAACAGTTGTGTTGACTGTTGAATCACCTCATTCAACGACTGCTGGCGCCATGCGTAGAGAGGTGCAGGAGGATCTTGACCTGGAGATGTTGTCAAAGACAAATAGCTCCCTTCGGCAGAGGTACTGGAGTCTTGACTGGCTAAAATGGCATGTGTGCCACTAGGTGCTGCTAGATGGGCAGGATGGACCACCACATCTGAGACACATTTCTCCCAGGTCATTGGATGGTGATGCTTCATGTGTTGATGCAGGGCCGTGGTGCCAATGTTAGCTTCCTGGCCACGCTTCACTTTCTGCCCGCAGATTCTACATAAAAACATGCTCGGCTCCACTGATGTGTTAACAAAAAACTGCCAAACCGCCAAGTTGGTGATTTTACCGCCAACACTCTGCACTAACGTTGCTGCCTCGCTGAGCCCCTGAACCACTGCTTACTTGGACCTGCAAAGCTGGTTTTGTACCCCTCAGCCGTTTGGCATCTGTCTTTTCTGCCACCCTGCTGACTCACGGCCACAATACAACATGCTGCCTGCTTCGCTGCCTGACGCGCAAGCTGACACCCTCTTCTCCTGACAATGATGATGAAGCCCTTGCTGCACCCGGCTCCCAAGTGCATCATTTTGTGTTTCCCTGTCACTGTTGTTCTCCTCAATGGTCTCAGTATGCACATCTTGACTGCTTGCACGTACAACATAACCTCCCGTGCCACTCTCCACATCTCTACTTTCCTGCCTAAAAAAAAAAAAAAAAAAATTGTGACGTCACTTCCGGGACTCACTTCCAGTGAGCCATTTCATCCCGCCGGTTTGTCTTTCCTAATGTATTTATTCCACTGTCATATTAATTGTAATGTTATATTACTGTCCGTAATTTTGATAAAGGGTCATAGTACCCGAAACGCGTTATAGGGACATTTTATATTCATTTTAATTGGCATTTTATTGTATCTTAATGCCTGTATATTTTATGCGGATCTAAGAATACATTGTTTTTATTTGGACGCACAACTTTGTTCCTGGATTACTCTCTAGCGCCCCACTAGTGCTCAGAGTTTTTTTGCCTTTAATTTTCTATTGTCTACGGCTATCAATCGCTGTTAGCCGGTCATCTGAGCCCTGTATCAGATGCTTCCTGTATCCTGGAGACTAGTGTTGTTCAATCTCCTCATCCTCTGGACGACTCTGGCTGGACCCCGGGTTGGGATATACATGCGCTATTGAAGCATCTATAAGGTGAGCACCTCTTCGACATACCTACCTCAACTTCACTCAACGATATCACCCGAGGCGCCGCCTCCTGTGTCCTCTTTTCGATTTTGTGTATTAAACAGCCTCCTTCGGCAGAGTTGCTGGATCCTTGAGTCGCTGAAAGTGCATGTGTGCCACTAGGTGCTGCTGTTGCGGTGGCAGGATGGACCACCACAGCTGAGACACATTTCTCCGAGGCTATTGGATGGTGACGCTGCATGTATTGACGCAGGGTCGCGGTGCCAACGTTAGCTCCCTGGCCATGCTTCACTTTCTGCCCGCAGATTATACATATACACATGCTCGGCTCCTCTGGTGTCTTAACAAAAAACTGCCACACTGCCGAGTTGGTGATTTTACCGCTAACACTCTGCACTACTAACGCTGCTAGCTTGCTGTCCCCCTGTGCCACTGCTTACTTGGACCTGCGAAGCAGGGTTTGTACCCTGCGGCCATTTGGTTCCCTTCCTCGCGCTGCTGCTACCCTTCTGACTCACGGTCACAGTAGCAACTTGCTGCCTGCTTCGCCCCCCGACCTGCAAGCTTACACCCTCTTCTCCCTACGATGATGATGAAGCCCTTGCTTCACCCAGCTCCCAAGTGCGATCAGCTACATTATCGATTTGTGTTTCCCTGTCCTTTGCTCCTCAACGGTCTCAGTATGCACAGCCTGACTACTTGCAAGTGCAACATAACCTTCCGTGCCACTCTCCACATCTCTACTTTCCCGCCTACTGCACAAAGCAGAGGCTGGCTGTCTGCCCCACCTATTCAGTGCCAAGCAGCTGCTGACTGTCCTCAAATAGTTCGTCCTCGCTGTATAGTGGCGCTGAGCCCCGACCACCTAGTAGATCTCTGGCTGAGAGACATGAACAGGACAGAGGCTCATTGAGGACAGGTGAGGGCTGCTGACTGCTCCTGGGCCATGCCAACTAAGGGTTGTATCTGACAAACCCACAGACTCTTGGCTGGAGTTGCCAGATGTCATTTGGGAGGAAGTGGATGACCTAGTGAACTAATCGAGAACTTTTGTGTTGTTCATCAACACACTGCCGCTAGATGACACCAGCGGTTCTGGCCTCACAGAGTCACCCCTGCTGCCACGTCCCCTTACTGTGCTGCGACCTCTGCCTGCTCCACCTGCCACCTCTCTCTCTGACATATTGGTTAATATACTATGTTGATTTAACACAGATTTCTTGATATCTACTTTAGCAACAAAAAAGAATTGAAATTTGGGGAATACAGAACCCGAAAAACTGACACCCTGGACTTTGAGCAAAAATCACTCCACCAACTATGTGGATTTGACACAGATTTCTTGATATCGAAAATTGATATAAAAGAATTGAAATTTGGGGTATAAAGATCCCCCAAAACGGACACCCTGGACTTTGTGAGCAAAAATCACTCTATCAGCTTCTGAGTACAAGCAGCTAGATGCTAGAGGCAGCACATGCAGTGTGAAATGACAGGATTAAAATGGCTGTCTGTTTCTATGGCTGTCTGCCTGTCGCTAATTGGCTTACACATGTGATCTAAGGTGTTCCTTTCTTCTTCCCAGAGTTTTCTGCCCATGTAACAGGGGAGGGGGGGGGAATCACCGTAAACTTCAGATTTGTGCGGAACCGAAGTTTTCCTGCAATTCCAAATGAATTCCACTTCGTTAAAATCGATTCGCCCATCTCTAATGCTGACATCTATTTATAGATATTTGAGTACAGCCAGTTTGAAAATTGCCATGACAAGAAAACTAGGAAATCTATGGGGGTCATTTACTGAGGGCCCGAATCGCGCTTTTACGATCGAATTGTGGAGCATTGGTGCCGGCATGCACTCGATGGAAATCGGGGGGCGTGGCCATCGGAAAACCCGTCACATTCGGAGAAACCGCCGTATTTAAAAAAAAAATGTGCACACACTTACCTGCACCCGGCCTGGCTTGGTGAACTTCAACTCTGATGGAATTCAGCACAGCAGCGACACCTAGTGGACGTCGGGGGAACTACCTTAGTGAATCGCCGGAAGACACGAATCAGCGTCGGAGAACCCGTCGCTGGATCGCGAATGGACCGGGTAAGTAAATCTGCCCCTGTGTCTCTAGTGCTACCTCAAAGAACGCAGCTACCTATAAATCAATGCCCAATATGGCTTAATAGCCAAAGAAGGAGCCTAGAAGGCAAAGACACCCCACTTCAGACAATGCTGTTTCCAGGAGGTATTGCTCCTTATCAGTGAAGTGTAGGGAAAGGCTTTGACTAGCTGAGAGGCCTGGGACCGTATCGCAGGCTTAATATTAAAGTACTATTAAAGTAATATTAAATGAACTAAATTACGTGGCTGCATTATATCTGCAGTATTATAAGGTTTTTATGTTGAATACTTAAAAAATCCAAGATCTATACTTCCTCATTTGCATTATATAGTATATTACAAAAATTTCAGTTCATGAAAAATGTATCTAATATCAAGTGACCTGAATGTTGATATCGGTGAATATGCTGAAATAGCTAATTACTCCCTTACTAAAATTGCTGAATTTGGTACACTTTTTTTATATGCCACACCTATATCTTGTACACCAGAGCTGGGCAAAAAGGACCCTATCCCACCTTAAAATACCCAATAATTGTGCTTCCATAGCTAAAAATGTGTAATAGCCCAACCCTTAATGTCTTTAAAGCTCAAATTGTGCATTCTTTTAAAATGTTCAGCTGTGCAGGGCTTTTTAGTCCTAATCCCTCAGCTTGCATCTTCTCATAGTTTATTATGCTATTAATATGTTCACAAATTCTGGCCCTCAACTCCTGTATGGTTTTTCCCATGTACAAAAGTCTACATGTGCATAGTAATACATAGAACACTCCACTAATTGCACATGTAAAGCGGTCTTTAATTGCATATATATAGAATGGGTGTTTTCCACCTTCGGGATGGGGTGCCTCCTGTAGGGCAACTACCTCTGTACTGTTGTCTCATTGGCTGATGCGGATGTTTGCCGTTACACACTGTTTGTATTCTTAAAATTGAAAAATAAAGTCTTTAAAATGTCAGGATTCGGGATAAGTCCATCCTCTGGACCACCGTGGGAGGTGGTACTAGCCGACACCCGGGACTGGAATCTAAGTGGTATCTAGGTTTCACCAGAGCCCGCCACAAAGCGGGATGGTCTTGCTGTGGCGGGGTACCACCAGGTTTTTCCACGGCTGTGACTAGCTAGCGGTGGCAGCCGAGGTCGAGGTACCTTAGCAGGAGACAGTTTCGTGGTCAGGTTCAGGCACAGGGTCAGGGTAGGCGGCAGAGATGCAAGGTCAAGTCCAATCCGGGGTCAGCAATGCGAGGTCCAGGCAGATGGGAACACAGGAGCAGGAACATACAGGAATGCAGGAACACAGGAACAGGAACACAGGAGCAGGAACACACAGGAACAAGGGAACACAGGAGCAGGAACACACAGGAAAACATGAATATCACTGGTGAGCTTTCTCTAAGGCATAGGCACAAAGATCCAGCAGGGTTTGCAGGAATAGGCCAGCTTAAATAGATTACCTGAAAATGGCCAGTGCCAATTAGCGGGACCACTGAGTTGCGCTTGCAGCGCGCTGGCGAGGGCAGAGGGTCACGGGTGAGCCTACGACCCGCAATATGGGTCGCGGGACCATCCGTGACAATAAATAAATGAAACAAATATATTTACATGCTATAATTAGATGTATACAGTGCCCGTTTAAACATTTGGCTACATACAGAACTGTAGAAGAAGTGTACACTTGGCAAGTCTCACGTATAAGAACGTTCTGAATCTAGTATTCTCTTCAGTTGTTACCACATTCATTTGATATAAAGGTACATCCATAATTTATGCACAAGCTCCAGTAGTATGATCACAGAGCACAGTATTAAGCCAAGCCACATCAAATGTACACATAGATTTATATTAATAATGTAGAAAGCTCCAGAAAAAGGTGCTCTCTCCGTCCTACTATTGTGCAATGTGTTAAACATCTTACTAGGCATGACAAATGTGGACTAACCACCTCAGCTTGGATGTATTGAATAACAACATTTCTCTACTTGTTTATTTGTTATTCCAAAAGGTAATTACATGTGACCTTTTTTGTCTAAAAGGAAGAACATAGCTAAATATCCACATGTTCTCCAAGATGGGGGATATTTCTGTATAATTGCTTTTAAGGGGTTTTGTCATCTGGGCATTCACATTTAATTTAATTCATCTGCATACTATATACATTTCTTCAACTGCATGTTATATTAAAAAATGTACCTGTGTAAACATAATTTCCCATAAATGTAGCCATGTTGGCCCTTAGAATCAAGTCAGTTGTCCTTGGATACAACCACCCCCACTTGCCAACTCTCTCTAGTTCTCTAAAACTTTTTTTTACATTTTTTTTTACAATTTTTAAAGAATTTTTCCCTTGCCTCTCACCCTTCCCTAAGCTCTGAGATGAATGACCATATTAGCTAGCTGCTATATCAAACGATTCAGATCAAATTTACAAATAGAATTGCTCATTTGTAATAGATGTTCTCATCCCTAATCATTTCTAATATTCTATTTTTGTCATTCAGCTTTTATTTGAACTGACTTCGGATAATAATTTAGACTTTCTGACATCCCAATTTATTGGATGAACGTGTGATAAACAGTGAGATCCCCTATTAAAGTGTATGATCTATATCAGCACTACAACAATAATGAGGTTTATATTCAGTCATGAACAAAACTAAACAAGACATGAATATGGCATATGTTTATTAAAGGCACTGGCTAAAGTGTATTAAAGTGGCTAATACAGAATATAAATGTTACTTAAACTCATCGACAATTGTAAATGATCAATCTGTTAAAATGAGATGTAAGGTAAAAAAACAAGTACACTAAATCATGGGCGACATCATATTTATCATTCCAGTGTGTCAAGAGTTCAAAGGTGATTTTTAAAAGAATCGTCTGCTGTTCAACATTCTGTACAAAACTTTCCCTCTAATACAGTATGTAATTATTAACATTGTTATGCGACCCTTGTTATACATTTGATTACTACTACATGCTAAATCTTTGTTTAAAATGGGTTTTCCCATAAAAGAAAGTTCTCAAATTGTAATCCCTTAGTGATGTTTACACAATAAAGATAATTTTTAACCGCCTTACTTTCTAATTTTGCTCAGTTTTATTGCTGTTTTAGCTCCTATAACTCAGTGATAGTCATTACAGGGACGGGGACTCTCTAAGCAGATACCTCTAGTGCAGTGAGATTCTGTTTGCCGACAATGTGCTTAGATAAACAGGGTTCAGGGCTTATCTAAACTTTTATTTAGCTTCTGAACAGTCTACTAGTATCTACCACATAGAAAAAGAGAGATGAGACAGAATCATGAGTTGGATATAAGACAAAATAGTACACTGAGCTCTTGTCAGCAAATTCTACTGATGGGATCAGGTTTCAGGCGGCTTCTTGCTGGATAACCACACCCAGAGCTGCCTGTGATTGACAGCTCCCTTTCTGATCCTGGGAAAGCTGGGTATCTCTCTGTAATTGTTTTGCCTGCAGCTGCGGTTTGAGTGATGGACGTCTGAGCCAGTCAGTGCTGGAGGTAGTGTCCATTTCTGCCTTAAATTCTGCCCAGCCCTTCATCTTGTGCTGGTTATTGCAGTCTATCTGTGTATCTAGTGCTCTTGCCATTGCGTTTCTGGCTATTCTGTGTATTGACTTCTGCTTTGCCTACCGACCATTCTATTTGCTATACGATTCTGTACCTTTGCGCCATCTTGGTTTTGACCCAGTTTGTTTGACTTCGCTTGTCTGTCTGTATCTTTTGTTTGTCTCTCAGTATCGTTTATCTAGTGTGACCCCACCTTCCTGTGTGTCTTGTGTTGGTTTCTGTTACCAGTGTGAACACTGACCTATATCTGTATTCTGGTTACATGTCCACTCCACCATCCAGCAGCTGTAAGATGAAGTAGGTTTTCCTGTCATCTTGTAGGGTCACTCAGAGACTGTCAGTTAGGTTCCTGATAGTGGTTTCACCCTCTCCAGGGCGGTTTATCTGCTTTAGGCAGGGCCTTAGCCCGCAGGGACACCGCAGGGTGAGTTTGCCGCCACCTACCTAGTCTGACAGCTAGCGCCAAGCCTGGTTGTGGTTGCGCGGTTGCTGGACAGGTACTGACAGCTCTGCTATCTCATCTAATTATTAAAACAGAGTCAGCACTGCTATGTCACCTCTGCCCCTGGGATACAGAGCTTATCTTGTTTGTAGAGCTACTGCTCCAGTGACCTCTCCATGCTGCTGGAAGCACAGGTGATTATGATTGTATCCAGGGACAACCAAAATTGTAAACACCAGGGCTGATAGAAACAGGTTGGAATTATATCTGTGAAATGGTGTATTTTTGTTAATAACAGTAGATTAGAGAATATGAATATTTGAATATATTTAAGAATCTTGTGTATGTGGAGAAACCCCTTTAAAGGGGTTAGTCACTTTGAACAAATTACAGCAGATAATTAATATTGTTTGTGCAATGAAAAGTTATTAAATTTTCCAATTAAACATACGTGCGACTGGAGCACACAGCTAATAGTCACATCAGAAGGCATTTAACACTGCACATACACCGGACTGTAAATCCGACTGCTGGAAACCTGCCAGTCTAACACATAGTGAGTCATTTACTAAGGGCCCGAATTGCTATGTTTTGTCGGGATTTACCGATTTGCGGCGAATTGCCCTGGGTTTTTGGCGCACGTGATCGGATTGTGGTACATTGGCGCCGGTATGCACATGACATAAATCGGGAGGGGGGGGAGGCGTGGCCGTTGGAAAACCGTACGGATTCGGAAAAAAATTTGAATTTAAAAAAAAAAAATGTGTCGCTTCACAGGCGCTTACCTGCACCCAAGATAGGACGGTGAACTCCGGCGGACTCCAGCGCAGCAGCGACACCTGGTGGACATCAGGCGCAATACCTTAATGAAGGTCACACATGTGTATGGTTTATTACCATCACACAGCTTTAGTTACACTGGCTGTTATAATTATCCACATACCTGTGTGAGTTCACATTACCATGGACCAGTGTTTATTTAAAGGAAGTAAACAATAAAGCTTTGTACTGCACGACAGCAGGCAGACAACAAGCCGAGAATCGTAAAGAATTGATACAAGAAGTGTGTTGGAAAATTTAATAACTTTTCATTACACAAACAACATCAATTATTTGCTGGAATGTGCTTAAAGTGGACAACCTCTTTAAGTAATTTCTTTGGATGGTACCACAATCCTCTACTACTCAATCTTTCCTGCAGACCTTTTTCATGTTTAATTATTTCTATGAGCATTTCGCAGCTCTGCTATCTTCATCTAATTATTAAAACAGAGTCAGCACTGCTATGTCACCTCTGCCCCTGGGATACAGAGCTTATCTTGTTTGTAGAGCTACTGCTCCAGTGACCTCTCCATGCTGCTGGAGCACAGTTATTATGATTGTATCCGGGACAACCAAAATTGTAACACCAGGGCTGATAGAAACAGGTTGGAATTATATCTGTGAATGGTGTATTTTGTTAATCAGTGATTAGAGAATATGTTATTTGAATATATTGTCTGTGTATGTGGAGAAACCCCTTTAGGGGTTAGTCCTTTGAACAATAACAGCGATAATTAATATTGTTTGTGCAATGAAAGTTATTAAATTTTCCAATTAAACATACTGCGACTGGAGCACACAGCTAATAGTCACATCAGAAGGCATTTAACACTGCACATACCACCGGACTGTAATATCCGACTGCTGAAACCTGCCAGTCTAACACATAGGGAGTCTTTACTAGGGCCCGAATTGCTATGTTTTGTCGGGATTTACCGATTTGCGGCGAATTGCCCTGGGTTTTTGGCGCACGTGATCGGATTGTGGTACATTGGCGCCGGTATCCACATGACTAAATCGGGAGGGGGGGGAGGCGTGGCCGTTGGAAAACCGTACGGATTCGGAAAAAAATTGGAATTTAAAAAAAAAATGTGTCGCTTCACAGGCGCTTACCTGCACCACCAATAGGACGGTGAACTCCGCGGACTCCACCACACACACCTGGTGGACATCAGCGCAATACTTAATGAAGGTCACACATGTGTATGGTTTATTACCATCACACACTTTAGTTACACTGGGTGTTATAATTATCCACATACCTGTGTGAGTCACATTCACCAGATCTAAAGAAATGGTGTATTAGTTTTTGGTAACGTGTATAACTGCACACTCATCTCATTCCTGTTTCACAATTTTCAGCCAAGGCCCACGGCACTTTTAACCCCTTAGGACGCAGCCATTTTCACGCTTAAGTCTCAGCCCATTTTTTGGATTCTGACTTGTGTCGCTTTATATGTTTATAACTTTTGAACACTGTTACTTATCAAAGCAATTCTGAGATTGTTTTTTCCCCACATGTTGTACTTCATTTTTGTGGTAAATTTTGGCTGATAAGTTTTGTGTTATTTTCCACTTTTTTTGAAATTCGAAATCATTACATTTCAGGTAATAGATTTACCACCTAAATAAGTTGCTGAATACATTTCCCATAAGTCTACTTTACATTTTCATAATTTCTCTTGATGTCACGCGCTTAAAAATTGAATAGCGATTTTCTGTATTTTCAGAATTTACTCTTTTGCGGATAAATACGTTTTTGAATGAAATTTTACGTATTTAGCATCAAACACTCCCCTATATACCCGCCATTTCAAATCTGCACCCATCAACTATCAGAAACAGCTTTTAGAAGATTGTACCCCTTGAGATCTTCATAGTAATTGAATCAAAATGGGAGTAAATTTAGAATGGTCAAATTGTGCCCTTTATACATTCGTTTAGCCCTAAAATTCACATTTCCAAAAGATAAAAATAGAAAACCCACCATAAATTTGTTCTATATTTTTTTCCCAAGTACAAGAAACCCCACATGTGGCCGTTACTTGTTTTATGGGTACACACAGCGAGGCGCAGAAGGGAGGAGAGCCCTGCAGCTGCCAGGATTTTCGTTTTCTCGTTGCCTCCTTTTGTAGGCTATAAAATTTTCGATTTTTCTTTTTGGGGCCATGTGATGCCATTTTTTTTGCGGGATGAGAAGCTTTTTCCAGTTTTGCCATTTTGGGGTTGGTATCACTATTGTTGAAAATTTAGGAACTTGTTTTTGGAGGCAGGAGTAGAAAAGCAAATTCTGTCTGGATTTTTTACTTTTTTTTTTTGTGTCTCCCATTAGCCTAATATCATGTTATCTTTATTCTATGGGTCGATATGTACGAGGATACCAGACTTGAATATTTTTTCTCACATTTCACTACATTTGTCAAATAAATCCGTAATGTGGGAAAAAATCTATCATTTTTGCATTTCCGTCTTCCGAGTGGCATAACATTTTTACTTTTTTGGCTACGGAGCTGGTTGATGGCTTGGTTTTTGCAGGACATGTTGTACTTTGCACCAGTACCTTCTGGAGTACATATGTATTTTTGATCACTTTTATGGTGGTTTTTAACGGCGTTTTATGTACACCAGTGTTTATTTAAAGGAAGTAAACAATAAAACTTCGTACTGCACGACAGCAGGCAGACAACAAGCCAAGAATCGTAAAGAATTGATACAAGAAGTGTATTGGAAAATTTAATAACTTTTCATTACACAAACAACATCAATTATTTGCTGGAATGTGCTTAAAGTGGACAACCTCTTTAAGTAATTTCTTTGGATGGTACCAAAATCCTCTACCACTCAATCTTTCCTGCAGACCTTTTTCATGTTTAATTATTTCTATGAGCATTTCCAAAGAAATGGTGTATATAGTTTTGGTATACAGTGTATAACTGCCACATCATCCTCATCCATGTTTCACAATTTTCAGCCAAGGGCCCACGGCACTTTTAACCCCTTAGGGACGCAGCCATTTTACAGCTTAAGTCTCAGCCCCATTTTTTGGATTCTGACTTGTGTCGCTTTATATGGTTATAACTTTTGAACACTGTTACTTATCAAAGCAATTCTGAGATTGTTTTTTCCCCACATGTTGTACTTCATTTTTGTGGTAAATTTTGGCTGATAAGTTTTGTGTTTATTTTCCACTTTTTTGAAATTCGAAATCATTACATTTTCAGGTAGATAGATTTACCACCTAAATAAGTTGCTGAATAACATTTCCCATAAGTCTACTTTACATTTTCATAATTTCTCTTGATGTCACGCGGCTTAAAAATTGAATAGCGATTTTCTGTATTTTCAGAATTTACTCTTTTGCGGATAAATACTGTTTTGAATGAAATTTTACGTATTTAGCATCAAAACTCCCCTATATAACCAGCCCATTTTCAAATCTGCACCCATCAAACTATCAGAAACAGCTTTTAGGAAGATTGTTAACCCCTTGAGATCTTCATAGTAATTGAATCAAAATGGAGGTAAAATTTAGAATGGTCAAATTGTGCCCGTTATACATTCGTTTAGCCCTAAAATTTACACATTTCCAAAAGATAAAAATAGAAAACCCACCATAGAATTTGTTCTATTATTTTTTCCCAAGTACAGAGAAACCCCACATGTGGCCGTTACTTGTTTTATGGGTACACAGCGAGGCGCAGAAGGGAAGGAGAGCCCTGCAGCTGCCAGGATTTTAGTTTTCTCGTTGCCTCCTTTTGTAGGCTATAAAATTTTCGATTTTTCTTTATTGGGGCCATGTGATGCCATTTTTTTTGCGGGATGAGAAGCTTTTTCCAGTGTTGCCATTTTGGGGTTGGTATCACTTATTGTTGAAAATTTAGGAACTCGTTTTTGAGGGCAGGAGTAGAAAAGCATAAATTCTGTACTGGATTTTTTACTTTTTTTTTTTTTGTTAACCCCTTGAGATCTTCATAGTAATTGAATCAAAATGGAGGTAAAATTTAGAATGGTCAAATTGTGCCCGTTATACATTCGTTTAGCCCTAAAATTTACACATTTCCAAAAGATAAAAATAGAAAACCCACCATAGAATTTGTTCTATAATTTTTTCCCAAGTACAGAGAAACCCCACATGTGGCCGTTACTTGTTTTATGGGTACACAGCGAGGCGCAGAAGGGAAGGAGAGCCCTGCAGCTGCCAGGATTTTCGTTTTCTCGTTGCCTCCTTTTGTAGGCTATAAAATTTTCGATTTTTCTTTATTGGGGCCATGTGATGCCATTTTTTTTGCGGGATGAGAAGCTTTTTCCAGTGTTGCCATTTTGGGGTTGGTATCACTTATTGTTGAAAATTTAGGAACTCGTTTTTGAGGGCAGGAGTAGAAAAGCATAAATTCTGTACTGGATTTTTTACTTTTTTTTTTTGTGTTCACCATTTAGCCTAATAATCATGTTATCTTTATTCTATGGGTCGATATGATTACGAGGATACCAGACTTGAATATATTTTCTCACATTTCACTACATTTGTCAAATAAAACCGTAATGTGGGGAAAAATCTATCATTTTTGCATTTCCGTATTCCGAGTGGCATAACATTTTTACTTTTTTGGCTACGGAGCTGGTTGATGGCTTGGTTTTTGCAGGACATGTTGTACTTTGCACCAGTATCATTCTGGAGTACATATGTATTTTTCATCACTTTTTATGGTGGGTTTTTAACGGAGTTTATCATACAGGTTCAATAATGATTTACTTTTATTCTACGGGTTGTTATGGACGCGGTGATACTATATATGTTGGGTTTTTGTTATGATTTAGACTTTTTTGGGGGTTATATGTCTCTTTATATGTTTTGGGGCTTATGGGCATTTTTATTGATTTATTACTTTTATTATTTATTACTATTTATTTTTTATTGAATAACTTTTTTTTTTACTTTTTCACTGTTTTCACCATGGGACATGAACAAGCAATCCTTTGATTGTTCATCGACGCCATCTTACTAGCAGTGCCTGCAGTCCAGATCAGACCCCAGCACTTCCATAGCACTAACAGCAGCATTTAACGGGTTACACACCCGCGATCGGAGCCCACTTCGATTGCGGGTGTTACACTGGGGTGCCGGCTATTAGTTACAGCCGGCACCCAGTGTTTCCCGATGCCGGTTCGGCTCTTATGCACAGCTGGCATCAGCTCAGCGGCGGATATATCCGCCCCTGAGCGCTAAGTCACTGAGGGGTTAAATTAACCCTGCTTGGAAAAGTTTCCTTCACAACATATGGCAGTTAGAATGTCCATAGCTTTCCAAAGGTTTTCTGTACATAAGGTCCTCAAGACCAAATCAGAGATTTTAAGATAAGTTAATAGAGATGAGTGGACCTGCACTGCATGTTCCGGTCTGTCCCACAACAATCTGGGTTAAGGTTGGGAGAATTCAGCCGGTGTTAACCCTTTAAAATTCTGCCAGACAAAGCCCTCCAGCTCTAGGGTTGTTGCTCCCTGATGACGACATGGTAATCTACGATCATGGCAAAGCCACCGAACCAAACTAAGCAGACCCGGGCCTGAACAGGTTCACTCATTCCTATTAGTTAACATGTCAATAATGTCCCAAAGGTTCTAAAGGAACTATAGTTTTATAACTTTGACTATGTAGCCAAACAGTTTGAAAGGATTATCTACTGTATATAAACACTAAGAATTATCTAACTAATACTTTTGGAAAGCACAGAATTTCTGTACACTTCGTAAATTATAATGTAGGAAAGAGTCTGAAAATAAACTGGACAATAAGGATAAAAGAAAAGTTTGTTAAATAACTCTGGTAGGGAGCTGCAAGTAAATGACTTTGCTACAGATCTTATACCTCATATTGTTAGCTTCTTGCTGCCTCACATCTGTTCTAATGCGTCAGAGTGTTGTTTTTGATTTTATTTCAGCAAACAAAAATAACAGTGGGGGGCAAGCAGGCACATACAATACATTTTTGATGAGAGTAGTCATAATATTGGAGGATAAACAGTCTACGGTAGGGAAAAAACCTATGCCTTCTCCATACATGTTTATTTATAAGCAACAAAGACTTTCCATTGCATTTTGTTTCAAATATAAATCTTTAAGTTATTTGTGATTACTCCTACTTTTGTAAATTGGATATTTTGTAGTGACATACAGTTTATTGCATTTCAGTAACATAAAGTCTTATTTGCATGCAGTCGCTTAGCTCTTTTTGTCCTTTGGTATTTGGTATGAAACTATTTATGGAATTTGTGATAATCTCAAGAGATGAAACTTTCTAATATGAAGCTACATTCAGGACGATGAATCCAGGTTTGTTCCATCAGTGATTAAGCCCTATATGTACACAGTCATCTAGCCATGGAGTGGTCTTACCAATTATTGCCATCAGTCTTTATATGCAATGTATGGTCGGCTGCACATGAACGTGTTCGGCCTGTGGAAACCAACACATTGGAGTGTCCTCATACAGAAACATGACGCAAGGAGTTCTTGTCTCCCAGGGACAACTCTAACTGTGCCAGTGCTGCAATTCAAATAGCAGGCAGGGAGGCCTTGTATGATAATTATATATAATACAAGGACTCCCAACCTGTGCAACTTGTTCGGTCCGTGAGATCTGCACATGGGTTTGATTCCATTGGTAGTTGTTCATGTGCAGGCAACCTATATACCAGTGGTGGCGAACCTATGGCACGGGTGCCAGAGGCGGCACTCAGAGCCCTTTCTGTGGGCACCCGGGCCATCACCCCAGCACACCAGACAGGACTCAAAGAATCTTCCTGCAGTTGCAAGCCACTTAAAAGATGCTGCTTTAAGATATATTTTGATACTTGCTTCTCTGCTTCAAACTGTAGGAAGAGGGAGAATGAGTAGACAGGGCCAAATTATCTTTGGAGGATTCTCTGTGTACAGTGGGACACTGGAAAGAAGCTAAACTGAAGCAAAAGTTTTCCATCTTTCTACTGTGTTGCTGTCCCCAGGAGGCCAATCTGATTGAAAGTTGTTGAAGAACAGGAAGCAATAACTTACTACTTAAATTTTTGGTTGGCACCTCGCAATAAATAAGGGGGGTTTCGGTTGCAGTTTGGGCACTCGGTCGCTAAAAGGTTTGCCATCACTGCTATATACTGTACATAAAGGAATAACTCCATAATAACTTTCTAATTAGCTGCTAACAACATCAACTTCTCACTAGATTCCTGCTTTTAACCTCAAAAAGAACAACAATATAAGTGAACAAATGACAAATTATTATAACCTACAAACAAAGAACACAATTCAAATTCAAAATGTAAAAATCTGCATAATATCATAGATGATTATAGAATGTAAAGACCACACAATTCAAAAAGGACATAACCCCAGCTGAAACAGATATAAATCACACAGACATAACCCACACCCACCACTCAATCTCCAATATATAGTATGATATGAAATGTTCTTAAAACATTTTTTTAAATATATTAAATAGATGATGAGAAATTAGCTGAACAAGTAACATGATAATTAATACAAACAATTAATACATAATGGCCCACAACAGAGCCCAGTATTACATATGTCACATACATTTCTGTATGATACAAGGGCTTTAAACCTGTGCAACTTGTTCGGTCTGTGGGATGTGACCTATACATGGGTTCCGATTCCATTGGCAGACCATGTTCATGTGCAGGCAAGTTACATAAGCACGAGTAGCTCCTGCTACTCTTTTACATGTAGATTGGACAGCACAGCTCATGCAAACAGGCATTTCTATTTCACAAGTGCTTTTACTATTTGTATTTTTTTTTATAAGTACAGGCAGTCCCCAGGTTATGTACAAGATAGGCTCTGTAGGTTTGTTCTTAAGTTGAATTTGTATGTAAGTCGGAAATGTATATTTTATAATTGTAGCCCCAGACAAATTTTTGTTCGGTCTCTGTGACAATTGGGTTTTAAAAATGTTGGGTTGTCATAAGAACCAGGATTAACAATAAATCTTCATTGCAGACACCATTGGTAACTGTTACAGCTTTTTATTTTAGACCGGGACTAAAGTACAGTAAATTACCAATTAAAGCTGGATTCACACGACCGGTGCCCGCCGTACCGTAGCACGGCAGGCACACGGCAGCGCGCGGGGAGAGGAGGAGGGGGAGAGCGCTGCTCACCCCCACCCCTCTCCATAGGGATATATGGCGCACGGCGCCGTATGCACTGAAAAAATAGGACATGTCCTATTTTTTCACGGGACACGGAGCAGTACGGTCCGCGCGTGTGCAGCACTGTACCGCTCCTGTAGGGCGCCGCACGCCCATTGCCCTCTATGGGGGACGTATATCGGCCGTATATACGTCGGCCGTATATACGTCCCCCTTGCGGTAGTGTGAATGCAGCCTTACTGAGGTCCGTTTGTAACTAGGGATCATCTGTAAGTCGGGTGTTCTGAAGTAGGGGACCGCCTGTACCAGTGTACAAGTGCTATCAATCTACAAATATGATACTCTTGCTGCATACTTCACAGGAACCTCTACTGACTAAATGCCACATATAGTATATAATTAGCTGGCATAGCACTACAAAAAATAGAAGGGCTTTACATACTTGAGGTTAAGGCTGTTTTGACCAATGGTATAAATCTAATTCACATAATTATACATTTCCTAGACAGTAATATTAACATAATTGCATGTGTTGTAAACTGCCCAATTTCTGCGCAACTTGCAAATGTTTGTGAGACTATTATTATTCACAATGCAAACTTATTGATTTGTTATATGGACAAATGCTCTGCCAGTACCTACTGAGAACTGACGTGAAACTCATTAGGTTACTAAGCACAGCTGGACTGTAGAATATAATGGAAGAAACTTCAAGAAACTGTTGTTCTTTGCAAACACCTGCTGACATCTCCTGCACAGAACACTGACATATTACATAAGCCAACATGTGCTGTTTACATGAACTGGTTTAGTGTGAAAACGTTTAGTTATTCAGCATATTCCTTCATAAATTAAGTTTTGTACCAATACAATTATGAAAGAGTTACTTTATTTTAATTATAATAATTATAAAACTATTTGTTTTTCTAACAGTAATCTAACATAATATAATTTTATATAGGTTGCTCAGTGCAAGAAAGTTAAAGTTAACATTGGTTCTGAGGACTATTCTATATTCATTAGTTTGTACTTTAAAAACATATATTTACTTTATGTTCTATTTGTGAACTAGTCTTAAACTGAGAGAAAAAGCAAGATTTCTAATACTTGGATTTTTAATTATTATCATTATTATTTTTGTCTTTTTTTTCTTATTTTAATATTTCTAAATGTTTTTTAATATATTTTAGCTATGCAGCTTTCTAGATTAAATTTTATTTCTCTTCAAACCGGTTATAGTAGTATAGTTTATAACATGTGGTCCATTGGGCCTAATACCACTAGCACCTGGGGACTATTCTATATCAAATGGTTTTAAATTTTAAAATATCTAATGATTTGATATTTTGCATTGTTATCACAATCAAAATAAAGAAATACAACTGGAGCAGATTTATTAATACTGTAGAAAAGACAATGCAAATTAGACTAAATTTAAAATGCTCCAGATTATTTAAATTTTCTGATACTGGTTGATAGATAAATATGTTTTCCAGGGTGGGATCTGGAAATGTTTGCCTTTGTGTAAGGCAACACACTCATCATTAAGCCTGATTTATTCAGAAAGCCTAATGACACGATGAAGGATAAGCCAAACAGATATATATTTATATATAATCCACAAGGAACAGATTCCCAACTGCTGAAACCCAACTGGTCTAAAAGGTAGAACAAATATTTTCACATTTCCAAGAGCACTAGAGTCAAAGGCTGTAAATACATAGAATATTGCATGTTGTTATTAGTTAATTCTATGAACTTTTATCTTTTGGGATGTTGTAATTGCAACCAATAAGGGGATCTGCTTTACTTGTACTGTGCAAAAGAATTACTTTCATGTAAATTATTTATTATGAAACCATAACTTGTTGTTTGTAATTTCTTTGCCACATCCCAGAGCTTCTACAATTTTTCATAAAACATTTATACAATAGATATGTTACATTATTACACTACCTACTATAACATTGAATTTCCTATCATAAAAGTCATAAAATTGCCTAAAACATCTGATAAATGTGAGACAAGCCATGTTTTTGGCACAAATTACTCTAGAATTCTCTCCTGCTGACAGCTAACAAAGATTACTGAACTGGAGTTTTGGGTCACAGAATCTATTGAGAGGGTGATGGACGCTGTGCTATTTCCAGTTACAAAAGACATACCACATAAAGGATTAAAGATCATTCATGCTGTCTAAAATGTGTGGCTATGTCTAAGTTAAAGCATAATGAAATTGTATGTCAACGTGTCATGTCATTATATGGATTATGACAATTTTTCTGCTTACCCATTTGGACAGAAACATTTCTAGACTGTGATACCAAAATCTGAGAACTGATGACTACTAAAATTTGAAAAATGTTAACTTTATTGGAACAAACCCACATTAACAAAGTTGCAATGTTAGAGCGCTGTTTCACAAATATACTATATTTTGTTCCAATGTGTTTGTTCCAATAAAGTGTACATTTTTCAAATTTTAGTAGATGTCAGTGCTCAGCTTTTGGTATCTCATTTCTTCTATTATGTGCATTCTTCTTTATCTATACAAATAAAGTAAAAAGCGGGCAGCACTCCGTGGTTCCAATTTCAAAATAAAAGGTGAACTTTATTGTACAAGTGGCGACTTTTCGGTGTATAACACCCTCATCAAACCTGATGAAGGTGTTATAGACCGAAACATCGCCACTTTTTCAATAAAGTTCACCTTTTATTTTTAAATCGTAACCAGAGAGTGCTGCCCGCTTTTTACTTTATTTATCTACAAGAGGATCAAGCCGGAATCTTTGGGGGCACTGCACCCCTCCTTATTAGGAGTCTATAAGATTGTGCTGACTCTGACTTTACTTCATTATTTTCTATACACCTAGATTGATAGGTTGTTGCTGTTAATATGCTGTAGAATATAGAATAATAGTGTTGAAAATGTTTTATAGGAATAATCAGCCATGAACATTATCACCTGCAAACTTCTGTTGGCTGAAAATGTGTTCTGTCATTTTGGAAAAAATGGACCATGGCAGGTGAAAACTACATGTGTGTGGCATGACCAGGGTTTTGTGACCAGTTATTTGCCATTATTTGCAGATTACGAGACACATATAACTTTGATGAACATGTAACTGACTAGTCACAGTAAAGTTTTAAATCTGAGAAATTTGAATTCAAAGCTGTATATTTGAAACTGATATCCATATTAGGTGCAGTCTGTATTTTATATTTGTATTGTAGTGAAAACATTGTAATTTAAATAGTAAATAAAATATAATTATTACCAATTCCTACAAAAGTAAAATGTAATTGGTGTCTAATTGAAGTGAACTAAATGATTGATGGGGATTAACATCGCACTAATGAAACATTTCTTTGCTTGGATCTATTCTGTACATAGTGACAGCATCAACAGAAAAAATGTATTACTTATTTGTACTTATTACAAAAACAGAAAAGAAAAATAAGACAAAGCAATGATGCATGCACATTGGGGCAGGGCCAGATTAAGGTTGGTGGGGGCCCCAGGGCACAAAATATGGTGGGGGCCCCCATTTTATGTAGTCCAGACAGGGAACAGCAATCACTATATACTGCCTCCCAGCAATAACTACATACAGCGTCCCCAGTAATCACTATATACAGCCCCCAGACATCACTATATACAGCTCCCAGCAATGACTATATACAGCTCCCCCAGCAACCGCTATATACAGCTCCCCCAGCAATCACTGTATACAGTTCCCCCAGCAACCACTATATACAGCTCCCCCAGCAATCACTATATACTGCTCCCCCCAGCAACCGCTACATAGAGCCCCCCAACAATCACTATATACGGCCCCCAGTAATCACTGTATACAGCTCCCCCAGCAATCACTGTATACAGCTCCCACAGTAATCACTATATACAGCCCCTAGTAATAACTATATACAGCCCCCCAATAATCCCTTTAAAAGGCCCCCCAGTAATCACTATGTATAGCCCCCCAGCAATAACTATATAAAGCCCCCCAACATTACCTATATACAGTCCCACAGCATTAATTATATACAGCCCCCTATAATAACTATTTACAGCCCCCTATAATAACTATAACTATATACAGCTCCCGATAATAACTACATACAGCCTCCCTATAACTATATACTGTCCCCTATAATAACTATATAAACCCCCTATAACTATATACAGTCCCCCTATAATAACTATATAGTCCCCCTTATAATAACTATATACAGCCCCCTATAATAACTATATACAGTCCCCCTAAAACAATTTTATACACCCCCTATAATAACTGTATACAGCCCCCTATATTAACTATATACAGACTCCTATAACTATATACAGTCCCCTATAATACCTAAACACACCCCCTATAATAACTATATACATTCATAGGTAAAATACTAAAATTGTACGATCTTCCATCGTTCTCCCAATGCACAGCCTCCTCATCTTCCCTTGCGGTGTCAGGGTGGATAATGGATGTAAACAAAGATGGCGGCACCCTGCTACAGGCGGTACTGCCGCGGTGCTGTGACGCCACACACACTGCAATGTCACATGCTGTGCTGCCAGCGGCAGGGCGCCGCCATCTTTATTTACATCCGATGGTCTATGGCAGAGCAGGGAACTTATTTTACCCTGGCTCTGCTATAGATTGATGGGAGGGACATCGGCACGATTCGCCCAAATACACTGTTGGTGATTCAGGCGGTCGCATGACCCCCACATTTAGTGGAGGCCCCCTTTAAGGGCAAAGTGGTGGGGGCCCGTGGCACTCACACCATGCGCCCCCCCCCCAAAAAAAAAAATCTGGCGCTGCATTGGTGCCAAAAATGGCCTAAAAGGGCAATGTAGTATGAAAAGTGGACAAATACAGGATACAATAGGTGTCATCTTATCACAGTAGTAAATATTAGTAAAGAACTAATGTAAAGAAAACAGAACCATTGACAACTGTGATGTGGTAAGAACATTGCACTTCAGATGAGGGGTGCTATGAAAAGAAGGAATCCAGAGAACATAAGGATAACAGACATGTCCCATGAATCAAACATAAAGGGGAAGTTATCATTGTGGGAGGCAGATAGATGCTCCATAAACCGATTACCTCTGATATTAACATATAAATTCAGGCAGGAAGGGGAGGGGGGTTAATATGTTTCCAAAACATGGAGACTAGGCTCTTAGGGAATACTATATTCATACATTATTGGTTAGACTTTTCTGCAGTGTCTATCGCATTTTTGTGAAAAACAATACATTGCTATTATTCCTATTCAAAGTTGTGTAATCTGTAATAGAAGCTCCAAATGCAGCAGCTGACACGGATGTGGGTAAAGCCTGATAGATGTGAATATGGATGAAGTGCAGGATAAGTATTTGCTCTAGTGACACCTGTGTAAAGAGGCTCATTTTGCTTTAACCTGATTCAGTATTTTTTGTTTTGTGATCGCTCCAGTGTTTGTGACATAATTCTTTTTGGATATTTTCCATGATGTCCTTTGTTTTTCTCATTTGTAACTGTGGTACATTTGGAATGTTCCAAAATGTTATAACAGAACCTGTGGCTTTACAAACAAAATGCACTGTGGGAAAATGAGGGAAGTTTTCAACATAAAAGGAGACGGCTGCTGTTACAGGAGATGTGCCTGAGTTCTTTAAAAAGATGTCAAAAAGCAGTCATAAACATTTAATACTTTGTAGTTATTTTAAGGAAGCACTTATATAAGCTTTATCTCTCTATATCTAATATATAAAGCTGAGTGTACGTGTGTATAACCCCTATCAAGCTTCCATAGAAGAGCACAAATATGCCTCAATCGATAAATAAATCAGAATCTTTATTGTAATTTCACCAAATTTTGCGCAGCTGCTCCCTGTAACTCAGGGAACGTCATAGACTAGGTTTTGAGCTGAAATTTTCACCCCACACGTTCCTAAATACACTTATTAACCCTTATAGGACTCAGCCTTTTTCATTTATGTTTCTGTTTTTTTACTACTCTCATTCCGGAAGTGATTTTTTTTATTTGGGGCTTTTTATCTGCGGGACAAATTGCACTTTTTAGTGACACCATTTAATATTCCATGCAATAATCTGGAAAGCTGGGATAATTATGTTGAAATCAACAAATAAACTCATTTGCAACGTTTGTAGACTCTGTTTTAAGGCTTTCATTCTGAGCTTCAAATGACACCTCCTCTTAATACTTTGGGTCGATATGATCACAATGATAACAAATTTATATAGGTTTTATTAGGTTTGAGTAGATTTTAAAACATTGTAATCTTTTGTACAAAAAAAAAATTGCCATTTTGCCATATTTATGTCAATTTGGGACCCATATGTAAATTTTTTTCACATATTCATGGATGTGAGTGATTCACCCTTAACTATAAACCCCTTCTAAAAAACCATTCTCAACACCCTCAAAAATTGGAATATCCCCTTCATCTCATGGATGGGCAGAGTAAATCTCTACAAGATGATGTTGGTTCCCAAAATAACTTACCCCGCAGGTTCTTCCATCAGGATACCCAACCACTTCTTCGACTCACTGAGAAAAGATGCCCTCTCATGTATATGGGACAAAAAAGGGCACAGAATGGCCTACTCTAACATGACACGTCCACGCCAAAAGGAGGACTTGGCCCTACTGATCTTAAACAATTCTACAGAGCTGTTCAACTAATAAGGCTCAGGGACTGGCATAAACATTATATCTCCAAAACTTATGTACATATAGAAGAGGAAATTCTAGGCAGATCCCTGACTCAAACTCTAATCCGTAGAGACCACCTGTTAACTTACAAAAACCCCCTCACACAAGCAGTGATCTTCACCTGGATGACATCCTCAAAATTCCCTGGAATAGAAAAAACACCATCCCCCACAAAAAAAAATTGGAAATCTTCTAGGCTTGGAAGACACTCTCCCCACACAGGGCCCCCAATCTCAATATTTGGTGATAAAACAGTACGTGACATTTTAATGGGAGGATCCTTCCCTCCCTTTAATGATTTCCAACAACAATTCTCCAGATCTAACTTTATCTGGTATTCCCAACTCAAAGCTAACTTTACAAAATTGCTGAAATTAGGGCCCTTAGAGAGAAAATTAATATGGCTTAAAGAACTTCTGAAAACAATCTCAGGAATACCCAAACTCACATCCACCATATACAAAAAAACTATTAGATCTGGAAAGTACCTCTACCCCTCAGTACATAGCAGCATGGGAAAAGGAATTACAAATACAACTTCAACCTGAGGAAATCAAACATGTCCTGAAGACTAGTTGTGGCCCCTCATAGTGCACCACCATGCAAGAGATAAACTTCAAACTCACGTCGAGATGGTACAAAACACCTTGGTCCCTACACAAATTTAATAATGACATCCCAGACACTTGCTGGAGATGCGACTCCGATATTGCCTCCTACACGCCTATTTGGTGGGATTGCGTTAAAATAAAACCATTCTGGTCCATTCTGGTCCAAAAGCCCCATACATCACTCCCAAACTTCTTTTCCTGAATATCAACTTTATTACTTCCTTTTCTCTTATTCTGCTTCTTTGGAAACAATCTAGACCCCCATCCATGAAATAATGGATTAACAAAATTGCTTAGCTTGCTAGATTAGAAGAATTTATTGCTTACGATAAAACTCAGTAAACAGTAAACACAGTATTGCAGGAAACACAGTGCCTACAAGACACTCTGGGAGCCCTGGTTCTCTTTCTTCAAAACTAGTCTATGCAAAACACTCTTACAAGAGGAGGAAGGAAATGACCCTTTGAACTCCCCTGCTCCTTAAGCATATTTAATATCTTACCTTTCTCATCTGTATGCCCCCTGTAATAAGGTAAAACAACCAGAAAAGAATCTCTGAGGGAGTCCTACCTCTCCCCCAATCACCCACTCCACCCCATACCCCCCTCTCCTCCCCATTGAAGGCGAGATCAGCCTCTCCAATTTTCCCCACCCTATACGATATAACCCATAAGTCCGTCCATTTAGGCCTTCCTTGGGCCCTTAACTCTCATCCCCATTACTAGGTAGTCTAGTTCCACAATCAATACTACTGTTCTAGTAATAACTAATAAGGCTCAGGGACTGGCATAAACATTATATCTCCAAAACTTGCGTGGGTTTCCTGCGGGTCCTCTGGTTTCCTCCCACACTCCAAAAAAACATACTGATAGGTTGGTCAGATTGTGAGCCCCATGGGCTCAGGGATTGATTTGGCAAGCTCTGTGCAGCGCTCCATAATCTGTGTGCGCTATATAAGTAAAGGAATTATTATTATTTATTATTATTTCCATGGTGCAGTCACACAAGTGTTTGTGATGCATTTTTAAATGCAATGCAGAATCCCATGCTATTTATATGTTACCATGTGTGTCAGTTGAAAGCGTTTTTCTTCATTGCTGGAAGTGCAAGCAGCTGTGTTAACATTTCCAGAGCTGCTTACACTTCCAGCAATGTATAAAAACGCCTTCAAATCAGTCACATGTACGGTTACATGTAAAACGCATTTGTTTCTGCAATGTTTTTAAAAACGCATCACAAACGCCACGTGTGACCTTACCCTCATATGTAAAAAAATGTAGGCCACAGCCTCAAAAGCATGTGTCCGAAATTTATAGTCCACTTCTGTACATATCCGCTTGCATGGCTTGTGTTCATGTGGATTTGAGACATTTGCAAAAATAAGTCTAAAAAAAAACCCACCAAGTTGCACCTGCCAGGACAGGAAAAACTAAACATGTAACACAAGAAAAAAGACATAAGCATACATATGGTGTATGGCGGTAGTGTTCCTCACTGTATGGCGGTAGTGTTCCTCACTGTATAGCGGTAGTGTTCCTCACTGTATGGGATTAGTGTTCCTCACTGTATGGTGGTAGGGACACCAAATTTGGATAGGTTTTATAATGTTTTCATACATTTACAAAAATTAAAACCTTCTGTACAAATAAAAAAAAATTTATTTGCCATCTTCTAGCACTAATAAATTTTGTTGTATGGAGCTGTGGGTGATGTCATTTTTGTGACATTTGATGACGTTTTAATTGCTATAATTTTAAAGACATTTTGATCACATTTTATTGAATTTTTTTATATTTTTCAAAATGGCCAAAAAGTGCCATTTTCAACTTTGGGGTGCTATTTTCGGTTAAGGGGTTAAATGCAGTGCAAAGGCGTTATTATATTTTGATATATCAGGAATTTTTGGACGCGGCGATACCTAATGTGTTTATGATTTTTACGGTTTATTTATTTTCATATCAGTTCTAGGGAAAAGGGTGTGATTTTAATTTTTAGGTTTTTTTATTATTTTTATTTTAAACTTTTTTTAATTTAAATTTTTACTATTTTTCAGACTCCCTAGGGTACTTTAACCCAAGGTTGTCTCATTGATATTATCATATACTGCCATACTACAGTATGGCAGTATATGGGGATTTCCCTCCTCATTCATTACAATGTGCTGATCGCACATTGTAATGAAGGAGTTAGACCGAGGCAGGCTGTCATGGCGACGGAACACCCCTCCCTGATGACATCATGGGGAGTGACGATCCTCGGCAAGATGGCGGGGCCCATGCGCCCCCCACCTGGCAGCGATTGGCGGCCTAAATATGCAGCAAAGTCTTACCGGCAAAGCCCCTGAGCTCTTTACATGCACCCGCACTCGGCATGTGACGTACCACTACGTCACTTGCCGTGATTCGATTCGGTTCAAATGAAATTTTCTTTATAAATTTGGAGACCCAGGTTGAATCGAATTTACATAAATTCGCCCATTTCTAGTTGCAGGCCCATGTCTAAGGTGCACAAAAAAGGTGCCCTAGAAATCCTGCCCTCTACACTCTACACAAGCAAACTGCTCAAAGTGCAGTTTAGAAAATGTGGGCCATAGTATTTAGTGTTGAATGTATCCAAACTGCAAAGTTCAGGGATTGGACTGGCTCAATCTCCACACTCCAATGGTAACAACCTTGATCCGTGCTGTCACCAATCACAGGCATCAACTCAATGCAGCAGACAAAGTTGCCAGCGGTATTTAAATCAATGGAAAGTGAACACACCAGCACCAACATGACGCCGGCACAAATATGAACAGCACTATTGGGAATGACAACCTTCCCAAAAATGGCTGCATGCTCCATTGATTTTAATGCTTCTGGTGACTTTGCCTGTGGCATTTAAACAGTAAGCACCAATTGCAGGTGTTTCTGTTGAGGAGTCGGGTCTGAGTAAAATTTTTAAATTTTTAAATTTTTAAATTTTGGATTTGGTTGAACTCGGGCAAACCCACTCATCACATTAATTCCATGAAAATAATAAATTCATAGAGTTGTGAACAACTATACATGCACAAAACAATACCTCCTCATTATACAAATACCTTACAAGTACTTACCGGTATTACCTAAATAATGCCAACATTATTTTCACACCTGGCATGAACATACCACTACTACCATACTGTTACTAAATAATACACATGCGTCCTTTCTTGTCTGTCATCTTGGCATGTTGTTACAAATTACTATATATACTTGAGTATAAGTCAACCCGAATTTAAGCAGAAGTACCTAATTTTACTACAAAAACTGGGAAAACCAATTGACTAGTTTAAGCCTAGGATGGTGCCAGCACATGTCCCCAACTATATAGCTAGACCGCCTATGTCCCCAATATATAGCTAGCAGTCTCCTGACCCACTGTATATAGCTACAAAGCCAGTATATATGCAGCCTTCTCCCAATATATAGCCAGCCAGCCCCCAGTATATAGGCAGCCCTCAGTATATAGGCAACCCCCAGTATATAGTCAGCCCATGCCCCCAACTATATAGCCACCCCCGGCCCCCAGTATATAGCCAGCCCATGCCCCCAGTATATAGCCAGCCCGCCCCTAGTATATAGCCAGCCAGCCCCTGCCCCTGTATATAACATCCCCCAGTATACAGCCATCCCCCAGTATACTGTATAATTATAATAATAATAATTCCTTATATAGTGCACACAGAGCTTGCCTGAGGAGTCCCCAAGGGGTCTCACAATATATTCAACCGGCCAGTATGTTTTGGAGTGTGGGAGTAAAACCGGAGGACCCAGAGGAAACCCACACAAACACGAGAGAACATACAAACTCTTTGCAGATGTTGATCTGGATGGGACTTGAGCACGGGACCCGAGTGCTGCAAGGCTGTAATGCTAACCACTGAGCCACTGTGCTGCCCAATATATATATATATATATAGTATGCCGAGTATACCCAGCATAATAAATTCCCCCTTGCAGGTCCTCTTCTTACTTGCAGGAGAGGCAGGTCTGTGCGTGCTGGTGGTGCACAAACTATGACATCAGCCACTTGCTCACATCATAGTATTTGTGCCAGCGGTGACAGCTCCTGCACTGTGTACACACTATGATTTCAGCGCTGGCTGACATCACAGTGTGTGCCCTGCCAGCACGTACGGACTGGCCCTTCCAGGAAGTAAGAAGAGGACTTGTGAGGGGCATAGGAAAGATGAGTATTGACCTTATACTTGAGTATAAGTTGAATTTGGGTTTATCAGCACATTTTTTTTGCCGTTAAACTTGGCTTATACTCAAGTATATACCGTAGGTAGATAAATTGATACAATGGGGCAGATTTACTTACCCGGTCCATTCGCGATCCAGCGGCGCGTTCTCTGCGGTGGATTCGGGTCCGGCCGGGATTTATTAAGGTAGTTCCTCCGCCGTCCACCAAGTGGCGCTGCTGCGCTGAAAAGCATCGGAACGCACTGGAGTTCACCAAGCTGGGCTGAGTGAAGGTAAGTGCAAGCGACAGATTTTTTTTTAAATGCGGCGGTTTTTCCGAATCCGTCGGGTTTTCGCTCGGCCATGCCCCCCAATTTCCGTCGCGTGCATGCCAGCGCCGATGCGCCACAATCCGATCGCGTGCGCCAAAATCCCGGGGCAATTCAGGGGAAATCGGCGCAAATCGGAAATATTCGGGTAACACGGAAATATTCGGGTAAAATGGCACTGAATTGCACTGTCCCTTGTGTGTTGTTTGTCAGTAAACTATATGGCGGAGTTGAGTCATGATTGTATAATTACCCATGTATGTAAACAGTAGTAATAGCTTTTATAATAGCACTTATTCATATCATAACATTTAGACATAATTTATGCTTTGTGGAAAACAATGGGGGAATTGGAGACATAACTGAAACTTTCATTCCCTTACGTAGCTTTTTTTGCATAATAAGGTTTTGTTTCGGGAACATGTTTGAACCGGTTAATTAGATTGGTTGCTAAGGTAATTTTAAGTAAACCAGATTAGCCCCATGACACCAGGAAGCCTGCAATACAAACAGAAGGGCAAGCATTGTAAACTTCCGTATAGAAAATACTGAATAATAATTACTCCAGATGACATTTCCTATTTAAGCTTTGTGCTGAAATTTATAAAAACGTATCTTATTGTTGCTGACAACCAGTGAAAAGAAATTGGGCTGTGAAGTGCGTCACTGAGGATAACCGCCCAGGGATTTCTGCTGTGTTGTTTTGTCTCATGAGTATCTCTACTTTGTTTGGTTACATTACTTACACAGGTAGCGTGAAATATCTAATAATCAGCAGTCTGCCACTTAAAGAAGAATCTCCTTATATATCAAAAGGAATACTTTTTCTTAAATCGATTTCCATTCACACAGGGCAGATATTTTTCACATTTCAGTTTATGGATTTTAATAAATATATTACTTGAAATCTCATTAGTAAGCTAGAAACCTGCAGCGAAATGTTTTGTAGATGATCTTTGGCACTGCTTTGCCTAGTCTGACTGCTGGATAATCTCACTGGGATATTGTTCCAGCTTCCTGTACAAAAGGCTGAACACAAAGAAAGATTGAAGATGAGTCTTCTGGCATTAGAGATGTCAGTTGTATTTTTCTCCCGTGCCAAATCAGTCTGTACGGGACACAGTAGTTTTCTGACAGATGAGAGTATTCAGAACCTGATGCCTGACATGCACTTATGCTGTTGACCAATTTACATAATTGAGCAGGTGGAAATTTTGGCAATCTTAAAATGACTGGAAATTTTCGTTTTGCCATAGTTTGGCAAGTTTTATATGATAATTATCTTTTGTTACCCAAAGTGTAAGTCTATTCAAACAGTATTGATCTCAGAGCAGAACATAACCTTACAAAAACAATCAATTGAGGACAGAATCTATATAAAGTTAGAAAAACCCTTAGGTAATTTCTTTCTTACATAAACCTTCCTGTATAATCTTGAAGCAAAGAGAAACTACATTGCTTACTTTAACAGAAATCTGCCAACAACATCCAGGCACCGTGATTTTGGTCATCTTCTTATTTTTGTTATCCATGGCTTCCTTCTAAAATACACTTTTTAAAATTATGCTAATAAGCCTGAAAGGCTTTGGGGTACAATACCAGAGCCCCTCTCTGCTCTGCCTTCGCAGGCTGTCACAATGTCTTCGCCTCCCGGTGCTCTGCAAACACTTCCCCCTTCCTGATGAAAAAGCAACAGAGGAAGTTTCAGCATAGAGTGGGTAGGGTAAGTGCTCCTTGCACATTGTAACAGCTGGTGAAGCTACTCTGATTACGACCCCCAGAGCCCTTTTGGCTCAATAGCATGATTTTTAAAGCTGATTTTTAGAAGGAATACCATAGATAGATAACAAATATAAGAAAATGTCTATTTTAGATGCCATAGCTATATATGCATGGGACAATATAACCAGCTGCTAGACTTCCTTTTAGCACCAAGATCCACCCTTTTTTATCACCAATAGAAGTAATGCATCAGGGTGGTGTTTATAAGATAGGGGCAGTCTTGGTGGTGCCATGGTTAGGTCAGAAGTCTAATGTAATAAATTGCTTTTTCATTGTAAGTGATAGGAAATGTTATATCTTACAGATCATGGTGGTTAAACTGCTACACAAACGGTTGTAATGCATATTAAATGCTTCAGCATCTTCTCAGATCATCTAAGACTTTACATATTGAAATGTATAGAGTTGTAGGAGTTGGCTAAATAAGAATCGCCTCAATATGTTTGCCAAGCTTGTGGGTAAGGGGAAGTCAGTTTAGTGTTAGCGCCTCTGCAGAAAGGCTTTGCCTCTAGCATCTAGGGGACTGTCTGGCTCCTCGAATGAGAGGGGAGAAGAGGAAAGGTCAGACTGGGCTGGTAGTGGGAGAATCTATTATTAAAGAGGACCTGTCAGGCAAATAAAACCCACTAGCAGCACTTACTTAGCAGCTCCCTATCCCTCCTGAGGTTAGAGCTTTGTTAAATCTCAAGCGTTATTGTAACATACCAATAAGCTAGGAAAAAATCCACTAATTTGCTTAGGGGGAGGAGCGAGGCTCTCTTCAGATTCTTATGAGGGGGAGGACCGAGGCTCTCTTCAGATTCTCATGAGGGGGAGGACCGAAGCACTCTTCAGATTCTCATGAGGGGGAGGACCGAGGCTCTCTTCAGATTCTCATGAGGGGGAGGACCGAGGCTCTCTTCAGATTCTCATGAGGGGGAGGACCGAGGCTCTCTTTCATGAGGGCTGCCACTCCCTCACCTGATGTTGGTGGTGACTGCAAGGCTAAATGCTGCAATCACTGCCTCCTCCCACCTCCCAAATGAATAAGCCAGAATGCTGTAAGTTTGGTCCGACGATTGGATTGTTTCCTAGCTTATCGGTATGTTCCGATAAAGCTAGAGATTTAACAATGCTCTAATTGGAGGAGGGCTAGGGGCTGGTGAGGATTGATCAGTGATGGTGCACACCAATGACAAAGTTTTATTAATTTTTTCAGGGACTTTTGTTGTAAGCTTGGGTTAAGGACTTTAAAGGTTGTATTTTTTTAAACACTACTATTATGTTATGTATCAATGTAGGAATAGAATCCGGGTGAAGGGTGGGGTCCCAAAATTCCTAGTGGCAGCCCTGCTTATGAAACCCATATGAGTTGAATATCATATTCTAGAGGGAATGCATTTCTCTCTAGACCACATCTCATCTTGTATCTGCGCAAGAGGCATCTGAACAGTGTAATAAAAATTCCTTCCAGTTCTTCAGTTCCCCCCTATTAAACATATTCTTTTGTTTTATATTGTAATTACTTATACATCTCATCATTACATTTATTTAATTCCAGCATCTTATTCTTTGTGAATTTCTTTACAATGAGTGAATCCATGTACTTTCAACCTTTTAGGTGGATTATTTGTTTATTTAAATTGTAAAATGTTTCATATTGGGGTACATCATTACTGTCTCTTATAAAGTACATAGATTACATCTAGTGGGGATAAAGACAAGTCTTTAATAAATGAGAGGATATAAAACCATAATACAGAGTAAACTTCCACCCACATAGAGTCCATTCATACAGCAACAATACAGTCATTGTAGGATAATGTGCTTAATAAACCTGGAGTTAAATGGCAGAATTTTGTTTGCACAAAATTCTCTTTCATGACACTGCTGATAAATCTGTTAAATACAAGAACAATGCCAGAGATATCTAAAGAGTAGTTCACAGAGCAAATTCAAGCTCATCCATCACTGCATTATCTATAATCTGGTTCTCAATGTACTGAAATTCTATTGCCGCCTGATGCTAATATGGCAACAGGAAAAGAAAAAAGTTTACCAAGACATAAACCTTTCTGGTGACATTTAGCTGATAATACCTATTTAATTACACTAGTGAGAGTGCTATTCTTTTGCAATGTCTGCCTCGCCCTTTGTAAAGTATAAGACAGCTTTAATTGAAGCAAAGTGGGATGGATACAGTTTATGATGGCATTTTCTATTTAGCCTTTATCTTCAGACAGAATGTTTGGATTATTCTCTAATTTACTGACATAAATGCCAAAATCACATTGAATGCTATGTCTTAGTTGAATATCATACACTAGTAGGAAAGTATTTTTTGTGCTCTATAGACCTCTCTCTCACATGCAACTCAATGGGGCAGATTTTTCAAGCTGTCTGAAAGTCAGAACATTTCTAGTTGCCCATAGCAACCAATCACAGCTCCACTTCATGAGCACTGGTAAAATTAAAGCTGAGCCTTGATTGGTTGACATGGGCAACTAGAAATATTCTGACTTTCAGACAGCTTGATAAATCTGCCCCAATATGTTTTATATATTAAATCTTAATATTGGCACCTGATGGTTCTTTTAGTTGCATTGGCATAAAAAAGTTAACAGCATATCATCTTCCTTCTTAACAAGTTACATTTTTCCAAAGAGCAGTACTTGTAATTATTAGGCACTGATCATATTTACATTCCCAATTTTATTAAAGAACATCTACCACCAGGATCAAAGATTGTAAATCAAGCACACTGACATACTGGTGTGTGCCCCATCTGGCAGGATCGGCTCTTCTTTTAGCCTCTGATGCCCTGGTTTTTACTAAAAAAGGCTTTTAAAATTATGCAATGAGCCTGACAAATTCCGGGCTCCATAGTTGTTAATAGAGCCTGGAGCCCCTCAGGCTCATTTGCATAACTTTTAAAGACATTTTTCTTAAAAACAAGGGAAAAAAAGCATAACGAAAAGCAGATCCTGCCAGAGTGGGCATACACTAGTATGTCAGTGTGCCGGTTTACAACCCTTGATCCTGGTGGTAGATATCCTTTAAAGTTAATGCATTTGCAACACTCCTGCCAATGCATAGGCCAGATGGTTGTTGCGAATAGCGCCCTATGTGGTGAGCCATCGCAACTCATCCAGAAGCTACTTCTAGGAGAACTTAGTAATTGCAGCTGTAGCCACAGCCTGGTAAAAACCACCAAATGCTTGAACCATATGAAATTGACACAAATGCAATTAATAAAAAAAGATCATGCTTTATTGAGACAAAATACACAATACATATACATAAAGGAAAGAAGAGTAATAGGTGGACCACAATGGAACAAAGAATTTAAAAAAGTGTGAGTACTAAGTTATTGCCATTAAGTCAAAAGGTAGGTTAGACAGTCAAAAAAGGAGTGTAACCACTAGACATCATGTAAGTACATAGCAGCAAATACACAGTAAATGGGATCCATATAAGAGCATATATACAAAACCATATAGGAGACTGACAATACCATACCAATAAACAAGACTGCACGTTGTTAACCCCAACACATGTTTTGCTATCGCTTCATTAAGGGGAGTGATACATTGCATTTGTGTAAATTTCATATGGTTCAAGCATTTGGTGGTTCTTATCTCTTGCTGATGGTAGTTTTTTCTTGGGCCACTACCAATCAGCTCATATAAAATTTTGGTGTGCACTGCCTGGTAAGGCAAGAGTTAACAATGCATAATGCTGTTGTCCAATGATGTTCTTGTAAAGCAAGCTGGAAGTTGAGTGGATGAGTGCTACCACCTGACCAAGAGAGTATATAAACCCCTGGTTGGAAGGAGCACACGGTCTTAAGACAGAGTCTTAGTGTGCAGAAAGCAGTGAAGAGAGAACCAGGCCTCATGGTCTGTCTGTGATAGCAAGTGTTCTAATACCAGGAATCACAGGTGCCTCAGGCCACTGCCTAGCACCCAGGGCAAATCTGGAGACTTGACCACCACACCACGTCACCAGATCCCCCAGCCGGACTCAGCTCTATCTCTACCAGCCCAGCCTGAATCTACTACCAGGCTGTGTGTAACCTTTCTGTGGACCAGCTCTCCATGACACTTCCAGATTGCAAATCTGCTGTTAATCGTTGGGGGGAATCCATTTATGTGTTGTAAGCTCCGACAGTTTAGAGCTCAACAACACTAGTCTAGTGCTATACCAGATTCATCATTGTGATAATGTATCTGTCACAGATTGAGACTGCTGAGTTCTAGTCTTACACCTGCTTTTAGCTGGTCTAAACTGTGCGCCACAATGTGGCATACCCTCCTTATTTATTTTTTTGCTCACAGACTATTTCCCTTCCTAACGCTGGTGCTTTTCTGAGACTACACCCCCTTGATGAACGGATCCAGACCCCCCACCACTGACACCTGGTCACTGTTGTAAACTATTTAAATACTGCTTGCAAAGTTGCCAGCACCATTTAAATTACAAGGGCTGCGCAACACCATTTTGAGAAGCATCGTTCTAAAAATGGTGGTCCCATGATCAGTGCTCGCATTATCGTTGTCGGCCCTCGTTATCCAAGGTAAAGGAGGTCCTAAGTTTGAGGCCTTAATAAGCTCTTAGGTAGGCCTTATACTATTCTCTGATCTTTATTGGGCTGATCCATTTAACCAACACTGGCCTCTGTACTACATGGACTCCTACATTAATACTAGCTGGTGACTGACCCCCACCATATACTGTACTATCCTGTTTGAGTAAAACAGTTCTGAAACATTTGCATCCATGGTATTGGAATAACCATAATACCTAATACAGGTACAAATGTGATGCATATATATTTGTGCAAGTTAACTGTATTGAATGCAGGAGAATTGTTATGATTATTTCATATAGATCTTTCTATTTGTAACTCATGAGTTCATGTTATGAGGAAAATGAAGAGTATTTTTTAGTATATGGTCTTGAAAAGACTTCAATATAATGAAGCAGCTTTACTGTCAGAAATAAGTCTGTATTAAGGTTGTTCAATGCCCTTAAGCAAAGTAGTCCCCTCCCCTGTGACAGAAGCCGTTCAGCAGCCACATCACAATGAGCTCTAATTCCGTCCGGTTGAATCATCTTGGTACATTTTCTGTCAGTTGTTGCAATCCATAGAAGGGCTGAATGGCACATACACTGTTATAGATATGTTACTTTTCACTTCACTCCTATGATATTTCTGGGGCTTTTACATTACTTAAAATAACTTCTGAACATTGAATTCCTGAGCTATACTTTTCCTGTAAAGCTTTGGGTAGGCGACACAGTACACACTAATTATTTCATACTTACCAATCATCAACTATATTTATACTTCAAAAATGCAATAACACACATAGAACTCAGCAGGTATAATAAGTCATAGGGGTAGAGGAGGTGGACTGATGTTGTTATATTTTCCTGCTTTAAGAGAAGCACATTTAAGGTTATGTATAGTGCTCATATACGCACTATAGTTTCTATCACATGCAGTAAAGCATGCTGTGATTTCAACACCCACTTTATATTTCCAGCAAGAATAATACTTGCATTGACTCCTTTGTTGAGTTCATATGAATAACATTTCTATAGATTTAAGAGAATAGCAGAGAGGGAACACAACAGCGCTCATAGGATGATAACGTTTGGTTCAGGGTATACAGCGTGATTGAAGGTTGCTCACCTGGTGGAGTTGTGCTTAAACGTGAGGCATAACTCTCATGTTGGTGTGTGGGATAATGGTCGAGGAGCAGCCGATGTCTTTTGGAAACTCCAAGCGCGAGATGCTAGATTGGCTGGAGTCAAGAAGTAAGTTCAGAGGAGTCAAGGACGGCAGGCACACGACAGGACCGGATAGTTACTCCAAAAATTTTTCTTTATTTTTATTAAGATAGACCAAGTAATCACAGCGCGTTTTGGGGCTCTGGGGTCCCCTTTTTCAAGTGAATAAAAGATCAAGTTCTGGAGATGTTCTTAATGTTCAAGTTCTTAATACAAATAAAGAAAATGTTTTTTTCCTTTTCAGTATAAAATGTGATGGGGGTTTGGGTGGCCATGGGCCCCCTAGAAGGCTTGGGCCCAGTGGCGTAACTAGAAGCTGTTGGGCCCCAGTGCAAAGTCTGTGCCAGGCCCCCGACTATTATCTATGGTTTATATTAATAGTCTTTTCATATGGGAAAGTGACACCATAAAGGCCCCCTACACCTCTTGGACCCAGGTGCGATCACAACCTCTGCACCCCCTAAAGTTATGCCCCTGTTTTGGCCCCAGGTAATCACCCAAACTGCCTATTTTATAATCTACTACTGCATGCGCTGTCAATGCGACATCACCACTGAGCCTCTTTAGTTGCCAGTGGTGATGGGTGGAGTCTTTATACCTGATTTATTATCTGGCTAAGGAGCAACTGAGGAAAAAATACTCAAGGTTTTAGCGTTTGCCTACCCCTCAGCCCAGTATCAGGAATTGACAGCTGTTGCTGCTTTGACAGTAATATAAAGGGGCAGTTACTGATAGGACTGTACTCAAGACTGCATAACTTATATTTTCCTTACATATTTACAGTCACAGTCCCATAAACTCTACTACAGTTACTACAGTGTTTTTCTATCTGGTTAGTTTTGTTGTTGTAATAAGTAAATAACAAAATCTCATTTTATTTAGCTTACAGTAATTCAGCTCTATTCTAATTAGAGTTTCATCACTCTTTCTACATGAAGTATGCCCCTCCGGTTTCACTGAAGAAATAGAATGGATCTGTGAGCTTTTGATTTGTGTCAGAAACTGTTTTATTATTCTAAACAATTTTGACAGTTGCTTTAAACAAGTCAACAGCTGTGAAAAACATTATATGGCCCTGCAGATCTTTATGAGCCACAAAACTGTAACTACTTTAACCTTATTCAAGAAAGCTTATCAATGCCAGTTTTAAGGCTATGCAAATAATCTTATCTTGACCATGTCATAGCATTTAGCAAAAGAAAATGTAATCAAAAATAGCAAGATCTCCTTACCAGCCTTAAGTCAAGAGTTGTAATCATCAGACTGAGATGCTTAAGCTGGATAAGGAGTTTAGCTGAAAGAAAGTCAATGATCACTGTAAATTGCAATGTGACAGTCCTAGAAGAGCTTGTGTTTGTTTGCATCTATTTGTTTTATTTGTAATGTACTTTTTTGCTGTACATGGACTTGGTATTTCATGCCATTCAAACACATCTAATTCATATAAAGAGTAATATATACCAGTTGGATAACCTCAGTTTGAAGTGGATCTCTACTATGACTAATGTAGAGGCTTTCCATGTTTTTGCAGAGCTTCCTCTATTACATCCTTAATAGGAATTATTAGAAAGAATTTGTTGTAACAAGGCAATTCCTGCAACACAGACTTTACTATGGTATTTTGTAACATATTTGCCCGTTTAGGCTCCAGCGCCATCCTCTGTCTGTAGAGTTCTTAAGAGGATGCACTGTTGACTATGATTCGGTAACTATTTTGCATTCTGTCTTGCACTAGTCTGAACAATGCCCTATTTTACTCCTGGCTCTCTTAATCAAAGTCCACCACAGCCAACTGGCTTCTGCTAATATTGTTCTGGGTGGAAGACTATCAATGTAGTGGTTATGGTCAAATGCTTTCTCCATTCACATTCCACCCCTGCTGGTCTGTTTTTTGTTTGGGTTAGATGTCCTGGACTGGGAGTCGGAAATTCTATAACAACAAAATTGGCCCTCTCCCTTCTGTTGGTATAAGCTTTTTCTTGAGCTTGTTAACATATTCTGAATTGCTTAGTTTGAGTGTTTCTGCTCTATGCTTCCTTGCCTGGTTTTCTGTTCTGCATAGTCTTTTGTTTTGTTTTGTCCTGTATTTTTCTATGTGTTTAACTTTGGCATCTAGGGTAGGGTCAGCAAGAAGGTAGGTTGGGTCTAGCATAAGAACTCATCATCTGAATCTTCCCTTCCTTTTTTTCTTTAATGGTGTGTCTCCTGTAAACAGTATTTCACAATGCATATACATATTAATTTACTATCAAGATCAGAAAAAACTTTTTTAACCTGTTTATATACATGTATGTACTTTTCAAAAAATGTGGAATATGCAGACCACGACGCAGCTGGTTTATGTACCAAAATAAGTATATTCAAATTCTGTCTGAAATAGGGATCACTAAAAACAATACTTTATTGAAATTATTTTAAAAACCTAGGACATATTGAAACACTAGATTGAAAAGCCCAAAAATGTCAATATAGGCTTAGGACAAGGGTATACATCAACCCTATATTGATGCAATATCTCATTTCATAGTTGTATGGTATTGATAGTCTTTTATCATTCATGTATTCCTGAATAAGCTGCCAAAGTACCCTAAATATGAGTTAAGAGCATATTTAATCCTCTGGATATTCCTAGCTCATTGCATTCATATCGGACTGTGCTAGCCAATGCTATAACAGGACGCTGGCACTGGTTTGGCCATGTGTCCCATGTGAAATTAAAGCTCTTTAAAATCTACGTACTGCCCAGGGGAGGTAGAGGGCTGGCTCAGTGTGACGTCATTTCTCCTAATGAGAGTAATGCACCCATACCTAATGTTTCAGCAGCCCATTTGTCCTGACACTGGGTGACCCCAATGGATGGTGATTCAGCATATAGGTTCCATAGTGCTCTGAGTATAAGTGTGTAAGTTTGTATTTCTGATTCTTTTAGATTTTTGGCGCATAATAAGCCTACCAATAATAAGTCTACCAACCTCTAAACCTCTTTATGAATGTGGTTTGTTATTTTTGACAATCTCAAAACTCACCTTTCTGGCTTCCACCGCTGCTGGCTTTATACTGGGGAAGGGGGCTGGCTATATACTGGAGCAGGGGGCTGGCTATATACTGGCGGATATGGGCTGGCAGGCTATTTACTGGGGCGCAGGTGCTGGCTATATACTATGGGGCAGGGTCCGGCAGGCTATATACTGGGGAGGATGTGACCAATGCATTTCACACCCTCGGGTTATACTCGAGTCAATAGGTTTTCCCAGGTTTTTGTGGTAAAATTAGGGGCCCCGGCTTATAATTGGGTCGGCTTATACTCGAGTATATGCGGTATGTTGTTGAAAAGAATAAGTCAGGATATAAGTCTGGAAACACTTTGGATCTATACACTGTTGGTACCCCTATTCTGTAAAGATATCTTTTACATCACAACACTTATAGGGGGTGAGCTGACATCAGTGGGGGAGGCAGGAGCACAAAGGTGGGGGCTGAAAGCTGAGTGGTGAGCAGCATAGCCAAGTCACAGGTTTTTTCAAATACATCCAAACCAAAGCCAACCTCCGTACTTAATACAGGATTCGGTCAGGATGGCAGGTGAGTTATTACACACAATTATATAGTAATGCAAATGCTTAGAAAATTCAGAAAGACATATTTGAAATCCACTTTTAATGGGCTCCTGCAAAACTGTCTTTAGTGAAAATGAGGACCCAGGTGACAGGTTCCCTTTAACTACTTTCTGCCAATACAATAAATACATTATTCTTTACACATTCTATATCTACACTCACCGGCCACTTTATTAGGTACACTTGTCCAACTGCTCGTTAACACTCAATTTCTAATCAGCTAATCACATGGCGGCATTTAGGCATGTAGACATGGTCAAGACAATCTCCTGCAGTTCAAACCGAGCATCAGTATGGGGAAGAAAGGTGATTTGAGTTCCTTTGAACGTGGCATGGTTGTTGGTGCCAGAAGGGCCGGTCTGAGTATTTCAGAAACTGCTGATCTACTGGGATTTTCACGCACAACCATCTCTAGGGTTTACAGAGAATGGTCTGAAAAAGAAAAAACATCCAGTGAGCGGCAGTTCGGTGGGCGGAAATGCCTTGTTGATGCCAGAGGTCAGAGGAGAATGGGCAGACTGGTTCGAGCTAATAGAAAGGCAACAGTGGCTCAAATCGCCACCCGTTACAACCAAGGTAGGCAGAAGAGCATCTCTATGCTTCCAGCACCTTGTTGAATCTATGCCACGAAGAATTGAGGCAGCTCTGAAGGCAAAAGGGGGTCCAACCAGTTACTAGCATGGTGTACCTAATAAAGTGGCCGGTGAGTGTATATATCAAAACTCACCTTTCTGGCTTCCACCGCTGCTGGCTATATACTGCGGAGGGGAATAAATCAGGATATAAGTCTGGAAACACTTTGGATCTATACACTGTTGGTACCCCTATTCTGTAAAGATATCTTTTACATCACAACACTTATAGTGGGGTGAGCTGACATCAGTGGGGGAAGCAGGGGCACAAAAGTGGGTGCTGAAAGCTGAGGGGTGAGCAGCACAGCCAAGTCACAGGTTTTTTCAAATACATCCAAACCAAAGCCAACCTCCGTACTTAATACAGGATTCGGTCACACAATTATATAGTAATGCAAATGCCTAGAAAATTCAGAAAGACATAATTGTAATCCACTTTTAATGGGCTCCTGCAAAACTGTCTTTAGTGAAAATGAGGACCCAGGTGACAGGTTCCTTTTAACTACTTTCTGCCAATACAATAAATACATTATTCTTTACACATTCTATAACTATATAACCTCTATAGTAGTGTAATTAATTCACTTTCTTTGTTTTATATTTACTTAGTATAGCTAATGTACAGTAGGCAATTGGCTACTTCACTTCTTGACATAAGTGGAGCATTAATGGCTATAAAGCGCTATGAAATTTGATGGCGCTAAATAAATAAAGATTATTATTATTAGTATAAGTCTACACACAACTGCAAGGTGGTCTTTATTGACAAACTCTATGTAAGGAGAACTCTTTCTCCCTATCCCTAGTCAAAAACCTATGCTGTACTCAGGAGACCCAACAAGTTTGAAACAGTGCTGTCTACAGTTGGGAGTCTCTTCCTTCTGGAATAAATATACTTGTTTGGATATATTCCAACATCATGTCATTAGGCTTCCTGAAAGTCATGCTCGATGATATCTACTTGACATATGGAAGAGATGATGGAAGAGAGTGTTGGTTACTGGCAATATGAAGGTCAAATCTGTTAGAGATAGCTAAGCTAAAAATGAATGAAGAAGAACATCACTTTTATTTAAAGCCAGTAGGTAAAAAACAAATGAGGCACTTTTTCATCTCTTGCAGAGATAACTATGGGAAAGGGAAGGAGAATATATTTCCATACAAAGGTGTTCACAGTCATACGTGCTTTAAAAAAAAAATAGTAAAGTAATGTGAAGAATTGTAAACTAAGAGTGTTGCAAACCATAAAAATCTGTCTGCAATCTATTATTATCACACTGACTATGAAAAAATATAATGTTATACACAGTATGGGGGGCACACATAGGACTTAAATGACTTGAGTAGTGTGAGGTTTAAGCTGTGAAATTTACATTTCTTCACATTGAATTAACATGGGAATTTTGATGATATATAGACATAGAGCATACACAGTATGATATAGGCTTCTACTATGTCTACCGCTCAACATCAGGAATCTACACTCAATGTCAGTACATTCATCTTCAAACAAATGATAGGAAGGAAGGGTAGGGGAAATGTGGTTACCTGAAAAAATGACTGCTTTTGACAGCTGCCTCAGGCTTTCTCAGGAGCTGGCTCATTGTGAAGAAATCTATGATGCATTAGAAATGAAATTAATACCAGTATAAAAGCATGCCATATTAATTATATATCTAAACTGGAGCAGACTTAACCCTACTAAGAGCTCTAAATCATCAGAGATTATTATCATTATTCCTCTGTTATATATAATAACCAGATTGCTTTCTATACTGTAGGTCACATTATTATTTCAGTATAGCATTGTATTATCATCTTGATGTATGAAATATCAGAATCAGGGCTGCCTAATGGATTATTATGTACGGAGAGGCCTGCCTATATTATTATAGGGTGGGGGGCTGCCTTATGAATTACTTTAGCAGGGGGGGCCCACCTATTGAATTAATTTAGCAGTGGGGGCTACCCTCTATAGGAGGGGGGCCTGCCTTATGAACTACTATAGGAGGGGGCCTGTTTAGTTAATTACTATAAGAGGGGGTGCCTGCTCAATGAATTACTTTTTGAGGGAGAACCTTGAAAAAATGAATTACTATAGGGCAGTGATGGCGAACCTTTTAGAGACCGAGTGCCCAAACTACAACAAAGACGCACTTATTTATCGCAAAGTGCCAACACAGAAATGTAATTAATGATTTATACTCCCTTCTGTCACAGTTTTCATTGATACCGGCACCTGAGGCACCAATAAAGCAGAAAATAGTCCCAGGTAGAGCTGTCACTTTATAATAGCTCTGTGTACAGCAAGTCCTGGGCTGTCTGGGACTGCAGGAAGATACCTGGAGTCCTCTCTGGTGATGGCCTGAGTGCCCACAGAAAGGGCTCCGAGTGCCACCTCTGGCACCCGTGCCATAGGTTCACCATCACTGCTATAGGGGGTCTCTGCCTAATGCCTTACTATAGGGGGACCCTGCCTAATGAATTAGAGGGGCACTATATGGTCAGTGGTGGGTTAAGGTATATATGATATGTGTAGGGGCACAGTGTGGTCAGTGGTGGTGTGAAAGTATATATGATTTGAGGGGGACAATGTGGTCAGTTGTGGTGTGAGGGGAATATATGATATATGTCTGATCAGATGTGAGGGCACTCAGAAACCTCTCTGCGGGAACCTAGGCCATTAACCAGACTCATGGCATCCTCTTGCACTCCCATTACATTCTTGGTTGACTGAGACGGCAGGATGAGCAAAGAGTTGTGGACAGGGATGGTTACTTACTGTGAGCCCCTCAATTCTTCCTGTCATTCTGGAAAGATGCTACAATAATATTTCATATTTTCCCTCCTTCTTTAAAAGTATTGGCGTCAGTGCCCTTATTTGATGTAAAGGTGAAGCACAGCAGTTAAAAATAAGCTACTGCTTAAATTGCCATGTTGGCACTTTACAATATGTAAGTGGGTTTTGATTGTAGTTTGGGCACTCAGTGCCTAAGTTTAAGTATGGATATTTTAGATATATTACTGTAGAAGGGGGCCATGTATTGGCTGCATTGCTTAGAGGGCCCTAATCTAAATTAGGTCCTACATACTGGTGGAACCCTTAATCTGGCCCTGCATCAGTGTCATAGTACTAGTCTTAGAAATATTTCCATTAGTGTTACGATACACCACCAGTTTTAGAAGTGTTTCTGTTATTGTTACCTTAAACTACAAGTGGTAGGACTATTTATGTCACTATTACCTTGCAGTACTAGTCTTAGTAGTATTTGCATCATTGTTACCTTACACTACCAGTCGTAGACCTATTTGCATCACTGTGACCTTACAGTGCTGTTCATATTAGTATTTGCATCAGTGTTACCTTAAACTAACAATCCTAGAACTATTTACGTCATTGTTACCTCATTGCTGCTGAAAAACCCTAACTTGGCTTATACTTGAGTCAAGAGAAAAACAAAAAGTGTACTCACCTACCAACGACCCCTGGCAGGTCCTCTTTAATCCATCACGACTCCGGCATTGGCTTTGTTTACCCGCGCGGTCCATCGCAGGTATCTTGAGGTCAGCCGCATGCTGACACTCTACTATGTGCGCCAAAATCGGCCCACATTATGATGTCAGTGCGTGGCTGATGGCACAATACCTGCAACGGACCACGTGGGAGCATGGAGCCGATGACAGAGTCGCAATGGATTGAAGAGGACCTGCTGAGTGACATTGGAGGGTGAGTACACTTTCTGTTTTTTTCTTACAGTCATTATATTGGGGGAAGGGCTGCAGGCTATATAGTACAGGAGTGAAAACCGAATAATCTTCAACTGCAGGAATAAATCACTGTCTAATCAACTGTCTCTGCTCAAAATATAGCAAAGCCCCAAAACATCGAATTAACCCCTATCAAGCTTCCATAGAAGAGCACACATATAAACCTCAATCGATAAATAATTCAGAATCTTTATTACAATATCAATTGACAATATATCACAACAAATACATCAATATTAAAAAAACCCATCAAAAAAGACATCTAAAAACAAACACAAATACGGACAGTGTGGGAAAACTGGAAGGGTACACTATTATATATATATACAACGCTGATGTTGTTCTAACAGTATTCAGGTCAATGTAACACCATATATGACTGGTACTACTATTGTGACATAGACCAATTCAAGAAATCAATATTGTACACTGTACTAACACATATTCCAATACATCTCACAACCACAAAGGTATTAACAAGTGCCCACCAGACACCATGGAAACCCTGCCAGTACACACTGTCCGACACCCCAACGCGCGTTTGGCTGGCTATATACTGGGGCTGGCAGGCTATATACTGGGGCTGGCTGTCAATATACTGTGGGAGCTGGCTATATACTACAGGGTGCTGGCAGGCTATTTACTACATGGGGCTAGCAGGCTGTATACTACAGGGACTGGATGACTATATACTACAGTGGGCTGGCTGGCTATATACTACAGGGTACTGGAGCCTATATACTACAGGGGCTAACAGGCTATATACTACTGGGGGCTAACTGGTTACATACTACAGGGGGCTGGCAGGTTATATACTGCAGGGGGTTGGCAGACTATATACTACAGTGGGCTGATAGGCTATATACTACTGGGGCTGGCTGGCTATATACTACAGGGGTTGGCAGGCTAAATACTACAGGGGCAGGCAGGCAATATTCTACTGGGGGCAGGCAGGCTACATACTACAGGGGCTGGCTGGCTATATAATACAGGGAGCTAGCTATGTACTATAGGGGCTGGCAGGATATATACTACAGGTGCTGGAAGACTATATACTGGAGGGCAGGGGCTGGCAGGCTTTATACTACAGGGGCTGGCTATTTACTACAGGGGCTGGCCGGCTATATACTGGGAGGCTGTGACCAATGTATTTCCCACCCTTGGCTTATACTCGAGTCAATAGGTTTTTCCAGTTTTTAAAATTAGGGGTAGCTGCTTATACTCGGGTCGGCTTATACTCAGGTGTATACGGTATATGTTTAAATGGGTGCAAGACATCGGGAAAGAAATACCTCTAGATTTTCGCAATAAATAATGCCCAAAAGAACATTATTTCTACCAACCACAGAGAATGACTCTATAAAACTTTAACAAAATTATATCTGTCCCTGAGACAACTTCCCATTCCAAAAAATAAATGTTATTGGACAGAAATCTGACCATGGTCACACAGGTGCACGGCTCGTTATAACACAGCTCGGATTTCTCTCAATGACACTACCGAGCCGTGCACCTGTGTGACTATGGTCAGATTTGTATTCACTGGAAGCAAACATAGAAGCTTTTTATAGATTGACTGCAAGCAGAGATCTAGGAAACCATGAGGAATTGATAAAGAAAATATATTGGGAAAACCTATTTGATCATTTTGTGTCTTTTTTTATAGTTGTAAGAGCAGTAGTATACAGACTCTAGAAAACAAACACCATTCCATTAATTGGTAATGTAATAGGGGGTAATTTTGTTAAAAAGAAGGGAATATTACATGTGGAAAGGAGGAGTTATCAGAAATTTGGAATAAAGGAGTGACTGGCTTGATAGCTGGGGTCAACAATATTTATAATATCCTGTGGATTTCTTTTCTATTTTTTTACATTTCCTTTTATAATTTTGGGAATCTAAGTGGTAATTTTTTAACAATGTATTTAACTGTATATTGCCAGTGCCTAATAATTAGTATACCAGTGTACTAGTGTTGTGTTTGAAAGGAAGTTTGGAAAATAAAAAAGTATAGATTTACCATCTAATAGAAATCACAATGTGAAAAAACCCACCAAATTAAAAACTGAATTGCTTCTGCCTCTATACTATTATATTATCCATCTGCACAACGTTTACCAATATTAAAGGACGTGACTAGGACAGAAGCCAATAACATGTTTTCTCTCCCATGATTCTCAACCTGGGTAACTAGATATTACATAAATACTCTTTCTAATAGATTTCAGAATTATATTGTAACCCCATTAAGTCAAAAGGTAGGTTAGACAGTCAAAAAGGAGTTAACCACTAGACATCAGGTAAGTACATAGCAGCAATACACAGTAAAATGGATCCATATAAGAGAATATAACTAAAACCATATAGGAGACTGACAATACCATACCATAACACAAGACTGCACGTGGTAACCCCAACAAACATGTTTGGCTAGTGCTTCATTAAGGGGAGTGATACATTGCATTTGTGCAATTCATAGGTTCAAGCATTTGGTGTTCGATCTCTGCTGATGGTAGTTGTTTCTTGGGGCCATACCCAATCAGCTCATATAAAAATTTTGTGGCACTGCCTGGTAAGGCAAGAGTAACAATGCATAATGATGTGGTCCCAATGATGTCTTGTAAAGCAAGCTGGAAGTGAGGGGATGAGTGCTACACCTGACCAAGAGAGTATCTAAACCCGGTTGGAAGAGCACACGGTATGAAGGACAGAGGCTTAGTGTGCAGAAAGCAGTGAGAGAGAACAAGGCTCATGGTCTGTTGTGATAGCAAGTGTTCTAATACCAGGGAATCACAGGTGCCTCCAGGCCACTGCCTACGACCCAGGGCAAATATGGAAACTTGACCACCACACCAGGTCCACCAGATCCACCAGCCGGACTCAGCTCTATCTCTACCACCCAGCCTGAATCTCTACCGGCGTGGGTTAACCTTTCTGGACCAGCTCTCCATGAACTTCCATGATTGCAAAATTGATGTTAATCGTTGGGGGGAATTCCATTTATGTGGTAAGCTCCGACAGTTTAGAGATCAACAACACTAGTTTAGTGTTACCAGATTCCTCATTGTGATAATGTATCTGTCACAGATTGAAGGACTGCTGAGTTCTAGTCTTAAATCTGCTTTTAGTGGTCTAAACTGTGCGCACAAGTGGCAATACCTCCTTATTTATTTTTTTGCTCCCAGATATGGCCCCTCCTAACGCTGGTGCTTTTCTGAGACCTCCAGCCCCTTGATGACACGGATCCAGACCCCCCCACACTGACACCTGGTCATGTTGAAACTATTTAAATACTGCTTGCAAAGTTGCCAACACCATTTAAATTACAAGGGCTGTGCAACACCTTTTGAGAAGCATCGTCTAAAAATGGTGGTCCCATGATCAGTGCTCGCATATTCATTGTCGGCCATCGTTATCAAGGTAAAGAGGTCCTAAGTTTGAGGGCTTAATAAAAGATTTAGGTAGGCCTTATATATTCTCTGATCTTTATTGGGCTGATCCATTATAACCAACATGGCCTCTGTATAAATGAATCCTACATTCTACTAGCTGGTGACTACCCCCCCACAATATAAGGTACTATCCTGTTGAGTTAAAACAGTTCTGAAAACATTTGCATCCATGGTATTGGAATAACCATATACCTAAGACAGGTACAAATGTGATGCTATATATGTGTGCACGTAACTGTATTGAATGCAGGAGGAAGTGTTAGTGATTATTTATATAGATCTTTCTATTTGTAACTGTCATGAGTTCATGTTATGAGGAAAATGAAGAGTATATTGTCGTATATGGTCTTGAAAATGACTTCAAATAATGAAGCAGCTTTACTATCAGAAATAAGTTCTGTATTAAGGTTGTTCAATGGCCTTAAGACAAGTAGTCCCCTCCCATGTGACAGAAGCCGTTCAGCAGCACAAATCACAATGAGCTCTAATCGTCGGTTGAATCATCTGGTACATTTTCTGTCAGTTGTTGCAATCCATAGAAGGCTGAAATGGCACCTACACTGTTATAGATATGTTACTTTCACTTCAATCATATGAGATTTCTGGGGCTTTTACTTACTTAAAATAACTTCTGAACATTGAATTCCTGAGGCTATACTTTTCCGTAACGCTTTGGGTAGGAGACACAGTGACACACTATATTCATATTACCAATCATCAACTATATTTATACTTCAAAATGCAATAACACACATAGAACTCACAGGTATAAAAGTTCATTAGGGGTAGAGGAGGGGGACTGATCGTTGTTATATTTACCTGCTAAGAGAAGCAAATTTAAGGTTATGTATGTGTCATATACGCACATTCGATTCTATCCACATTTTGCAAAAAGGGTTAAAAAGCATGCTGTTGATTTCAACACCCACTTCATATTTCCAGCAGAATAATAATTGCATTGGCTCCTTTGTGAGAAAACAAAATTTCATATGAATAACATTTCATAGATTTAACAGAGAATAGCAGAGAGGGAACACAACAGCGCTATAGGATGATAACGTTTGTTCAGGGATACAGCGTGATGAAGTTGCTCACCTGGTGGAGTTGTGCTAAACTGAGGATAAACTCTCATGTTGGTGTGTGGGGGATAATGGTCGAGGAGCAGCCAGCCCCACACCCGCCACCGGCCGCCCCCACCCCTGATGTCTTTTGGAAAACTGCCAAGCGCGAGATGCTAGATTGGTGGAGTCAAGAAGTAAGTCAGCGGAGCAAGGACGGCAGGCACACGACAGGACAGGAAGTTACTACAAAACATTTTTCTTTATTTTTTATTAAGATAGACCAGTTCACAGCGCGTTTTGGGGCTCTGGGGTCCCCTTTTTCAAGTGAATAAAAGGATCAAGTTCTGGAGATGTTTCTTAAATGTCAAGTTTTAATACAAAATAAAGAAAATGTTTTTTTCCTTTTCAGTATAAAATGTGATGGGGGTTGGGTTGCCATGGGCCCCTAGAAGTTGAGGCCCAGTGGCGTAACTAGAGATGTGGGCCCCGTGCAAAGTCTGTGCCAGGCCCCGGACTATTATCGATGTTATATTAATGTCTTCATATGGGAAAGTGACACCATAAAGGCCCCCCTACACCTCTTGGACCCAGTGCGATCACAAACCTCTGCACCCCCAAAGTTATGCCCATTGTTTTGGCCCCAGGTAATCACCCAAATGACTTTATTTTATAATCTACTACTGCTGCGCTGTCAATTCGACATAACACTGAGCTCTTTAACAGTGGCCAGGGTGATGGGTGGAGTCTGTATACCTATTTTCTATCTGGCTAGGAGCAACTGAGGAAAAAATACTAAAGGTTTTCGCGTTTGCCTACCTCTTAGCCCAGGATCAGGAATTGACCAGCTGGTGTGCTTGACAGCTAAATAAAGGGGCAGTTATTGATAGGAAGGTAATCAAGACTGCATAACTTATATTTCCAATTATTTAAAGTCACGTCCATAAACTCTCTACAGTTACTACAGTGTTTTTCGATCTGGTTAGTTTTGTTGTGGTAATAAGTTAATAACAAATCTCATTTTTATTTTGCTACAATTATTCAGCTCTATTCTAATTAGAGTTTCATCACTCTTTACTACATCTGAAGATGCCCTCAGGTGTCACTGAAGAAATCGCATGGATCGTGGAGCTTTTGCTTGTGTCAGAAACTGTTTTTATTATTCTAAACATTTTACAGTTGCTTAAGCAAGTCAACAGCTGTGCAAAACATTATATGGGCCCTGACAGATCTTTATGAGCAACAAAAAGTAAACTACTTTAACCTTATTCAAGAAAGCTTATCAATGCCAGTTTAAGGTATGCAAATAATCTTATCTGACCTGTCATAGCATGTAGCAAAAGAAAAATGTAATCAAAAATAGCAAATCTCCTGACCAGCCTAGTCAAGAGTGTACTCATCAAACTGAGATGCTTAAGCTGTATAAGGAGTTAGCTGAAAGGAAAGTCAATGATCACGTAAATTGCAATGTGGACAGTCCTAGAAAGAGCTTGTGTTTGTTTGCATCTATTGTTTTATTTGTAAATTTACTTTTTTGTGTACATGGACTTGGTATTTCAGCCATTCAAACAATCTAATTATATAAAGAGTAATATAACCAGGGATAACCTTTTTTTAAGGGTTTGTGAAGTGGATCTCTACTATATAATGTAGGGCTTTCCATGTTTTTGCAGAAGCTCCTCATAACATACTAACCCCTAAGGAAGCAGGGTATTTTACCGCTATTCTCGCGCTCCACTTCAAAAATCCTGCTTTTTCATTGTTTCCCGTGTATAGAGCTGTGGTGCGTATTTTGTGCGTAACAATTTTTTTTCCCATGATTTTTTATTATTCCCTGCCATGTAAATGGGAAGCCCGCAAAAAAATTCCAAATGTGGGAAATTGAAAAAACTGCATGTGCTCATGTTCTTGGGGGCTCAGTTTTACGACTTTCACTCTGCGCTCCAAACCACACCTCTACTTATTCTTTGGTTGTTACGATACGCGGTGATCAAATTTATCCAGATGTTTATCTGCGTTTTAATACATTTTCAAAAATTAAACGAATGTGTAACAAAAAAGAAAAAAAATTTTGCCACTCTTCTGAAGCTAAAACGTTTTTCATACTTTGTGACAACGGAGCTGTGTGGGTGTCATTTTTTGCGCAATGAGCCGACGTTCTCATTGCTACAATTTTATGGATGTACAACATTTTATCCATTTTTTATACAATTTTTGTATGCACTCTAAAAAAGTGTAAAAGTCGCGTTTTGGACATTGGGCGCCATTTGGCCGTTCCGGGGTCACCATACCGCCAATCAAGTTTTATATTTTGATAGATCGGGCATTTTGCGGACGGGGCATACTAATGTTTCTGTGATTTCTTACTATTTATTATATGTTATATCAGTTCTATGGGAAAGGGGGGTGATTTGAACTTTTAATATTTTATTTTTTTTTACATTTTTTAACACTTTTTTTTTCTTTTTTTCCCCACTATTTCTTAGACCCTCTAGGGTAACATTAACCCACAGATTGGTCTGATCGCTCCTGCCAATACTGCATACTACTGATAGCGCATATATGGCATTCTGCTCACTATAACATACAATGCAGCCCAGCTCATTGTATGGATAGCAGAAGTCGATATCCTGGCCTGGGCGTCAAACGAGACCCGAGGCTACCATGGCAACTGATCGTCCCGCCCCCCAATGACGTCGGGAGGTAAGTGCCCATGCGCCGCCAAATTCTAAAGTGCGCACGCGCGTGATAGATGGCGTCTTTTGCTGCGATATGACAGCAAAGCCCATCTCTGTCTGAAGAGGCCAGTCCCGTAGCCTTCTTCATACACCTTCACAGCTCAATGGAGGATATAGCCTCACGGAGGTGGAAGGGGTTAATAGGAATTCTTAGAAAGTAATTTGTTTGTAACAGAGCAACTCCTGACAACCCAGACTTACTATGTATTTTTTGTAACAGGATTTTTCCTCCGTTAGGCCCATCGCCATCCTCTGTCGAGTAAGTCTTAGAGTGATGCATTTGGATATATTTTCGGTAACTATTTGCATTCTGTCTTGCAAAACTAGTCTGAACAAGCCCTATTACCTCCTGCTCCTTAATCAAAGTCCCCACAGCCAAACTGGCTCTCTGATAATATTGTTCGGGGAAGACTATCAATTAGTGGTTATGTCAAATGCTTTTCGTCCATTCACATTCCACCCCTGCGTGTCTTTTTTTGTTTGGGTTAGATGTCCTGGACTGGGAGTCGAAATTCTTAACATACAAAATTGGCCTCTCCCGTCGTTGTATAAGCTTTTTTCCTTGAGGCTTTGTTAACATATTCTGAATGGCTAAGTTGAGTGTTTCTGCTCAGCGTTCCTGCCTGTTTTTGTTCTGCATGTCTTTTTTTTTTTGTCCTGTATTTTTCTTTCTATGTGTTGTAACTTGGCTCTAGGGAGGTCACAGAAGGTAGGTTGGGTCTGGCATAAAAACTCTCATTGAATTCTTCCCTTCCTTTTTTTCTTTAATGGGTGTGCTCCTGTAAACAGTATTTCACACATGCACTATACATATTAATTTACTATCAGATCAGAAAAAACTTTTTAAACCTGTTATATACATGATGTGACTTTTCACAAAATGTGGAATATCAGACCACAATGGAACGCAGTGGTTTATGTACAAAATAAGTTAGTTCAAAAGTCCCAGTCGGAAATAAGGTAGCTACAAAAACACGAACGGGTATGAAATTAAGGTTAAAACAACCTAGGAACATATTGAAACACTAAATTGAAAAGCCCAAAAGGTGCAATATGGCTAGGACAAGTGTATACATCAACGCATATATTGATGCCAATATCTCTATCCATGATTTATGTTATTGATAACCTTTGCATCTCACTATTCCTGATAAGCTCCAAAGTACCCTAAATAGGCGTTAGAGCATATTTAATCCTCTAGGATATTCCTAGCTCATTTGATTCATATCGGACTGTGCTAGCCAATGCATAACGGACGTGGCCCTGGTTGGCCATGTGTCCCATGTGAAATTAAAGCTCTTTAAAATTTACCTACTGCCCAGGGAGTAGAGGGCTGGCTCAGTGTGACGTCATTTTCCTAATGAGAGTAAATGCAACCCATACCTAATGTTTCAGCAGCCCATTTGTCCTGACACTGGGTGACCCCAAAGTGGTGATTCAGCATATAGGTCCATAGTGCTCTGGATAGTGTGTAAGTTTGTATTTCTGATTCTTTTAGAGTTTGGCGCATAATAAGCACCGCAAAAACAAACAATAATAAGTCTACAAACCTTAAACCCCTTTATGAATGTGGTTTGTTATTTTTGACAATTATTTGTTCTTCCTATGATATATCAAGTAAATTAAGCCTGTGCACCAAAATATAAAACCACAGCGCACAATACTGCAAAATAAGTGCTAAATAAGAAATGCCACCTAGTGAGTCCATAACTCACCAGATGTTAAATATATATACTCGAGTATAAGACTAGTTTTTCAGCATAAAAAAATGTGCTGAAAACCCAAACCCGGCTTATACTCGAGTAAAAAATATAAAAATATATATATTATATATATATCTATATATATAACACGCAAAAAAAACGGCAGCACCCGAATTGTGGAAATCAGAAAACGTACTCATTTATTCACACATGTGTATGCTGGAGCCTTTCTCAATGCAGGAGCCGAAGTAGCCTTGACAAAGCTGTGAATAATGAGTAAGTTTTTCTGATTTCCACAAATCTCGGAGTGCTACCGTATTTTTGCTGTCTATGTTTGGACTGGACCTTGGTTCAGGTCCTGGGAATTGCACCCGAGTTCATAACTTTTCCGAGTGCTGCTCACCTCTTTGTATCTCATATATATATATATATATATATATATATACTCACCGGCACTTTATTAGGTACACCTGTCCACTGCTCGTTAACACTTAATTTCTAATTAGCAATCAAATGGCGGCAACTCAGTGCATTTAGGCATGTATACATGGTCAAGAAATCTCCTGCAGTTCACACCGACATCTATGGGTAAGAAAGGTGATTGAGGCCTTTGATCGTGGCATGGTTGTTGGTGCCAGAAAGGGCTGGTCTGAGTTTTCAGAAACTGCTGATCTACTGGGATTTTCACGCACAACCACTCTCTAGGGTTTACAGAGAATGGTCCGAAAAGAAAAAACATCCAGTGACGGCATTCCAGGGCGGAAATGCCTTGTTGATGCCAGATGTCAGGGACAATGGGCAGACTGTTCGAGATTGATAGAAGGCAAACAGTGACTCAATCGCCAACCGTTTACAACCAAGGTAGGAAGAAGCATCTTTGAATGCACATTACGTCGAACTTTGAGGCAGATGTGCTACAGCAGCAGAAGACCACACCGGGTGGCCGCTCCTTTCAGCTAAGAACAGGAACTGAGGCTACAATTTGCACAAGCTCATCGAATTGGACATAGAAGATTGGAAAAACATTGCCTGGTCGATGAGTTGCAATTCTGCTGTGACATTGGATTGGTAGGGTCAGAATTGGCGGTCAACATATGAAAGCATGGATCCATCCTGCCTTGTATCACGGTTCAGGTGTCATGGTGTGGGGAATATTTTCTTGGCACTCTTTGGGCCCCTTGGTACCAATTGAGCATCGTTGCAAGCCACCTACCTAAGTATGGTTTGGACCCATGTCCATACCCTTTATGACCATTATGTACCCAACATCTGATAGCTACTTTCAGCTGATAATGCGCCATGTCATACAGCTGGAGCATCTCAGACTGGTTTTCTTGAACAGACAATGAGTTCACTGTAACTCAATGGCCTCCACAGTCACCAGATCTCATCCAATAGAGCATCTTTGGGATGTGGTGAACGGGAGATTCGCATCATGGATGTGCAGCCGACAAATCTGCGGCAACTGTGTGATGCAATCATGTCAATAGGACCAAAATCTCTGAGGAATGCTTCAGCACCTTTTTGAATCTATGCCACGAAGAATTGAGGCAGCTCTGAAGGCAAAAGGGGGTCCAACCAGTTACTAGCATGGTGTACCTAATAAAGGGCCGGTGAGTGTATATATCAAAACTCACCTTTCTGGCTTCCACCGACTGCTGGCTATATACTGCGGAGGGGATAAATCAGGATATAAGGCTGGAAACACTTTGGATCTATACACTGTTGGTACCCCTATCTGTAAAGATATCTTTACATCACAACACTTATAGTGGGGGGAGCTGACATCAGTGGGGGAAGCAGGGGCACAAAAGTGGGTGCTGAAGATGTGGGGTGAGCAGCACAGCCAAGCACAGGTTTTTTCAAATACATCCAAACCAAAGCCAACCTCCGTACTAATACAGGATTCGGTCACACAATTATATAGTAATGCAAATGCTAGAAAATTCAGAAAGACATAATTGTAATCCACTTTTAATGGGCTCCTCAAAACTGTCTTTAGTGAAAATGAGGACCCAGGGTGACAGGTTCCTTTAATACTTTCTGCCAATCAATAAATACATTTCTTTACACATTCTATAAACTATAACATCTATAGTAGTGTAATTAATTCACTTTCTGTTTTATATTTACTTAGTATAGCTAATGTACGTAGGCAATTGGCTACTTCACTTCTTGACATAGTGGAGCATTAATGGCTATAAAGCTCTATGGAATTTGATGGCCCTATATAAATAAAGATATTATTATAGTATAAGTCTCACATACCTGCAAGGTGGTTTTTATGACAAACTCTATGTAAGGAGAACTCTTTCTCCCTATCCCTAGTCAAAAACCTATGCTGTACTCAGGAGACCAACAAGTTTGAAACAGTGCTGTCACAGTAAGGAGTCTGTTCCTTCTGGAATAAATATACTTGTTTGGCTATAATCCAACATCATGTCATTAGGCTTCCTGAAATTCATGCTTGATGATATCTACTTGACATATGGAAGAGATGATGGAAGAGAAGAGTTGGTTACTGGCAATTGAAGGTCAAATCTGTTAGAGATAGCTGAGCTAAAATGAATGAAGAGAACATCACTTTTATTTAAAGCCAGTAGGTAAAATACAAATGAGGCACTTTTTCATCTCTTGCAGAGATAACTATGGGAAGGAAGGAGAAATATTTCCATACAAAGGTGTTCACAGTCATAGTGCTTTAAAAAAAAATAGTAAAGTAATGTGAAGAATTGTAAACAAGAGTGTTGCAAACCATAAAATCTGTCTGCAATCTATATTATCACACTGACTATGAAAAAATAAAATGTTATACACAGTATGGGGGGCACACAAGGACTTAAATGACTTGAGTAGTGTGAGGTTTAAGCTGTGAAATTTACATTTCTCACATTGAATTAACAGGGAATTTTGATGATATATAGACATAGAGCATACACAGTATGATATAGGCTTCTACTATGTCTAACCGCTCAACTCAGGAATCTACACTCAATGTCAGTACATTCATCTTCAAACAAATGATAGGAAGGAGGGTAGGGGAATGTGGTACCTGAAAAAACACTGACTGCTTTGACAGCTGCCTCAGGCTTTCTCAGGAGCTGGCTCATTGTGAAGAAATCTATGATGCATTAGAATGAAATTAATACCAGTATAAAAGCATGCCATATTAATTATATATTCTAAACTGGAGGACTTACCTACTAAGAGCTCTAAATCATCAGAGATTATATCATTATTCCTCTGTTATATTAATAACCAATTGCTTTCTATACTGTGGCAATTATATTTCTAAGCTTGTATTATTACATCTTGATGTATGAAATATCAGAATCAGGGCTGCCTAATGGATTATTATGTACGGAGAGGCCTGCCTATATTATTATAGGGTGGGGGCTGCCTTATGAATACTTTAGCAGGGGGGCCTACCTATTGAATTAATTTAGCAGGGGGGCCTACCCTCTATAGGAGGGGGTCCTGCCTTAGAACTACTATAGGAGGGGGCCTGTTTAGTTATTACTATAAGAGGGGGTGCCTGCTCAATGAATTACTTTTGAGGGAGAAACCTTGAAAAATGAATTACTATAGGGCAGTGATGGCGAACCTTTAGAGACCGAGTGCCCAAACTACAACAAAGACGCACTTATTTGCAAAGTGCAACCAGAATGTAATAATGATTTATACTCCCTTCTGTCACAGTTTCTTGATACCGCACCTAGGCACCAATAAAGCAGAAAATAGTCCCAGGTAGAGCTGTCACTTTATAAAGCTCTGTGTACAGCAAGTCTGGGCTGTCTGGGACTGCAGGAAGATACCTGGAGTCCTCTCTGGTGATGGCCTGAGTGCCCACGAAAGGCTCCGAGTGCACCTCTGGCACCCGTGCCATAGGTTCACCATCACTGCTATAGGGGGTCTCTGCCTAAGCCTTACTATAGGGGGACCCTGCCTAATGATTAGAGGGCACTATATGGTCAGTGGTGGGTTAAGGTATATATGATATGTGTAGGGGCACAGTGTGGTCAGTGGTGGTGTGAAAGTAATATGATTTGAGGGGACAATGTGGTCAGTTGTGGTGTGAGGGGAATATATGATATATGTCTGATCAGATGTGAGGGCACTCAGAAACCTCTCTGGGGAACCTAGGCCATTAACCAGACTCATGGCATCCTCTTGCACTCCCATTACATTCTTGGTTGACTGAGACGGCGAGGATGAGCAAAGAGTTGTGGACAGGGATGGTTACTTACTGTGAGCCCCTCAATTCTTCCTGTCATTCTGGAAAGATGACAATAATATTTCATATTTTCCTCCTTCTTTAAAAGTATTGGCGTCAGTGCCCTTATTTGATGTAAAGGTGAAGCACAGCAGTTAAAAATAGCTACTGCTTAAATTGCCATGTTGGCACTTTACATATGTAAGTGGGTTTTGATTGTAGTTTGGGCACTCAGTGCCTAAGTTTAAGTATGGATTTTAGATATATTACTGTAGAAGGGGGCCATGTATTGGCGCATTGCTTAGAGGGCCCTAATCTAAATTAGGTCCTACATACTGGTGGAACCCTTAATCTGGCCTGCATCAGTGTCATAGTACTAGTCTAGAAATATTCCATTAGTGTTCGATCACCACCAGTTTTAGAAGTGTTTCTGTTATTGTTACCTTAACTAACAAGTGGTAGGACTATTTATGTCACTATTACCTTGCAGTACTAGTCTAGTAGTATTTGCATCATGTTTCCTTACACTACCAGTCGTAGAACTATTTGCATTCACTGTGACTACAGTGCTGTTCATATAGTATTTGCATCAGTGTTACCTTAAACTAACAATCCTAGAACTATTACTCATTGTTACCTCATTGCTGCTGAAAAACCCTAACTTGGCTTATACTTGAGTCAAGAGAAAAACAAAAGTGTACTCACCTACCAACGACCCCTGGCAGGTCCTCTTTAATCATCACGATCCGGCATTGGCTTTGTTTACCGCGCGGTCCATCGCAGGTAGCTTGAGTCGACCGCATGTGACACTCTACTATGTGCGCCAAAATCGGCCCACATTATGATGTCAGTGCGTGGCTGATGGCACAATACCTGCAACGGACCACGTGGGAGCATGGAGCCGATGACAGAGTCGCAATGGATTGAAGAGGACCTGCTGAGTGACATTGGAGGGTGAGTACACTTTCTGTTTTTTTCTTACAGTCATTATATTGGGGGAAGGGCTGCAGGCTATATAGTACAGGAGTGAAAAACCGAATAATCTTCAACTGCAGGAATAATCACTGTCTAATAAACTGTCTCTGCTCAAAATATAGCAAAGCCCCAAAACATCGAATTAACCCTATCAAGCTTCCATAGAAGAGCACACATATAAACCTCAATCGAAAAATAATTCAGAATCTTATTACCAATATCAATTGACAATATATCACAACAAATACATCATATTAAAAAACCCATCAAAAAAGACATCTAAAACAAACACAAATACGGACAGTGTGGGAAAACTGGAAGGTACACTATTATATATATATACAACGCTGATGTTGTTTCTAACAGTATTCAGGTCAATGTAACACCATATAGACGGTACTACTATTGGACATGACCAATTCAAGAAATCAATATTGTTACACTGTACTAACACTATTCCAATACATCTCACAACCAAAGGTATTAACAAGTGCCCACCAGACACCATGGAAACCCTGCCAGTACACACTGTCCGACACCCCAACGCGCGTTTGCTGGCTATATACTGGGGCTGGCGGCTATATACTGGGCTGGCTGTCAATATACTGGGGAGCTGGCTATATACTACAGGTGCTGGCAGGCTATTTACTACATGGGCTAGCAGGCTGTATACTACAGGGACTGGATGACTATAACTACAGTGGGCTGGCTGGCTATATACTACAGGGTACTGGAGCCTATATACTACAGGGGCTAACAGGCTATATACTACTGGGGGCTAACTGGTTACATACTACAGGGGGCTGGCAGGTTATATACTGCAGGGGGTTGGCAGACTATATACTACAGTGGGCTGATAGGCTATATACTACTGGGGCTGGCTGGCTATATACTACAGGGGTTGGCAGGCTAAATACTACAGGGGCAGGCAGGCAATATTCTACTGGGGGAGGAAGGCTACATACTACAGGGGCTGGCTGGCTATATAATACAGGGAGCTACATGTACTATAGGGGCTGGCAGGATATATACTACAGGTGCTGGAAGACTATATACTGAGGGCAGGGGCTGGCAGGCTTATACTACAGGGGCTGGCTATTTACTACAGGGGCTGGCGGCTATAACTGGAGGCTGGGACCAATGTATTCCCACCCTTGGCTTATACTCGAGTCAATAGGTTTTTCCAGTTTTTAAATTAGGGGTAGCTGCTTATACTCGGGTCGGCTTATACTCAGGTGTATACGGTATATGTTTAAATGGGTGCAAGACATCGGAAAGAAATACCTCTAGATTTTCGCAATAATAATGCCCAAAAGAACATTATTTCTACCAACCACAGAGAATGACTCTATAAAATAACAAAATTATATCTGTCCCTGAGACAACTTCCCATTCAAAAAATAAATGTTATTGGACAGAAATCTGACCATGGTCACAAAGTTGTACGGCTCGTTATAACATAGCTCGGATTTCTCTCAATGACACTAACGAGCCGTGCACCTGTGTGACTATGGTCAGATTTCTATTCACTGGAAGCAGACATAGAAGCTTTTTGTAGATTGACAGCAAGCAGAGATCTAGGAAACCATGAGGAATTGATAAGAAATATATGTGAAAACTATTTGATCATTTTGTGTCTTTTTTATAGTTGTAAGACCAGTAGTATACAGACTCTAGAAAACAAACACCATCCCATTAATGGTAATGTAATAGAAGGGTAATTTTGTTAAAAGAAGGATATTACATGTGGAAAGAAGAGGTTATCAGAAATTGGAATAAGGAGTGACTGGCTTGACAGCTGGGGTCAACAATATTTATAATATCCTGTTGATTTCTTTTCTATTTTTTTTACTTTTCCTTTTATAACTTTGGGAATCTAAGGCCCCTTCCACACTTGCGTTGCAGATCACGTCAGAGTTTGATCAGGGTGCGATCAGGGTTTGGTCAGTGAAAAACGCACTTTTTCATCAGAGTGCAATCAGTTTTCATCAGAGTTTGTTCAGTGTCTCAGTTTTCATGCGCGTTTTTGATGCAATTTCAATGCGTTTTCACGCGCAGAAAATGCGCGTGAAATGGATCAGGACTGAGCTCTATCTTTTCTATGGCAATTGATGGTGAAAAACGCATTGCACTTGCATTGCACTTGCAAGTGTCTCAGTGCAATGCGTTTTTAATGCATCTCCATAGACTTGTATGGTGCATTTTCACGAGCGTAACTTGCAAAGTAGAGCATGCTGAGATTAAACGCGCGTTAAAAAAAACGTGCGTGTGTGCATGAAAAAAAAATGCAAGTCTGAAAATACCCATTGGTTACAACAGGTCAGAGTGCAATGCAAGTTCTGCACGTCAAAAGCACGTGCAGAAAACGCGCGTGAAAAACGCAAGTGTGAAAGGGGCCTAAGTGGTAATTTTTTAACAATGTATTTAACTGGGTATTGCCAGTGCCTAATAATTAGTATACCATAGTGTTGTGTTTGAAAGGAAGTTTGGAAAATAAAAAAGTATAGATTTACCATCTTAGAATCACAATGTGAAAAAACCCACAAATTAAAAACTGAATTGCTTCTGCCTCTAACTATTATATTATCTATCTGCACAACGTTTCCAATATAAAGGACGTGACTAGACGAAGCAATATCATGTTTTCTCTCCCATGATTCTCAACCTGGGTAACTAGATATTACATAAATACTCTTTCTAATAGATTTCAGAATTATATTGTAACGGACTGCATTATTTATATGATGTTATTGACTGTTAACTTGGCAGAGCAGCCGAAGGATGTTGTACTAGTGTAACTTTCCCTGTATTATAGAATGTGAACATTTCTAATGAGACCGTCAAGGTCTCTGAAGACTTTATTTGCACATCACGAGTCTCAACACTCAGTATAAACAATGATGCATACAGGGCGCAGTAGTAATCTTGAAAACATTTAATGTCAATGAGAGACCAGGCAATATTTATCTATTTTGTTTTAAATTTGGACCTTTTTTTCTTTAATAAGTGCCTCTTTAGGCAAACAAAGATTTTGCATTGCTTTATGAAACTCAGTGTAAATAGAATGGTAAATGCACAAGTGAAAATACATGTGCAATTCACAAATAGAAGCATGTTTTTCCCTGCTGCCACCAATTGCTGTTAACAATGACAATGAAGAGAAATCTACCACTCAAGTACACACTTACAGATGGACTTTCTCTTCATCCTTCTGGAATTTATTTTCATTATTCTTAAAACACCTATAAAAAGATAAAAAGATGAGACTTCCCGGCCGTGGGACAGGGGAAGAGGAGTGGGATGGTACAATCCTACAGGGGAAGGAGCACCGGGCTACCTGTGTGATGTCCACAGGAACACCTGGCACTAATTAGCATATTCTACAAAGTCTTTTTTATCATTATACAGGTGTTTCAAGCCTAATGAAATGAAGTTCCAGAAGGAAGAAAAGGCCCATCTGTAAGTGGTCTTTGTTCAAATCATCTGAGTGGTAGATTTACTTTAAAATGATGAAATTGTATAAAAACACATTCATGCCATTTTCTTGTGGACACAGTTTTTACAGCTTGCAATGTGCACTCCAAATAACACCTCCACTTTATTCCTTGGGTCAGCATGATCACCAGGATACCACATTTATACAAGTTTAATTAAGTTTACTAACTAACAGTTACCATAGCTCAGCTTTGTGTTGGTGTCATTTTATAAGTGTCCTTTTGTTTTATTATGATGTTAGAAAGCTCACAAATCGAACAGCATTTTAAAGGACATCTTCCACAAGGATGAAGGTTTGTAAACCAAGAACTCTGACATACTGGTGTGTGCCTCCTCTGACAGGATCTGTTTTTCTTTTAGTTTTTAATGTCCTGGTTTTTACAATAATGGCTTTTAAATTATGCAAATGAGCCTGAGGGGCTCAAGGCTCCACTACAACTATGGAGAATGGAGTCCCTCAGTCTCATTCCATAATTTTTAACGCCCTTTATCTCTTAAAAACAATGAATATGAAGCTTAAAGAAGAGCAGATCCTGCCAGAGGGGACACACACCAGTATGTCAGTGTGCTTGTTTTACAATCCTTCATCCTGGTGGTAGATGTCCTTTAACCCCTTGCCACATATGGGCTGTTTCCATTTTACTTTCTGTTTATCATACCCCACTTTAAAAAATCTTTTTTTTTTTTACATTTTTTCTGTGTACAGAGCTGTATGCATAGGCAGGTGGGTAGTTGTCAATAGCGCACTCTCAATGTCAGGATCTATCTGGTGTGCCTGCTCATCTCACCTGTGTGAGATACAAAATATTCAATGATAATATTCAGATCTAGAATGTGATATCTAAGGGTATTTTGGTCACCAGAGCAGATTTATCTTTAGGGATACCGAAATTCAGAAGGCCAAAAATACCAACTAGTGTTTCATACTCTAAACAAATACCCAACTATTTCTCTATAGTACTAAAAATTTCTTTCCCACAGATCTGAATCTTCCTACATTCCCATAATATATGAAAAATATCAGCTTAAGATGTCTTACACCTATTATAGCATTAGGAGGACTTCACACCCATTTAATATAACACACTTGGTAAATAATAAATCATGTGAACAATATTTAACTGTATGCATCTATGATTCAGATTTACTGCACTAACCACAATACATTTTGCAAAAAAGTATTCCATTTCGACTCAGAAATTAGCCTCAACAGAGCCGGCACCAGAAGCAGCGGCTGTCAGCTGTCTATCACAGCTGACAGCCTGTGCTAACACCCGCGATCGGAGCTGACTCAGATCGCAGGTGTTAACCCCTTACACGCTGCGGTCAAGCATGACTGCGGCGTGTAAGGGTGTTTGCGCTATCGATCTGATTCCCCGCGCCGCTTACCGGGGGATCCGATCCACTTCTGGGCAGCTCCGAGGACTGGCATGTGCCACGGAGCTGCCCAATGTCCCTGGCAGTCAGACCCCTTCCGGGGTGTCTGAGCGTGCGCGAGCATGCCAGACAGATTACACTGCTCTACAATAAAATAGTATGTAGAGCAGTTGTACTGAACCTTGAACCAGCGATCAGAGCATCACCGGTTCAAGTTCAAGTAAGTAAAGTAAAAAAAGTGAAAAACACTGAACACTACACATTAGAATAAATAAAAATAAATACATTAAAATATAAGCCCCTAAAATGTCACTTCCCATAAAACCACTAATAAAGTATAAAAAACACAAAAACACAAAAAAAACCTGCATATTGGGTATTGCCGCGTCCGTAACATCTGTATAATAAAACAGAATCATTACCTGGACCCGCAGGTAAACCCGGAGAAAAAAATGCAAAAGTTCCGAAAAAAGATCATTTTTAATTAATACCCTAAAAAATGCTCTAAAAAGTGATTTAAAAAATGTTTGCACTCAAAATAACAATCTTCTCGCAAAAATAAGCCCTTAACCAATTTGTCGGCCGAAAAATAAAAAGTTATACATATGAAAAGATGGTGATGCAAAATGAACAAAATTTTCTCAAATTAGTTTTTATTCAGTAAAATTGAATAAAATACACACCCCCCCCCCCGCATATTTGGTATCCCTGCGTCCGTACCAATCTCCATAATAAACAAATCATTATTGAACCGCAATTGAACCCCTTAAAAAAAAAAAAAAAGCGCCCAAAAAAATATAATTTTCATAATACCCTATTAACAACATACGACCACTACAAAGAAGCAATCCTCCTGCAAAATAAGCCCTTAAACAGATTGTGAGGCGAAAATAAAAGTTTATGCATATGAAAGACGATGATGCTCAAATAAACAATATTTTTGCCAATTCTTTTTATATATTCAGTAAAAATGGGAAAAAATAGAAATCATATAAATTAGGTCCCTTTTTCGTAATATGGCAACCCATAGAATAACAATCATCTACTAGTTTTATGTATGGTTAACGACCAAAAAAAAACTAAACATTTTTTAAAAATTGATGATTTTTTCATTTCCTCCACCAACAAAGATTTACTAAAATCTCACCAATCTAGCTACAGATCCCCCAAAATATGTCCGAAAGGTGCTCTCAATGTGGCAAAAGAAATAACAACAAGAAAAAAAAATTATAGCCTTACAAGTGACATAGCAAATCTGATTTGGATGCACCATCCTCCCGTCTATCCCGCCGTGCGCGCAACAGCAGGTTCGCACCACATATCAGGTCCTCGTAAGAAACTTGGGTATCAAACTTTGTGGAGCCTTTTTTCATGTAATCCTTGTAAATGTTTTAATTTTCCACCAAAATGATGTATTGTTGAAAAAATATACAATTTGCAGACTGCCAAAACCTCCATTTTTTTTTTACCCCTATAAAACACCTAAGGGTTGACAAACTTCTTAAAAGTGTTTTTTCATACGTTGAGGTTGAGTTTTCCATATGGGTAATTTATGAGTCTCCCTATTATTTAAGGCTCTCGTGTCAATTAGAAGGTGAGCATTTTCCATCTAAAGACGGGTTTTGGTGATTTACACAAAATTTGAAAATGATACCTCAATTCTGAGCCTCACAACAGTCTAGTAAAATATGTAGTAATCTTAAAAAACCATGCCAACTAAATCAACATTTGGGAAAAGTAAGTTATGGATTTATTTGGTGCTATATGGACACATCTGCATCAAAATAAAGATTAGAAAACGTGAAAATAAAGAATTTTTTCCAAATGTTTGCCAAATTTAGTTTTTTTTCATAACTAAACGCAAAAGATTTCATCCAAATTTGTAAACTAATTTGAAGTACAATGTGTCACGAGAAAACAATCTCAAAATCCCTTGGATATGTTATAGCGTTCCCACGCTATAACCACTTATAGTGACACAGGCCAGATTTGAAAAATGGGTCCGCGTCCTTAAGGCCAAAACAGGCTGAGTCCCCTAGGGGTTAAACAGCCCTATTGAAAAACAAACAAGAGCTCTTTGACTTGATCAGGACCCCATGGGATGACTTCTGGAGGAATAAGGACAATTAAGGACACGTAAAGTGTCTTAAACTCACTTGAGCTAGGTATATAGGAACATTTAATGCTGCCTGCCCCACCCCCTCCTTCCCTCCTGTGTCTTTCCCTTGTCTTGTTGATTATATTGGTGAACTGGGGGATTTTATCACCCTAGGATTCATGTTAAGTTGTGTGATGTTTGGGTTTCAAAGAAATGTTAACGGAATGTCACACCTTGAATCTTTAACTTTAAACCGAAGATATAATTGTTGTTGTTACTGGTGTATGCACTTCATGTTTCAATTATTTAAATACTGTTGAGACTTAAAATCAATAAAAAGACAATTAAATAAAAAAATATCCAAACTTAATCTACTGTCAACCACCACCTTAAACAGTTCTTTATAACTTTCTTTCAAAAAGGCGTGTTGGGTTTGCAAATTTTTATAATAATCCCCTTTGGCTATTATACCTCTAGCTGTTCCACATAAAAATGCCTCTTCTTTCCCAAAACACTACATCCTTAATTTTAGAAAGTTCCTTCAAGTTCTCATTACCCCATAATGGATTGTAATTGATAGCACCTCCTATCCCAAGAACTTGCCCGATTCTAACATCGAGAAATCAAGTCGCAATTACTTCCTTTAAATCTTTAAAGTCAATGCTTTATGTATAAATGAGCCTTGACTTTCTGCAATCAACTGAATCAGTGCATCCAGATAATAATCTTTGAATGAAGTCAATGAAAATCCACCCTTACTATAATTTCTGCAAAACTTAATTCCATCTTCCATCTCCACAATAGTTTATTAACTGTCACCATTATCAACCCAAACCATTTTTTATTTAACCAGCATCGACAATTACACAATACATATAAAAATTGTTGTAAAACAATCATTTTCAACACTGCCATTCTTTTCACCTATGACAAAGTTAATAGGGCAAGGAATTGACTTTTTCCAGTTGATTTTTAAGTCCAGACCAAGTTCCAAACTCCTTTCTAACAGGGATAGCCTCAGGGCCTGATGTAATAGAATTCCTTAAGCATAGCAGAATATCGTCTGCATATAACATCACCTTGTGCTATGGTCCATGCAGCCACTCCCCACTATTCTCCCCGCTGCTCTAATCCTAATTGCCAAAGGTTCTATAAAAAATGCAAAAGGGGACAGAGGACAGAGCCTGTGTTAGGATTAATGGAGAATAGAGAGTTCTTTCCTTTGTCCCAGGCAGGGCTGTCTACTGACTCATTTTGCTCCACCATTTCCTTCAACTATATCGCCGTCCTGAGGGAAGAGGCAGTCCCCAATGGAAGGAAGAAAAAGTAGTTGCTAAACACCTCCACATTTTTAAATATTATTATCCTCATAGTACAGTGTTTTAAAAGGAACTAATTTCTTTATTTCAAGTAATAAAACCATATATGTTAAATACTGCAGGAAGGTTTATCAAGGCATTGTTCACTGTGGCAAAATTGCTACTTGTATCTGGGTTTTTGTTTTCACTCTTGAAACTCAACAAAGAGAAGACAAACAAAGAGATAGCACCTAGAACACGATAGTCTGACGTTGTATGGGTATTGTACATTTCCACTTCCCTCACAGCTGGTAGTTTTTTTCCTCTTTTCCTGAATGAAAGAGATATTTAAAACTACAATTGAAACATAATAAATGTAATCCCATGGGGTGCATTGATTCATCTATGGAAATAAATCCTGAAAAACAGATTTTTTTAAATCCTTAGTCCTACAGACAAAGCATCGGTCCTGTTAATGCCTATACCTTGTAATTAACATTTCTAACATATGACTGTCAGTTGTAGGAGATCAAAAATGTGAATTTACTGCTTGAACATTTACACTTCTCAGTTCTCTATTGTGTCAGATGAATTGGACAACCACTGTCACACAACAGGAGCAATCTGAAATCTGCTATAAATAGATTGCATCCGCCACTAATTACATCCTCACCATATTGCGAAGTGGCTAGTGGTTTGAATATGTTATTTTACTCGAAGTCACTTCAATTTGCAAAAACATACAAAGCATAAAAATAGGCACATGAAATGATTTTACCAACACACAAAATTCATTGGAAACATCTAGTAAATGACACAAACCTGTGGCCATGAAAATGCACTGCAATCTGCAGTATTGTATAGAGGAGCAGAGAAGATGGATATATGATATTTTGATCAGAAAAGATTAATTACAATTTGCCATTGCTTCATCTATGGTCTCTCATCTAACCCAGTTTTCTATACTTTACTGACAAGGAGCAATGAATTGAAAAGATTTGCAAAAGTTTGGAGATGGAAGAAACTGAACTCCTTATGGAAATAAGGCCTTTTACAGGCATACAGAGACATAAAAAGAAGGGCTGGCGGCGATATACGGGGATCGGCCCATGACCAATACAGTTACTATCCCACCCTGGCTTAGATTCGATACGTCAATAGGTTTTTCCAGTAGTTTTTTGTGTGGTTAACATTAGGGTGGCTGCTTATACTCTGGGTCGGCTTATACTAGGGATATACGGTATATGTTAAATGGGTGCAAGGACATCAGGAAGAAATACCTCTAGTTTTCGTATAAATAATGCCCAAAAGAACATTAGTTCTACCAAAACCACAGAGAATGACTCTAGAAAACTTTTTAAACAAAATTATATCTTGTCCCTGAGACCAACTTCCCATTCCAAAAAATAAATGTTATTGGACCAGAAATCTGACCATGGTCACACAGGTGACACGGCTCGTTCTTCGTTCTAAACACAGTCGGATTTCTCCAATGACACTACGAGCCGTTGCACTGTGTGACTATGGTAGAATTGTATTCATGGAAGCAAACATAGAAGCTTGTTTTTATAGATTGGACTGCAAAGCAGAGATCAAGGAAACATGAGGCATGATAAAGAAGAATTATCTGGGGAAAACCCATTTGTCATTTGTGTTTTTTTTTACGTTGAAGGCAGTAGTATACAGACTCTAGAAAACCAACCACCAGTCCATTACTTGGTACTGTAATAGGGGGTAGGGGTAATTTTGTTAAAAAGAAGGGCATAAAGGTGGAAAGGAGGAGTGGAGTGATCAGAAATTTGGAATTAAAGGAGGAACGGCTTGAAGCTGGGGTCAACAATATTTATAATATAATGTGGATTGTCTTTTCTATTTTTTTACATTCCTTTTATAATTTTGGGAGATCTAAAGTGGTAATTTTTTAACCATGATATTTAACTGTTATCTTGCCAGTTTGCTAATAATTAGTATACCCGTTGTACTAGTGTGTGTGTGTGAAAGGAAGTTTGGAAAATAAAAAAGTTATAGATTTACCATTCTAATAGAAATCACAATGTGAAAAACCCACAAAATAAAACTGATTGCTTGCCTCTTACTATTATATATCCATTGCCAACACGTTTACCATATTTAACGGACGCGTTTGACTAGCCAGAAGAAGCCCAAGAACATGTTTCTCTCCCATGTTCTCAACCTGGGGGTAACTAGATATTACATCAATAATCTTTCTAATAGATTTCAGAATTACATATTGAACGGACGCATCGCATTTTTATATGATGTATTGACTGTTAACTTGGCAGCAGAGCAGCCGACAAAATAAAGGATTGTCTACTTGGCTAGTGTTAACTTTCATGTGAATTGCTCTCCCAGCCCATCCCCTTTGTCCGGCTTATCTTATTTGGTAATTATGATGGCTATACATACCAATTAGCACTCGCGTAGGGCTATTAGGATTGACTTGTCATTTTTCCCAGTTACATTTTTCATCCCTTTGCTGGACAGGTTCAGGGTGAGGGGCTGGGGGTTAGGGAGGTTTTTTGTTGCAGAGGCCTCCTTATCACGGGCCAACCGCCCTTGGGTTTCGATTTTTAATAGGATGTTTCTTCTTTTAGATTTTAGATGCTTTTATTGGTCTTTTGTCTGGTGTATATATATTTATTGTTGTTGTTTATAGCTAATAAGATGGGTCGTTTTGGTAGAGCACATGGCCCATTTGTGTTTTTTCAGTAAAGTAATAGGGACATGTGAACATTTATTCTAAGGAGACGGTCAAGGTCTCTGAGACTTATTGAACATCAAGAGGCTCAACACTCAATATAAACAATGATTTTGATTAGCATGCCAGGGCGCAGTAGTAATCTTGAAAACATTTAATTGTCAATGAGAGTGGGACCGCGCATATTTATATTTTTGTTTTAACTTTGGACCGTTTTTCTTTAATAAGTGCACTCTTTAGGCAAACAAAGATTGTGCAGTGCTTATGAAACCAGTTTGTAATTTAGAATGGTAAAGGCACAAGTGAAAAGACATGTGCAATTCAAAAAAGAGAAGCATGTTTTTCCCTGCTGCCACCATTGCGTTAACCATGGACAATGAAGAGAAATCTACCACTCAAGTACACACTTAAAGATGGACGTTACTTCATCCTTCTGGAATTTATTTTCATTATTCTTAAACCACCTATAAAAAGATAAAAAGATGGACTTCCCGGCCGTGGGACAGGGGAGAAACTTTGGGACAGCAGGGAAAGGGAAAAGGAAAAGAGGAAGAGTGGGGAGATGATGGTACCATCTACAGGGGAAGGAGCATCGGGCACCGGGCTACCGGGGTGCGGTCCACAGAACACCTGGCACACTACTAATTAGCATTATTTCTACAAAGTCCCTTTTTTATCATTATACAGGGTTGTTTCATTAAGCTAATGAAATGAAGTTCCAGAAGGAAGAAAAAGGCCCATCTGTAAGTGGTTTTGTTCAAATCATCTGTAGTGTATGAGTTACTTTAAATGATGAAATTGTATATAAAAACACCATTCATGCCATTTTCTTGTGGACACAGTTTTTTACCAGCTTTGCAATGTGCACTCCAAATAACACTCCACTTATCCTTGGGTCAGCATGATCACCAGGATACAACATTTATAAAAGTTTTTAATTAAGGTATAATAACAGTTACCATAGCTCGCTTTGTGTTGGGTCATTTTATAAAGGTGTCCTTTTGTTTTTATTATCATGTAGAATAGAGAAAGCTTACAAAGGTCGAACAGAATTTTAAGGACGCAGGGTTTTAGGTTATTGGCGCTAATTTTCGATCTCCACTTCAAAACATCCAGAACTTGTTCATTTTCCGTTGTATAGGCTGTGTTGTGGATCCTTTGGTGAGGGTTTTATTTTGTGCGTAACAAAATTGTACTTCCCATGATGTTATTTATTATTCCATGCCATGTAGGTGGAGAGCAAAAAAAAATCAAATGTGGGGAAAAAATTGAAAAAAAACGCATGTGCGTCGGTTTCTTGTGCGGCTCAGTTTTTAGACTTTCACTGGCGCTCAAATAACACCTCTACTTATTCCCTTTGGTTTGTATGTGATCGCGGGATGATACCAAAATTTATACAGGGTTTATTGTTTCTTTTGAATTACATTTCAAAAATTTTTTAAACAAATGTGTACAAAAAAGAGAAAAAAACTGTTTTGCAATCTTCTGATGGAATAACTTTTTAATTTACTTTGAGCATGGAGCTTTTGGGTGATGTTGAGGTGTAATTTTTGCGACGAAATGAGCCGAAGTCGAATCGAAGGACCGAGGCCGAACGAAGTTCTCAATTGTACCATTTTGAGGACGTTGTGACATTTGATAATTTTTTCTACATTTTTTATGTAATCGAAAAAAGTGTATTGTATGTTTTGTTGTTGTAGTGTTTTGTTTAAAAGTAGCGTTTTTTGGAATTTGGGCGACATTTGCGTTAGGAGGTCACCGCCGTCAATAACCGTTTTATATTTGATAGATCGGGCATTTGGGAACGCGTGAGCGAGATGGCGATTTTTGGCGAGCGGGCGATACCTAATGGGTCTGTGATTTTACTAGTTATTATATTTTATATCAGTTCTGAGGGAAATGGGGGTTGTTGTACTTTAATATTTTTTATTTTTTACATTTTTTAATTTTTTTTTCTTTTTTCCCCACTATTTCTTAGCCCCCTCTAGGGTAATTAACCCTAGATGTCGATCGCTCTCTTCATATACTGCATTACTTACTGTATTTATCGCAGTATATGGCATCTGTTACTATACATTACAATGAGCAACAGGAGGGCTCATTGAAGGAGCTGCAGAAGCCATTGATCCTCGGGTCAATGCGCCCAGCGCCGCCAAATTAAAGTGCCGCCGGCCGACTTTGCCGGCGGAAAGGAAAAGTTTAACGCCCGCGATCGGTTGAAAGCACCGACTGGGGTGTGGGTGGATCGCGAGGGGTCTTTTGCTGCGATAGCAGCAAAGCCCATCTAGGTATGAAGAAGGCTCAGCTGTGAGCCTCTTCATACAACCTCACAGCTACCATGGCGTGGAAGTAAACGGAAATATCCGTCACGGAGCGGTGAAGGGGTTTAAAGGGGACATCTTTTTATACCATGAGGGATGAAGGTTTGTAAACCAAGAACTCGGAATACTGGTGTGTGCCTCCTTGGAAAGGAACTGTTCTTCTTTTAGTTTTTAGTCCTGGTTTTTACAAAAAGGTTTTTTTTTAAATTATGCAAATGAGTCTGAGGGGCTCAGGCTCCTCCACTACATCGATGGAGATGGAATCCCCAGTCTCATTCCATAATTTTTAACGCCCTTTATCTCTAAAAACAACGGGAAAGGAATAGGAAAGCTTAAAGAAGAGCAGATCCTGCCAGAAGAGGGACAAACACACCAGTGTCAGCTGTGGTTTTGTGTTACTTATTTAAACTTCATAATAATGGTGGTTTGTGGTAGATGTCCTGTAACCCCTTGCCACTATGAGCTGTTTCCATTTTTACTTCTGTTATCATACCCCACTGTAAAAAACTTTTTTTTTTTTTTCTGTGTACAGAGCTGTAGGCATAGGCAGGTGGGTAGTTTGTCATAGCGCACTCTCAATGTCAGGGGGATCTATTGGTGACGGTGATCATCTCCCCTGAGTGAGAACAAAAATATTCAAGATAATATTCAGATCTATAGGAGGTGATTTTTATTTTTGAGCAGGGGTTAGTTTGAGTCACCAGAGCGATTTAGCTTTAGGGATACGATTAAATTCAGAAGGCCAAAAAATCCAATGTGGTTCATACTCTAAACAAAATACCCAACTTTCCTATAGTACTAAAAATTAAGAGTCCACACATTACGCATTAGGAGGACTTCACACCAGTTAATATAACACCTTTGGTGAATATTAAATCATTGGTGAAAAATATTTACCTGTGTGAATCTATGATTCAGATTTACTGCATTAACCACACATTTTGCAAAAAAGTATCCTATTTTGACTCGAAATTAGCCCCAAATTTCCTTCCCATTTCTGTTTACAACTCTGTTTACTATATCTCTTGATCCAATGTGTCTCTACAAATCCTATAAATTTGTGTTGTGCAGACTTCAGCGCTTCGGGGTTCGGAGGTCACATTACTATGAGCATTAACACAGCTGTAAGGTCGCTAGGGAGAATGCTGGGACTTCTGGTTCTTCTGTGGTGCCAGCCAGCGGTCTCCGACCCCCGGCGCGTATCCGCAGCAGACTCCACCTCTTCGTCCCGCCGGCGCCGGCTGCTACGATCTCGCCGCTGGTCTAGGAGTTGGGTAGGAACTGCAGGGACTTGTGGTTGACCCTCGGAATGAGCCTGAGTTGTTCCGCCACCATGAGGGGTTAATTCCCAGCAGATTCAAGCTCCTATAGGTCTGGAGGGTTGGTTCTGGCTTGCATAAATTGCAGAAGATGGCACTAGTCACCCGTGCCAGTGTTTTTGAAATCCCTTCATCACTCGCTCGCTGAATTCGGTGGTCTTGCTTCAGTATCTGTATCGGAATTGTGTGACTTGGAATAGTTGTGACATTGACGTTTTTGCCTTCGACGTTGTTTCTGACGTTACCATCTCGTTGTGAACCCGGCTTAGTTAACATTCTTGTGTTTATGTGGTGTCAGTTGTTTGTATTCCCTTCCTCACTTATCCAGTGTATTCGAGTCTTAAAGTAGTCGCCCCCAGGGTTTAGCATTGGGGGGGGGGCTATAGGAAAGGAACAACAGGTGGGGGCAAGCTAGGGCACACTATCCCCTGTCTTCTGTGTACCCAACCTTACACACAGCCCTATTGAAAAAACAAACAAGAGCCTTTGACTTGATCAGGACCCCATGGGATGACTTCTGGAGGAATAAGGACAATTAAGGACACGTAAGTGTCATAAACTCATTGAGCTAGGTATATAGGAACATTTAATGCTGCCTGCCCCACCCCTCTTCCCTCCTTTGTCTTCCCTTGTCTTGGTGAATGGGTGCAGGGATTTTTATCACCCTAGATTCATGTTAAGTTGTGTGATGTTTGGGTTCAAAGAAATGTAACGGAATGTCACACCTTGAATCTTTAACTTTAAACCGAAGATATAATTGTTATTTTTACTAGTGTATGCACTTCATGTTCAATGATTTAAATACTGTTGAGACTTAAAATCAATAAAAGAACAATTAAATAAAAAAGTATCCAAACTTAATCTACTGTAAAACCACCTTAAACAGTTCTTTATAACTTACTTTCAAAAAGCTGTTTGGGTTTACAAATTTTATAATAATCCCCTTTGGCTATTTGACCTCTAGCTGTTCCACATAAAAATGCCCTCTCTTTCAAAACACTACATCCTTATTTAGAAAGTTCTTCAAGTTCTCATACCCCATAATGGATGTTAATTGATAGCAACCCTCCTATCCCAAGAACTTGCCGATTCTAACATCGAGAAATCAAGTCGCAATTACTTCCTATCTTTAAAGTCAATGCTTTATGTATAAATGAGCCTTGACTTTCTGCAATCAACTGAATCAGTGCATCCAGATAATAATCTTTGAAGAAAGTCAATGAAAAATCCACCCTTACTATAATTTCTGCAAAAGTCTAATTCCATCTTCCATCTCCAAATGAGATTAATTATTAATGTCCACCATTATCAACCCAAACCATTTTTTATTAACCAGCATCGACAATTACACATACATATAAAAATTGTTGTAAAAACAATCATTTTCAACACTGCCATTCTTTTCACCTATGACAAAGTTAATAGGCAAGGAATTGACTTTTTCCGTTTGATTTTTAAGTCCAGACCAGTTCCAACTCCTTTCTAACGGGATAGCCTCAGGGCTGATGTAATAGAATTCCTTAAGCATAGCAGAATATCGTCTGCATATAACATCACCTTGTGCTATGGTCCATGCAGCACTCCCCATATTCTCCCCGCTGCTCTAATCCTAATTGCCAAAGGTTCTATAAAAAATGCACAAGGGACAGAGGACAGAGCTGTGTTAGTTAATGGAGAATAGAGGTTCTTTCCTTTTTCCCAGGGGGTGTCCTGACTATTTTGCTCCACCATTTCCTTAACTATATCGCCGTCCTGAGGGAAGAGGCAGTCCCCAATGGAAGGAAGAAAAAGTAGTTGCTAAACACCTCCACATTTTTAAATATTATTATCCTCATAGTACAGTGTTTTAAAAGGAACTAATTCTTTATTTCAAGTAATAAAACCAACATATGTTAAATACTGCAGGAAGGTTTATCAAGGCATTGTTCACTGTGGCAAAATTGCTACTTGTATCTGGGTTTTTGTTTTCACTCTTGAAACAACAAAGAGAAGACAAACAAAGAGATAGCACCTAGAAACGATAGTCTGACGTTGTATGGGTATTGTACATTTCACTTCCCTCACAGCTGGTAGTTTTTTATCCTCTTTCTGTTTCCGAATGAAAGATATTTAAAACTACAATTGAAACATAATAAATGTAACCCATGGGGTGCATTGATTCATCTATGGAAATAAATCCAAAAACAGATTTTTTTAAATCCTTAGTCCTACAGACAAAGCATCGGTCCTGCCTATACCTTGTAATTACGTTTCTAACATATGACGTCAGTGTTGTAGGAGATCAAAAATGTGAATTTACTGCTTGAAAACATTTACACTTCTCATTCTCTCTTGTGTCAGATGAATTGGCAACCACTGTCACCAACAGGAGCAATCTGAAATCTGCTATAAATAGATGCATCCGCCACTAATACATCCTCACCATATTGCGAAGTGGCTAGTGGTTTGAATATGTTATTTTACTCGAAGTCACTTCAATTTGCAAAAACATACAAGCATAAAAATAGGCACATGAAATGATTTTTACCAACCACAAAATTCATTGGAACATCTAGTAAATGACACAACCTGTGGCCATGAAAATGCATGCAATCTGCAGTAATGTATGAGGAGCAGAGAAGATGGTATATGATATTTTGATCAGAAAAGATTATTACATTTGCATTGCTTCATCTATGGTCTCTCATCTAACCCAGTTTTCTATACTTTACTGACAAGGAGCAATGAATTGAAAAGATTTGCAAAAGTTGGAGATGGAAGAAACTGAACTCCTTATGGAAATAAGGCCTTTTACAGGCATACAGAGACATAAAAAGAATGAAATTTGCAAATTTCATATTGTTTTTGGAGAAACACAGGTTTCCTGAAATTCAGGCATTTATCTATAGGGAGCTGCTTGCTTGACATTTGAAGGGGTTTCCTCAGAGAGTTTGCGTCCATATGACATGATGGCATTCACACACGTTTGCCGCAGATTTGTCGGTCTGCAAATCCATGTGCGAATCATCGCTTTCCACCACATCCCAAAGATGCTCTATGGATTTGGATCTGGGACTGTGGTAGGCCTTTGAGTACAAGTGAACGCATTGTTCCATGTTTCAGAAACACTCAGCAGTCTGAGCTGATTCCAGCTTTATAACAGGGCGCTAATTCTGAGAAAAGTAGCCATCAATGTGGGTACATTGTGGTCATAAAGGGATGACAGGTCGACAACAATCTCACTGGTAGGTGACATTGAACGAGGCTCAATGGTACTTAAGGGCCAATGAGTTGCCAAGAAATATTCCCCACCCATGACACACCACCCAGCCTGGAACCGTTGAATAAAGGCAGGAGGTGGATCCATCTGCTTCATGTTTTGAAGCCAAATTCTGACCATTACCCATCCGAAAGTCCGCAAGCAGGAAATTGAGGACTCATAAGACCAGGCTACATTTTTCAAATATTTACTATCCAATTTCGAGTGCGCTTGTACCAAATTGTAGCCTAGTTTCCGGTTTCTTAGCTGAAAGGAGTGGCACCCCGGTGTGGTTTCTGCTGCTGTAGCATCGCCTCAAAGTTCGACGTACACGTGGCGTTCAGAGATGCTCTTCTGCCTGCCTTGTTTGTAACGGGTGCGATTTAAGTCACTGTTTGTATTCGTCAGCCTCGAACCAGTCTGCACATTCTCCTCTGACCCTTTGGATCAAACAAGGAAGCATTTCCGCCCACAGAACTGCCGCTCACTGGATGTTTTTTCTTTTTTGGATCATTCTCTGTAAACCCTAGAGATGGTTGTGCGTGAAAATCCCAGTTGATGTGCACCTGTGTGACATCACATGGCCATGGACAGGTTCTATATCCTGGAAGTAAACAATAAAGCTTCCTATAGAATGACAGCAAGCAGAGATCTAGCAAACTGTGAAGAATGATACAAAAAGTATATTAGGAAATTGTATAACTTTTCATCCACAAACAATAACATGTATTTACTGAAAGTGGGCAACCCCTTTATGGTAGCACTAGAGGCATAGTTTCCCTTTTTACCACACTGAAAGCTAATTAGCATTTTCCACTAATACATTTTTATACTTTTATTTTTGACAGGTTCGCTGTTCAATATAGAAAATGATGACCGTGTTAGAATGTATTCACTCCACTAATCAGCTGAAATCTATAGTCAACGCTGTTCAACCACAGCAGCAGAAATCTGAGGGAAAGTATTTCCCATATAAAAGAGTTTTGCAGCAAATACAGTTCTTTTTGGGTTTCAAGTTCTCTATTGATGTAACAATCTGCATTGATGAGAGAAATTATTGTTTACTTCCAAAGGATGAAATCTATTTTGATCAGGTGATGCTCAAAAAACTTTACATCTTAGATTAATAACTAGTTTGTGAGGATTTAGAACACGGAGTAGGACAATGCAAAGTTTGACATAGACTTAAATTGTGCCATATTTATCAAAATGTTTGATATCTAATTAAACACGGACACTGACTGTTTAGTATACCTTTCACATTTTATTTATTTGGCTTACTTTACACTAGAAAGATCCTGCAATTTTTTGGATTCTGAATTGAAAATTGAAATTAATAAATGAAATTATTTCTAAGGGCTATCCCATTTTGTATTGAGTAATCGTAATGACCTAGAGAAAAGTCATTCTGAATTACTTGCAACGGCTGAGTGACTATCTACTTCTAGTGAACCATTAAGGCTATATTCTAAGTGGACATCCTCAGAAACTTTCCCATGGCTATAGCCCCTTCTATATCTAAGATGTCATTGCCAGTCACGTGGTCTTGTTGGCCTTACGCCATTTACAGTGGTGGCTACATACCTTTGCACTGCGTTCTAATTATGATACTGGAGTAGTGTATTGGTCCTGACAACCTACAGGAGTGTCAGTTTGACACTTACCCACTTTATTTAAAGCTCTTTTGCTAGAGACAGCATTCTGTTGAGCCTATTCTAAGTCTTACACCACTGTGCAATTGACTTTTAGGGTTAGTCATTCATGGCATTCTATAGGCGCTTGCCAGGGAATTAAAATGGCCACCTACTCAGGTAGATTCTTTTGGTACTGCTCTTGTCAGTGGGGGAGGCTTTGAGATATCTTAGGCTGTAGTTCCAGTGTCTATGGGGCATTAGGAATTCCTCACTGCGAACCACCCTCTGGACCCCCTACCATATTTCATATACAATTATTTAAAATAGAACACACACACACAAAGCAACAAACAACTAGAGGTCATGTGCATATTGACCATATACTGTATATACTGGAATATAAGCCAGTAAAAAAATGTGCTGAAAACAAGCTTATATTCAAGTAAAAATAAAATTAGTACTCACCTTTCCAACACCCTCTGCTCTTCCGGCTAACTGTGTGTACGTTATGACTTCCTGTGATAATCTTCTGGTATTTAAAAAAATAGAGAAAAGGGGCAGCAATCCAAAGTAATTCCTCCTAGGGGTTGGTGCTCGCAGCTGGAAGTTCAGGCGTTCAAAACTTCATATATGGCATATTGGAAGGAGAGAGCCACAGCATGGATGATTTTTAACCCTCGGTGCTGTGGCTCTCTCCTTCCAATCTTCTGGTATTTGTTATGCATGGCCTCCTTCTATCTAAAATCAACTTTAAAAAGTATACAAATGAAAATGAATGCCTACAGGGGTGATTTCCAGAGTCCCTCCATGCTGAAGATTCACAAGCTGTAAGACTGTCTCCCCCTCTGCTCTTGCACAGCACTTCTTACCTCCCTCTGCTTGATGTAATCTCACTGCAGCACAGGAAGTTCCAGCACACAGCGGATGGAGGAAGTGCTCCTGCACAGTGTAACAGCCTATGAATCTAGGGAAACACCCTACTGAGACTCATTAGCATAATTGTAAAAGTTAATTTTAGAAGAAAGGAGGCCATGGATAACAAATATAAGAAGATTACCACAGTCTCTGTGCCTGGGTCTATGAGTAAGTGTCCCTGGTTTATCCATGCTTGATTTTGACAGAGGATTTCCTTTAAAGATTGTTGCATTAATAAAATAAAAACAAAATCTCTTAACTGCAATGTATCATATTCACTTTACTTAAATTCTTATTTATTGGAAGCTCCCTGCTGTGTATGTTTAGCAGAGAAATGTCTTGATGATCTGCACAGTTTTAATGAGCATGTATTCTGCAGCTATATATACCTGATTAGCCTTCTAACAGTGCACAGAGTAATTCTCATGTGTCAGTCTGTCCGTTACACACTCAATAATGATGGCTTATCCTTTCATTAATGAATGGTGGAAATAAGCTGGCTTCAGGCAGACAATTAAGAAACTTCAACAGGGTTTCAATAGGAACAGAAATGACTTAAGTACATTGAAAAGTATGAAAGTAAATGTACAGTAGCTGATAACTACATATCTGCTATATCCAATTATATTGGGTAATACCAAATTCACATAAATATCAATCAGACACCACAATTTTGTACATTTAGTCATGTTGAATATAAACATATGTATTTTTGAAAAATAGCAGACCATTAGCGTGTGTATTTTTCATATACTGTATGTCATACAAGCCAAGCACTTACATACACCGGGAAGAAGAAGGTGAACTCCGGCGGACCTGATCGGGGAAGCAATAGATCAGTGATGGCAAACCTTTTAGAGGCCGAGTGCACAAACTACAACAAAGACCCGCTTATTTATCGCAAGGTGCCAACACGGAAATTTAATTTGTGATTTATACTCCCTTCTCTGTCACAGATTTCATTGATACCAGCACCCTGAGAACATCAATAAAGCAGAAAATAGTACCAGGTAGAGCTGTCACTTTAAAATACCTCTGTGCACAGCAAGTCCTGGGCTGTCTGGGACTGCAGGAAGATACCTGGAGTCATCTCTGGTGATTGCCTGAGTGCCCACAGAAAGGGCTCTGAGTGCCACCTCTGGCACCAGTGCCATAGGTTAGCCATCACTGCAATAGATACATGATATCGGGCACACACTGGTAGTGATTCGCTGCAGCTGGGCATTCTCGTCGGGGAACGCACCTCGGGGATCACGCAGGGACTGGTAAGTAAATCTGCCCCATTATCCCTGTAGTTCTGAGAGCTGCCAATGTGGTGAGATTATCAGGCTACAGGTTCAGAGATGAGATGATGAGATCCAAGATGCATTTTACACACAATGACACAGCACTTCTACATCTCTTCTCTCACACTATCAGATCTGATGTGCCTCCCCAAAATAAAGCTCCACAGCGTCAAGCAAGATGGCTGTCAACCCAAAAGTCAGAAGATACATGGGCAGAAACCAAGGGCAACTGAAATTATGTACACTAGGACTGATAGAGACAGATTGGAATTATATCTGTAAAATGCTGTATTTTATGTTAATAACATTTAATTAGAGAATTTTTTTTTGTTATCCTGAGTAAATTCAAGTAACATATTTTTGTGGGAATATCCCTTTAAAAATCTTAGAATATAGGGTTGCAAAGATTTTTTTTGTTATTTCAGTTATAACCCCTTAAGACAAGTCTCTCTTTCATTTTTTGCCTTTAAATTTTTTACTCCCAGCATTATAACCTGCATTTAATAGGTTTGTGGGACACATATAACTTAAGTCTGGCTTTGTATGCAAGTTCTTTTTTTTTGTTTGTCTTTTCTGCTGGTCAGATGTATCTTAGTGGTTTTCCTTATTGCTAAATGTGGCATTTTTGGAGTTAAGGTCTGTATTGAACTTGTGAATTTTTTTACATAATTTGCTATAAGTCTCCAAAAAGTTGCAAACAGCTCTAAGCTATTTCTAAGCTGGTAGAGAGCAAGGGGGGATAAACACCAAAATTTGTGACTTTTAAAAAAAAAAGTCACAACCTTCACATCTGGAATCAGTCTGAATTGGATGGTAACTCAAGGAACAATGGAGAAAACTCGATCATGGTAGATCTGAAGGTAGGTAGTCTCAAAAAAGTCACAAATGCGAACAAGTACTATGAAAAGTTGCACTAGAAAGCTGGAAATAAAAATCCATATGTGGTAAAATTTAACAAAAAAAAAATTTGCGTAATTTTCCAGTTGACATTGTTGTTAAGGCTTCCCTGTTCAGTCCAAATAACAGATCTCCTTTAATGTTTGGGCTAGGACAATCAAAGAGTTACCAAATTTATATCATTTTATTATGTCTTAATAAGTTGTCACATTATGACAATTGTAATTTAACCTATGGCATATGGAGCTGTTTCATGTGTCATTTGAATATTTGTTACAATATTTTAGAGGATAATTATTTTTATAATGTATGTTGACTGAACATTTGGGTACCTTACATTTTTAGAATTGTATTTATTTATTTTAATATATGTATTTGAATTTCTATATTTATTTTTTGTCCTTCAACCTTCAACCCTAGGGGTCTAATCCCTCAAACAATACACCCTCAGCCTTAGAGCCTCCAGAATTTGTCAATTTCACTAAATTTGTAAATTTTTCTACAGCTTCCAAGTACGTTGCACAGAATATTGTAGGGAGTACTATATGTAGTACAGAAAAAAAAGCTTGACTATCATTTTTTATGTTGCGGTTCTAAAACGTTTTAATTTTGTAAGGTCAATGTGGAGATCTACTTATTTAAGGCTCTTTCTTCAGTCTCAGATATATAACTTGGATTTGAGGTTTGACAATCAGTACACAGTAGATGACTTGGTGGAAGATGATAATCAGTTTTTACTGGGGTAGTCCTCTCTTAGTGTTATTTACAGACACATGACCTAAAATCATTTTTATTTACGCAAAGCTCAACTGTCATTAAAGGTGTTAAATTGTAGGGCAACAAATGAAATTCTCTGGTTACTTGGAAACCTTGTTGTCGTGGAAACTGGAGTTTTGACCATAAGAAGACAGTTTATTATGAATTATACTTACCATGAACTTCATTTGATCTTCTCACATTGAAGACACTTTGTTAAATCATATTTCTTAAATTACAGGAGAAACCTAAACTCCAAAACTAAAATGACAATATTTGATTAATTGATTTATATATGTTTTTTACATATGTAATAACTAATAGTAACATTGTATTGCAAATGAATCAGACTTGTAAATAATTGTAAAGGATTCGCCTCTGCTTCAACTGACTAGGAACAGCTCATTTTGTGAGCAGTGAACACATGAAGATCTTCCAGATGATCTCCTGGCTTCTGCTTCTCTTGGATAATATTAGATGCATTACATATGCCCTAGTTGTTTTACTCAGTTTTGTTGTGATGGGAATCTACACATGAATAATGTACTAGTAACTCCCAAATGGACAAGACTCAGAATTATAACCCACTTTTCAATATTCCTCAGTTTGTATTCATTTTCACAATAACCTGTAAAATATGTAAAAATTAAGCATAACTTGAAGCAAGCGCAGGTAAACAAGTGACTTACTAATCACTTGCTGCCTATTTCTACCGGACAAAGCCTTGCATTGCAGCATATTATACGTCCCTTCTTTTTAAACCTCATACTAAAGATGCAAAGTAGGTCATGCATGAGTGTAACATACTGAATATATATAAGACACACATATAGTCTTTATCCAGATATCAAACATACCTATCATCTGATGCACTTTAGAATTTTTGTGTGTATTCATGTAAATATTACAATCACTCTAGCAAGCCTATAAATTATAAACACTTTACCTGCAGGGTTTAATATGTCCAGATCTGGACACTACATGCAGTGTGCCTCAAAAATGTGCAGAATACGCCATGGCGCACGGGTTTCAATAATCTGGCACCAATCAATTACACAGTTTAACAGGCGTGCACCACATTTCTGTTGAGTCGGTGTAAAAAATGTCGAATCAGCACCAGAACACCCCTATAGATGCAGGATTTTGTGGCGCGGTGGAGCCATGGCATAAAACTGACGCAGAAACCTCATAAATACACTTTTACATGCAAAGTACAATATAAAACCAGCTCAGCCAGTTTAACAAATGTGGCCCAGTATGTATTGCAAACATTTTACTTTTGGCAATGTCTTTGGCATAAATAAAAAAAATATCAAAACTATATCCATGCAAAAGCTTGTGGAAGGCTCCGTCTTTATTTCAGAGGTACTTTTTAGTACAGGCGGTCCCCTACTTAAGGACACCCGACTTACAGACGACCCCTAGTTAAAGACGGACCGCTCTTCCCCCTGTGACCTTTGGTGAAGCTCTTTGGATGCCTTATCATAGTCCCAGACTGCAATGATCAGCTGTAAAGTGTCTGTAATGAAGCTTTATTCATAATCCTTGATCCCATTACAGCAAAACATTTTGAAACTCCAAATTGTCACTGGGGCAAATAATCTACATTTATAAAATATACAGTTTTGACTTACATACAAATTCAATTTAAGAAAAACCTATGGTAATCTGGGGTCTGCCTGTAATTCCTTAGCTTTATATGACTGTGACAGTCATACAGTACATGTTGTATTTGTTTGTAAGACAACATAAAAGATCTCATATGTAGCAAAACCATTAGGATGCATAAACCTCATACTGCAGTGTAAATTGGTTTTCTAGATGGTTAATCCTGTAAAGTGACAGCAAACAGAGCTGCTACCATGTGGCAACGGCATGAAGCTTAACCCAAGTGTGATGTGGTGAGTGAAACAGTTGTTACCATGTGTGGAGTTTTAAATAGTATGACACTTATGTGTGCTGTCACTAAAGAGAGAATTATGAGAGAAACTTAGGCCACATGCACTTTACCGTATGGGGGAGCGTGATCCGACCGCACAATTTACGGCATGATCACAGCCCCCATAGATGTCTATGACATCCAGTCATGATGTAGTGAGCACATGGTGTCTCAGCGGATTGCGACTGTGCTGCAAATTATAGAACACATCCTATAAATTGCTGTAATAGGGTGCGGACCGGACTGGAGCACCCGGCTTTATCCATGAGTGTGGATGAGCCCTAAGCAAAATCCCCTCTGTGTCCTGATTTGAGCTCTCCTGGCCTGGAATAAGGCATTGTATAATGGTACAGCCATTTTTACGTGGGAATGGAATAAAAATAATTTTATAAATAAAAGTGCTGCTGTTGAACCAGCCGTCATCCACAATCTTATATACCAAGTCCAAGGTCAATGTGACTGCAGATAAGCCCCGTAGCTTGGTACCTGCCATTTTCCAGATAACAGGCAGGGGGTGTACCCAGAATTGGTAAATATAGAGAGTGTTAAAGTTGCATGCAGTTAACGACTGTTATAGGCCTGCCTAAATAAATGGGTTTTAAGAACACATTTGTAGCTTTGGAGGTTGGGTGTTAATCTGATAGATTGGGAGTAGGGCATACCACAGAATTAGTGCAGCTCAGGAGAAGTCCTGAAGACATGAGTAGAGGTCGAATTATCAAAGAGAACGGGTTAGGCGTTTGACTGTTGTATCAGTCAGACCCTCCTTGCACTCTGGCTGCAGAAATTCACGGATGAATGGACTCATTAAAGCAATAGGCTGTGGGGATCAGGGAGGATTGCTGGCAATGCTGGTTCACATTGCGCATTTCCTGTGCAGAGGGAAGCAGTGTTCTCTTCTCTGTGCTGTGATGACAATGATGAATGCAAAATATAAGTAAAATATATGTTCCCTAAAATCCTTAATATATATTATCCAATAATTATAATGACAATGAAGTGGGTAAGTACAGTACATATAACATGGTACCTCCATTAATCATTTATCCATAACGGTTATTCTGCATGCTCTTAATTTTTATATTGAACATAATAGCCTTGGTACATATAATACATGACTCACAGGCCACATTCACATGACCCGGCTACGGCCCGGTGGGCATATGTTTGTGTAATTTCAGCCTTAATCTGCCCTCTTGCTGAGATGTATATTCTTTCATATCCTTTTCTTCTTTGACTGTACCACAATGTGATAAGATCAAGGTTAATAAAAGCAATGTATAAACATCTTCTGTAGGTGGTCTTATGGAGGTAAGAGGTTGCTATGTAAAAGGAAAGTCTTCTATATCTCATATTAAATTTAGTCTAAATGGAATTTCAATAATATTAATGCCTGAACCTTTTTTCAGGTGCATATAAGTGATCACTCTGCTCCCCACTGCTATCCTATCGGTCTAATGTATTTTGGGTGCATTAAAGTACTTCAGGAATCAAAGGAATCTAATTCTACCGTTAGGATTAGTACATTAATAACAATTTCTCTTTAGGTGAATATATAAATAGCTATTTTCATTGTTAGAGATCAAGAATGGAGCATGTGGTCTAAATTACAGACCAAGTACTTTGAAAGCTGCGAAATATTGCTGTTGGAGCATTGACTTCTTTGGGCAAGATTTTTAATGGTTTCACAATACTATTTATGTATTTGATACCTATCAGTAAACATTTTACTTGTGAAAACAACTTACTGTATATATACTAAAGTATAAGCCGGCCCAAGTATAAGCCGAAGTACATAATTTTTACAAAAAAAAACTGGGAAAACCTATTTACTATTACCTATTTAGTATATTCCGAGGGTGGAAAATGCATTGGTCACCGCCCCACAGTATATAGGCAGCAAGCACCCTGTAGTATATAGCCTGCCAGCCTCCTGTAGTACATAGCTTTTCAGCCCCCTGTAGTATATAGCCTGCCAGCCCCCTGTAGTATATAGCCTGCCAGCCTCCTGTAGTACATATCTTTTCAGCCCCCTGTAGTATATAGCCTGCCAGCCCCCTGTAGTATATAGCCTGCTAGCCCCTGTAGTATATAGCCTGCCTGCCCCCCCAGTATATAGGCTGCCAGCCTCTATAGTATATAGCTTGCCAGCCCCCTAGTATATAGCCTGCTTGACCCATAGTATATAGCCTGCCAGCCCCCTTTAGTATATAGACTGCCCCCCCTGTAGTAAAATAAAAAACTGTAGTCACCTTTCTGATTTCCCCCGTAGGTGCTCTTCTTGCTCCGGATCCTCTTTGGATCCTTTGGCTCCTTTCGGGTTATCGTGCTCGGCCGGCACACAAGAGGACCTGAAGGACACAAAGAGGCACTGGAGCATCGAAAGCAGGAAGAGGACCTACAGGGCATTGGAAAGGTGAGTACAACGTTAATTTTTTTTATAGATTTGAGTATAAGCCGAGTTAGGGTTATATTCAAGTGTATACGGTACCCTTTCATGGTCATGAAAATTGTGGCTATATTAATTGATTACTAACTTTTCAACAACTTTTGAATGAATACAGCTACAATCACATCACTTTTTTTGTATAGGTTCAGCGTATATGTTAGAGGTTGAATGAGATAGATAATATAGAAGCTATATGTAGAGCAAAAGTAGTTATGCAAAAATTTCATAGAGTGGAGTCTCAACACTTTGACTTTGAAACCGCTGCTAAGAAACACAGCATGGAGCAGGTACCCTGTTTCCCTGACACCCTTTTCAAACTACACTTATTAAGCACCATATACATGAGCCGTTGTCTGCTGGCTCCTGTGACAATTAGCAGCCAATCACAGCTCATTTTCTATTTTGCCACAGGTCATTAATATGAGCTCTGAGCTTTAATTGGTTACTATAGGCAATATGTATAAGACCGCTTACGTGTGAGGAAATATGTGGACTAATATGTGAGGTAATATGTGAGGTAACGTGAGATAATATATGAGGTAAAAGATTATTTTTGCTCTCCCTGGCAATATTTCTCTCAGTCTCTATTTTTGCGGCCTTTATCTGCTTTTTACAGGATTTATTTTTCTCTCCATATAGTATATAGCTTGCCAGCCCCCTTGTATATAGCCTGCTTGACCCATAGTATATAGCCAGCCAGCCCCCTAGTATATAGCCAGCCAGCCCTCTGTAGTATATAATCCTGTAATGCTTCATAGCTACCTTCACATTTTAGCACCTTAAACGCCTTATCTTTCTCGCTTATTGCTTTCCTTCAAGACTAGTTAGCCACACTGGCTTATTATTGTTCCTCTTATGCTTCTTCGGATATGGTATGTGTTTCTCACAGGACTTTTTTAGAATAAGTGAGAAATTAAGGCACATTTCATATCTCTGTTAGGTATTTAGTTATTTTTTGCATCATTTATTGTTATCCAAACCAGCACTAGTCAATGACGCAGAACAACTACAATTCTTTGCCAAGGAAAAGTATAATGGAAAGACTTGATTTGTGTGATCGACCACACCTGATTTTGGCTCACAATAAATGATACAAATAACTGATACAAATAACTAAGGCGGCGTTCACACACAGCAGCTGTATTCAGCGGCGGACTGGCCCACCGGATTACCGGAGAAACCTCCGGTGCGCTCCGGGTCGCCTCACTTATATTTGGAAGAGATAGGACTAAGGCTGCCTATGCCTAATTTCACAATGATCGGGCACTGACGGACACTGTTTCCGCCAGCGCCCTATCTCGGCCAGAACACTTGATAGCAGGGCCGGCACAGTCGCGCTGTGCACTTCATCTGCGAGTCCGCGCTCGGATCCTGGCCGCGGCGACTCGCACAATGATGTCATCTGTGCGAGCCACTGCAGCTGGCAGCAGTGCGGGGCTCACAGAGGAAGTGCACGGTGCCTGACTGGGAAGGAGCAGCGCTGCATGACATGCCGCGTTTGAAACCTGGAATGGATCATCATGGCCATCAGCAGCCACTTGAGGAGGTGAGGGGATGGGTGGCCTTGTGAAGTCAGCTCTGAGGGGGAGGGGTCCCTGTGATTTCATATTTGGGGGGAGAGGGGCCCCTGTGAGTTCATCTTTTGGGGGAGAGGGGTCCCTGTCATTTCAGGTCTGGGGGGAGAGGAACCCTTTAATGGAAGCCGTGGGGGGAGGGAGGCTGCTGTAATGGAAGCTGTGGGGGGGGGGGGTGTAATGGTTACGGTGGGGGGGGGGTGAGGGACCTGTGGGAGGATGGGAACCCGGTGACTTGTTTTCTCGCTGTATACTACTGGGGGCAAGCTGGGCTGTCTGTATACTAATGGGGGCTGGCTGTATACTACTGGGGGCAGGCTGGGCAGGCTGTATACTACTGGGGGCAAGCTGGGCTGGCTGTATACTAATGGGGGCTGGCTGGGCTGGCTGTATACTACTGGGGGCAGGCTGGGCTGGCTGTATACTACTGGGGGCAGGCTGGGCTGGCTGTATACTACAGGGGGCAGGCTGGGCTGGCTGTATACTACTGGGGTCAGGCTGGGCTGGCTGTATACTACTGGGGGCTTGTTGGCTATATACTGGGGGGGAAGTCTGTGATCAATGCATTTCCCTTATACTCCAGTCAATAGGTTTTCCCAGTTTTTGGTGGTAAAATGAGGGGTCTCGGCTTATACTCAGGTCGGCTTATACTCGAGTATATACAGTATGTGGCAGGGGAACAGGAACAAATCTGAGGGGGGGGGGAGGTACCTGTGGGAGGTAGGGAACCATGTGACTTGTTTTTTCATTTCCATTTTTCACTCCCCACTATCAAAAATCTCTAACTTTTTTATTTTTACATGTACAGAGATCTGTAATGGCTTGTTTTCTGTGTAACAAATTGCACTTCATAGTGACGGTATTTAATATTCCATGTCATTTACTGGGAAGCGGAAAAAAAATCCAAAGGCAGTGAAAATGGTGAAAAAACACATTGGCCACATTTTCTTGAGGGCTTGTTTTTTTTACGGCTTTTACTGTGTGCACCAAATGACATGTCTGTTTTATTCTTTTGGTCGGTGCGATCACGGGGATAACACATTTGTATAGGCTTTATAATGCTTTCATACATTTACAAAAATTAAAATCTCCTGTACAAAAAAATGTTTTTTATTTTACCATCTTCTGCCGCCAATAACTTTTTCATACAGAGCTGTAGGTGGTGTAATTTCTTGCGACTTTCGGTGACGTTTTCAATGCTACCATTTTCAGGACTACAACCTTTTTTTTTAGAATTTTTAATATTTTTTCAAAATGGCAAAGAAATGCCATTTTCTACTTCGGGCTCTATTTTCTGTTACAGGGTTAAAATGCAGTGAAAAACTGTTATATATATTATATTTTAATAGATCAGACTTGGCGATACCTAATGTGTTTATGATTTTTACTGTTTACCGTATATACTCGTGTATAAGACAAGTTTTTCAGCACAAAAAATGTGCTGAAAAACGTCCCCTCGGCTTATACACGAGTCAATATGGGCAACCCAGCACTTAAAAAATAATAAACTTATATACTCACTCTCCGGAGGCCCTGATGTGCAGCACTGCTCCCCCGATGTCCGCGCGGGTCCTCTTCTGGCTTCCCGGCTCCTCTTCTTTCTTCTGTAACCTCCTGCAGGACGCCGCCATGTTTTTCTCCCGGGCGGCGCCTAATATGGCGTCAGCAGTGGCCGCGTCATACTACGCGCCTGCTGGGAAGAACATGGCCGCGCCCTGCAGGATGGTACCAAAGACAAAAGCCGGGCGCGGAAGACAGAAAACGAGCCGCGAGGACATCGGGGAAGCAGCGCTGCACATCAGGGCCACCAGAGAGTGAGTATATAAGGTTATTATTTTTTTTAATGCTGGGCTAGGCTGTATACTACATGGGGGCAGGCTGTATACTAATGGGGGCAGGCTGTATACTACTGGGGGCAGGCTGGGCAGGCTGTATACTACTGGGGCAAGCTGGGCTGGCTGTATACTGCTGGGGGCAAGCTGTATAGTATAGGGGGCTGGCTGGCTATATCCTGGGGGGTCTGTGACCAATGCATTTCCCACCCTCGGCTTATACTTGAGTCAATAGGTTTTCCCTGTTTTTGGTGGTAAAATTAGGGGTCACGGCTTATACTCGGGTCGGCTTATACTCGAGTATATACAGTATTTATATGACTTTTAGGGAAAGGGGGGTGATTTGATTTTTTAGGGTTTTTTAAATATAATTTCTTTTTTACTTTTTTTTTACTATTTTTTTGACCCCCTATGGTATTTTAACCCTAGGTTGTCTGATTGATCCTACGAAATACTGCCTTATTACAGTATGGCAGTATATAGGGCTTTTCCTCCTCCTTCATCACAATGGGGGTCATTTACTAAGGGTCCGATTTGCGTTTTCCCGACGTGTTACCCGAATATTTCCGATTTGCGCCGATTTTCCCTGTATTGCCCCGGGTTTTGGTGCACGCGATCGGATTGTGGCACATCGGGGCTGGCTTGCGTGCAACGGAAATTGGGGGGCGTGGCAGAACAAAAACCCCGACGGATTCGGAAAAAAAAATAGTGTCGCGGAACTCGCGCTTACCTTCACTCGGTCCGGCTTGGTGGAGATCAGTACATTCCGGAGAACTTCAGTGCAGCAGCGCCACTTGGTGGACGTTGGAGGAAATACTTTAGTGAATCCCGGCCGGACCCGAATCCACCACAGAGAACGCGCTGCTGGATCGCGAATGGACCGGGTAAGTAAATCTGCCCCAATGTGTGAATCACACATTGTAATGAAAGGGTTAAAACGAGGCAGCCTCGGGTCTTCCGAAGCCCTGAGGCTGTCATGGCAACCGATCGCTGGTCTCTGATGATGTCACGGGGAATGTGGATTTTCACCAAGATGGCGGCGCCCATGCCCCGCCACCTTCTTACAGCTCGCGGCAGCTTTGTTGGCAGCGAGGGACTTGATAGCACCCGCGGTCGGTGCTAGCACTGTTCGGGGGTGCTCCTAGTATGTGTTGCAATATGCAGCAAAGACCAGCTATGGAGAGGGCTCAGCCTGTGAACCCTCTCTATGCAAATGCAGCAGACGTTAAACGGTTAATGGCATGTTTTAGTTTAGTTTTAGAGGGGAGGGTGTGTTCAGGGTGATGAGCTGTGTTGATGCTACTAATGCACACAGATGAGTCGTTTTGCACATGCAAATATAGCAGGTTTTACCATTTATTTACACATAGGGGCACATTTACTTACCCGTCCCGTTGACGCCGCCGATCCGGAATGTCCGACGAGGATTTGGAGCTGCCGCGATTCACTAAGATCGTGCGTCCAATTTCCTGCATGTGTCACTTCCCCCGCTGAGGTCCGCTGGAGTTCACCTTCTTCTTCCCGGTGCATGTGAGTGCAATTCAGGGCAAAACGGAAAAATTAGGGAAACCCGACATAAAAAAATGCGTCCGACGGACCCCTTAGTAAATGTGCCCCATAGTCTTGCATTCTTTATTTATAATGGGTGGGCCCCAAATGTAATTTTCTCTGGTGGGCCCCAGATACTCCAATCCGACCCTGCCTGTATTGCATTTTGAAAGTAAACACAAAGGCTGTGAGGAAGGGGTTTGCCAAATCTCGGATGTGTTTCTACTGAAACACTTGGAATCAGCTTGGAAATGCTTGGAAATAGCTACTTTTTATCCATTGCCATGTAAAGGCTTTTTGTGCCTGGGGGTACATTGGTGCTTGTATATAGGTTATAAGAGCTCAGCTGATGACAGCTCTCCTTATACCGACTCTAAACAATCCAAGTGGATGATTTTGAAGAGTCACAGATGGATATGTTCAAACAAGAGGGTTTGTGCTTCTATTTCTCATCAAGAGTCAAAAATTAATTTGTTTAATGCTTGGGGAACTGGTTTCAAGTTATACGACCATGGCTATTACATCAGATTGGCGACTGAATAATTTATCTGTTCCTGTCACAATGAATAGTTGATATTGAGTCCGAAAGTAAAAGGTTACACCTAATAAAGGTGTGCAGTCCTTCTCAAATGCAACAAATAGGTTGGGTGACAATCAAGGCTTTAACACTAAGTTTTGATTCCTAGGCATATATTGGAGACAGCTGAGTTTTAAAAAAGTTTAAAGTGATACTGTCACCAACTTTCACTACACTTAACTAGAAACCTATCATTAATGGTATGAACTGTCCTTTATAGAGTCACCTCTTTTGTGTGAAATCTCTCCTGTTTACCTATAAAAAATGTCCTCTAAATTTGTATGCAAATAAGCAAGAAAAGCACTTTTTGAGGCTGAAGAGAGAGCATCATTCATATATTTTCATATATCCTGGGCACTTTATCATGTCTTTGGATCCCTGAGCTGCAAAACCAGAGATAATTGAAGTTAAAGACAAAGTTGGAAATGCAAGCTGCAGATAAAGATCCAATTCCTCCCAATTTCTCTTCCTGCCTGTATCCATGGTTCTCTCAATAACAGAGCTGCAACATTGATGTTATCTGAAACACACCATTAATATAACATCAAAAGCATGGTTCAACATACTATGGAACCCAAGATAGTGGCGTCGAAAGTGATGCCGCCCCTCCCCCTTCAACATCTACAAGTAACTCGTCTCGGGCAAAAAGTTAAAGGGGTATTCCCATTTCAGCAAATTAATGTTATTGTTTGCATTATAAAACTTATACAATTTTCCAATATACTTTATGTTTTAATTCCTCACTGTTTTCTAGATCTCTGCTTGCTGTCATTCTATAGAAAGCTTCTATGTTTACTACCAGTGGACAGAAATCTAACCTTGGTCACACCAAGAGCTGTGTGATATAACAAGCCATGCACCTGTGTGACCATGGACAGATTTCTATCCACTGGTAGTAAACACAGAAGCTTTCTATAGAATGAAAGCAAGCAGAGATCTAGAAAACCGTGAGGAATTGATACAGAAGTTATATAGGAAACTTGTTTAACTTTTTAGAATACAAACAATAACATTAATTTGATGAAATGGGATTACCACTTTAAACTTTCTCTGTTCCTTTGCATATGACTTTTTGAGGTGATTTTTGTATAGGTAAACGGATGAGATTTCCAAAGGAGAGAATTCTATAAAGGTTTTTTCCACAGCCTATCTAAGGTGCTGCTTGTTTATTGTTTTCCCTTTAAGCTGATAACTTTTACTATCCAGTTATTGAACACTTGTACAGGCTTTAGGTAGAAAACACATCTTACAGGGCCTTTGGTCTACTAGCATACCTGTGAGGTAGGGCGCTCCCTGCTGTACCATAATATTTCATTATCTTCACATCCTAAAACTTGGGATATACAGTAGTGGAATGTGGAAGTCACCTGGAGATTGGTGAATGGTAGGGAGCTGGTACAAAAGGTCCAGTGCCTGGTGCTAGGAATTACACAGTTTCCAACATAAATGTAAGCTATAGTTTGAAATGAAAAATCACTTTATTTATAGTATTTCAAGATCAGAAAATCAATACCAGGCAACTAAATGTGGAAATCGCAGCAGTATGATGTGGGTTGTTAACTATGAATAAGATAATGATTCTGAAACCTTCACTAAAATAGGACAAAACAGACAATTTAAGTGAAAGATATAGAAGGCATACTACAGGATCTATGCATCCCTGTTCTGAAGTGTGTTCTAATCATGCAGATCTGACCTTCCATTCTCCTCTGTGCAGGGAGGGTGTAAATGAGGAAAACATGAGCAGGAACATGCTGCCCATCTGTCTGTTCTAGTACAGTCCCTACACGCAACAAAAATAAGAGTGCAGTCTGATCTACATATTACAATTGTATATCTACAGTAATAAAAACATTAATAACCAAATGAAAAACATTTAAAAAAAAGAAAAACTGTGCATTGATTGTTGTTCTATAATTTTGGAACCTGAATGGTCTATTTACCCTGAAATAATCGCTTGATTAAAGTTAATCTGGTCACCCAATGATTACATGCAATATCTCTGTGCTGTTTGGTTTCCTTCATAGGTGTTTTCCTAAAGCTCGCCACTTATGCAATGTGTCAACCAGGATAAGAGAAACTTCTGCCTATGGCTTCTTAGATGCTGTCTTACCACAGATCAAAGTACATAGCATAACCAAGGTACTAAAAGTCTTTTATTATTTATATTTAAAAAACCAAACAATTAAAACACTTGAACTTTATTTTTCTCTTGCGGTCCAGCAGGGAGCAGGACCTTATCCTTCTAGCAGGTGTAGGTGCTCTTAGAGGTGACTGATTGTATTATCTCAGTACTCTTCTCACCACTACCCTCCGGAAAGCACTTGACAAAGCCTTCCCGAACCTGCACCAGTCCCTTCCAGGGAATTGTGGTGTTTCAACTTTGCTTACAAACCCTGCGTTAGGCTGGAGGATGCAGGTGGTTCAAGGTCACCTGCCACATGCTTAAAGGGACTTTCACCATATTTTACATCATTAAACTGCAATGTCCTTTCAGGTAGAGTATCAAAATCATTTATAGGTTTCCCTCTTTATGTGAAATCTCATACCTATAAAATAATTACTTTCAAAGTGATATGAATATGTGTAGAGAAAAGCCATATTTGTTGGATTTGAGTCATTTTTAAAGGCTGCCGGGTGGTGTCACTTCAGATGCCAATGGCTCACATTAATTAAAGCGTTTGTGCCAGTTTTCACCTGACTTTGCACTGGCCAATGTCTTTAGTTCTATATTATGTAGTAACATGCTTTTGGTATTATATTGGTTCTATGAACTACAAAAATGTAGATACAGGAAATTAAAAATATTGTTGGAATTGCCTGCAGCAATAAAGATCTAGTTCCCAATTATTTCTCTAACACCCGATATCTCCCGCCTGGTAGCTCACAGAACCACAAGTCTGAAACAAGATATTCTACTCTTTAATAAAGCTTGGTTCTATGTACTAAAGCCAAGATATGATCATCTGAAGTGACACTTTCCCCCCAGTCTCTTATTAAAATTAGTTAACCCTTTCCTGTCCATTTTCACAAAAATTTGAAAGTGAATTTTCATAGGTAAACAGGCAAGATTTCATCTAAAAGAGAAAATGCTAGAAAGTAGTGTCAAGGACAGACCAACCCTCAACTATAAAGAGAAGTTTGTCTTTGCCATCTATTGTCTTGCTCTGTGGTCCCTACATACACTCTTCTATTTGGTAAGTATATATATCCTATCCATTGGCAGGAGTGGATACCCCTTTTATTGACTAGTTACTAGAAAACAGTTACCAAGCTTTGGGTGTACTATGTAGGTAATGTTCATTAAAACACAAACTCAGATTTCTCATAATATTGGACAACAGAATAAAGTTTGTATGCCTGGGTTAGAACAGTTTTTTGTGTCCAACCATGAAAAACAGTAAAGACCTGTGACAACAGTACACAATGATGCGGCCTGCTGCACCACAAGCATTGTGGGTGTATAAAAAGATACCATTATAAAAAATATGCTCTGGTTATGCTACCTCTCTGTTTCCTGATCTGTTGCATCAGTTTTTCCAGTTACACACTGAATTAGTTTTATACCATGTTTAATCACACAAATGTTGCTTTTGCTTGAGCTGTCTGGGTTGCAGGCATGGAAGATGATAACAATATGAAGATGACTGCTGACGTACTGTAACATGATTAGCAAGAAACAGAACAGAAGAATGGTTGAAATGCAATAAAAGACTGAAATAGAGTAATAGACTTGGTCATTCAAAATCTTCTGCTGACATAAAGATTAATGTTTTTATGTTCCAAGTAGCAACATAGGAAAATGGGTTTATAAATTTTACTGATTGGGAACCTAAAATAACACATCAATGTATAACTATTACAATAGTCCAACTTCCATTATTGTCACTTACCTTGACAATGTTTTTGTGTATTTGCCAGTTGTTGAAAGCAAATAGTATGGCCAGAAAATATGGCAAAGGACATCAAGTCCTAAGTTGTAGAGAGATGCTTAGTATCACAGTATATGTATCATGTGCATTATAATATCATTAATAAGCACAATGTAAAATAATTCAGGCAATCTTTTATTTTATGTAGAACAGATTAATGACATTTCTCTTGCGCCCCACTTCAACATTGCACATATTTTTCCTGATTCATACATTCACCATCATACACGTTTATGTCAAACAACAGAACAAAATATAGACATATTCAAAGTCCTTTAAGTGAAAAAATACACCTATGCTAAATGGAGGAAAATACGATTTATAGGACATACTATAATGAAGGGGTTCACTATATTTTAATTACTTTATGTCTTAATAATAGGACACCATGATGACCCTACATCATTAAGTAAGCTTTATGGCTATTACATTGCTGCTAGCACAGTAGTATATCATTAAAACTGAGTAAAGCTATTTAATAGTGGATAGATACATATACCCAAGGCAGATACTAACCTTCTACCAAACACTAAACTCTACCTAAGCTGCTATACTGCTATTAAATGTAGACCACCTATGTAAATAATTATATCCCAGTTTTCTGAACTAAATGAAATTTTGAGATTTACAAGCATGTTACCTGCTTGTGTATATTTGGTTAATCTGTAATTACTAGTGCAAAAATATCTGTGCACAATAAATAATGTCACAACAACAAATGTATTCCTGTAAACAATATTATGTAATAAAGTCGACATCAAATGCAATTTCATTTGTCACGGTCTAAATATCAGCTTTGCCCGCTTAAGGGATATTCCTGTCTATTTGAGAATATTAACCTCTTGTAAGTGAACATCTGCAGTAGTAATCATAGACACAGGAGCAAAAGTCCTATTTGGATGATTTTCTATCTGGGCTAACATTTAGCTCAAGATAATCACTTTGCATAGCAAAGGCTTTTTCTATTAAAACCATTAATAGCGAAAATAGAAAAAGTAAAAATAATTAAAAAATAATCATTTGGAAAGGAATTACATAAATAAAAGCAAAAATGCTTTCACTCTGTCAGTATATAACAGCAAATAGATCATCATTGTCATTAAAGTTTAGACCTACTACATGAGCAAAGTAGGATTTATTTGGAAAATGGAGGTAAAGGCCTTATATTTTCTATAACTAAGTAAGCAACCACAGGAACCCCCTATAAAAAAGACTGGATACCGTGCTACATTAATCCCCATACCTGTGTCGCTGCAATCTGTTATGATAATACAATCTATGACTGCAACTAGTAGCTAGGACTAAGTAACATATCCAACTGCAATTTTTGTAAATGCAATTGTTGTAAACTTATATCAAATCCCAGAGCTAAAGAATACAAACTGGTCTTCCTAAAACGGAAGAGTCCTTGGTAAACATGGACAGGTAGGTATACAGATGGTCATTTCATAGGTAATTCCTGACTTAACATATGATTCCGGTATGTGCTTGTAACTAGTAAAGTATTGAACTGTACATTCATTTCCCTTATTGGATATCAGATTTACAAAGGCATCTGTTTACGTACGCTGTAAGTTTGTTAAGAGTCACTGTTGCTTTTATTAGGTCAAAATATGTAGATTGTAAGTAGGAAAAGAGATGTAGGCAAATTGTTAGACAGGTGCTATGAAAGGAGCATCTGAGAAGACGGAGTTGACGGAATCTGAGTCAGACTTTGATCTGCTATTCTTTAAGATGCTGTCTGCTGTAAGATTCTCATTGGGAAGCAGTCGGACTTTCCCATTTTGGCCTTGCTCTGATCCCTTAATTGGTTCCAGGAACACAACCCTTTTTCCTGTGCTGGATTTCCGTTCCACCTGGGGCTCATGTGATGGTGTGGCACTTAAGATGGAGGAGTGAGCGCTATTTTGGTTCTGTTTTCTTTTATTTTTCTTAGATTTACACCAGCATCTACAGGGGGTGAGATAAAGGTAAAGAAGGACTAAAATGATACTGACTACACATGCAGCCAGTGTAGTGAAAGCTGTATTGAATGCTTCATGTGAATGAGACTTGTGACTTGTAAAATTTCCTACTGTGACTCTAATATCTACCGTTTCATTGACCAGTTTGTTTATTGCCGTGCAGGAATAAATACCCGAATCTACAACTTGTGCCTCTTGAATTTCTAGACTACCATTGAAAAATACACGGAAATGGTCAGTCTTTTTTTCTGGCCCCAGTCTTTTGTCCTCTGGTGTTGCCCAAATAAATTGTGTATCTCTGTCTACTATCTTGCTGTCACAATGTACCACCAGCCTTTCCCCAATCTGTACCTCGTACAGCACGCCGTATGCATGATATGTCTCATTCACAGTATTTTCTGAACAGTTGAGAAAGTTCTCTTGGATAAGAGGCATTTTTTTAAACTCAGACGGTAAAGTGCATTTATAAAAACTTTTGAAATCCACAACTGGAGTAAAGTGTCTGCGATACCAGAAGTTCAACATTGTGTTCAAAGGGCAGTCACATAAAAATGGATTCTCGTGAAGGTAGATTCCACTGAGCTGCCTTGCTGAGATTAGGCTGATATCTTGGACAGGCACTGATTGCAAGTTATTATGAGAAATGTCCAACAAGACAAGTTCCAACAATTTATTTCTGCCAACATACAAGTCCAGTGGGAAATGTGCCAGTGCATTGTAACTCAGATACAGTTTCTGAAGTTTGTGGAGTCCTCCAAATGCCCCAGGATCAATATTAGTTAACTGGTTATTGTACAGCAGGAGCTCTTCTAGCATCTTAAGTTCTTGGAACACTGGATTACTCAACGTCCTTAGATTATTTGATGATAAATCAAGATATTTTACATTTCGAAGGGTTGAAAAACTACCACCAGAGATGCTGCTTATAGTGTTATGATGTAATATTAAAGTTTGCAATTTATCAAACATGACTGGGAACCAGTCTGGGTCCAGGAACCCTATTTTATTGTAGCTGAGATCTAGTTTCTTAATAAATTTAAAGATTGTCCTGGGCACAGTAGATAGGTTCCTATTAGTACAGCTTACTACATCACTGGCACAAACACAGGTTGGAGGACACACCCCAGGAGCACCACCAACAATGCTGACGGTGAGCAGCAAAAACACATAGGCAATGCTTTTCCATTTTGTATGAACATTTCCAAGTTCCATGGACAAAGATGAATCAAAGAAAGGCATTTTGGTTCTTTCTCAGCCAAAAATCATGTATTCAGTTGTGGAGGTATCTTAAGGGAACATTACACCTCATGTATTAATCTTGTTGAAGTGTTCACACTGGCACTGAAAACCAAACAAACTGTGTTTAGTGTCTGAAACTGAAGCTGAAACTCCATAAAGATAACAGTATTAGTTCAGAGTCCTTAATCTTTCATGTAAAATTGAAAATGAGCTGATGCATATTCTAAACTTCATAAAATATATCCGGCGGTTTAATATACAAACATTTTTAATCTGCTTTATGGCATTTTTAATCTACAGCTGAAATCCCTATCACAGAATATATAATAAATGCACTTGGATTATTAGAATATTATTACCTTTTCTTTTTCTCTAGCTGATGTCTGCATGAGGGCATTGGAGTCCTTGTCTGTGTATATTTCTCTTTGTCTTCATTCCTTGCTATCGCATATATTGGCAGCTGAGAAGTTTTAAAGAAAGCAGAAGAGAAACAGGTTGTGTGTGCTGTGTATGCGATATTATCCCATCTGATCAAGGCTGCTTGCATTCAAGAGACAGGCGTATATGAGCTGAGCCTGCCCAGCCTCTGTTCACCTGTGCACTGTGATTGGCTGCAGTCAGCCTAGAGAAATATACAAGGCTCACTGATAAGGGCACGGACAGCACAGATGCTATTGCCTATGTCTACATGCGTTGCCACCCATCCCCCTCCTACCACCTATGTTGTTGTGTGCATCCCAATCTCTTCTTTCATCCTGTTCATTTAGAATGTTTGCATTTTGTGAACAAATTCCATTTTCGAGTCACCCTAGGGATAAATTGTTCAGACTTCAATGCTGCCAAGCGTGAAAAGCCTTGCTGCTGAAGCTCAAAGGGGATAGGCATTCCCATTATTACCAATCACTCTCTACTCCTCTACTTATCCGTCACAAAGGTGAAAACATTTCAAATATTAAAAAAGCCACCCTAAGTGCCTTAAAGGTGTTGTGAAGCTTCAAGCTACATATCTTCTAGTCACTTAGTGACCGATATCAAGAGCTACTGTAAATCTATGACTACATAGCAACAGCACATTCCAGATCTATTACCCTGGAGAGGAACCAGCACACAGTTAATTGCACATCAAAATACAACTGTGCAGCATGGGGACTATGTACATGAAGGTATAAGTTGTTCACTGAATATTCTGGCAAATTTGAGAAATCAATATGAAATTAATTTACTAATCATTTTGAGCCTGTAAGTGGTGCTATAAACATATTTAAAGGAAATCAACCAGTGAAAACAACAAAAAACAGCTACAAAGACTCTCCTCCGCTCCTCTTCACCTTGATCCTCGCACTGTCCATTGCTACTCTAGATCACTTAGAAAACAAACCTATAATTAGCAGCAAAGAACGTGGAGACAAGATGTCCGGCACTCCAGGCCACTAATTATACACGCCCTTGCCACCTCCATCCCTCCCTATGCTAAGAGATAGAGGTGACATCACGTGAGAGGCATGAATTCAATTCCGCCCGTGTCATATAGTGTGAGCAAGCAGAGCACAGAACAGTTTATAACACAAGGGTGGCAGTGTAATGGCTCCTGGACAGTATATAATATAAACGGGGCAGTATAAAGGCTTCTAGAGAGTATATAATATAGGGGGCAGTGTAATGGCTCCTTAATAATATATAATATAAGGGGGGAGCAGTATAATGGAATATGGACAGTATATATGGAGTCAGAAGTGAAATAACTCCCGGACAGTATATCATATAAGGGTGGGGCAATATAATGGCTCCTGAACAGTTTATAATATAAGGGGGGGGGGGGCAGCATGATGGCTCCTGCACATTATATAAAATAAGGGTGTCAGTATAACTGGTGTGTATGCAGTATGCCCAAACAATGAAATTGTAATGTAAAAAAATATAAATCTTTACTTAGTACACCTGTACTGAAACATGTGTAAACACAAGGGTCTGGTAAAATACATCAAGAAAATACACATTCTCCTTAAACAATGACAAGAATTAACAATATCACAATACAATAGACACAAATGCACACTGTGTGTACAGTCCTGAAAGATATATATATTAGTACAGGTACAGCTCAAATGGTACAATCAAAATTAACAAGATAAATACTTGGATAACACAAGCATAAGAGGAGCATACACACAGGGCAATGCAATTCCTAGCAAAAACAGACCATATGTCACTGGAGTGTGTGAAAGGTGGACCAGAACCCCACACGTATTGCCACTTCTTGTGGCTTCCTCAGGGGTAAAGAGAGCAAAACAATGTACAGATTAAATAGTAGAGGAAGCTGTCAAGATGGAATCATGACATGCCGCTCCACTAGCTGCCCCTGCGCACTTTCAGCTCTCTTCTGTCTCCACTTTGAAGCAGTCAAGAACACGAATGACAGCAGGTAAGTATAATAAACATGGAAGTATTTAACCAGCCCCTTGTGTTTTTAATGTGTTTGGCGTACTACATACACACCAGTCCTTTTTCTGTTGTTTCATTATATTGTACTCATATGGGTATTCTTGGATATAGTCCCTTTTGTGCATGTCTCAATATTTTCAGGGGGGAACATTGGTTTTACCTATATGTTCCCATTTCTTGGCTGACTCTACCAATTTATATATATATTCATTTGTTTTGTCATTAGATTGGTGGACTTAACTAGATGTTGATTTTCATGATGGTAGTGGATTTCAATTACAAGGAATCTTTATGGTATAGTCAATCCGCAGCAGTATTTTCTCTATTTGTGGGAGAATCAATGGATAATGACTTTAAAGGGAGCTCAGAGGCATTGATTGATTGATGCTCATAAAGTAGTTTGAGCAAATTGGGGCTCTTTCCCAGGGGACTCTGGAAAACTGTTTTAGGGCAATGGTCAACGATTTTACTCAAAATGTTGGTGGAACATGATCTAGGTCTACTTGAGCAAGTAAAGAGCTAAGAAAAAACACTAAAGGGTTAGTTACAGAAATTTGAAGCCCAGGCAGTGGGGGACATGTAACTTTAATGTTAGTCAAATTGTCTCATTTTTGTCATTTTTGCAACTTTTCACTGCAACTTTTCACTGCAACTTTTGCAGTTTTTTTGTTTTCCAGTTCTTTTCACTTATGTATTTTTTTGCTTATTTTTGCGACTTTTTAGACGCAAATCTGCACCTGGTCCAGGGCAGGTGCAAGAAAGGATTTCTTCCTTCATTAACATCGCGTTTACTATGCGTTTTACGAGCAAAGAAAAAGAAAAGGATGCGGCACTCACCGGTATCGGGGACAATGTTCACTTTATTGTGGGGAAATATTCATAGCAGGGGAGATGCATGCCACGCCAAGGTGACGGTCCGTTTCACGCAGTGTGCGCTTTCTCAAACCTCAGGCCTGAGGTTTGAACATTTATTGACTGCTATATCTGGTGAGCACTGTGGTTGGGACACTTTGCAATCCAGTCTACAGCCCCGGCTCACGGACCTGAAGAACCCTGTGAGGTTATGTGTGAATAGGGTGGTGCCGGTAGTCTGCACTTCTATTTTGGTTGGACTGTTTTTGGTTTTCCTTTGCGTTTTGTAAACGCAAATGTTATCAGTAATGTAATTTGGCAAATCACCTCTCCTCATTTATTTTCAAAAAGCAATCAAAACGCAACGTGTGACCGCACCCTTAACACATATGTGACTGTAGCCTCATATGTCGTCATCTCCCTGGGGTGTGACTACAGTGCTTAAAAATGCAGAACACAGCCTCAAATCCTAAATTAACAGTAGTGTCCACTCCTGTATATAAACCCCTCACGTGGCTTGTGTCCATGTGGATTTGAGACATTTGCAACAAAAAGTCTCAAAAAGAAGCCAAAATTTGCACCTGCCAGGACCGGATAAACTGCACATGTATCACAAGTAGAAAGATATGATCATACATAAGGTGCAAAAAAGAGCTGCCAAATGTCTCAAAAATTCACCAAAAAAACCTATGATACATGTCCCCCAGTGACTATTTTTCTAATTTTTCTTCAAGATGTGGTCGACAAATATGAAATATGATATGGGGCAAGAAAAATAACTTTTTCTGGAGATAGAGAGAATTATTAATTTGAAAGCGCATACATAGGGGAAAAAATAAACAAAAAAAAAAACTAATGTAGCCAAGTCAGAATAAAGTGATTTTTTTTACCTCAGACACTAATGGCCAGAACACTAGGCACACTCCCAACAATCTTAATTCTCACAAAAGAGCTATAAAACACGAGACCTATCACCAGCGCAAACCAGGAAAAACCAGAGTTACTGCAATCATTGAATAATACTTTGCTTTTCTCTGAACAAGAAAATTCCTCAGATCAACTACAAATTATCAACCTTTCCAATTACTCACTTTTGGAATCCGAGAGGTCGATTCCTCAATAGGGTCTTACTTTCTCTGAAACCAACAGGTTAGATAAATTTGAACTAACCAAAGATCTTCACATGTTTGCAGACAATTGACGTTTAAAGTTATTTATCCTAATTATCCTAAACCTTAAGGACACCACTCTTTTTTGTTTTTAAATTGCCATATTTTACTCCCTGTTTTAAAAAAATCCATAATTTTTTAATTTTTCTGTGTACACAGCTGTTAAACATACTGTTGGTGTTGGAGCCACGTTATACTTTTTGGATACTTTTACAGATAGGGGTGATGATTTATCATTGGCAGAACTCCTCAAATTTATTTTTAATTACCGTATATACTTTAGTATAAGCTGACCCAAGTATAAGCCAAGGTACCTAGTTTTACCACCAAAAACTGGGAAAACCTATTGAGTATAAGCCGAGGGTGGGAAATGCATTGGTCACAGTCTCTCAGTATATAGCAAGCAAGCCCCCCGTACTATATAGCCTGTCAGCCCCCTGTAGTATATAGCCTGCCAGCCCCTGGAGTATATAGCCTGTCAGCCCCTGTGGTATGTAGCCTGCTCGCCCCTGTAGTATATAGACAGCCACTTGCAGTATATAGACAGCCAGCCCCCTGTAGTATATAGTCTGCTAGCCCCTGAAGTATATAGACAGACCCCTGTAGTATATAGCCTGTCAGCCCCTGTAGTATATAGCCTGCCAGCCCCCTGTAGTATATAGCCTGCCAGCCCCCTGTAGTATATAGCATGCCAGCCCACTGTAATATATAGCCTGCCAGCCCCTTAAAGTATACAGCCTGCCAGCCCCTTAAAGTATATAGCCAGCCAGTATATATTAATTATAATAAGTATATATTGCCTGCCAGCCCCCTGTAGGGCATAGCTTGCCGTTAAAAAAAAAACTGACTACTCACCATTCTGACTGCCCGGGCAGCTACTCTTCATCTTCATGTTGCAGGATCTCGACAGCTCCATAGGCAGCGCCTCTTCTGTCTTCACGTGCAGTGGCACCAGGTCCACGACAGCTCTACGCGCACGGTCCAGCCGACTCACTCTGCGGACCTGTAGTATGACAATGAAGAGGAGCTGCCCGGGCCGTCGGAATGGTGAGTAGTCAGTTTATTTTTTTTGTATACCCGAGTATAAGCCGAGGGTGGAATTTTCTGCACAAAAATTGTGCTGAAAAACTCGGCTTATACTCGAGTATATACGGTACAATAACTTTATTGTGTGCCCTCCTATGCCGATCTCTTTTTGGGATGGTGGGAAGAGACATGGGAGCTCCCCTCATGGCCTTTCTAGGCCCATGTCCTTAGATGGTTCTGATTAATTGATGATATTATGCTTCTTTGGCAGGGCTCCAAAGAAGAATGTCTACAATTTGTGGAAGAACTGAATGACAACCAGCATGATATATTCTTCGTCCCCCACATTTCAGATATCTCTTGACTTTTTGGATCTCCATCTTCTCAAATCAGGTAATGAATTAAGACTACATTGTACAGGAAGTAAACAGCTACAGACATTTTGTTACATTGCACTTGTTTTCATCCACAGCATCAAAAACATGGTATTCTGATTGTTCAGTTTATGAGATTGAGATGGAATTTAGGAGACATTCTTTGGACTTAACAAAAAGACTTAGATCAATTGGCCACCCCAAAATGATTATATCCAAGGCATACCATAGAGGTAGGGACTGTGAAAGAAGAGATATCTTGAAAACTAGACAATGGCTCTGACAAATCAGTTAAACTTATTACAGTATACAATAATCAATGGCAGGACATCTACTGCATTTGCAACAAAAATGTAAATATTCTTAGGAGCAAGCCTAATTATCCTCTTTCATTATTATTCGACCTTCTATCATTGCTAGGAAAGCATAGAATCTCAAAGATGTGAAGACACAAAGTCATTTTACTAGACCAACGATTACTACTTCAGGAGGAACCAGGTTGAGGGGTTCATATGCCTGCAGTTATTGTAATATTTGTCAATTCATGCATCCAACTTAAACTTTTGTTGACCCATTCAACAGTAATGAAATACCAATTGAAACTTTATATATTAACTGTTAGTCAAAGAATGCCACATATACTCTGACCTACTCCTGTCCCAAAAAGTTCATATAGGGCAAACCTCACAAGAACTTTGAAAGAGGATCCAAAAACATCTCAAAAAGTTGACATCAGTGGCATCCCACTTTCTTCATCATCATGGTGGCAAGTGTAGAAATTTGAGGTTACTGGCTTGGAATGGATCAATGTGCATATATGCAATGAAAACCTAATCTCTTATTTCCTACAGAAAGAATCCAGATTTATACTACAGAATATTCGGCACCAAAGAGGAGGAATGAGGAACTTCTCCTTACAGGCTTCTATAAAAGAATCTGATTTTGCAGATTCTGAGATTATATTGTTTATTCTGTATGGATTACTTGTAGTTTAATCTTGTGCTTCTTCCTAGTTTTCTTTTTCAAATATAACTATTTTGTTCCTGACAGGACTTTAAATTCACTTACCATATTTACTTTCTAACTTTGTGTTTTTTCTCTTTTTCACTGAATATTTTGTAAGCAAACAATTCCAGTATATCACTTCTTTTTACGTCTCACTATTGGACAACAAAATATCATCTTATTAGCAGCATTGTATTTTTGGATCGATTTTTATCTACTTTTTGTATCCTGATAATATTTTGCACGAGCACTTTATTTATCTTTTTGTTGTTTAGTTATCAATTAATTTGTTGCATTAAATAGTATGCATTACCTTTAGAGATGAGCGAGTATACTCGTCCGAGCTTGATGCTCGTTCGAGTATTAAGGTACTCGAAACGGCTCGTTGCTCGGACGAGTATTTCCCCTGCTCGAGATCGAGCATTTAATTAAAAAAACACAGTGAAGAACAATGAAGAATAGAATAAAAACAGTGAACAGAGTGAACACAGGATCATTTAAGTGAAAAACACAGTGAAAAACACAGTAAAGAATAGATTACAGATGTTCGGCACATCTGCTTACTTGTCGGAAGATAAGCGTGAAACGGTGCGAACAAAATAGTATGTGAAGAACAATATATATATATGTGTGAAGAACAAATTGAAGAACACGATGAGCAGGACAGAGACATCGGGGAACAGGTCAGAGACATCGGGGAGCAGGACAGAGACATCGGGGAGCAGCACAGAGACATCGGGGAGCAGCACAGAAACATCGGGGAGCAGCGCAGAGGCATCGGGGAGTAGCGCATAGGCGTCGGGGAGAAGCGGAGAGGCATCAGGGAGGAGCGCAGAGGCGTCGGGGAGCAGCGCAAAGGCATCGGGGAGCAGCGCAGAGGCATCGGGGAGCAGCGCAGAGGCAATGGGGAGCAGCGCAGAGGCAATGGGGAGCAGCGCAGAGGAATCGGGGAGCAGCACAGAGGCATCGGGGAGCAGAGCAGCACAGAGGCATCGGGGAGCAGCGCAGAGGCATCGGGGAGCAGCGCAGAGGCAATGGGGAGCAGCGCAGAGGCATCGGGGAGCAACGCAGAGGCATCGGGGAGCAGCGCAGAGGCATCGGGGAGCAGCGCAGAGGCAATGGGGACAGCGTATCTCCCGACAAGTAAGCAGATGTGCCGAACATCTGTAATCTATTCTTCACTGTGTTTTTCACTGCGTTTTTCACTTAAATGATCCTGTGTTCACTGTGTTCACTGTTTTTATTATATTCTTCACTGTTCTTCACATCTGCTAACTTATCAGGAGATAATATACGCGCGGAACAGTGAAGAATAGATTACAGATGTTTGCATACATCTGCTAACTTATCAGAAGACATTCTTTTTCAATTAAATAACACATTTTATTCCCGAACCATGGTCCCTTTGAAAAATGCTCGAGTCTCCCATTGACTTCAATGGGGCTTGTTATTCGAGATGAGCACTCAAGCATCAGGAAAAGTATGTCTCAAATAACGAGCACTCAAGCATTTTAGTGCTCACTCATCTCTAATTACCTTATCTTTATTCCCTTCTTCTTACATTCTTGTATACCGAGACCTAACATTCCCCTGTTTCTACTTTGTCTGTCGTCTTGTGCTTATTGTAATTTTTTTGTTTCTTCTTTAGGACTTACAGTAGTCTATCTTACATGTAGTGTATTATTTGGTTTTGTTGGTGCTGTTCAGTAGATCAGCATTCAGTCTCTCCCCAGTATTAGGTTATATTATTTATGGCAAACTTGAACCATAGTGATCCATTATTACAAGGCAGGTCAAGTTTGTCCCCTTTCCTGTCACAGTAGTGTGACAGAATTATTATTTTTCTGTGCACACTCTACAGGTGGCAATTACTATTAGAAATGTCCTATATTTCCCCTGTTGGATGATATCTATAGTTGTTAACAGTGTGAGGTAACAGAGAGAGTGCCAATCAGAGCATATGGTTGATTTATCTGGTGATCTTTTAAAAAGGTTGAAAATGGTAAAATGAACCACTTTTTGAGTACAATCGTTCAATCAGAAGTTGTATATGTGGCACAATCCCTTTAAGTGTTGTATGGATAATCTGTGCATGATGAGTTTGTAATGCAGTAGTCATCAAGTGGAAATGGAAACTGAACATTGGTGAAGCATTCAATCTCACAGCAATCTGTATGAGTCAAGCCTTTCATTACTAACTATTTTACCACTGACTAGCTCAGTACAACCAAGAAGTGGCAATATAAAGTACAATATCTTTCCAAGGAGTAGAAGGAAAGAAAAACATTTTCTTGTAGTTCAGCAAATTGTCTCAAAAATATTCAGATGAAATTGAAACATGTTGTGGCAAGTATTCTATCTCATGCAGAATATATATAGGATTTATCAACATGAAAATATGACAAGGAAGCAAGACAAGAAAAATTGAAATACAAAATACAGATTGATATCTGATACAGGAGACAGAAATTATTAGTAAATTATAAGTCTTACACAATGAACACACCTGAAACTCAAAAGAAAAATATGTAAATATATTGAAAAAGAAATATGATGCTAAAACATTGAACAAGTCGATATAGATAAGTTTAATTTTTCTAGGACAAGAAATTTTACATTATATGTTGTTGCATGATGCTTACATGTTTCATTAGCCCCTTAGGGACACTGAATAAAATAGCCTTCAGGACATTCAAGACACAGACCTTTTTTTACGTTTTTTTTTAAAGCTCAAATTTCTAAAGAAATAACTTTTGTTATTTTTTATCTGACATGGGCATATGAGGGCTTGTTTTTGCGGCAATATTTGTATTTTCCAATGGGTTAATTTTTATGGTAAAAATAGTATGATGATTCAAACTTATTTACTCTTTCCTGCAACCGTAGTTATTTACTCTTTCTTGCAACCATAGTTCACTGTACAGTATAATAAACATTATACAATTATTCTATAGGTTAGTATCATAAAGGAGATACCAAACATGTATATGTCCAATGGATGTATGTAGCGATGTTACGTTTGAAGTGCGGCTAGTACCACCCAATTGGATTGTCTCAAGGGTCTTTTATTTATATAATATAAAATAAAATAGGCAACGCAATATAAATAAATAAAAGTCTATAAAATTAGTTCCGAACACGCGTTTCACGCTCGAGCCGAGCGCTTCTTCTGGTTCATAATCGATGAACCAGAAGAAGCGCTCGGCTCGAGCGTGAAACGCGTTGTTCGGAACTAATTTTATAGACTTTTATTTATTTATTATTGCGTTGCCTATTTTATTTTATATTATATAAAATAAAAGACCTTGAAAATACCAATTGGGTCGTCCTAGCGCCATTCAAACGCTCAACATCGCTACATACATCCATTGGACTTATCTACAAGACAGATTCCTATCACCCCGGAGAAAAGGATCGCATCTTGAGAGCGTGGCAGCACAGGAACGCTGTATTATAATACATGTGCATCACAGAGTTGTGCCTGCCAGCACAACTCTACCAGGTGAGCAGTTATATCATTATATATCATCCCACTATTGACAAAGGGTATTACACCATAGAAGCGCCCCTGTCTTTTTCTCCTACATTTCCAGACTAAACATGTATAGGTTTTCTTAAACTTTAGCAAATAAAACCTCTTTTTTAAAGTGGTATACCCACCAAGACAGTTAACAAAAATACAGTATTTCACAGATACAATTCCAACCTGTCTCTCTCTATAAGTCCTGGTGTTCACAAGTTCAGTTTCCCCTGGTTTACGACCCTGGATCTTCTGACTTTAGGGTCAACAGCCATCTTGTTTTTCTGTCTGACGCTGAGCTCTTCTCAGCTCTCTGCCTCCAGCCCCCACCCTTGCATTCTAGGACCAGCTCACACAGACACACATTGACTTCCTGCCGGCAAACAACACATCACATTGTGAGTAGAGCTGCAAGCTACAGGCAAGTTCTTTATCTGGGGAAAGGGGGAGGGAGGCGCATAAGATATAACACTTTGGCAAAGCAGAGATGTAGCAGTGCTGAGAGTGCCATTGGTTGTAATATACATTTCATGGATCTCATCATGTTAAAAATGATCTTTATTGTGTAAACAGCACTAGGATATTGAAATTTTAGAATTTTACTTTCATGGGCAAACCCCTTTAATGAAACCGCATTTGCCTAAGTGTCACCATATTCTAAGAGGTATAACTTTTTTATTCCTCAATGAAAAGAGGGTTATTAGGGCTTGTTTATTGCGGGAAAAGGTAATGATTAGATTGGTGCTATTATAGGGTACATCTGACTTTTTGATCGATTTATATTACAAATTTGTGGGAGGAGGCACTAAAATTGCAATATTTTTTTTTATACCCCTGACATTATGGGTATGATAATGTAATAGATGCTTGGATTGGCCAAGGTCGCTATGGACGCGTATACATATAGTTTTTTAACTTTATTTTTACTTTTTTTTTTTACTGTCCCACCGGTACAATACATAGCAGTACTATATTATATCTGTCAGTAATCAACCGACATTCTGCCAATGAGACCCAGTCTTGGACTGGGCCTCATAGGACACTGTACATGACAGACACGTAGGTCAAACTGCAGAAGGGACCAGGATCGTGCTAGCAGTGTCTGTGCTCCAGCATGATCCTAAAGGCGATTTAGATTGTCCTTACGCCGCAAAAAGGGAAATGTTTGCATTATAGATGTGCCCCACAACTGAGCTCTGTGATATTTGCCTCATTCTGAGTTACGTAGAAGATAGATTCTTTAGGTTTGTTTATAAGTTGAATTTGTATGTAAGTCGGAACTGATATATTTTATGATTGTAGCTCAAGACAAAAATTTTGATTGGATTTTCAAAATTTTGTGCTGTCATGGGAACAATGCTGTCAATGGGGAGGAGGATCTTGGATGTTGTCAGTGAGGGGGTAGTGTAGGTATTATTATTAGTAAGGGCAGGGCAAGTGTGTGTATTGTCAGAGGGGTATCTTGGATGTTGTCAGTGGGGAGGGGGATCTTGGATGGTGTCAGTGGTGGAGGGGGTAGTGTGTGTTGTCAGTGAGTGAGGGAGGAGTACGTTTATTGTCATTGGAGCTTTGGTCTTCTCAGTTGAAGCAGGGGAAGCTGGGATGTTGTCAGTGGGAAAGAGGGAAGTGTGTGTTAGTGGTAGAAGGAAAGCTCATATGTTTTTATAAGGGGGGGAATAGTGTGTGTTTTACATACAACAAGTATATCTCGGTAGTGAAGGTAGCTGATCGCTCTTAATAGGTGTTTATATTTTTAGAAAATACAAAGTGTCTCGCTTCAGCCAAGAGACTTTGGCCTCCTAGTATATTCAGCATCTGGCATGGCAGTGGAATCAATTCGGTATAACGAACCGCCAACTCCATACCCTTCCCAGCCCACTTGGAGTAGAGATGGTGTAAAGGGGAGAGAAAGAATAAGATGACTGCCAAAAATTAAATATGTCTGGTTGCACCTATAATTAATTAAATATATCTGAGGGCTGGATATAGTGGCATTATCATTGCGCAAAAATTTATGGGAAAATTGCCATTGTCTTTCCGCCTTAGTCACCAAAGTGCCTTGTCCTGGCCCTGCCTTCAATATTTATTTTTATTGCCAGAGATCAACAATTTGGCATATTAATAAATGATGACATTTTTGTTGCTCTTCTGAGATCTCATTGTCATGTGCTTAGGGTTTTAGCTTCATTGATTTGTCTAATGCTATTTGTTACAGATCATGCCAACTTTGGATATGTTACTTTTTCTCAGTGCTTTACTTATGCTTGACTTTGCTATTAAAGGGGTTCTCCAGTCATTCAAATTTTCATTCATTAGGTGTAAATGTGTAATACGACCCAAAAGTTTATTGGCTCTAATTACCCATAAATAGCTGTTCCTTAGATATAAAAGTCACTTTTATAACCAGCCCAGTTCTTCTTGGTAGCTGAAACTCCAAGGTAACAACCCGTAATTCTCCCCTTGTCTTGTCGCGCATGCGTGAATAGGCAGGACCACTCATTCACTTGCATCTATTGGGAAGTACATAGACAGAGAGCGCAGACGCTGTGGTATGTGCATAGAGGTGTGTGTGCATTCATGCCCTCTGCTGCGCTGATGTGCGATCATGGGATGTTGTGGTACACCGACAATTAGGGAGCAGCAAGCTCAAGCTCATGGCAAAGCTCCAAAGTATGATGGGACTTGAAGTCTGGAGGAGGCACGGCATCGCCATCTTACCGAAGACCTGCTTAACAGAAGGCAAAATGTATGCTTTATAAATTATAACAAGCACAAGGAATTGCTAACATGTGCTAGCTATGGCAGTAAATAAAATTGACCTCAGTGGCTGCAGAACCCCTTTAATGATTCGTAAAACTAAGAAAGGCATAAAATAACTATATGTAGAATAATGAAGACAGTATACTGTTAATGTTTAGGCTACCTGTACACAATGGGGCAGATTTATCAAGTGTCTGAAAGTCAGAATATTTCCAGTTGCCCATGGCAACCAATCATAGCTGAGCTTTCATTTTACCAGTGCAGTGAATATTTTAAAGGGGAACTGTGGTTGGTTGCCATGGGCAACTGGAAATATTCTGACTTTCAGACACTTGATAAATCTGCCCCATTGTATGCAGTTATACGGTCCTATGGACCATTTGCACCCGTGTATCATCAGCGATCGTGCGCACACCCACTGATGACAATTGAAAAACCTGCCCAGGGCGCAAACTCAGGCAGGAATAGGACCTGCTCTTTCTTTCGCGTCTCGGGCAGTTGGATTCCACAACCATGTACATTTGCCCAAGAAGCAAATAAGGACATATGCTAGTTGTAAAAAAAAACCAGCTAGCATAAGTCCTAAATTCTATGTCCCAGTTAACATCCCTGTTATATCTTTAGTTATTTTTTCCATTCGCATGTTGTATTAACAATGCATTAATATTGTGTTAACATGTTAACATTTCATTTGCATAAACATGATGCAAATGTAATGTAAATGCAATGTTAACAAAATATTTATATTGTATAAATACAATTAGGGCTGAGCCCTCTTCATACTCACTGGGTGCTTGCTTCACAATGAGGCAAACCCCCATTGCTGACACCCACGATCGGTGCTAACACTGATTGCGGGTGGTAACCCTTTGATCGCTGCCGGCTCCGATTGTCGCTCCCCGTGACGTCATTGAGGAGCTGCGATTCATTGCCATGACAGCCTCGGGTCACACAAAGATCCAGGCTATCAGGTTTTAGGCTATCTATTACAGTGTGCGATTTGCACCAGAAGATGGCAAAATGAAGAATTTTTTTATTTTTGTACAGGAGGTTTTAATTTTTGTAAATGTATGAAAACATTATAAAACCTATGCAAATTTGGTATCTCCATGATCATACTGACCCAAAGAATAAAGTAGAAAAAGTAGACATGTCATTGGGGTACACATTGAAAGCCATAAAATCCAAGCCCACAAGAAATGGCGCAAATGTGTTTTTTCCTAATTTTCACTGCATTCAGAATTTTTTTTCCTGCTTCCCAGTATACGGCATAGAATATTAAATACCTCCACCATGAAGTGTAATTTGTTACTCAGAAAACAAGCCCATAAACAGCTCTTTACATGGAAAAATTAAAAAGTTATAGATTTTTGAAGGTGGGGAGCGAAAAATAAAGACGCAAAAACAAAAAAGGGCATGGTCCTTAAGGGGTTAAAGGCATTCCTGGACACCACCATCACGGCTGACTGGGATCTAGCCCCTAGATGACACAACCACAGTTAACACCGTCTCTCACTGTGAGACTAACACTGAGCACTAGAATAAACCACCCAGCTCTCCAGGGAACAGATACTGCATGACGGCCCTGGGTGTGGCTCACAGGCTCAGAAGTCAGCTGTCAAAATCCATTCCAATGGTTCTGAAGAATCTTGATACAAATGAATAACTAAACAATATAGTACAATCTGAATGGTGTATATTTTGAATATAGGTACATAATCCAAAAAGCAAACACTAAAGTGCTAATTTTATATCAGTTTACATGATATAGTTTAGTGTCAAATTGTGGTTTATTGTGTCTAGTATGGTTGTTGCGTCTATAATATAGTCCTTAAAATGCAGCCATTGTACAGGCCATATAGTATGTGCACTATAGATGTCGGCTTCATAGAGAGGCTTCATTGACATTGCTTCTTTAGGTTATTATATAACTTGATGAGAATTTATGCTGAGCTAACAAGCGATGGGGAACTATGCTTCTATTTCTCAAATTTTTCAATCTCCTTTTGTTTTAATCAGAAAGCTAGATCGAGGACTTTAGCAGAAGGAACTGCTTTCATGCACAAAACAGGTATCAGACAGGTGTTCATTTTAATTTAGATTCTGTTTAAACAAATACTGTGTGCAAAGTGATCACTGAACACTTTATTGCTGCAGTTTGTATGAGTCATGTTTGCATAAACTGGGAACCTTCCAGGGCTAATGGTTTTTCTGAGCTCATTAATAGCAACTAGATTCTGTAACCAGATGATCTGCCCATTTGAAATACACATTATGTAATCTCCCCTGGAGTCTCCATAATATCCATTGTTGTTGTATACGTCTTAAAATGGAAACAAGATATAATGTAACCATGTAGTACTGTACTATGTTTATGTACATGATATATATTAGACAAATAGCTAACAGTCAGCTTGAAGGAATTCCCCAGTGCAAAAGAGAAAAAAATCAGCCACAATGTAATATATGTTCCCCTGTTTTGACTTCAGGGTCATCTTTTGCTAGCAAAATATGGCAGATGACTGCTGATTGTAATTTTGAACTTAGTTTGCATTTGGACTTATTTCACTCCTAGATGTCTTTATTTCCACCACACATGTCTGTCTCCTCTTGACTTTGTTCTGGCTTGCAGACAGTTAAGTTTATATAATACTTCCTTGGAGCATGCTAGTGTTTACTGGTCTTATATATACTTGTGTGCATGTAGACTTAAAGTGAGATGGTGACAACTAAATCAAAGACGGAAACCTCAAAAGGTATAAGGTATAAATAATTAAGTGTATTAAAATGGATAATAGTTATTTATATGTAATGCATAGTTGTTAAATTATCCAGTACAAAAAATGTATTCTGTCTCCTAACAGCAGCAGTGTAGTGTGAGCAGTAAATAAAGTGATCATATACTGATTCTAAAATACATTGACAATAAGGGAAATCAATTGTAAAAAGGGAAATAACTATACTGTAAATGAAGCAGATGTGCAGTAAAACACAATCTAGATTGAAACATAATATTAACTCTTCGCAAGAAATATTTTAAGGGTCAAGTCTTTATTAGTTATTAACAATACAAAATATTTACATATCTACAATCTTCTCAAACTTTACATAACATTAATACATCATGTTTAGTGTTTACATCGGTACCTATACTACAGAGTGCTAACACAAAAACAGTACTCCCATACTTTCTATGCCACTAATATTAACCAGATGCTACATGCAAAACATTTATATTCTACTATACATTATATCATTATATCTTTATTTCATTTTTATTTCTCAAGCACCTGAGTTCATCACCTTCCCTGGGGTTTGACGTGTAAAAGCATGCAGGGAGAAATAAAAGAAAACCATCTCTATATACCAGATACACCATTTACATCAATTACCTAAACACCCCCACCCAACCCCTTTTCCCCCCTATCCTATTTCTGAAGACACGAGAGCCAAGAAAAAAAGAAAAAAAAAATTATACTATCCTTCCCCCATAATCCCTCACCTCACTTATACCACACTTCCCTAACCTACCTCCCTACATCATGTTGTCTATAATGCTTATTCCATTTACTCCATTTATTGTAATATTCCTCCAAACGTCCCTTTGCCCTAGCCCATCCCATTTCTATATCTATCACCCTGTTGACACCCTTTCCCACATATCGACTGTTGCGGCAATTTCCGAGATCCACACCATAAGAATTGTTTTCCTAGCCTGAAACAGCATTTGAGACAGTATCTTTTTTTCTTTATTTGGTATCCTAATTTTCTTTATTTAACCCAATATTCCCACCCAAGCATCCAGCTGTATCTCAATTCCTAACAACTTACTCAATTTATCAAACACCCCCACCCAGTATCTATGAAGTTTCGGGCATCTCCAAAAGAGGTGTAACCATTTACCCTATAACCCACCTTATGCAACCATTTTGGGGTTCTATGAAGTCTATTAATAATGAAAAATTGTGAGATTCTATGTGAACCATTATTAGATACCTAAAATATAATCCCATATCTCTTCGCCATCTATATGTCTGCCTAAATATTCTTCTCACCCCTGTATACACTTAAATTTTAAATTCTGTGTACTATCCTGACTTAGTAGATTATAAATAGTAGCTAATTTCTTTTTTTCTCACCTCTTCACTAAACTTCCCCAATTGTGAAATTGTGCATTTGTGCTCCATTTTTTTGAAAAACCACCATAATCTAATGTACCTAAACAGGTCATTATCCCCTAACTTAAACTACTTTTTAGATCTTCAAACGTTCTCAGTATACCATTCTCAAATGTTTAGGCCATATATCTTATACCCTTACTTACCCAACTCTTAAAATCCTTTAATTTTTCCCCTTTTACTTCGCAAGAAATATAATAGTTAAAAGTACTTTACATCAAAATAACTTGTAATTTAATTTGGCTTAGTGTGTAGCTGTCTCTAAAAAAAAGTTTTATGGAAATGGTGTGTCCCAGGTTGTGCAAACTATCCTATTGCTATTGTAATGCTGGCGACGAGTCCCATTCCTGGACATGTCCATCATCACAATTTTACTTACAAATGGCTTGTTTTCTATGTCCTTGTAAGCCTCTACCCCATACTCACATATATTCCTCTGTGTCTGCAGTCAGGCAACTCCTACTCCTGTTCCCATAGCTTATGGGCACCAGCTCTGTGCACCAGCTTATATGTTCTAGCCTATCAATGCTCCACTGTGGCTATATAGCGAGGGGCGTAACTACAGTGGTAGCAGCCATAGCAACGCCTATGGGGCCCACAGTGTCAGGGGGCCCCAGCATCCGACCTGACACACTAAAGAGTGGAGCATGTGCATCATAATATCCATATTATGCTGCACTATGTACATCATAATATGTATATAACATATACACTCACCGGCCACTTTATTAGGTACACCTGTCCAACTGCTTGTTAACACTTAATTTCTAATCAACCAATCACATGGCGGCAACTCAGTGCATTTAGGCATGTAGACATGGTCAAGACAATCTCCTGCAGTTCAAACCAAGCATCAGTATGGGGAAGAAAGGTGATTTGAGTGCCTTTGAACGTGGCATGGTTGTTGGTGCCAGAAGGGCTGGTCTGAGTATTTCAGAAACTCCTGATCTACTGGGATTTTCACGCACAACCATCTCTAGGGTTTACAGAGAATGGTTCGAAAAAGAAAAAACATCCAGTGAGCGGCAGTTCTGTGGGCGGAAATGCCTTGTTGATGCCAGAGGTCAGAGGAGAATGGGCAGACTGGTTTGAGCTGATAGAAAGGCAACAGTGACTCAAATCGCCACCCGTTACAACCAAGGTAGGCAGAAGAGCATCTCTGAATGCACAGTACATCGAACTTTGAGGCAGATAGGCTACAGCAGCAGAAAGACCACACGGGTGCCCATCCTTTCAGCTAAGAACAGGAAACTGAGGCTACCAATTGCACAAGCTCATCGAAATGTGGACAGTAGAAGATTGGAAAAAACGTGGACTGGTCTGTGAGCTCGATTCTGCTGCGACATTGGAGGTAGGGTCAGAATTGGCGTCAACAACATGGAAAGCATGGATCCATCATGCCTTGTATCAACGGTTCAGGCTGGTGGTGGTGGTTTGTCATGGGTGTGGGGGATATTTTCTTGGCACTCTTTGGGCCCCTGGTACCAATTGAGCATCGTTTGCAACGCCACGCCTACCATGGTATGTTGCTGACATGTCCATCCCTTTATGACCACAATGTACGCAACATCTGATGGCTTTCAGCAGGATAATGCGAATGTCATAAAGTGGAATCATCTCAGACTGGTTTCTGAACATGACAATGAGTTCACTGTATTAAGTGGCCTCCACAGTCACCAGATTCAATCAATAGGCATTTGGGATCTGTGGTGAACGGGAGATTCGCATCATGGTGTGCAGCAAACAACATCTGCCGCAACTGTGTGAGCCATCATGTCAATATGAACCAAAATCTCTGAGGAATGCTTCCAGCACCTTGTTGAATGTATGCCATGAAGAATTGAGGCATTTCTGAAGGCAAAAGGGGGTCCAACCCGTTACTAGCATGGTGTACCTAATAAAGTGGCCGGTGAGTGTATATGATGCATATATGCTGCATCTGTGATGTGTATATGTTGTATGTGTATATGGTGTTTGGAGTCTGCATATACTGTGTGTGTGTATATATGCTGTGTGTTTGTAAATGTCACTATGTGTGTGTATATGCTCTATATGAGCATATGTGCATAAGTGTATAAATGTGTGATTGTAACTTGCATGTGTGAGTATACAAATATGTATAATTTTCAGCCAAAGCCTGCTATGGGGCCCTGACACTCCTAGTTACACCACTGTATATAGCCATGCATGCCCTATTCCCTAATGCCTGAACAAAGGTTCCTAGCTAGTCTCGTCCTGCTGTGTGGTGTATCTGTATCTACTTGTGTTTGACCATTGCTTTGCTCTGGGGCTACATTGCTGATTCCTGCATTCCTCGATGTACGACCCCACTTGTTTCTGATATTGTGCTGCCTGCCATGACCCTCTGCTTCATACCTGACCTGCTTCAGACTGACCCTTACCATTTACTTCACTGGTCTCTTGGTTCCACACACCAGAATCTCTGTGCCCAATGGGCCAGTTGCTATCCTAATGAGGCCACCTTGAGTGTAAGTAGCCTACCAATCTCTCTGCAGCAAAGTCCAGATCCCTGTATAGGGGTGAAAGGGTAAAAACCAGAGAGGTCCAGGGAAAATGGCCTAAGTGATGGCCCAGTAGTCAGACCGGTAGAATACCACAATGAGTTCATACTGTTCATAACCTGGAGAGAGGGTGTGCAGTGAAGTGAGGTATACCCCTCTCAGCTTCAATGGATGCACTACCTATATTCATGATTCTATGACTCTATTTTTGTTCTTTATTACATAAGAAAATACAAATCTCTACAAATGATAGCAGGTTTAGAATATAAAGTAATACATACTCTTTTGGAAGAATTTTTGCTATTATATGTCTATTTACTTAGCCATTATTTTTAGTGTTATGAGGAATTATTCCATTTTTGCTATGTGTAGTAAATAAATTAAAACATTTTGGAATCACAGCACTACAGATGAGACAACAGGAATAGGAAATCGACCCTGCCAGACATAGTTGGAAACTTTGCAATATCTTTAAAAAGAAAAAGTATAAAAGTTTCTTCCATTACCATAAGTATTCAAGAGTGTTCACAAAGTAGCAAAGCATTAAGCTGTATTTTATCTGAAATTGAAAATAATCTTGACCGATAATGGCTTTGCATATAAAATATGAATATCATTTTGCACTAGGACTTATAATTAGGTTTGAAAGAGAAGATTATCACTTCCCATTCATTCTGTTTGCAATGTATCATATACTGACATATGATTGAGAAATGAAAACACTTGGATATTTATTTTATATTTAATTGAAAATAAAAGCTAACATTATTCTTAAATTATGAAAATAAATTCTTTGTAAAAAAAAAAAATTCAAAAATCTGCACTTTTACTTTGCATTACTTTGGATAATGTCCTTAATGTGTGCGAAAGGATGTGTAGCTGATAAGAAACCTTTACTGAAGAAGTAAAATTGATGTATAAAAAAAATAAAAAAGATAATTTGAACTAGAACATCTAAAATGCAATATCTTTTAATGGAATGATATTTAAACTAAATTCTTTATCATGGAACTGTTAGGCCTTTTTTGAAATTATGAGCTGTTTATAAGATACTGACTAGAACTACTCAGTTCCAGTCACCTTTGTTGGAGGACAATTTTTTTGGTTGCTGGGACTGTATATTTTTTAACAGCCAGGAGCTGTCTGTCAGGCAAGTTATCATGCTATCTAATGGTCAGATAAGTGTACACATGTGAAGAGGATAGTGGAAGCTGTTTATATCATTGCAGAAGCAGGAAATGACCATGAAGACCATAAAGAATTTACATTTTTTCACACAAAATCAGCAGATATGGTGCAATGTACTGGCCGCTATCACTGACAGTGGTGTATAGCACCAGAAATATGGCTGTGTTGGTATAAATAAGCTAGAGACCCCTATCCAGACTGTGCTGTACCAGGGTCACAGGGTCTCTTACTCTTGCAGTAGACTCAGTGTAGGTGGCAGATGACTCAGATGGGTGCAAAGCACCAGGCTTCCATCAGAGAATGATAAGGAACAAGCTAAGGTCCAGCGAAGCAGAGTTCAAGATAAAATACATTCAGGTAGGAATACTTGATGCTCAGGCAGCCACACATAGGGGAAGGAACCTTGCACCCCCAGGGGTGTGCTGTGATTTACTGGGTACAAACCAAGCATGGTTGCATTGGCTTGTTTAATTTTGAGATTAGTTGTACCATTAAAGGTTAGTGACAATGCTCCGTTATTTCTGTAGCCCTGATACTTGTTAGATTCTTATTTTACATGGCAATAACCATGTAACAAAACCTTTCCACTTAGAGCAGCCATTGTTTGCAAAATGTCAATTCTTCTAAAATGTATTTCATTTCATTGCTTTGTCTCTAAGGGCATTTATTTCTATAAATTGTTGATTTTTTTCTTCCCAATAACCCCAATGGAAAATCAAAGAAAATCTATTCCCCTCCACATTAGTGGATAATGAATAAAAGGATGTCAGAGTAGGGCCTTCATACCATTCAGATTGTTGCTTTGGAATTGCTTTAACCTAGAATATTTTCTTATTGGAAATGCTTTATACAGCTTAGATTTCCTGGCTAGTTTTTCCTGCTATGCTGCTCTCACACCAGATTGCATTCAATTTAAGATGTGTAATCTGGGGATTTTTTTTGCCTCTCATATATGGATAATGTGGAAAAAGACTTGGCTGATATCACATTATCACAAATCCCCTGCAAACATGACTGTTTGATTACTGGTTTCAGAATGTATCTAGTTGATTTGATGACATGTTCAACATTACATTTCTGTACTCATGTATAACATCTGAAACAGTAAATTAATTAAACTGGGCTTCTGCTGTAGTATAGCAATACAAATGATTATTCCCTTTTATCTGCTGTTATTACCATGATGCTGCCCTATGCTCACCACATACAGTGAATCACCCAAACACTCTATAAAGATAGATATATTTTTTTGTATAGATTATGTTCAAAAGTGAAAAATTATTCAGTTTAGAGAATGAGCAACATAAACGTAGACACAGTTAGCTATAGCAGGAATGTTAACACTATAGGGGATATTATCACATGCAAATAGAACATTCTTATTTCTGGTAACGGTGTAAAATTGTGAAAATAGATATAATAAGAATACATTGAGCGACAGGTACAGAAAATAACCAACAAAAAAAAAGCTCTTTTAATGATTTCAGAACATAAGGAAGCTGGTCAGCAATGAATATCAGACAATGCAGGGGATATGGTATTCTTGAGTAGATATGAGTATAGTCATACAAGCCTATGCAGTTGACATGGCAATGCTAATGTTGATATGGAAATATTGAAGGAAATAGAAGCCGGGAAGGCAGGTAACCTATAGTTCATGGTCAAGAGCAGCTAATAAGGTAGTAACAAAGCGCTATTTTAAAGAGACTGTGATACAGATGTTTTTCATATTTCCCTTCCAAATTGCAACATAAAGCAATGTTCGTTCTTTTAATTTATCAAGGCCGCAAAAAAATCACTTTATACAGTTTTGGGTTTTTTTTGGATTCTCTTGCACCCGACTTACAGGCAACCCCTAGTTACAAATAGACCTCTGGATATTGTTAAATTACTGTACTTTATATCCTGGAGGCTACAAAAAACAGCTTATACACCAGTTATCAAAGTGTCTGCAATTAAGATTTATTGTTAACGCTGGTTTTATGACAATCCAACATTTTTTAAAATCCAATTGTGACAGAGACCAAAAAAAATCTGGCTCGGATCATTGAATAAAATCACGTTCCAACGTTACATACAAATTCAACTTAAGAACAAACCTACAGAAAATCTTGTACGATAAGCCGGGAATGGCTGTCTTTTCCCATTGAAACTAAGATATGGACTAATCAGATCACCTTATTATGAAAGATTTATGTTCTGATATATAAGTATATAAACGCTGACAATTGGCATGTAATGACATTGTATAGAAAAAAATAAAGATTACATTCTGCTAAATTACATTTTTATGTAAAGTTAGAAACTGTGCTCTTATCAAAGAAAACCACTTTTTAGAACACTGGTTTGACTCACAGGTCAATGTGGAATTACAGTTAATTTTATTACATGTACAGGCAGTACCCTACTTAGAAGAACACCCGACTTACAGACAACCCTAGTTACAAACGGAACTCTGGATGTTGCAATTACTGTACATAGCCCCAGGCTACAATAAACAGCTATAAACAGTTACAAAGGTGTCTGCAATTAAGATTTAGTAATAATCCTGGTTCTTATGACAATCCAACATTTTTAAAATCCAATTGTCACAGAGACCAAAAATAATGTGGCTGGGGCCCACAATTATAAAATTATAGTTCCGACTACTACATTACAAATTCAACTTAAGAACAAAACCTACGGAACCATGCTTGATGTCTTACCTGTGTATCCACATAGTTTAATAGTGATTTTGCTGAAAATACACTGTCAGTTGTGGGGTATCGTATAACCCACATTGCAATACCTTTTGGGAGCTCTAGTTTACAGACAGATTCATGTGGTCAAATCCACGTAGTTTATACATTGAATGAGTCGGGTTCTAACTACATGCCTCAGCTACTATTCTGATGCTCACCCGCCTGATTGCCCACACATTGTTGCTGTTAGACACATATGACTCCTACCATCTTTACCAGGGACTGGAATTGTAACCACCTCCACACACTATTATCATGGTGCACTCTGAGCGGCTCCTGCTGTTCTGATGCCAACTTCGGCAACACTAATCATTGGTGACACTTTGTGGCGGGCTCATGCTGCTGTGACTTTGATGCCGCATCACAATATTATTCATTGTGCCACTCTGACGGGCTCCTGCTGCTGCTGCTTCTGATGCCGCATCACACTATATCATGTGCACTCGCCGGCTCTGCTGCTTCTGCTTCTGATTGCACCTATCATTTTTTTCACTAGATCATTGTTGACCATTCTCTGCGGGCTTCTGCCTTGCTTCTGATGCCACCTTCACACATATCATTGTGCAATCTGGGCTCATGACAGCTTCTGCCTGATGCCACCTTCAACTATAGATTGTGCCACTCGGGGCTTGTGCTTGCTCTGTTCTAACTGCGCTGCATTCACACGTATATCTTGTGCCATCTGTGGGCTTCCTGCTGACTGTGTGGCTGGATACTGCACATGCCGCCTTCACGAATATGACTGTGCACTCGCGGGCTCCTGCCGCTGTGCTTTGATGACGACCATTCACACTACTAACATGTGTCAACTCTGCCGCTTTGCGTGCTTCTGATGCCACCTTCTACAATACTATCATTGCGCCACTCTAGCGGTCCTGCTGTTCTGATTGCCACCAAAATTACAAACCATTGTGCACTCTGTGGGCTCCTCCTGCTGCTGCGCGTACTGAGCACCAACACACTATATCATTGTGCCACTCTGCAGGCTCCTGTGCCGCTATGATGACCACTTCAACTATATCATTGTGCCACTCTGCGGGACTCATTGACTTCTGATGCCACTTCAACAACTAGTATATGTGCCACTCTGTGGCTTTCCTCGTTGCTTGCCACCATGTTTTGACCCTGTGGACTCCTGCTGATGCTTCTTCTGTCGCACTTCCACACCTATCATTGTGCCACTTTGTGGCCTCCTGTTGCTGCTGCCACCTCCACACTATATATGTGCCCAACTATGTGGCTTTATCCCCTGTTACATGCCACCGATGTTGCTGCACAGTGGGATCCTGCTGCTGATGCAACTCCCACTAAATCATGTGCCATCGTGGCTATCCCTGTTGCTGTTCAAATGTTTTGCTGCACTGTGGGTCTGCTTGCTTCTGCTGCCGCCACCTCCACACTCTTATCATTGTGCCACTTTGGGCCTACCAGTTTCCGCCACCTCCATAATTGTGTCATTGTGCCACTCTGCAGCCTACTCATGCTGCTGCCAACTGCCCTGTCCTCCTGGAAAACCCTGTGATTCCAAAGCTGTTTTCACCCTCCATCACTCTATCATTCATTGCCAATATGTTTGTTTTCCCCTTCGTTTTATCTGTCAGAAGGATGAAAAAGCTTCAGGATTGATAGCCAAAAAGCAAGAGAGGGATACAGAACACAGGGAAATGCCAAGTATCCCATTGCTGCTCATCTCTATTCTGGATCAACTCCTGTTTGTTTTAGCAATATGATGGATTATTGGACGCCGTAGTAGAAGACTGACAAGTGAACAGAGGCAAAATGATCAGTGACGTCACGCAAAACTACTGCGGACATTACCTTGCCCTTTTGGGGGGCTTACACATGTATCGCGCATTTAACAGAACAGATTCTGTCGTGACCTATGGAATCATTGATGTAAAAAGAGTGCACTCTTTGATGTGATAGTGGGATCTTGCGCCTCAGCTCGGTCTCTTTCGCTAGGCACAGACGTTACTCCTGTCAGGCTGCGTTCCGCTTTGCTTATTGGGGTAAGTTTGGAAGTTAGCATATGTAAGTGCACATGGAAGTGAGAAGTGAAGCGATCTAAAAGCACGGCTTGCATGCGTGTGTGTCATACTAAACACAGCCTGTTTGAGACCAAACACAGCTCCACTATGCTATATTTAGCATGAGCACACCAGTTCTACAGACACCCTACAGGCTCTCTGCAGCATAGGAAATGCCTGTGTTTAAGATGATTCGTTTGATGCGATTTCGGTCTAATCAAAGTTTTTTAAAAATTCTTTGGCGAATCGTGGCGAAACGAATTTTAACAATTTGCCCCATCTATAATCCGGGCAATGAACTTTGACAATGTAAAAAGGGTTCTTAGCAGTTTATATTATTTCTAATATTAACACTCCTACCACTAAGCCATGTTTCTCATCCGACCAGGCCTATTTTAGAACTGACTGGTCAATAAAATTGGTTATAATTTTAGTAACAAAAAAACTGAAATGTGGATAAAATTTAGAAAAATTCTCCATTTCAAGTTTAAAACTTCCAAGGTAGATCATACCACCCAAATAACCTAACTGCAAACAGTTACTAACTGTTTGCTTTTTGCTGGCATATTTTTATGCATCCTGGTAATTTGTAGCATGTTATGATTATTAAAGGTTTAGGTGTGTAGTTTAGAATTCATGTTATAAAAATACCAAAAACTACTTTTTGATGGGCCTGCTCAGCTTTCCAAGTGATTTTGAGGGGCCTCTAATAGTAAACTACATAATTACCACATTGACAGAAACTACACGATCGAATTAGTAAACATTTTAAGCAGTTTGGTGACCTTTTAGGGGTTTCATAAGTGGTTTGAAACAAAATTGGAGGGCAATTTGAGAAACATTTGGAAAAAGTACAGTTAATTTTTGGACCCAAGAGTTACACTTCCACAATAGAATTAAAATGACATAATTTAACTTGCAAAATTGCTGAACCCATTTTGCACTTCTAATAACCCATATTATGGTGAGTAAAGCGGCAACCGGTCAGCCAGGGAACAGGCATGAAAACGGAGCACTATTAGAGCGAGTTCGTAGTTTCATATTGTATAGGCTATACATTTTTTTTCTATAATAGTAGACATACCGGGCTTTTTTTGCTGAATGAGATGGTATTTGCAACATACTGATGAGATTTTATTAATCTTTCATGGTGGAAGAAAAAAAAAATGATCAATTTTGTTGATGGATTTTTAGATTTGTTTTGTTTGGGCTGTCCACCACACAATGAGAATAGATGTTATTCTATTCTATAGTACCTACTAAGATTATGGCAAAACCTTATTTTTATGTTGATTTTGGCCAATTTATACATAAAACCTGTGGAGAAATAAAGAATAACCTACCTATCAAAATAACGATCTTTTTATTTTTCATTGACAAGGCTGGTTGAGGGTTGGTTGGGACGAGAGATAATCTTTTTCGGGTAATTTTTAGCATGTTGGCATTCACAGTGCCGGTCTATATTGCCATGAAGCTGCACATGTGGCAATATGTGTTTGTTTGTGTGTTGTGTAATGGGTTAACCCAAGAGTGAGCGTAATATACTAGTCTGATCTCCTGCAGCTTCTGGACGCCACAGCTCTTTATGTGAACAAGTTGCCAGAAGCTTAATGTTTATAGTATACATGATGTAGGGGAAGTCTACCCCCGTCCATACTATTGCATCAGATAGATTGCCCAAACTCAATCCTATAGTATGTTTTTTGTCAAAAATTCTTTACTGGCCATTGGTCTACTTTTCTATTAAGCCGGCACAGATGAGTTTCTCTCTAGTTCCCTCTCATCTATTCCACTGCAAGCATGTAATTTTTTAGATCTTCTACTGCTACCTGTATGCTCTGCCGGGACATGGAAATCGCATGATAAGGCAGAGAAAGTTCTTAAGGAGATTTCGTTATGGAAGAGGAGTGTCTATACCCAATCTGCTATTTAGTCCGTCTACCAAGTAGAAGTTTGTCCTGGGCGGGAGCGTGGCTGTGCCCTTCGGCCCACAGAGATTGAAAAATATTAACATTTCATATTTGAAAAAGCTGTAATTTTAGAGAGAAAATGCTAACTACATCCAAATAGGGACAGATCACATATTAAGGATTTTAAAGATGAGTTGATGGATGGTGGTAATCTAAAAAAAAGGTCCTCTATAAATGGTATCTGGAATACTACTGTACAGATCCCATTGAGTAGTAGATACAACCAAAATTCATATGCCAAATGTAACAGTTTGGCCTTTGCATGCTTTATCAGTATGAACAGAAAGTGATGAAGATATTGCTGCCTAATTGATCAAAATAACGCTCAACATGAAGTGAGTATTAATGTCACAAATTTCTGCTATGTGACATATGGGTAATGCAAAGCAGTCATTTAGAGTGCTCCCTGAATGCAAAAACCACCTCAAATGGGTACAAAATACACAGATCGTTTAAAATGTAAGTAGTGTTGATTATAATGATGTAATTAAGTATTCAGTATTCAGAAGCCCAAAAAGCAACATCTTGGTGAAGAACTAAAAAGAACAGAGAATGATGAAAAGTTCTCCTTTCTCATAATTAATGTATTCATTGTTTTTTAACCCTATCAAAGTTACGGGCAAAGGAGGAATAGTTGTCTCACACCACCCCAGGAACGGTCTATAATAGCAAATTAACAGTGTTTTCTCTTAAGACAAAATGTACTTGGTCTTTGCAGAAAAAAGACATAACTTAGTGTGGGCCTGTTCAATTCTGCCTAAGGAGTCATTTATTAGTGAGCATGTATTTGTGTAGTCTCATGTAGCCTTGTGTACAGCATGTGAAATGCCGTGGCACGTATACCACACAGCATATCAGCAATGAATATCAGACAATGCAGGGGATATGGTATTCTTGAGTAGATATGAGTATAGTCATACAAGCCTATGCAGTTGACATGGCAATGCTAATGTTGATATGGAAATATTGAAGGAAATAGAAGCCGGGAAGGCAGGTAACCTATAGTTCATGGTCAAGAGCAGCTAATAAGGTAGTAACAAAGCGCTATTTTAAAGAGACTATGATACAGATGTTTTTCATATTTCCCTTCCAAATTGCAACATAAAGCAATGTTCGTTCTTTTAATTTATCAAGGCCGCAAAAAAATCACTTTATACAGTTTTGGTTTTTTTTTGGATTCTCTTGCACCCGACTTACAGGCAACCCCTAGTTACAAATAGACCTCTGGATATTGTTAAATTACTGTACTTTATCCTTAGGCTACAAAAAACAGCTATAACAGTTATCAAAAGTGTCTGCAATTAAGATTTATTGTTAATCCTGGTTCTTATGACAATCCAACATTTTTTAAAATCCAATTGTGACAGAGACCAAAAAAATTCTGGCTCGGATAACATTGATAAAATATACAGTTCCAACTTACATACAAATTCAACTTAAGAACAAACCTACAGAATCTTGTACGTAACCCGGGGACTGGCTGTACTTTTCCATTGAACTATAGATATGTGACTAATCAGATCACCTACTATGAAAGATTTATGTTCTGATATACTAAATGTATATATAACCTAGACAATTGGTATGTAATGACATTGTTATTAAGAAAAAATAAAAGATTACATTCTGCTAAATTACATTTTTTTCTAAAGTTCAGAAACTGTGCTCTTTATCAAAGAAACCACTTTTTAGAACACTGTTTGACTTCACAGGTCAATTGTGAATTACAGTAATTTTATTACATGTACAGGCAGTCCCCTAATTAAGAACACCCGACTTACAGACAACCCCTAGTTACAAACGGAACTCTGGATGTTGCCAATTTACTGTACATTAGCCCCAGGCTACAATAAACAGCTATAACAGTTATCAAAGGTGTCTGCAATTAAGATTTAGTAATAATCCTGGTTCTTATGACAATCCAACATTTTTAAAATCCAATTGTCACAGAGACCAAAAATAATTTGGCTGGGGCCACAATTATAAAATATATAGTTCCGACTTACATACAAATTCAACTTAAGAACAAACCTACGGAACCTATCTTGTATGTAATATATTCTTAAAAAGTCCTGTGAGAAACACATACCTTATGGGAAAAAGCATAAGAGGACCAAGAAAAAGCCAATGTGGCTAACTAGTCTTGTAAGGAAAGCAATAAGCGAGAAAGATAAGGCGTTTAAGGTGCTAAAATGTGAAGGTAGTGATGAGGCATTACAGGATTATAGAGAGAAAAATAAATCCTGTAAAAAGCAGATAAAGGCCGCAAAAATAGAGACTGAGAGAAATATTGCCAGGGAGAGCAAAAATAATCCCAAATTATTTTTCAGGTATATAAATGATAAGAAACTAAAAACAGAGAGTGTGGATCCCCTTAGAAATAACATGGGGATCATGGTGGAAGGAGATGAGGAAAGGGCCAATCTACTGAATGTCGCCTTGTCAACTGTCTTTACCCAGGAAAATCCCCTGGTGGAAGACACAATGAGGAATAATGTAAATTCTCTTTGTAATGTCAACAGTTTAACCCAGGAAGAGGTACGGCGCCGCCTCGCAACCACTAAGATAGATAAATCACCGGGGCCAGATGGCATACACCCCCGGGTTCTGCATGAACTATGTACCGTGATAGACAGACCGTTGTTTTTAATATTTGAAGATTCACTGAGGACTGGTTATGTTCCACAGGACTGGCGCATAGCAAATGTGGTACCAATATACAAAAAAGGATCAAAAAGCGATCCTGGAAACTACAGACCTGTGAGTCTTCACTTCTGTGGTGGGGAAAATATTTGAGGGATTTGTTGGAGATGCTATCCCGGAGTTTCTCACTGTGCACAACCTTATAACCCAGCGTCAGCATGGGTTTATGAGAGATCGGTCCTGTCAGACTAATATGTTGGTTTCTACGAGGAGGTAGATCTGGATCTGGGGGACGCTGTGGACGTTGTATATCTGGTCTTTTCAAAGGCATTTGACACTTTTCATAGTTTATACGGTTGAAAAAAGACACTTGTCCATCAAGTTCAACCAAGGAAGGGTAGGGATTGGATGAGGAAGGGATTTAGGGGAAACAATCCTATATAGCATAACAATCAATGTTATTTAGGTGTAAAAAGGCATCTAGACCCTTCTTGAAGCTCTCCGCTGTCCCTGCTGTGACCAGCGCCTGAGGCAGGCTATTCCACAGATTGACAGTTCTCATATTAAAAAAGCCCTGTCGCCTCCGGTGATTAAACCTTGGTTTCTCCAAACGGAGACAGTGCCCCCCTCGTCTTTTGATTTGATCTAATCTGGAACAACTTACCACCATATTTTTTGTATGGACCATTCATATATTTATATAAATTAATCATGTCCCCTCGTAGTCGTCTCTTTGACGCATAAAAGGTTGGTATATAAAATGAGAGTGCTGGGAATAGGGGAAAATCTTTGTATTTGGGTAAGTAATTGGCTTAGTGATAGAAAACAGAGGGTTGTCATTAATGGCACATTCTCAGATTGGGTTGATGTTACCAGTGGAGTGCCACAGGGGTCAGTATTGGGGCCAATTCTTTTTAATATTTTTATTAATGACCTTGTAGTGGGTTTACACAGTCAAGTTTTAATATTTGCAGATGATACTAAGCTGTGTAAGGTAATAAATACTGAGGTCGATAGTTTAGCATTACAGAGGGATTTGTGGAAGCTTGAGGAGTGGGCAGAGAAATGGTTGATGAGGTTTAATGTAGATAAATATAAAGTTATGCACTTGAGCCATGGAAACAAAAAGTATAATTATGTTCTAAACAGTCAATTACTTGGTAAAACTGGAGCTGAAAAGGACTTGGGGGTATTGGTTGATGGTAAACTTAATTTTAGTGACCAGAGCCAGGCGGCTGCTGCTAAAGCAAATAAAATTATGGGATGTATCAAGAGAGGAATAGATTCTCATGATAAAGACATAGTTTTGCCCTTATACAAATCCCTGGTCAGACCACACATGGAATATTGGGCACCAGTGTATAAAAAGGACATAGTAAAGCTGGAACGGGTGCAGAGGAGAGCAACCAAGATTATTAGAGGAATGGGGGGACTAGAATACAATGACAGATTACAAAATTTGGGATTATTCAGTTTAGAAAAAAGACGACTGAGGGGAGACCTCATTACAATGTACAAATACCTGAACGGACAGTACAAGGATCTCTCCAAAGATCTTTTTATACCTAGGCCTGTGACCAGGACAAGGGGGCATCCTCTACGCCTAGAGGAGAGGCGATTCTACCATAGCCATAGACAAAGATTCTTTACTGTAAGAGCAGTGAGACTGTGGAACTCTCTGCCGTAGGAGGTTGTTTTGGCAGACTCTTTGTACTTGTTCAAGAGAGGCCTGGATGCCTTTCTGGAGAGAAAAAATATCTTGCGTCTTTTTCCAGCCTTATATACTATGATGCTATGAACACTTTAATTTAAATAAAAAAATACAGTACACTCAAAAATGAACTGAAAAATCCAGACTTCTAATGTATAATCCTCAGAACTGAACCATCCCTGGCAGTGATGTCACTCTGAGGGGAATTTTTTTCTACACCCCCCCCCCCCCCCCCTATCATAGAAGTACTCTCTGTGTCTGGGGTTTTATTAAAATTTGAACTTTTGATAGGAAAGTTGCACAAATGTGCCATTGCTCCCAATCACAATGGTACCTCGCCAACGTTCACCCCATACCAAACTTGGGGTGTCTAGGCCTAACGTTCTGCCATTGGCTGGGTTCCACTGCTAGGCTTTTAATGCTTGGTACATGAGGGTATCTAGATCCTATAACTCTCCCCTGTAACTGGGGACCCATAATTATAAATTATACCCCAGTTATGGACAGCTATGATACATCAGTCTTATACCTTAGGTACAAAAAATGTAAAGGTCTCACCCGATCGGTACAGGGCACATTGTGAATTCAAGGTCGGGAACTCAGGAATGAAGTCTGCAGACCTGTCAGTCCCTATGCGTAATATCCCTGGTTCCCACGTTAGTTTCTCCTGTCCAAACAAAGACAGTCCCAGAAAGACTTTCCCTACAATCTATCGTAACCCTAATCTAAAGTCCAGCCTTTTTCCTGTAAAGCGGTTTCCCAATGAGTTTCTTCCTCATTACAAGGATTCATCAGGGGATACCTGGTGTTGGCAGTATGTGCCCAAGTGTTGAGTGTGTCAGTGGCCAAACAATCATTCAGAACTGGCTCCATCAGTGTGTGGGCTGGATTGCTTGGCATGTGCGACTTGTGTCTGCGCATGCGCCAATTAAAGGTTTAGGTGTGATTTTAGACATTTTCATAAAAATAACCAAAACTTACTTTTTGAGGAACCTGCTCAGCTTTCAAGTGATTTTGAGGGGCCTACATAGTAAAACTACATAAATTACCACATTACAGAAACTACACGACTCAACTTATGTAAAACATCTTTTAAGCAGTTTGGTGACATTTTAGGGGTTTCATAGTGGTTGGAACAAAATGGAGGGGCAATTTAGAAAATTTTGGAAAATTCATTTATTTTGGACCAAATATTACACATTCACAATGAATTAAATGACATAATTCACTGCAAATTTGTAACCCAATTTTGCACTTCTAATACCCCATATATGGTAGTAAACGGGCACACGGCAGGGCAGGAAGGAGCACTATTTAGAGCAGATTCGTATTATCATATTGTATAGTCTATACATTTTTTTTTATTAAGGTAGACATACCGGGGCTTATTTTTTGCTGAATGAGATGGATTTTGCACATACTTGATGAGATTTTATTAACTCTTTCTGAGTGGAAGAAAAAAAATGATCAATTCTTGTTAGATGGATTTTTAGATTTGTTTTTTTGGCTGTCCACCACACCATATGAATAATGTATGTTATCTTTATACTATAGCCTACTAAGATTATGGCAAAACCTTAATTATATTGTTATTTTTGGCCAATTTTACAATAAAACCTTGGAGAAATAAAGAATAAACCTACCTATCAAGAAAATCTCTCTTTTTTAATTTTTCATTTGACAGAGCTGGTTGAGGGTTGGTTGGACGAGAGATAATCTTTTTCGGGAAGTTTTTCATGCTTTTGGCATTCACAGTGCCGGTCTATATTGCACTGAATGCTACACATGTGGCAATATGTGTTTTTTTGTGTTTTTGTAATGGGTTAACACTAGAGATGAGCGAGTATACTCGTCTGAGCTTGATGCTCGTTCGAGTATTAAGGTACTCGAAACGGCTCGTTGCTCGGACGAGTATTTCCCCTGCTCGAGATCGAGCATTTAATTAAAAAAACACAGTGAAGAACAATGAAGAATAGAATAAAAACAGTGAACACAGTGAACACAGGATCATTTAAGTGAAAAACACAGTAAAGAACACAGTGAAGAATAGATTACAGATGTTCGGCACATCTGCTTACTTGTCGGAAGATACGTGCGGAACGGTGCGAACAAAATAGCATGTGAAGAACAATATATATGTGTGAAGAACACATTGAAGAACACGGTGAGCAGGACAGAGACACCGGGGAGCAGCACATAGACAAGCGGTCAGTGGACGGAGACATCGGGCATCGACACTGTGCGGCACGATAATAGGGCGGGACACTAAAGGGGCACGGAGATATAGGGGCACTGGAGCATAGGTCAGCGAGACATTGGGCACTGGGATACCATTGGGGCACGGAGACTAGGTGGCCCGGAACAATGGGTGCACGAGACATAGGGGCAAGAGACATAGGGGCACGGAGACATCGGGGCACGGATACATCGGGCACGGAGACATCGGGCACGGAGAACATCGGGCACGGTGACAAGCCGGAGACATATGGGCCGGAGACAGTGGGCAAACGGAGACATAAGGGCACGGAGACATAGGGGCGGATGCCACGGAACGTAGGGCACGGAGACATGGGCGCACGGGACTAGGGGGGACGAACTTGGGTGCACGGAGACATAGGGGTCACGGAGACACGGGGCACGGTGACATCGGGCAGCGGCACGGAGAACCTAATCAGGCAAGCAGCAGGCACGGAGACATCGGGCACAGTACATCGGGGCAACGGAGACATTGGGGGCCACGGAGACATAGGGGCACGGAGACACGGGGCAACGGTGACAACTCGGGCAGGCAGACGGAGACTCAGTGCAAGCGGCACGGAACTCGTGGGAGACATCGGGGCAAACGGAGACAAGGGCAAATAGGCAACGGGCATCGGAACCCATCGGGGCACGGCATAGGGGCACGGAGACATAGGGGTCAATCGGAGACATAGGGGCAACGGGACATCGGGCGCCGATGACCATGAGGCAGGACTAGGCAGTCAACGGAGACATTGGGGCACGGAGACATAGGGGCACGAGAACATCGGGGCACGGTGACATCATGGCAGCGGCACGGACTACAATCAGGCAGCGGCACGGAACATCGGGCACGTAGACATCGGGCACGGAGACTGGGTGGGGCAACGGAGACATAGGGCACGGAGACATCGGGCACGGTGGACACATCGGGCAGCGGCACGGAGACATCAGGCAGCGGCACGGATCGGACACATCGGGGCACGGAGACATCGGGGCACGGAGACTCGGGCGACGGAACACGGGAGGACATCGGCACGGAACATCGGGGGCACGGAGACATAGGGCACGTGACATCGGGCAAGTCGTGCCGAGACATCAGGCATGCGGCACGGAGAAATCGGGCACGGAGACAGTGGCGTGCAGCGGCACGAGACGGACAATCGCCGGAGACAAATCGGGGCCACGGAACATCGGGGCACGAGACATAGGGCACGGTGACATCGGAGCGGCAGCGGTACATCAGCAGCGCACGGAACATCGCACGAGACATGGGCGGGGCGGCACGGAACTGTCAAGCTGTCACGAGACATCAGAGCGCACAGGAGGACATCAAAAGGGGCACGGAGACATGAAAAGTGGAACTTTGGGCCGACGGAGACATAGGGCACGTCCTCGGGCACGGAACGGAGACTCAGGCACGGCACGGAGACATCGGGGCACAGGAGACATGGCACGGACTTGGGCACGACATGGCAGCGGCACAGAGACATAGGCAGCGGCACAGAACATCGGGGCACGGAGACAAGGGCACGGAGACATCGGGGCACGGAGACATAGGGCACGGAGCATCGGGGCCCGGAGACATCGGGGCACGAGACATAGGGGCAGGGCAGACAAGGGGTCACGGAGACATCGGGGCACGGTGACATCGGGCACTGTGACATCGGGGACGGAGACATCGTCACGGGCACGAGAACACGGCAGCGACGGAGACACGGGAGACTTTCAGTGGAATAAGAGCAACGGATCCCGGGACAGCTATCCCCGACAAGGAAGCCTGTCTGAACACTGCAATCTATTCTTCACTGTGTTTTTTTCACTTAAATGATCTTGTGTTCACTGTTTTATTCTATTCTTCACTGTACTTCACATCTGCTAACTGTCGGGAGAATATACGCGCGGAACAGTGAAGAATAGATTGCAGATGTTTGCATACATCTGCTAACTTATCAGAAAGACATTCTTTTCAATTAATTAACAACATTTTTTATTCCCGAACGCATGGTCCCTTTGAAAATGCTCGAGTCTCCCATTGACTCATGGGGCTCGTTATCTAGACGAGCACTCGAGCATCAGGAAAAGTTCGTCTCGAATAACTAGCAACCCGAGCATTTTAGTGCTCGCTCCTCTAGTAACACCAAGCATGGGTGTAATATACAGCTGACTCCTGCAGCTTATGGCACAGCTCTTTATGTGAACAAGTGCCAGAAGCTTAATGTTATAGTACTACATGATGTAGGAAGTAACCCACGCCATACTATTGCATCAGATAGATTGCCCAAACTCAATCCAAATTTTTTAAAAATTCTTTAATGGCAATTGGTCCATTAATTCTGGCACAGATGGAGTTTTCTCTCTAGTTCCCTCTCTATCTATTCCAATGCAGTCAATGTAATTCTTTTAGGATCTCTACTGCTAGACTGTATGCTCTAGCCCGGGACCTGGCAATAGCATGATAAGGCAGAGAAAGTTTCTGTAAGAGAGATTTTCTGTAATAGAGAGAGAGTGTCTATACCCAATATGCTATTTAGCTCCTCTACAAGTAGATAGTTTGTCCTGGGCTACAGCTGTGGCTTTGCCATTCTGACCACAGAGATTGAAAAATAATAACATTTCATATTTGAAAAACTGTAATTTAGAGAGAAAATTCTAACTACATCCAAATCAGTGACATGACACATATTAAAGGATTTAAAGAATTGGAGTTGATGGAGGTGGTAAAAGGTCCTCTATAAATGTGTTATCTGGTAATACTACTGTACAGTATCCCCTATTGAGTAATATTATACAACCAAATTCTAATATGCAAATGTAACATTTTTGGCATGCTTCTAACAGTATGAACAGAAATGATGAAGAATGCTGCTCATTGATCAAAATAACGCAAACTGAAGTGAGTATTTAATTGATCACAAATTCTGCTATGCATATGTGTAATGCAAGCAGTCATTTAGAGTGCTCCCTGAAGCAAAACCACCTCAAATGGGTACAAAAACACAGATCGTTTAACTGTAATTATTTGATAAATTCATGTAATTAAGTATTCAGTATTCAAGAAGCCCAAAAGCAACATCTTGTGAAGAAACTAAAAACAAAGAATGATGAAAATGTTCTCCTTTACTAATAATGAATGTATTTAATTGTTTAACACTATTCACAGTACGGGCAAAGGAAATAGTTGTCTATAACACCCCAGGAAAGGTATATTAATAGCAATAAATGTGTTTTTCATAAAGCAAATGTACTTGTCTTTGCAGAACAAGAAATAACGTTTCGTGTTTGTTGACCTGTCAATTCTGCCTAAGGAGTCCATTTACTTAGTGAGCATTTATTTGTCATTCATATTAAGCAAGAAATTGTACTATACACAATTTATACAGATGGATGGCTTGATGATTTTATATGCGTTATTGCTCTTAAAATACATTATGCATTATCAGATTGAGGATTTTAGGAAGGTTTTGGTGGAATCCATCCATGTTTTGATAATATATATACATATATGTATGAAGAGGGCTCAGCCCGTGAGCTCTTTTCATACACCCTTCATAGCTCTGCGGCGGATTGGTCTTCAAAGACCAATGTATGCTTTTTCAATGGTATGTTTTTTCAATACATCATTTCTCCTGATGCTCTGTAATAGTTTTGTCCTGCATCTAGATTTAGCTGACACACACATTTATCCCTTTGCCCTGCATCTAGACTTTGCAGACACACATGGATTATTCCTCTTGTCCCACACTAGATTTTGTAGACATACACACTTTCTGAGTCTTATAACTAGCGTTGGTGGATACGCACACATTCCTGCCTGTAATATCATTTTCTTATGTGTCTAATCTTGGTATCGCTGCAGTTTGACCCTAGATTTTCCTCAATAAGCTACTACATTACACCACACAACTAAAAGATTGCACTTTCTCACACAGCCCACCCCTTTTTTTTGGTTGCATAAGTGCAACTTTTAGTAAAATAATGAAGTGAATTTAAGCCTGGCAATTCAAAGTGGTCTAAGGAATAAATATCCCCTTCTTTAGTGTACGAAAAGATGAAAAGAAGAAAAGAGTGGCTACTACCTGGGTTCTGTCTTCTGGTTAGTATGTATGTGATTCTTCAAAATGACTGTGCAGTGCGGTGCTCTATTCCTATAAGACATACACATGTAGTGGCAACAAAAAGAATGGCACTCACCACAGGCTTGTTCTTTTCTTATTTATTTATATTTACAAAAACACCTGTTAAAAAGTCCTCATGGGAGGGAGGAATAGCAGTACATGATGGAGCGAACAAGAACCGGAGATACAAGAGAACCGGAGGAAGCGCAGTATAGCATGAAACGGCTGTTGTTTGTTCTTGTTCCCACCACAATGTCCTGCTATTCCTCCCTCCCATGAGGACTTTTCAACATGTATTTTTGTAAGTATAAATAAAGTAGAAAAGAACAAGCCTGTGGTGAGTACCATTCCATTTTTTTCTTCTTGTTTTCTTTTTGTTGCTACTACATGTGCAACTCTTACATTGACCATTGCATCCTGGGACTAAAATTCAGTAAATTATCAGCATCCTGTCTGTACCTAGGGCTTGTCTGTAAGTCTGGTGTCCTTAAGCAGTATAATAATATTGCTTAATCTCATTTTGTTCAGTTATGGCTGATTCATTAGTGATATTCACCTTTTTTGTGGCTGTCATGGTTGGCGCACTGCCATGTACTTTTTAGAAAAAAGAGATTTCTCTAGAAAGCTCTTCATAGAAAGTTACACTTGTTGCCCTGTTATGTCAGAAAGTGCAGTCAAAGATGGGAAAGGGACCTAGAAAGAGCAGTGTCCTCATAACATTGAGCGTTCTGAGCAGAGAGTTAAAAAATTAAATGAGAATAAACCGAGCAGAGAGAAAGATCTAGCTTGAATATTATTGACAGCTGGGAGAGAGACTAAATGAAGTATGTGGGAATAGGGTTACTGATGTAGATCATAGAACAAATAGGAAAAAGGCACGGAGCGAGGAGACTTCTTGTTCTGTAATTCAGGTGTATCAAATAACATTTTGGGTTATAATATTGGCGAGAGATAAGAGATGTGAAATATAAAACAGAGAATTAGAGTCTCTGGGCATACACTTGCAATAGAGGAACTACATCAACAGAAGAACAAGACTTTTAGAGCACCACAACAGGAACCATGTTTGAAGCAAGGGTGCTGTTCCTAGAAGGGTTCGAGGGGATGCTTCTTTATTCAGAACATTTAAAAGAGATTTATTGTAAAGAATTGTAGACTTATAGTAACAAAAGAAAGAGGAGATGAGGGATTTCTGTTGTTTTTTAATATGTGGGTATTTTCTGATTAAAAGAAAAATTTTTAAAAATTATGGTCAGAAAGTGGAAAAGAATAATGGAATTAGATACTGAAAATAGTCAAAGCATATTGCCTTCCTTGTGTGTGGAAGAAGCAGCACTTAGTACAAACATTTTTTTAATTAAAACTAAGACATAATTACCATATATACTCGAGTATAAGCCAACCCGAATATAGGCCGAGGTACCTAATTTTAACTGGAGTAAAAGCCCAGGGTGGGAAATGCATTAGTGCCAGCATCTGCCCCCCAGTATATAGCTAGCCAGCCACTGCCCCCCAGTATCTAGCCAGCCACTGACCCCCAGTATGTAGCCAGCCAGTGCCTCTCAGTATCTAGCCAGAACATTTCCTCACTAACAAGCCCCTAGTACAGTGATGGCGAACCTTTTGGAGACAGAGTGCCCAAGCTACAACCAAAATCTACTTGTATGTCGCAAAGTGCCAACATGACAATTTAAGCAGTAACTTATTGATCCCTGCTGTATCACAGGTTTTAATCGTACTGGGGTCCTGAGTTCACCAATACAATAGAAAGATGGAGAAATTTGGATTGTAGCTTCCCTCCAGGGGCCCCTGAAGAGGAAGAATCAGTGGACCCAGAGCAGGAGCTCAAATGACAATCCATCTCTATCCAGCCCTTCCCGCTCCTCCTGTAGTCCTGGCAGCCAAGGATGTTGCTTTAAAATAGCGCTGAGCATGGCACTTTCTGGGCTGTATTGGATCACAGGAGAAAGCCTTAAGTCCTAGCTGGCAAACTCTGTGTTGGGGTGAAGGCCTGGGTGCCCACAGAAAGGGCTCTGAGTGCCACCTCTGGCACGGGTGCCATAGGTTCGCCACCACTGCCCTAGTATATAGCCAGCAGGCCCCTGTAGCCAGTACTTGCCCCCGGCCCCCATAGCCAACACCTGCCTCCAGTAAAAACTCAGATCTTTTCTTCAGTAGGCAGCGGCAGGTCCGCGCTCACTGGCCGACGGAAGAAGAGAAGTCTTGCGGGGGACGCCGGAAAAGGTGAGTTTTTACTTTATTTTTTCTTGACTCGAGTATAACATGGCTTATACTTAAGTATATATGGTAAGAATTAATTAACTGCCACATTATTATCTTTATTATTATTATCATTATTATTATTGTTGTAAAATTGAGACAATTAATTGACATGATTTTGAAACTGTAGAAAATGTCATGAAAAATGTTGCTGTAAACTCTAAAAGGTCTGTGTAAATTCAGACCTGCGCATTTCAAGTAAATTCTAGTAGCATTTCTGTTTTTCTTCCACTGTCTTTGTTAACTTACTGAAATTGACTACCTAAAAAGTTGAGCTGTCTGATCCAGAATTCAGGGAGCATCCTGTATTCTGGAGATCTTTAGATGGAGAGTCATTTATCAATCAGTGCTCTGAGCTGTTTGGTGGAATAAAACACTTTCTGATGTGAGCCAATATATAATTATATGAATTTAAAAATGTTGAATTTTTAATACTTCTCAGTTGAAGTAAAAGAGAAGTGTTACATAACAGTTGGGGAAAGTGGTGAGGTTGTGATTAGGTTGTTTCTAAGTCTCACTTGCATCAGGAGACATCTAGCCACTGATTGCAAATATATGTTCTACATTTTGCAACTTGTGATGAGTGACAAGAAAATCACTGCACTATACGCAACGGTAAAATGTCAGGTTAAGGTTAGACATTGGATTGTGTTAATCTCCAGTAGGCTGAAATTGATTTCCATATGTTCTTTGTGGTCAAAATGAAACACCTAGATCTGTTGCAATGGATTGGATTGTGCTTTAGCTTAGCATAATTGGCTTTTTTGCTGTATTTTACATTTCTTTCAAAAACGTAAAATAAGAATACATTTTATGGATGTCTTTACAATGTGGCACCATTTATGTTTCTGTAAATTGCATCATAGTAAAAAGGTAAACTAGCCCTTGTGCACGTTATAATTGGGTGCCTGTGAATAGGATGGTATCTCATTGTCTGCAGAGAAGTGCTCAGCAGATTACTTTCAGACTAGCTCTCCTGAAAAATTACATTTCTGCCTCGCTATTTATTACATTTTCTTCTCATTGAACAATGATAGCATCATTTTATGAGGTCACAGTGAGAGGACAGCAAGTTCCTTGGAATAATATGCAATACTTTATTTCTACTTGACAAAAATGTTTTCCTATGTAATTCATATGTAGAATGTGTTAGTACCAGGTTGTCCAAGAGCCGTGTGCAGAAAAAACAAGCTTAGCAAAGTAGAGTGGGTCTAAGTTTGGAAAGTGTGACTTGTTTTCTGAATTGCAAAAAAATGAATGGAAAATAATTGTTAATGTTTTATTGATTTTTAAAGGGTGTAGTAGTCTTAAAAGAATTTTGTAAATGTACATACTGAGGGAAATCTATGGGGATCTGGATTTTAGTAATACTGTAGCTGACTTTTTGGTAATGACTACACTCAGGTTTAGGGACTGTCTAAAACAAGGTTCACATAGTCATTGCATCTTCCCAGTGTATCATCTCCCCATTTAACAGTGTGCCATCCAAATTCCCCTTTGTATGAATGTGTTATTAACAAATGTTTTCTCCATACTGGTGCACCCCCAGAACAGTGCTGCATCTGCTGATGTCACCTTTAAACTGCATTGTCCACAAATACGCTACAATAACAGTGTGTCATCCAAAGGTTGCCATAACAGTGTGTAATCCACACATCCCCCATAACAGAGTCGCAGCCATAGAACCCACATTAAATTGTTTCAGATTCCTGAAAACAGTATGTCGTCCACATATTCCTGCATAATTATGTATCTACCACAGAAACCCAATTAAAGTCTGTCATGAACTTATGCCCATAACAGTGCATTATTTCCAGTTGTCAACCCTCCTCCCCTTGTAATAGTACAATTAAAGTGAACTTATCACCAGGAATGCTATTTTTAGCTGGTGACAGTTTTCAATAGCCCATGCTGTGCTGAAAATGACTTTGTCTGCATTTCGGAATAATTTCAGAACTTTATATAAGTTTATATCACATTATCTGTGTCCCTGCCAGATGCATGTGGTGAGTCCCCAGGGAGAGGGCAGCAGCCCTGCCTGCTCAATGCACATGACAGGAAGTGTGGAGAGTAGAGGTAGATCGCCATATATAAAGTTAAAAAATGCATGTGCAAAAATCAACTGTAAAAAATACCAACCAAGCTGCAAATGAGACCCAGGTGTGACCTCACCACCACAATACCCGACGCACGTGTCGCCGTAACTTCCTCAAGGAGTACCCTTGTCACCAGAGGCGACAGAGCTTTTTTACTATGACAACTGTCAATCTGTGGAATAGCCTGCCTTAGGTTCTGGTCACAGGGACAGCAGCGAGCTTCAAGAAGGGTCTAGATGCCTTTGTACACCTAAATAACATTGATGGTTATGTTATATAGAATTGTTTCCCCTAAATCCCTTCCTCATCTAATACCTTAAATCTCTTGAAGTAGAGGGACACAGAATTTAGTGGCTTCCCATGTGTATATATATGCCATCCAAGGTAATTAGTAAATTGTGCATTTACCTGAAAACCTGGAGCGATGTTAAGCCACTGTTGAACATTGGCTGAGGCATCATGGTACTTCACAAATGAGACCAAATTACACTACATGTGTGAATAACAATCTGCAAAGTCCCCAACAAAAGTAACAGTTAGTGATGGAAATGAATCTATGATGGCAAGAAATCCGAAAACAAAAAAGGTAAAAAAATAAACAAAACAAAAGGAAACATAAAAGATTACCATGAGATGTTACTCTCCTCATATTTGTGTCCTGAAATGTGAGGGCAGGACAAAGCTCCAACAGTAATTCATCAAATAAGATGATGCTTAAACAACAAAAGCTGATATATTTGGTTCCAAAGGTCAGAATTCAATACATGAAAAATACCTTTGCTGCAGTGCTGAGAGACATGCAGTGAACCAATCGTCTATGATTACACCATCCCAGAAATCACAGCGATCACCATATTTCCTTGAAATGTATTAGTCAACTTCCTCCAAAATATTGGAAACAGACATGGTGCAACACAAGCACAGTGCAAAATTCAAAGCACAAGGCTAAGAAAATGGACATTGGGCAATCATTTGACCTTCATGGAAGGATTGTAATAATGTTATGGTCCATTTAGATACCAATAGGCTAATCATGTGCTATTAAACACATTGTTGAAAAACCGATTGAAAACACATTGCAAACGCAAATGAAACACACAGGAATAAAATGAAAAAACACAAATGAATCCTAGAGAGAAAACATTGTTTTTTCCCAGATTGCGCTCTTACATTTTCTGAAACACTCATGTGAAAGAGCCATAATGCAGTCTTGCTTTTTGGTTAACAGGAATTAATTTGGCCATATTTTTAATCTATGATTTACTGTATCTGCATACCTTCACTCTTTTAGCGTGTGGATGAAATATGTGAATGTAACCTAAGTCTCTAATGTTTAATAGAGGATGAAACCAGGGATACAGCAGTCTCCTTCTTAAACTCTACTATATTTGTTTAATTTTTTTTTAATTAATCCTTTATTAATACAAGCAGATATAAAATACATCCATAATTTGTTTAGCAAACACAGTGTTACAATTTTAAACAATCAATATGTATAGACTCGTTAATAAAAATTACAATACCTCAAAAATGACATCTCAAAAATCCATTATATACCCCCCACCCACTCCCCACATGCTGAGAGAGAAAAAAATAATACCAACAAGACCAGATCTTTTCCTACTGGCTTATCTTCTTGATTTTCATATAGTATATTTTTTCATATTGATCCACTTTCAAGGACAGTTTGTACCATTGTTCCTTGGTTAGGGGGATCTTTACTCCCTCATTTACGAGAGATACATAAAGAGGCCAAATTTATGACTCTCAATACTACACAAGTGTATTTATCAGGAAAAAATCCCTCCTCAAATAGACCTAAAATGGCCATTTTGTACTGCTGGTACTTAACTAATACTCAAAACATTTGATGTATATTCAAAAACTTCCTTCCAAAAATGAATTAACATTTTACAGTTCCATAACATATGTAAGAAACCTGCCTCTGTGAAGCCACATTTCCACCACCTAGAATCTACACTAATATTCATCTTAAATAATAAGATAGGGGTATAATAAGTTCCATACACCAAATTAAATATATATTTATATCTATGATTCTAATTAGATGAATATTTGTTTATACTCTTACCCATTTCCCATTATTCAGTCTACCAATATCCAATTCCAATTTTCATCTGAAGAGGTGTAAACAATATTTAGAATATTCTTTTACCACATATTTATACATTTTTGACACAATTTTCTTCGTACTCAATGTGGTTTTAATCAACCCAATACACTCATGCATTTCTCTTTTAAGTTGAATCAAGTGTTTAACCCTTTTAAGTGCATGTGCAAACTGCTGATACCTAAACCAATCACCTCCCTTCAACCCATAACATCCCTGTAATAAGTCAAATGATTTCACTTTCCCCTCCAACACTACTTGTGATACATTTCTGTACTAGTTTGACCAAGGCAGGGTTACCTTCCCATCTAGCTAAATTGACGATTTACACTGCCAAGCAAATCCAAACCACCCTCTTCAATTGGTCTATATAAATAAGTCATCTATATTATGATTCTTCCTCCCCCATAATAAATAGTTGAAAATGGATTCAACCCACTCAAAAAAAGCTTCATCGATCCAAGTAGGACAGGCAAATAAAGTAAAAAGAAATAATGGAAGTAGGATAATTTTATTCCAAGATAGAACCCTGCTCCTTATTTCCGTTTTCAAAGGCACTAAATTCAAACCCTCAAAGTCTTATAACTTTCCAATCACCACAGTACCTAAATATCTAAACTGCTCAGTAAGTACCAATGTGTCCTCCATAGAAAAGAAATCACGAACCACCAGAGACAAAAGCATTGATTATTTCCAGTTTATTTCCAATCCGGAAAATCTCCTGAATTCCTTCACAAGCTCTATTACTTTGGGGACATATTGCAAAGAGACATTTAAATAAAATATCATATCATCTGCGTATAGGCAGATTTTTTCCTCTATCTCACAACAACCTCCTCCCCATATCCTTGTATATCCTCTATAACCATTATAGCTAGAGGTTCGATATACAAGGCAAGCAGGAGAGGGGATAAAGGACAACCTTGACGGGAACCTCTAGATAAAAAAAAAATTGGAGATATTATCCCTAACTCTAATCTTTGCCATAGGACTGTCATACATACTTTTTACATACCTAATAAACCTATACCCAATATCAAACTCAGTCATCACTCTCTAAAGGAAGTTCCTCTCCCCCCTATCAAAGGCCTTAACAGAATCTAGTGACAGGATGGTGCAGAGATCCCCATGGCCCATTTCTATGGTGGAAAAAAGTCTAAACATACAATCCCCAATTTTCTTATCAGGAATGAATCCCTCCTGGTCACTATGCATGATGTCCTGCACTACCTTTTGTAATCTCAAGGCCAACAACTTAGCAAAAATTTTTATATCAGTGTTTAATAATGATATGGGCCAGTAAGCCCCCAAATCTTTCTCTTTTTTCAGTATAAGAATAATACTAACCTTGGCCAATGAACTTAGATCAAACCCGCCAGCTTAGTAATACTGTATCCCATATCAGCCCACAGCTTAGTAATAATAGCTTATCCCTATACATCCCCCAGCTAAGTAAATATTACTGTATCCATAATATCCACCCACTTATATATACTGATTCTCATTATACCCCCCAGCTTAGTAATATACTGTATCCATACATCATTACACCCCATCTTAGTGATATATAATTAGTAGGCATCCCCCCAGTGAAAAATAATTATTAGCCCCGAAATCCCAAAAAAATATAGACATCCCCTTCCCGCTAGTAAACAATTAATATGCCCCAAATAATACATATACGCACCCCCCCTAGTATACAAATAATTATGGGCCCCATATGATTTATCTATAATGGTCCCTCCCTCCCCCAGTAGTTAAACGTTTTGCTAGGCCCTATATAGTACCCCCCCCTCCAGTATAACATGAAACCTCCCCACATGTAATGAAGTACCTGACATTAAATACATCATAACTCCCTTCACCTGAAGGCACTGTCTGACTCCCATCGACGTTGCTTCCAGTGTTCCTTCACCGTGGAGGGACTGTCTCTCCTTTCGGCATGTCGACTCCCATTACGGCAAGCGCTGGACGTCTGACCCTTGTCACTTGCTTAGGACGGAGAAGCGCAGCTTGCACGAAGGCAGCTGCGTGTCGTCCGCATATGTAAATCACCAGTGCCGCCTCTAAAGAGGAAGGCGCGATTTAATGACGCCCGCCCCATCTCCCACTTTAGACGCGGCAAATTTCGCCGCCCTTTACACTGGACCCCCGCATTCTGCCTCTGCCGTGTATGCGATATTTTCTCCTCGCCTATGGCAGATGCGGCCGGCTGGTTATGTGACTCTGAAGCCCAGTTAAAATATCTTAAGATAATATGGACAATGTTAAGAAGAAAAAATTGAGTTACAAAAAAAATTATGATTAACACCATTCAGAAGAAATGCAGGGAAAAGGTTAGAAATCTCCATTATGGAGAAGGGTCTCTATGAGATCGGATTTTTCAAGAGATACACAAAGGCTAGTTCCAGCTATAGGGGTAAAAAAAAGATTTGCGAAGCTAATACAATGGGGGCATTTCTATGGCGTATCTGCCAGTTTGTGGCACTCTCAACCATTTTCTGCTTCACGACCTATTATTAGCTGGCGGGGCCAGAAAAAATAACTTTTTCCATCTGCTCGACTCTTCTCAAAAAAGGGGCATGCTTTGGCAAGTGGTTTTTATACATGTGGATAATGATTTATTTTCTCTATAATAAAGTAGACCAGGCTGGGAGATATGTTATTCCTATATGGAAGGCTCTATGGAACAAAATAATATTGACATTTGTATACATTCTTTCTCCTTTTTCCTTTAAGGTAAGACCTGATCATTTATCGATGATGGGTAATTTTCCACTTATGGGGTATTTAGTGCCACCATGGATAATTTACAAGACAGAATGTTGTTGATAGTAATATAAACTGTTAAGCAAGAGTCATTATCACTTTTTTGTGATGAGCTGGAGTGGGTAGAGCTGTATGGCGGAAGCTATATGGAAACCACAGGGCTTTTTCTTGCATGAGCCGGACATATGGCACATTTTTTGTATTGACTTTTGTCTTATATGCTGTTTAAATTGTTTTAATTGGATTCCTAAATGTCTTATGGGATTATATCAGTTCCGATCATGGTCTAGTTATTAAGTAAAGAACAATGAAGGGGGAAATTGGGGGTGATTCAGTTAATCCATGTTGGATACCGATACACATAGATAAGGAAGATTATTCTGGAATAAAAAAATATTTAAAAGAGCATGTCTATTTGGGATACTTTAAAAGCTTTTCTTCAAGAAATATAACAAAAAACACGAAGATGTTCCCAGTCTTGTTTGGGCCAGGGAAAAATTTGAAAGTCGTATCTTTTGGGCTGGTGAAAAATAGAATTAATCCAAAGAAGACAAGGCTCAGTTGCAAGAGTTCTGAAACATGAGGCTCACGCAAGGTTTTCTTTCAAAGGTAGAACTATTTTGTAGAGAAAAGAAATCCAGGTAAACTCTTGCAATGTGGTGCAGAACTCCAGAAAAAACATGTCATTTTAGATTTGAGATGAGGAGGGTGTGATTACGAAAGACTCTGGTACAGATTGTACAGGTCGTTCAATGGTATTCGACTTCTATACTACCCAAAGTGAAGCAAATAGATGGAAATCTATGATTTTTTTGGGAGGGTCACTTCCAGTTCTATCTTAGAGTCATAGTGACTTCCGAACTCAGATTTACATTAGAAGAGTTGTCTGATGTTGCTGATGCATGCGTTAAAGACTCTACCCTGGTCCTGTTGACTCCCTTTTAGTTTTTAGAAAAGATACAGGAAGAGATTCCCTCCCCCCCCCGACTGTTTTAGCTACTTATGTCTCGGTTTAGTATTATTCTTATACTGAAAAGAGAAAGATTTGGGGGCTTACTGGCCCATTCATATTAAACACTGATATAAAAATTTGTTTGCTAAGTTGTTGGCCTTGAGGTACAAAAGGTAGTGCAGGACATCATGCATAGTGACCAGGAGGGATTCATTCCTGATAAGAAAATTGGGGATTGTAGTTTAGACTTTTTTCCACCATAGAAAGGGCCATGGGGCTCTTGCACCATCCTGTCACTAGATTCTGTTAAGGCCTTTGATAGGGGGAGGGAGAGGAACTTCCTTTAGGAGTGATGACTGAGTTGATATTGGGTATAGGTTTAGATGTATGTAAAAAGTATGTATGACAGTCCTATGGCAAAGATTAGAGTTAGGATAATATCCTCCAATTTTTTTTTTATCTAGAGGTTCCCGTCAAGGTTGTCCTTTATCCCCTCCCTGTTGCCTTGTATATCGAACCTCTAGCTATAATGGTTATGAGGATATACCAAGGATATGGGGAGGAGGTTGGTGAGATAGAGGAAAAATCTGCCTATCGCAGATGATATGATATTTTATTTAAATGTCTCTTTGCAATATGTCCCAAAGTAATAGAGCTGTGAAGAATTCAGGAGATTTTCCGGATTGGAAAAATGGAAATGATCAATGTTTGTCTCGGGTGGTTCGGGATTTTCTATGGAGGCAACATGGTATTTACTGAGCAGTTTAGATATTTGGTACTGTGGTGAGGAAAGTATCAAGACTTTGAGGGTTTGAATTTAGTGCCTGAAAAAAGGAAATAAGGAGCAGGGTTCTATCTTGGAATAAAATTATCTTACTTCCATTATTTTTTTAATTATTGGCCGTTTCCTACTTGGATCGATGACGCTTTTTTTGAGTGGGTTGAATCCATTTTCAACTATATTTATGGGGGAGGAAGATCATAATAAGATGACTTATTTATTAGACCAATTGAGAGGGTGGTTTGGATTTGCTTGGCAGTGTAAATCGTCAATTTAGCTAGATGGGAAGGTAACCCTGCCTTGGTCAACTGACAGAGAAGGTATTCACAAGTAAGTGTTGGAGGGGAAAGTGAAATCATTTGACTTGTTACCAGGGTGGGTTATGGTTGAGAGGAGGTGAGTGGTTTAGGTATCAGCAGTTTGCACATGCACTTAAAGGGTTAACACTTGATTCAACTTAAAAGAGAAATGCATGAGGTATTGGGTTGATTAAAACCACATTGAGTACGCAAGAAGATTGTGTCAAAATGAATAATATGTGGTAAAAGAATATTCTAAATTTGTTTACACTCTTCAGATGAAATTGGAATTGGATATTGGTAGACTGAATAATGGGAAATGGTAGAGTAGATACACAATTCATCTAATTAGAATCATAGATATATATATATATATAATTTGGTGTATGGAACTTATTATACCCTTGTAACATCCGTGCCTGAAAGTCGTCTATCCGCAGGGCGTTTATTTGTGTGTGAACTGTGGCTTAATTCTTGTGTTTGGATTACTGAGCCACACCCTGCTCCTTGCATTTCTGTCCTGCCCAGCAAGGGTTACTAGGCTGATAGACAGTTCCCCCAGTGTGCAAGTGGGGGCGTGTCTGGGATTGGCTTTATATACCTGCCCATTCCTATTTACCTGGCTGGTTATTTTGAGTCTGACCTGTGTATATCCCGCCTGTACCTGTATCCTTCAGGCTTTCTGGTTACTTTGAGTCTTGTCTTACCTGCATATCTAGTTCAGTTTTACCTGTCTCCGTTTGTCTGCCTGTATCTGTATCTGTACCTGACCTGTATATAACCCTTTTGACTGACCTGACCTGTGTATATCCCGCCTGTACCTGTACCTGTATCTGGATCTGACCTGTGATATCTTCCTGAAGACGTATATAGTCGTCCGTCTCAGTCCTGTGTGTATTCGTGCACCAGGTGAACACTGGTATATTCCTGGATTCCGGTACCTGTCTCAGTCTTGTGTTGGTTTCTGTGTACCAGTGTGAACACTGGTCTATACCTGTATTCGTTACCTGTCCGCTCCCACCATCCAGCAGCTGCCAGACAGTAAGTAAGTGTCCCTGTCCTGTTGTGGGTACGCAGGACCGTCAGTTAGGTTCCTGATAGTGGCTTCGCCCTTATCAGGGCGGTTATCTGCTTAGGCAGGGCCTTAGCCGCAGAGGGACGCGGCAGGTGAGTCGCCACCAATTGACGTAGTCTGACAGCTAGCGCCAAGTCTGGTTGCGCATTGCTGGATGGGTGCTGCAACCCCTGTCTACTTATTTAGATGAATATTAGTTGTAGATTCAGGTAGGTGGTAAATGTGGCTTCAAACAGAGGCAGGTTCTTCTTATATGTTAGGGACTGGTAAAATGTTAATTCATTTTGGAAGGAAGTTTTTGAATATACATCAAATGTTTTGAGTTAGTTAAGTACCAGCAGTACAAAATGGCCATTTTAGGTCTATTTGAGAGGAAATTTTACTTTTCCTGATAAATACCAAGTGTAGTTAATGAGAGTCATAAATTTGCCTCTTTTAGGTATCTCTCGTAAATGAGGGGAGTAGAGTAGATAACGATCCCCTAACCAAGAGAACAATGGACAAACTGTCCTGAAAGTGGATCAATATGAAAAATATTACTATATGAAAATCAAGAAGATAAGCCAGTAGGAAAGTCTGGTCTTGTTGGTATATTTTTTCTCTCTCACGCATGTGGGGAGTGGGTGGGGGGGTATATAAAGGATTTTGAGATGTCATTTTTGATATTGTAATTATATTAACGAGTCTATAATATTGATTGTGTAAAATTGATTGTATGTAAAGCTGTGTTTGCTAAACAAATTATGGATGTATTTTTATCTGCTTGTATAATTAAAGGATCAATTAAAAAAAAAAAGAAACAAATATAGAAAGTAGAGTTTAAGGAGGAGACGCAGTATCTCAGGTTCATCCTCTATTAAACATTAGAGACTTAGGTTACATTCACATATTTCATCCACACGCTAAAAGAATGTGAAGGTGGATGCAGATACAGTAATCATAGATTAAAATATGCCAAATTAATCTGTTAACCAAAAAGCAAGACTGCATTATGCTCTTTCACATGAGAGTGTTTCAGAAAAGTAAGAGCGCAATCTGGGAAAAACAATGTTTTCTCTAGGATTCATTGTGTTTTTCATTTTCATTCTGTGGTTTCATTTGCGTTTGCAATGTGTTTATCAATCGGTTTTTAAAACTATTGTTGTAATAGCACATAGATAGCCTATTGGTATCTAAATGGACCATAACATTATTACAATCCTTCCTGAAGGTCAAATGATTGCCCAATGTCCATTTCTAGCCTGTGCTTTGAATTTTGCACTGTGCTTGTGTTGCACCATGTCTGTTCCAATATTTTGGAGGAAGTTGACTAATACATTTCAAGGAAAATATGGTGATCGCTGTGATTTCTGGGATGGTGTGAATCGCTATACGATTGCGTTCACTGAATGTCTCTCAGCACTGCAGCAAAGGTATTTTTCATGTATTGATATCTCGACCTTTGGAAACAAATATATCAGCTTTGTGGTTTAAGCAATCATCTTTATTTGATGGTACTGTTGAGACTTGTCCTGCCCTCACATTTCAGGACACAAATATGAGGCGAGGAAGAACATTCTCTGGTAATCTTTTTATGTTTCCTTTTTGTTTGTTTATTTTTTACCTTTTGTTTTCGGATTCTTGCCATCATAGATCATTCCATCACTAACTGTTATTTTGTTGGGGAACGATGATTGTTATTCAACACATGTAGGTGTAATGTTGGTCTCATTGTGTGAATTTAGACACTGATGCATCAGACCAATGCTTCAACAGTGGCTAACATCGCTCCAGGGTTTCAGGTAAAATCACATTTACAATTACCTTGGATGGCATATTATACCTGGGAAGCCCTAAATGTCGTGTCCCCTACTCAAAGGAGATGTATTATAAGTAATTAGATGAGGAAGGGATTTGGGAGGGAACAATTCTATATAACATAACCTCATGTTATTATCGGTTGTAAAAAAAGGCATCTCTAGACCCTTCTATGAAGCTCGCTGCGTGTACCCGGTGACCAGAACCTAAGGCAGGCTATTCCCACAGATTGACATGTCATAGTAAACAAGCTCTGTCGCCTCTGTTTGACAAGGGTACTCCCTTGAGAAAGTTACGGCGCACGTGCTCGGGTATTTGGTGGGGGGAGGTCAAACGGGCTCATTGCAGCTTGGTTGGTATTTTTACAGTGATTTTTGCACCATGCAGTTTTTAACTTTATTATGGCGATCTACCCTCTACTCTCCAACTTCCTGTCATTGCATTGAGCAGGCAGGCTGCTGCCCTTCTCCTGAGGGACTCCACCACATGACATCTGGCAGGACACAGAATGGATTATAAAACCTTATATTAAATTCTATAATTATTCCGCAAATGCAAAACAGTCAGTTTTGCAGCAATAGATGGGACTTGAAAACTGTCACCAGACTAAAAAATAGCATTCCTGGTGATAAGTTTCACCTTTGATTGTACTATTACAAGGGGAGGAGGGTGTTGGACAACTGAAAATAATGCTGAACTGTTATGAGATAAGTTCATGACAGAATTTAAGTGGGGTTACACGTGGTAAGACATAATTATGCAAGGAATAGGTGGTGACGCATACTGTTGTCAGAGGAATTGAACAATTTTGAATGCTGGGGTTCTCTGTATGGCTGCATATGTTATGGGGGAATGTGTGTGGATTACCCACACGGTTTATGGTCAAACTTTGGAAGGCAACAATGTTATTGGAGCGTAGGGGTGGCGAAAAGTATAAGAATAATACTAACCTTGGCCAATGAACTTAGATCAAACCCGGTCCTAAGTATCTCCAACAATCAGGGGAGAATCTCTTTCCTGTATCTTTTCTAAAAACTAAAAGGGAGTCAATCAGGACCAGGGGTAGAGTCTTTAACGCATGCATTCAGCACATCAGACAACTCTTCTAATGTAAAATCTGAGTTCAGGAAGTCACTATGACTCTAAGATAGAACTGGGAAGCTGACCCTCCCAAAAAAATCATAGATTTCCATCTAATTTGCTTCACTTTGGGTAGTATAGAAGTCTGAATACCTTTGAACGACCTGTACAATCTGTACCAGAGTCTTTGTAATCACACCCTCCTCATCTCAAATTACTAAAATGACATAGTTTTTTCTGGAGTTCTGCACCACATTTGCAAAGAGTTTACCTGGATTTCTTTTCTCTACAAAATAGTTCTACCTTTGAAAGAAAACCTTGCGCTGAGCCTCATGTTTCAGAAACTCTTGCAACTGAGCCTTTGTTTCTTTGGATTTAATTCTATTTTCTTCACCCAGCAAAGCTACTGACTTTCAAATTTATTTCCCTGGCCCCAAAACTGCATCTTGCCTGGATAATGTTTTTGTTATATATTCCTTGAAGAAAAGCTTTTAAAGTATCCCAAACTAGCATGCTGTCTTTATCCTTAATATTTTTTATTCCAGAATAATCTTCCCCTTATCTATTTGTGTATCGGTATCCAACATGGATTTAAACTGAATTCACAATCTTTCCTCCCTTCATTGTTCTTTACTTTAATAACTAGACCATGATCGGACACTGATATAATCCCATAAGACATTTTAGGAATCCAATTAAAAACAATTTAAAACAGCAATATAAGACAAAGGTCAATACAAAATAATGTGCCATATGTCCGGCTCATGCAAGAAAAAGCCCTGTGGTTTCCATATAGCTTCCGCCATACAGCTACCCACTCCAGCTCATCACAAAAAAAGTGATAATGACTCTTGCTTAACAGTTTATCTTACTATCTAACAACATTCTGTCTTGTAAATTATCCATGGTGGCACTAAAATACCCCATAAGTGGAAAATTACCCATCATCGATAAACTGGATCAGGTCTTACCTTAAAGGAAAAAGGAGAAAGAATGTATACAAATGTCAATATTATTTTTGTTCCATAGAGCCTTCCATATAGGAATACATATCTCCCAGCCTGGTCTACTTTATATTGAGAAACAATAAAATCTATATCCACATGTATAAAAACCACTCTGCCAAAGCCATGCCCCTTTTTTTGAGAAGAGTCGGAGCAGACGGGAAAAAGTTATTTTTTCTGGCCCCGCCAGCTAATAAATAGGTCGGCAACATGTGGTGAGAGTGCCACAAAACTGGCAGATACGCCATGGTAAATGTACCCCACTGTATTTTAGCTTCCGCCAATCTTTTTTTTTTTACACCCTTATAGCTGGACCTAGCCTTTGTGTATCTCTTGAAAAATCCGGATCTCAATAGACCCTTTCTCCATTAATGGAGATTTCTACCTTTTCCCTGCATTTCTTCTGAATGGTGTTAATCAGTTAATTTTTGTTGTAACTCAATTTTTTCTTTCTTAACATTGTCCATACTTATCTTAAGATATTTTAACTGGGCTTCCAGAGTCCTATAACTACTCACTACCTCCTTATTTTTTTCTCTAATTATTCATTTCCTTCCCTTTGGAAATATGAACCATATTGTATCAACAAGTTTGTAACGCTATTTGCAACACTGTTTATTTTGCATCTATGGTTTTGCTATGGTTTTTTTCTAAAGCACTAGGATTATCTACACATAAAGTGAATATTTATTTTTCACCAATAGCAATGTACAATATTATAATACATTATCTTGTGTTCATTTATCTATGTTAATTTTACAGTATGTGGGTGACTAGTTTGGAGACCAAAGTATGAAATTAACATCTTTATGTAGTTAAACTCCAGGTTAGATTATTAACATCCTTCTTGAATACATTTTGGTAACAATATTAACAGAATATTAAATTAGGCATTTTCATTTTTAATTAGAAAACTATTAATGTGTAATTTTATCCATTTGGAATCATTTCTAACTATAAAATTATACCTATTTTATTATATATTTCATCTTTAGTACAACATGTTAATAAAATACAAATGCACAGTAAAATCAGATATTATTTTACAAAAGTTCTTTGTTTTACTCATGCATTTAACAAATACAATTAAGCACTAGAGGGAGATACAATACAAATAAACACAATGCTACCTTATACATTTAATAGAATGAATCTGAAAGCAAAATAGATCTAGGGTATATGCTTAGTTCTGAAAAACATTGGATTCAAAATCTAAAGTCACATACTGTGCCTTGCAAAAATATTCAGCCACCTTGAACTTTTCTACCTTTTGCCACATTTCAGCCTTCAAACATAAAGATATAACATTTGTTAATTTTTGGTAAAGAATCAACAACAAATGGGACACAATTGTGATGTGGAAGAAAATTTCTTGGATATTTTAACCCCTTCCCGACTAGTACGGCGCGCGCCGGATTCCAGTGCATGGAGAGGGCTCGCGGAACAAGCCCTCTCCATATTCGGTAAGTCTTTGCTGAATATTGCAGCAAAGGCTAACTGGTAACACCCGCGATCGGTGCTAGCACCGGTCGCGGGTGTTTTCACGTTGATCGCTGCCGGCAATGCAGGGGCGCCGCCATCTTGCCGCGGATCGTCGCTCCTCTATGACGTCACGGGGAGCGGTGTTCCGTTGCCATGACAGCTTCGGGTCTCACGAAGGCCTGAAGCTGTCTCGTTTTAACCCATTCATTACAATGTGCTAATTGCTAATGAATGAATTCATTACAATGTGCTAATGAATGAATGAGGAGGAAAATCCCCATATACTGCCATACTGCAGTATGGCAGTATATGATAGGATCGATCAGACAACCTAGGGTCAAAGTACCCTAGGGAGTCTGAAAAATAGTAAAAGTGAAAATAAAAAAAAGTAAAAAAAAAATTATAATAAAAATACCAAAAAATTCAAAACCCCCCAATTTCCCCGAAACGATATTAAAAAAAAAGAAAAAACAAAAACACATTAGGTATCGCCGCGTCCGAAAATGCCCGATCTATCAAAATATAATAACAGTTTTTCACTGCGTTTAACCCTGTAACAGAAAATAGTGGCCAAAGTCGAAAATGGCACTTTTTTGCCATTTTGAAAAATATAAAAAATGTATAAAAAGTGATCAAAAGGCCGTACAGTCCTAAAAATTATGGCAATGAAAACTCCATTTAAAGTCGCAAAAAATGATACCACTCATAGCTCCGTACACCAAAGTATGAAAAAGTTATTGACGCCAGAATATGACAAAATACAAAAAAAAAATTTGGCACAGAAGGTTTTAATTTTTGTAAATGTATGAAAACATTATAAAACCTATACAAATTTGGTATTCCCGTAATCGTACCGACCCAAAGAATAAAGTAGACATGTAATTTGTGGCGCACAGTGAAATCCATATCATCCAAGCCCACAAGAAAACGTCGCAAATGTGTTTTTTCACCATTTTCACTGCATTTGGAATTTTTTTCCCGCTTCCTAGTACATGCCATGGAATATTAAATACCGTCACTATGCAATTTGTTATGCAGAAAATAAGCCCTTTCCATTATGTGGAAAAATAAAAAAGTTACTGATTTTTGAAGGTGGTGAGTGAAAAATGGAAGTGAAAAATGGAAGTGAAAAAACTAAAAAGGGCCAGGTCGTTAAGGGGCTAAACCTTTGTAAAAAGTAATAACTGAACATAATAACTGAAGTGGAGGGTGCAATATTATTTGGCCCCTTTACTTTCAGTGCAGCAAACTCATTCTAGTAGTTCAGTGATGATCTCTGAATAATCCAGTGTTGTCCTAAATGACTGATGATGATAATAAATATAATCCACCTGTGAGTAATAAAGTCTCAGGGTTCTGTTTAAAGCGCAGAAAGCATCATGAAGACCAAGGAATACACCAGGCAGGTCCATGATACTATTGTGGAGAAGTTTAAAGCCACTTTGGGATGCAAAAAAATTTCACAAACTTTAAACATCCCAAGGAGCACTGTGCAAGTGATCATATAGAAATGGAAGGAGTATCAGACCACTGCAAAATCCACCAATGTTCCTCTAAACTTTCATCTTAAAGAGAAGATTGATCAGAGATGCAGCCAATGATCACTGTGGATGAATTGCAGAGATCTACAGCTGAGGTGGGAAAGTCTATCAACAGGACAACAATCAGTCGTACACTCCAAGCAAGAAGCAAAGATATCTATAAAATTCTTGTTTAAATTTTGCCACAAGCCAACTGGGAGACACTAATCATGTAGAAGAAGGTGCCCTGGTCAGATGAAACCAAAATCTAACTTTTTGACCACAATGCTAAACGATATGTTTGGCGTAAAAGCAACAAAGCTGAACACACCATCTCCTCTGTCAAACATGGTGATGGCAGCATCATGGTTTGGAACTGTTTTTTTCAGCAGGGAAAGGTGATGTGGTTAAAATTGATGGGAATATGGATGGAGTCAAATACAGGACCATTCTGGAAGAAAACCTGAGACTGGGTCAAAGATTTATCTTCCAACACGACAATAGTCCCAAACATAAAGCTAAATCTACAATGAAATGGTTCACAAATAAACAAAGTTCACAAACTCCAGACCTTGATCCAATCGAGATTCAGTGGAAATAGTTGAAAACTGCTGTTCACAAACCTTCTCCATCTAACATCACTGAGCGCGAGCTGTTTTCTAAGGAAAAATTGTGCAAGAATTTCAGTCTCTCGATGTGCAAAACTCATATCCCAACATATCCCAAGCGACTTGCAGCTGTAATCACAGTAAAAGGTGGCGCTACCAAGTATTAACTTTAGGGGGCCGAATTATATTACATGCTCCACTTTTTACAAAAGATTTAAATGTCCAATAAATTTTGTTCTACTTCACAATTTTGTTCAACTTGTTGTTGATCATTCCCAAAAAAATAACAATTCGATATCTTTATGTTTGAAGCCTGAAATGTGGCAAAAGGTAGAAAAGGGGCGTGAAAATTTTTGAAAGGTACTGTACCTGTTTCTGGCTTTTCTCTCTACATGCTGCCTTTCACCCTTTAGCTCCCCTCATACCCAGCACTAAAATCAGAGATGTCACTGGATGTGACTGACTGGGCCATAACCACATTCTGTAAAACTGGTATGTAAATATTATAGAGGTACCTACCTTACATATAGCTCAGCCAGTGTATGTAATCTGCCATGTTAGAAAAGATGTTGTCTCAAATATGTACATATACAGTATATATACTTTATACTGAGGAGGCACTATAATAATAATAATAATAATAATAATAATATATATCACTATAATAAAAAAATAAAAATATTTCAATATAAATAAGCTTCTGTCTTATTGACATTCTCTTAAAATTAAAAAATAAATGTGGCATTGTGGGAATTTTTATGGCTGCTCCAGTAAAGACAGTTTCTGGCTGATATTTATTGTATTCTTGTACATAATATGGCCAAAATTTTTCAAAATTTTCAAATAAGAACGAACACCAAACTGCTGAGGAATAAAGGAACATATTGTATAGTTCTGTGGGTTAAAGAAAGTTACAATTCTACAATTTGTCAAACTTTACTTATGTCCAGGCTTTGCTTCTAGGTATGTTAGCATAAATAAGACCAGTGATGCTTACCCAGATTGGAAAGATGCATCAGATATTTCAAATGATTGCTTATTTGTCTGAAAGGCAAAAATGCCTAACGCATTATTCTGAAAAACCTATGTTCAGTACATGGAAGTTTCTTGTACATCAAAGATGTGACCTCTCTATATATTCAGGCTCTTAGTAGGTAAAACTAGTCCAGTGAGATAATATGTTATTAACACAATTGGCATTTATGTATTGAGGACTGTAGGAATCTCAAATTGGCAATTTCACAGTGTAAACAGTATCCAAATTTAGTGTCAGGAACCGTGGAACAAAAAACAAAGCACAAATTCAGTTGCAGGATTAAAATATTGAGGTAGTATCTTAGGGTTTATCGTTGTGCTCACCTTAGTGAAGATAGACAAATGCATATAATAATTAGAAGAGCCGCTTCAATCCGTAGAGCAGGTGTTCTTGACAGCATGGATCCCACCAGAAAGCAGAAGAGAATCATGCAAGTGAAAAAATGCCACCATTTTTAATAATTACCATACACATATCCATAACTTATTGTAATTTTATATGTGCCAATGAAAATAACAACTAATCTATTCCTGAAGCTGCACTATCTCCTCTAGAGTATTTAAAGTATACTTTAAAGTATTTAACTCATCTGTCTGATAAGGAAAAGCTTGGGTAATTATGTCCCTCCATAGGATATGTAAGCACTGTATAGGCAATTGCTCATTAATATAGCATATTGTTCAATGCTTTTGTTGAAATTCGAAAATGTGAGTAAAAACTATGAAGTAGGTAAGGTTGGGGTATGGAAACATGATGGAAGAAGCCAAAGAACGTAATGAGAATACAAGACTTATGTATTGAGAAATGTTACAATAGCAGAAAGCCTGCAATAGAAAATCGATATGGAATGGGTTGGAATACTTCTCAGGACAGAACTAGAAAGAAGCAAGACAGAGCTGGGTGTCAGTGATAGAACCATAACTCTCAGTTTAATTATGAAAGGATCCAGTAGAACTACAGGTAACAGCAGACCAAGCAATAGACAGAGTCTAATAACAGAGAAAGGTCATACAGAGGCAACCACTTTAGAGACACAGAACATGTTGGAGCCAAAGCAGAAGGGGCTTACTGACTTGATGCTCAGACACTAAATGATTGAAAAAGTGGGTTATAGAACAGACATATCAGCAACAGCCAGTGGTAGATCTAGTAGAAAAACAACACAAAACAATGTGTATATATATAACTAAAACAACAAAATAATGTACAATATTACTGTGGTAGAATTATTTGTTAAAACAAAAAAAACTTTCAGTAAAGAAAAATGGGATTGTTGCACAAGATATTCAGTGATACATAATTCTTTTATGATGTCTACTATGTACATGAGGTCCTCTCACAGACATCGAAGCACAGTGGGAACTACCACCATAGTGATTGCTCTGGATCCTGCACAGAGGGGAGACTTGTCAGGTTGTTTAGAGGCCAAAAGTTTGCTATGAGGCCCAATCAATTCTAGTTACGCCCCTGCATCAGAGGTGCATACTGATCACTTGGTGACATTGCTTGATTACTATAAGGATATACAATTTATTACTAGAATTGAATTCTGTGGGCTACATCTCACTATGCAATGTACATATAGAGAGAAAATAAAAATCTCATGAAAAAATCCATGTTACTAAAATCTTTACGCAGAACAACAAGGCTTCTTCCTGGATGACAACTGTATGGTTACATAGGTCTCCTAATACTGACAAATTCCATTTTTACTCTATATGCACACTTGAAAATGAAAGTGTACATTGAGTCTCAGTAATTTAGTCATTTGAGAACCATCTTTCAGGGCTGCATTTCTCTCCTTACCTTCTAGCTCCATTGGTTGCTTAACATATAACCTGTTGTCGTACCCATCCCAACTTCCTTGTTTGTATATGGATTAAAAAGTGGTAACCACATACCACTGAAAACATTCACAGGTATATTTGTAATTACAATAGGAGACACTATCAGACCAAGAGGGCCAGTGGGGGTATTAAGTGGTTCTAAAGTACCTGCCCCAATGTACTTATTCTGCTGTCCTATGTACTTGCGACCTGAATACATCCCACACTACCTGATCATTTAAATATACAGTGCTAGGGAGATATGCCCCAGATGATATAAGACTTGCTCAAAAAATAATAAAATACTGAGTTGCCTATTCCTTTGCCAATGCTCCATTTACCAGCAATATTATTCACCATCAAATTTTAACCCATGAACTTAAGATTTGCTACCCCATCCAAATGTGTTGGTCCTTCCTGAATTCAATGTGTACAACATAGGGACTGTAACAGGGACATTGAATTTAAGGACAATGGGCAAGACAGTGAACCTTAATGCTAGCAAGACAAAACTTTTTACTAGCAATGTAAGATAGTAAACATGGGGATTTATCACAGTCTTATATATGCTCAAAGTGAGAGGTGCAGGGCTCTGAAAGTGTGAGAGTGTTAACCATTGCTTGTTCATAATGAACATTCCCGAGAGCCAGCAGCCAATAGAGCACTATTCAGACTGCTGACTGAAAAGCACCAGATGAATTCAGCATCTTCTCAGCCTGACAGTAGGAACAGTAGAACACCCAGATGTAGTTGGGACAGCAACCCCCTTTACGATGGGCCACCAAACCCTCAAACCCCCAGCTTCGGAAGGTTTCTGGTGATGGACAACCTGAGTAGACACAGGGCATTAAGATCTTTGCCAGAGACCCATGTATGTTCCTCAAAGCCATACCCATTTCAAAGCACTAAATGGCTTTCTGAACCCTGTAAAAAAAATAAAGAATTCTTTCAGCTTCAAATTCTTATTTCCCCTGGATTTTTTTCAATACCAAATTTCCCAGACTGAACTTTAAGATGCAAGTTCTTGGTCAATAACCCCACTCAACATATATACAGGACCCTTTACGCCCTTTACGCCATTTGGCTTTACAACATTTTGTGGCTTAAGATTCAAGAGAGCCTTGGCCCAGTCACTAAACTGTTGATTTGGTGAAAAAGTTAAGTGTTTCAGTGTTTGTACGAGAAGAGTATTTGGGATTAAATCTATAATAACAAAATAATAGTAACACTATGGGGCAAATTTTCGAGACTGAACTTTAAAATGCAAGTTCTTGGCTGATAACCACACTCGTTTCCTTAACACATATTCAGAACCCATAAACTGCCCTTTATTGGTTTTACACCATTGTGTGTCTTGGGCTCCAGACAGATTAAAGGGAGCCTTGGCCCAGACAGAGCTCCGTCATTGAAATGTTGCTTCAGTGGAAATGGTAAGTTATTCAGTATTCCTACAGGACAAGTATTTGGGATTAAACCCATAATTACAGTAGAACAGTGACACTTTGGTGGAAGACTTTATTGTTCAGAGCAAACTTTGTGAGAGGAAGGAATTGTCTCCACTTTTCTTCAGTCAGAGATATAATACCTCCAGGACCTAGAAACAAATTGTACACCCTGGTCGGAAAGCTAGAAGATGTAGAATGAGGTCAATGAACAAGGAGGCAAAACTTGAACACTGGAGAGTTTCTTCAGGGGTATCTAATGGCACATATTAGAGAACCTGGTACATGTCACCCAAATAACTTTGTTACCCTGAGACTCAGATAAAGATGTGACACTTTTAAATCTACCCTTCAGAATAATTGTCAATAAATTAGGAAAGCAATGCCCAAGCAGGCTTATATTCTATACAATAATAATTATGACTAAGGGATTGCAAATAAAATTGTTACAAAAAACAAATATTTCATAGAAAACAACAGATTTATTATGGATTTCATCTTCAAAATCTAGACCATATTTCTAGTTATGTTATCTCATATATGTAAATTGTTTGAGGAGCTATTTTTCAAAACATATTGAGTTTATAAAGGTCAGGGATTTAGGTTGTAAAGAACAATATGGGGTTTCCAGCAAAGCATTTTTACTACTTATCATAACAGATAAACACTGTGAAACTGGAAGCTGCTGCTGCTGTGTTGCCATGGCAGTAATCAGTAGACCAATGCTTCTTGTATGAAAGCTCTTTTAACCCTTCTTTTTATATTCGAGAACATACCATTCTATTTTTAACTGCTACCATTTATTGGACTGAACAAAGAGAAGAAAGCGGAATTTAACCATGTCATTTACGGTATTTTCTTATGTTTTTCTTGTGGTGCATACAATATACATGAGATGAATTCATCTATAATGGATCCTTTCTGGTACATGTTACAAGTCAAAATTTAGCAATCTACCTTGTTATAATACAATAATATTGAAAAGGTAGACAGTTTTATGTGAAAACTATATATTTCCTTTCTATGCTGTGAACAATGATTACAAATTATCCATATCTTCGGCTTCAATACAGTTTAGAAAAGACACAATTCTTTATGTACCAGTATGTAAAACATGAAACATATATTTACGGTATGTATATAGAATCATAGCATCAAATGCATAATAGTGAATGCATGTTCCACATGTAGCCTTGGTTATGTATCTTTACCAGAATTGAAGATAGGGTTGGACCACAGAGCTAAATACGTATTTTATTCATTAGGATGTTGTTGTTGAAATAAAATACATCATAATTTCCCATGAATATAGAAATCATACATAGCAAATCATTTCCTAAATCTACCATCAAAATTAAGCATGAATAAACCAGAGGCACTTACTCACAGATCCTGGCACCATGCCTGTGGTATTCTTCTTATACAGGCAGTCCCCGGGTTACATACAAGATAGGGTTTGTAGGTTTGTTCTTAAGTTGAGTTTGTATGTAAGTCGGAACTGTATATTTTATCATTGTAATCCCAGCTAGAACTTTTTTGGTCTCTTTGACAATTGGATTTTAAAAATGTTTGCTTGTCATAAGAATCAAAATTAACACTAAAGCTTCATTACAGACACATTTGATAACTGTTACAGCTGATCATTGTAGCCTAGGACTAAAGTACAATAAATTACCAATATTCAGAGGTCCGTTTATAACTAGGGGTCGTATGCAAGTCGAGTGTTCTTAAGTAGGGGATCGTCTGTATTTGTTATCCACGGCCTCCTTATTTCTAAAATCAACTTTTAAAATTAAGATAATGACCCCTCCGTCTTGTAGCTTTACTAGCTGTAACAGTGTGCAAGGAGCACTTCCCTCTCATTAGCATAGTTTTAAAATTAGGTTTTAAAAGGAAGTAGGCAATGGATAAAAAATATAATCACAAGAAAAACTTCAGGATCCAGCTAAGTCATGAGTAAGAGCACTTAACGGTGCTGGTTTTATCTCAAACAAAAGCTGGATCCTGAAGTTTTTCTTGTGGATGTATTGCCCTGCAGCGGGGAGGATCCGTGCTATGGAGAAAGACCTGCCACGATCTTGGTGAGCTGGAGAACAATCTTCATAAAAAATATAATGTCTGATTTTATGGTAGATTTCTTTTAACTCTTTAGTATAACTTTTAATATTAAAGAACATATAGTGAAATCATGTTTAGTTGTATTAGAAACCCATGTATTTGTCTTCAGTGAATATACTATTTTGCCATGGCAACCCTTATTTCTGTCTACAGGGGCTCTCTGGGGCGAATAGATTGGAAACCTATAATCAATATCAGATTCCTGCAGGATTGACACTGGGAACCCCATTTATCATCTGTACTAATTGGTAGCGGCACTCTCATAAGTACCCCTTCCACTTCAGAGGTCTGTTATTTCAAGTTCATAGGTCACGTGGCCAGCTTTCAGCTCAGATCCATTCAACTGCAATTCTATGGTCTAAGATGAACAGAACCATCCTTAGTAAGAAGTGAATAGGATGTAAAATTTAATCAGTAGGGTATATAGAGTAGAGTTTCCACCAATGGGACATTTAGAGGGGTTTTCCCATGAAAGAAAATTCTCATATCTCAATCCCCTAGTGATGTCAAGACAAAAAAGATCATTTTAACCCTCTACGTTACAATTTTACTCAGTTTTATTGCTGTTCTAGCTCCTATCACTCCCTAGGCTGGTCAGTGCAAAATTCCAGGGTGTTGGTGGGGCCTCTCTAAGCAGACTATGGAAAAAAGTGGCTAAAGAGGTGTATGGTCCATTTCTAGTGCTGTGGCTGACTATTTTTGGTAGAATTATCAGGGAACAGGTTTATATGCACTTTCATCTGGCTTCGGACATTGTACTAACACACTGACACATAGAAAGAGAGATGAGACAAATGAGAGATGATGAGATACTGATGATGAGATTACATAGAGGCATGACAGACAGAGGCTGACAGACCTTTACACTGTCAGATCTGCTACATATATATTCTCACAGATTTGTGGCTGTCTACCCCTTCCCCGGGATAGGGGAAGCACCACAATGTGGTGCTGACAGGAAGTGGGTCAGTGAGTGTCTGTGAACTCCATGCTGGACTGCAGGGGGCGGGGCTACAGGCTCAGAGCAGAGAGAGACAGAAACTCAGCAACACATAGTCACACAGGAATCCAAGATGGCAGCCACCCGAGCCTAAGTCAGAGGTTACAGGGTCATGTTTAGTGGCAACTGAAATTGTATACACCAGGGCTGATAGAGAAAGGTTGGAATTATATCTGTGAAATGCTGTATTTTTGTTAATAACAGTGAATTAGAGAATGTGTTATTTTGTTATTCTTAGTACGTATGAGAAAACTATTTTTGTGGGAATACCCCTTTAAATGTTTGCTTTGGCCAGACTATCAAGAATAATTTCACATTTCCAGCCAGATGACCACTCCCAGTGGGTGGGAGCTTTGGAACTTTGGAGCTCTTTACTGCTGTATTATACTCCATTCAATCTTACTGTTATCACCCAAATGACAACATTCATAATCAGATCACCCAAAGCCAATTCTCTGGGGATTCAATGTCCTCCATAGGCCTTTGTGGTCATTGTTTATATGCATATTGCAGACAAATGCTGTATTGTTGGCTCCTACAACTGAGCTATAAGTACAAGGTACATACCGATTGTGGCCACAGATTGGCACATGTATGTTAATATAGACTGGGAGAACAAATTATGAGGCAACCGTGGGGGAAATCCAGGTAACTTGAACATTCTTTTTTATTTTTATCTTATGCTATTGCTAGGGAGTTCAAGCAAGTCAGTCAACAAATAATGAAAATTTGACTTTGAGAAAGTTTTTGTGGTAATTGCAAGTAAATTAATGGAAAAGCATGCTGGATCCTAGATATGTTTTGTTTTATTTCTTGTAGGTATAGAGCTCCACAACAGAAAACTTGCATGAAAAACATTAAAAGATTTCTAGCACCCTTATTAAAATTCAGAATTTTTATTTATATTCATTAAAAGACTATGGGGCAGATTTACTTACCCGGTCCGTTCGCGATCCAGCGGCGCGTTCTCAGCGCTGGATTCGGGTCCGGCCGGGATTCATCAAGGTAGTTCCTCCGCCGTCCACCAGGTGGCGCTGCTGCGCTCAGAAGCATCTGAACGCACTGGAGTTCACCGGGCCAGACCAAGTGAAGGTAAGCGCGTCCCAAGCGACACATTTCTTTTTTTAAATGCGGCAGTTTTTCCGAATCCGTCGGGTTTTCGCTCGGCCACGCCCCCCCATTTCCGTTGCGTGCATGCCGGCGCCGATGCGCCACAATCCGATCGCGTGCGCCAAAATCCCGGGGCAACACAGGGGAAATCACACAATACAACATAAACTGTAAAAATCACAAACAGTACATAATGCATACTACACACTTAATTTATTATTGTACAAGTGGATTGAAACAAGTGGATATAAACAATCTCCTATGTCTCTCCTTTTTGATTTTTAGCAAATATCTCCCACTTAAAGTACTCTTCTGTTTGTTGATGACCTTATAGAGAGGAGAATTAAAATTTTTAAATATAGCAGCAAACTTAGACAAAATAAATCAGTTGATTTTTTTTTACTCTACTGGCTATACACCTATACACAGCAATGTAGCAGAAGTAGAACAAGTGCCCAGAGACTAGTGGCAGTAGTAGATTATAATATAGGTGGTTCCAGTAGCCTGGGTCTCAAGCCTTCTAGCAGGCCATTGGCAACCCAAACCACCCATCAAATTTTATACTGAGAAGGACCTTCACCCATGAAATCCTTGCATATTTGTTCATGCTCTCAATATATATCTACACAAGAGCCTCTTAAGGTCCTAAAACCACAGATTGATAGCTGGCTGAAGGGATACATCCTCAATTCTCCAAGAAGCTTGATTCTAGTACCATATGTAGGAAGTGAGTTCCAGACTTGTATAATATTTATTCAGCCCAGGGGCCATGGCAGTCTTAACTGGGTGGTAGAGGAGCTAGTATCTGAGGAGTTCCTGGATGCTGCCCCAGCAGCTAACTGGATCACCATCACTCAACCCACAGCTAAAATATCTACTGAGCTCCAGCAGCCTTGGATGTAGGTCGCAATTTCAGAAGCCTGCAACCAGGCCCATTAAGAGAGTTCTTAAAGTGTTTTACATTTTCTTAAAGTGTTAGAAAAGAAGGGAGGGATAGAATGAATATGAACAACTAAAAATGAGAGAATGTAAATTGAAACATTAAGGAGGTAACCGAATATAGATTTGCCAGACAGCAGGTAAGCCACAAGTGAGAGTGACTAAGTGAGAAAATTAGGCAAAAAGGGCAAACTTATAATAATAAGGCATACCATTGTGGCTGGCATGATTATGTCTTGGGGTTCCACCTATGAGCCTAAACTTGCTCAGTTCTATCATCAGAAAATATAGATACAATGGCAAATATGACTGATTGAGGTTAGCAATCTTATAATTGATTGATCATTTGTCTATCCAGTCAGTGCTAAGAACTGTAACCTTACATTCATCATGACTTATGCCGACATCCCTTTTGGAACAAAATGAATCCAACTAACTCCATAACTCTGTTTTGATGGTTTTGTATTTTTTTTTCTTTTAATAAAATGTACTACATTGAGCTCTGAGATAAGACATTTTTCCCAGGAAGCACGATAAAAGTTTAATTTGAAGAGAAAAATGTCTTTTTCGTTGAGCAAAAACCTTTTGGTACTGAACTGCTAATGTACCATTGTTTGATTTACAAAGTGTGATGTTGTGATAAATGGGAAATGTAATATTCCACTTAGGTTTTCTGCCAAAAAGGCCTCGGTCATCAGAGTTCCATTATGTGGCTCTATAATAACTAATAATCATGTTTTATTTGAAGACATTTATCCATGTTCACAGTCTAACACACACAAGTCTAGCAGAAATGTGCAGCCCGCAGACTATACACATTCAAGCCAATAATAATTTAATCGCCATGTCAGCTTTCTCCAATAAAATACAATTTAATGCTCTTGCATAGCAATCAGCTTATTAAGTGTAATCATTCCCTATGTTTTAACAATGACTTAAGGGAATTCATGTGGCTGACATACACTGTTATGTGGGCATACAGTATATAGTTGCAGAAAATAAGAATAATATTGCAGTTTCTTACCAATTTTACCATATTTAATGAAAGAAGACCTTTATGATAATGTGTGGAGGAGATGCGCAGTCAAGTAACAACTGCTTCATTTCATGGACAGTCTAAACTCCAGCTTTTAACCCCATTCCCACTAATGGACTTTTTCCGAAATGTCATTTTGCCCTATTCTGGAGCGAATCATTTTTTATACTTTGATATATGGACCTGTGTAAGGTATCATTTTTTTGGACAATTTTTTTTTAAATTTCAACAAGTGGTGATTCGGACATTTGGATGCTATTTTGCAATAAGGGGTTCACCACTGGAAATAACCCTTTTTATATTTTGAAAGAGCTGACATTTTGGGTTGCGGCGATAACAGACATATATATGTTTGTAAAAACATTTTTTACTCTATTTCTGGTCCCCTTAGGATATTTTAACCCTAGGGTTCTGATCACTTATACAATATACTGGAATACTACTGTAATACAGTTTATTTTAAAATTACTGGACCTTTAAAGAGCCTACCAATGGCGAGCTCCTTTACAGATCCTTTACAGAGCCTTGGTAAGCGTCCTGGCTATCATAGCAACCGGCCCTCATCCTCCAATGATGTCATGGGGAATGCCGCCTGGAACAAATATGGCAGCTCTACTGCTGCTCTGTCACTTAAGTGCTTCCGTTTTGTTTGATAAAATTAACATCAATGGAGTTAAAATGTCTATAAATGTAGAAATCAGGCCTATTGTGTTTCTCCCTTGCATAAGGCTTCCTGTTAAGATAACTCTAAGGCCACATGCACACAAGCAGGTGCTCTTTGTGTGCCAAAAACAAAGGAGCGACATCATAGAAAAAGAAAATTACTTCCCCGGTTGCAAAGAAAGACAGGAACAGGACTTGCTCTATCATTTGCGGCACAGACAGGGATGGCAGGGGGGACAACAGGACAGGTGCACAATGGGGCAAAGGTCCCGCGGGCACACTTTCTTCGGGATTTCTGTTGTTTTTGGGATTTGCAATGCTGCGCTGCCTTTCATGCAACAGAAATCAGAGGGCCGTGTCGTAGGTCAATCCGACTGATTCGGACTGCGCGCGGGATTTAATTTTTAAAATTGTGTCGCAAGATCAAGCACTTACATGCACCAGGAAGAAGAAGGTGAACTCCGGCAGACCTGAGCGGGGAAGCGACACATGCAGGATATCGAGCACACGATCTTAGTAAATCGCGAAAAAGAGTGCATTATCATTGGAACAATGCACTTTGGGAAGTAAATGTGCCCCAATGTGTCAGCTGAGCTCTTCATAAATGCTATACTATATTTATAAGATGAGAATGAGCCAAAAGGTCTACAGCAAACATCACAAACTGAAAAAATGAACACTAAACAAGATTGGTGTTCATGGAAAGAATATCACAGTTGCAGTTTTCTGAAAAAACATCTGTAAATTCTAAAATGGCGTGATCAGACCTGTGAGACTAAACTAATCAACTTCAATGAGGATGCAATTTTCAGCCCTGAACTGGGGAAGACTGAATTTTATAAATGTACGTTACTGCATAAAAGGTTCTTACACAAAATCAGAAAGCAAATTAATAATAGGGGAACTACTTTATTGGATTGTATTATGGTTATTCAAATATTTCATAATTTTTATGTACTACAACATCTATCTAACAAAGTACTCATTACTAAATCCAAGCCTCCCACTTCTGTTGCGTGTCTTCTTTGAGGATTTACCAGCCTTTTAAAATGCACTTCCTCAAACAATCAGATTAATACCTAACTTCCACTGTGCCCTCATAACCTGCCCTAATTCTTCTACATTTTCTCTCTGTAAACAAACACTTCTCTATGTACCCCCTCCCCTCTACAGTATTTCTCAGAACCTTATCCCTCCATCTGTTACCCTGCACTCCATGCACTTTAATGCACTTGGCACTTGGCACAGATACCAGCTTGCAACTGGCTCAGTGAGCTCTATTGATTTTCTAATAAAAGATGGCTTGAACATTGTACCCAAAAAAAAGACTTTCACTTTCTGTGTCATCCCTATTTTCTCAAAGATTGTGAGCTTTATCGATAGTGCTCTCTATCTCATGGTTGTACTGTATTTGATCATGTAAATGATTTCTTTGTACATATAGCATTTGATTTTTAAAGTACCATGAACAATGTTGGTGCTGTTTAAATTAAATTTATTGTTATGTTTTTTTACCTCATGCATACTGAATATGAAATACCCGACAGTCTATGCAATTAATGGGGCACATTTACTTACCCGGTCCATTCGCGTTCCAGCGGCGGCTTCTCTGATGAGTGTTCGGGTCTTCCGGCGATTCATGAAGGTCCTGCTCCCGATGTCCACCAGGTGGCGCTGCTGCGCCGAAGTCCGCTGAGGTGCCCCGGAGTTCATCGGCTTCATCGTGGTGCATGTGAGTATGGCCCATGCAACCAATTTTTTTTTTTAAATGCGGCGGTTTTTCCGAATCCTTCGGATTACCGTTCGGCCACCCCCCCCCCCGATTTCCGTCGTGTGCATGCCAGCGCCGATGCGCCACAAAACGTTCGCGTGCGCCAAAATCCCGGGGCAATTCAGGGAAAATCGCCGCAAATCGGAAATATTCGGGTAACACATTGGGAAACCGCGAATCGGGCCCTTAGTAAATGACCCCCAATATGTTTTATACTTAAAATAATTTAGGCACAGTTGGAGAAAGCCTTTGACAACAATTTAGATACATATACCATGATGCTGGTTTCTTTCTAGATTCATATTGGTATATCTATTAGCCCTTTTATTAATATTCTCTCTAGCATCTCCAGAAGTAGAGGGGCACTTCCTGGTTGTGACATCAGCTAAGGGTAGTGAGGCCAGAGCAGCTTTCCATCACTTCCCATAGTGCTGAACCCTCTGCACATGCACTGTTACTAGCAGCTTAGCCAATCAGGAGATGATTCAGCATGAGATTCCACTTTCAGCAAATAATTCATATGGTTTGTATATAAATTCCTCATAGCTTTCTTCATCTCTGCCTGCTGCCCTTCTATAGAAAGTGTTTATGTTTATTTCTACTGAATAGAAAATTTTCTATGGGCTTGTGATGGACATAGCTTTGATTACTCTCTGTGAGAGAGATCCTGCACATGCGTGTCCATCACAGGACGTTGGACAGATTTATATCCACTGGAAATTAACATGGAATTTTGAGAATTGATACAGAAAGTATATTGGCAAGTTGTATAACTTCAATTAAATTCACAAACCATATCACTTATTTGCTGAAAGTGGACAACTCCTTAGCCCTGATGATAAATTAATGTCAGATTTACATCCTCAAATCCATACTAACATGAATCTAAGTTACAGTGACCTATCCACATAGATTATTGTACTTACTTGCTTACACATATGTACTGTTATACAGATAGGCCTATAATCTATTAAAGCCTTATGACTACTATACACACTACCTGCTAAGATAGATGTATCAGCCAGGATGTGCAGCAGATGCTATAACTCTCCCCTCTTCACAGGATGGTGGGGGATGGGAAGAACAGAGAACAGAGAAGACAGAGCACACACAGAAGTCAATAGTTTCCATCCCATGTATCATCTTGCTGTGCAGAAGGTAGAAAGTAAAGGATTAGATGACAAAAAGCTGCAATAAGGTAGGGAATGTATATTGGAAAATTGTTAGTTTTCAAATATTGAATATATGGTAAAAACTTCATTAACTTTACAATTTTGCTTTGATATATTTTCCTGTATGGAAGACATTACATATAAAAAAATGGCTTTCTGTGCCCGTTTTAATATACTTCTTCCCTGAGGCAAGATGTACTAGATTTGTTAAGGGTTCACCTGAGTATATGCCAGTTGGGGGCAGCTGTAGATTTTAGCTAAAAGCAGTGTCAGTTTACAGGTGAATGTAACAGTCCTTCACTACTCTTATTACCTTCCCTGCTCCCACCACTTTTTACAAAGAGCAGCATGTGGCTGAAAAAGCCAAAAAGTTGCAATATTCATAGAGTGTTTAAGAAAATGCTACTTTCTACATGCAGTGTCGGACTGGAGTACCTTGGGCCCACCAGAGAAAATTTTTTTGGGGGGCCCACTCTTCATTTAAAGAGAAGGAATACCAGTCTACTCCTAATTGAAGTGTAAAACATGACCTTGTATGGTATTCATCACGTTTGAGCAAGTTTGTTAAAAGTATCTAACATTAGATATTGCAAGACAGACAGATTCATTACAGTGTCTGATGCTGGATGATAAATCTGGTGTATTAAAAATATCCAAACCAAACGAGAAATTTTGCTATAGAATTGCTAGGTTCAAAAAACACATAAATACCATGGAACATATAGAAAGCACTCAAACCAAAAGAAGAAGAGGTTCCACAAAAGATTAGTCAAATATTAATACATTTTATTGTAGAAAAAAATCCCAAGTGTGGGATTTGTACACAACATAGACACAGGAAAGAATATATACAAGTGTATGAGAGCAAAATAAACTGTTGGTGATCATAAAGTAAACAGGGAACTCCAAATATCCTCACCCATAATGAGAATGAGCCCCTCGCTGACCCCAACGCACGTTTTAGCTGTCAAGCCTTCATCTGGGGGTGATGTAAGGCTGACCCGGATGTAATATAAGTACATGTGACAAACCAATAAGAAAATACCTGCCAGGTGATGGTTCTTGGACATGAAATAATAGCGTGCTGCTGTTTTGTGGTGCATGCTAGTCAGGACGCGATCCGATTCCCAAAACCGGAAGTACCGCGCACGCCCGAGATCTCGCGAGCATGTGGGTCCCCATGGTTACGAGATGCCAAGCGCAGAGCGACACCTCCGGTCCGTTCACCGATCTGCTTGCACATGCGCGCTCAGCGCACAAGATGTTATATGAAAGAGCACCTGGACTGTGGTTACATTAAAAGGCTCGCAGGACCTAATATATAAAGCAGATAGAACACATTGATTGAAATATAGCAGATTGTGTATGGATATATAAATGGGACACCTTTCCTCCTCCTTGATCATATATTGCATGTGCCCAAAGTGCATAACAGTGCAGAATTCATTTGTGTTATACAAATTTAATAATGCAAATTTGATAAAAAACGAGACAGAACGGGGCAGATTTACTTACCCCGTTCGCGATCCAGCGGCGCATTCTCTGCGGTGGATTCGGGGCTGGCCGGGATTCACTAAGGTAGTTCCTCCGCTGTCCACCAGGTGGCGCTGCTGCGCTGAAGTTCCCCAGAGGCGCGCTGGAATGCCCTGAAATTCACTGGCCTATACCTGGTGAAGGTAAGTGTAATTTTCGCGACACATTTTTTTTCTTAAATGCGGCGGTTTCGTTTGGCCACGCCCCCCGATTTCCGCCGCGTGCATGCCGGCGCCGATGTGCCACAATTCGATCGCGTGCGCCAAAATCCCGGGGCAATACAGGGGAAATTGTCGCAAATCGGAAACATTCGGGTAACACGTCGGGAAAACGCGAATCGGGCCCTTAGTAAATGACCCCCAATGTCTTCTCATAAGTTAGCAGATGTATGCAAACATCTGCAATCTATTCTTCACTGTTCCGCGCGTATATTATCTCCCGACAAGTTAGCAGATGTGAAGAACAGTGAAGAATAGAATAAAAACAGTGAACACAGGATCATTTAAGTGAAAAACGCAATGAAAAACACAGTGAAGAATAGATTGCAGATGTTCGGCACATCTGCTTACTTGTCGGGAGATACACTGTCCCGGGATCCGTGCTGCTGCTCCCCGTTGTCTCCGTGCTGCCCCGGTGTCTCCGTTCTGCCCCTGCCCCGATGTCTCCGTGCTGCCCGATATGTCGTGTGCCCCAGTGCTCTCGTGGATGCCCCGTGTCTCTCGGGCTGCTCCAGTGCTCTCTGTGTGCCCAGTGTCTCGATCTGCCCTGCCCCGATGTCTCCATGCTGCACGATGCCATCTGTGCTGCCATGTCGTGTTGCTGCCCAGCTGTCTGCGTTTCTGTCCCCTGCCCCGATGTCTCCGTGCTGCCCGATGTCTCCGTGCTGCCCAGTGTCGTGCCTCTGACCCAGTGTCTCCGTGCTGCCCAGTGTTCAGTGCTGCCACAGTGTCTTTCGGCCCCTGCCCCGATTCTCCGTTGCGCCCGATGTCTCCATGTTGCCGATGAGTACTACGTGCTGCCCAGTGTCTCCGTTGCTTGCCCAGTGTCATTGTTCTGTGCCCCATAGTCCCGATGTCTCCCATGCTGCCGATGTCTCTGTGCTGCCCGATGTCTCCCTGCTGCCCAGTGTCTCCGTGCTGCCCCCGTGTCTCCATTCTGCCCTGCGCCAATGTCTTGCTGCCCGTTGTGTCCGTGCTACCCCAGTGTGTTCCCTGCTGCTCCCAGTGGTCTCCGTTCTGCCCCTGCCCCGATGTCTCCATGCTGCCTGAGTCTCGGGCCCGATGCTCTGTGCTGGCTGTTCCTCCGGTGTCTCCGTGCGCCCGGTGTCTCTGTTCTGCCCCTGCCCCGAGTCTCCGTGTGCCCGATATGTCGTGCTGCCCGAGGTGTCCATGCTGTTCCAGGTCTCCGTTCTGCCCAGTGTTCCGATCTGCCCTGCCCGATGTCTCATGCTGCACGATGTCTCCGTGCTGCCCCATGTTTCCGTGCTGCCCCAGTGTCTGCGATTCTGCCCCTGCCCCGATGTCTCCGTGCTGCCGTGTCTCCATGTGCCCAGCTGTCTCCCGTGCTGCCCCAGTGTCTCCGTGTGCCCCAGTGTCATCGTTCTGCCCCTGCCCGATGTCTCCGTGCGCCCGATGTACTCCGTGCTGCCCAGTTTTTGTATCGTGGATGGCCCAGTGCTTATCCGTGCTGCCCCAGTTCATCATTCTGCCCTGCCCCGATTCTCGTGATCCGATTTGTCTCCTGTGCCCGATGTCTCCTGCTGCCCCAGTGTCTCGTGCTGCCCTCAGGTTCATGTTCTGCCCTGTCCGATGTCTCCATGCTGACAGCTCTCTCTGTGTCTGCCGATGTCTCCCTGCTGCCCCAGTGTCTCCGTGCTGCCCAGTGTCTCCGTTCTGCCCCTGCGCCAATGTCTCATGCTGCCAGTTGTGTCCGTGCTACCCAGAGTCTTCCTTGCTGCCCCAGGTGTCTCCGTTCTGCCCTGCGCCGATTTCTCCATGATGCTGATGTCTCCGTGCTGCCCGATGCTCCGTGCTGCTGCTCCCGGTGTCTAACCGTGTGCCCCGGTCCCGTTCTGCCCATGCCCGACGATTTCTCCGTGCTGACCGATATGTCACGGCTGGCCGATGTGTCACATGACTGCTCCAGTGTCTCCGTGCTGCACCCAGTGTTCTCGACTTGCCTCCTGTCCCCCGATGTCTCCATGATGCACGAGTGTGTCCGTGGCGGCCCCAGTGTCTCCGTGCTGCCCCAGGTCTGCATCTGCGCTCTGCCCCGATGTCTCTGCTGCCTGTGTTCTGTGCTGCGACTGCTCTGATGCATGGCCCAGTTGTCCTCCGTGGCTGCACCAGTGTGCTCCCATCGGCCCCAGTAACGTCATCGTTTTCTGCCGCCCGATGTCTCGTGTGCCGATGTCTACCGTGTGCGCGGTCTCCGCAGCTCCACAGTGTCTGTCCGTGTTGCCCATGTGTCATCAGTCTGCCCTGCCGTCCATGCCCCGATGTCTCTCGCCATTTGCTGCCCGATGTCCGTGCTGCTGAGTCTGTGCTGCCCGAGGTATCATGCTGCACCCAGTGTCTCCGTGATGCCCCAGTTGTCTCTGTTTTCTGCCTGCGCGATGTTCCGTGTGTCTCGATGGTGTCCGTGCTACCCCAGTGTCTCCGTGCTGCCCCAGTGTCTCCGTTCTGCCCCTGCCCCGATGTCTCCATGCTGCCCGATGTCTCCGTGCTGCCCGATGCTCCGTGCTGCTGCTCCCCGGTGTCTCCGTGCTGCTGCTCCCCCGATGTCTCTGTGCTGCTGTTCCCCCGATGTCTCCGTGCTGCTGCTCCCCAGTGTCTCCGTGCTGCTGCTCTCCGGTGTCTCCGTGCTGCTGTTCCCCCGATGTCTCTATGCTGCTGTTCCCCCGATGTCTCCGTGCTGCTGCTCCCCGGTGTCTCCGTGCTGCTGTTCCCCCGATGTCTCCGTGCTGCTGCTCCCCGGTGTCTCCGTGCTGCTGCTCCCCGGTGTCTCTGTGCTGCTCCCCGTGTTCTTCAATGTGTTCTTCACACATATATATATTGTTCTTCACATAGTATTTTGTTCGCACCGTTCCGCGCGTATCTCCCGACAAGTAAGCAGATGTGCCGAACATCTGTAATCTATTCTTCACTGTGTTTTTCACTTAAATAATCCAGTGTTCACTGTTTTTATTCTATTCTTCACTGTTCTTCACTGTGTTTTTTTAATTAAATGCTCGATCTTGAGCAGGGGAAATACTCGTCCGAGCAACGAGACGGACGAGTATACTCGCTCATCTCTAGTTGTACGTAAGTTTTTTGTAACAGGACGTATCTTGTAGTTGTCGATTTGCCTCCTTTTCATAAATCTGTTTTGTCCATACAACCACATTTCCCTCCTTGTCAGCAGGTTTATATAAAACATTGTTCAGGCCTTTCAAATATAGTAAGCTCTGTCTTTCAGTATCTGTCAAGTTGTCTTGTTTGATCTTGTGGGACATATGTTCAAATTCAGTGGATACTGTCTTTATGAACAGATCCACTGCAGGACAGACAGCGAAAGATGGATATTTTTTCGATTTAGGTTTAAAGGAATCTGGTATTTTACCTGAAGGATGTGAGGTGTCTTGTTGTTCCTGGAGTAGTTCTTCCAGTGCTTGTAGCACTTCCAGGTCCTGTTTGTCCCCAGAGTTAACGCCACGTTTGTTGCACCATCTCTTAAAAATCAAAGATCGGGCAAATAAATGAAGGTCCTTTATTGCTATAAAGGGATCAAAAGGTGCAGATGGTACAAAAGTTAGACATTTGGACAATAAGGAAATGGCTGCTTCAGGTAAAGAATATGGTGATAGATTGATTACCTGAAGTGACTTGTCTTGTGTTGACCTTTGTGTTGGAGTATGGAGTGGATCTGTAGTCAACCTTCCTCTTTGCCACTTGGAATTTTGGCCCTGTCCTCCCCCACTCTCCGATTGCAAAGAGATTGATGAAATTGATGGTGAACGACTTAACTGGGGTGCCGAGGTGCGCTTGTGCCATAGATATATGCGATTGAGTTGATAATCCATACAATCGCGTTGATATTTCTTGGTTTTCACATCCTGTATTTCTGATTCCCATTTATCAAATTGTTTTAAAAGATCTTGTTGAAACTGAACAAAATCTTCCGGTGCTATTTTACTCTTAAGGTTCTCTTGTTGCGCATCAATTTCTTGATCCAAGTCTTCAATTGTCTTTTTATCCATGGTAATGAGGAGTTCCATAAACTTGTGTGAACTTGAACTACATATATTTTCCCACTGTGACACTGTGTTTTCATCTTGTATTTCAAAAGAGGGAAATACCTGGATCCGAAGTCCACGGGGGATCAATCCCCTCTGTAGATATTTTTCTAAAAATGCCTTGTTCCACCAGGCTTTGGTTTTCCGGTGAAAAAGAGTTCTCAATGAGGTCTGTAACTACGCAGCACCCCTGCGAATCACCAGAGCCCCCTGCTGGGGAATCGTCCTGTGATCCTCCGGGATCAATAAAAAATTGGTTTACTATTTGAATAGATAGGACTAACCTCCTCTAGCTACCGACATTTTCAGCGTCTAAAATGGATTGATCCTCCCTCCTAGGTCAAATGTTTCACCTATCAAGAATCCATCACTTCTACAGTGCTCTTCACACAGCATGATTCCTCCATGCTGTTTTTTATGTTTTTTCATACTCTTCTACATTCATACATTCACTATGTATTACTCTTTGTCATATAGTAGTCTCACCATTTATATGCGTTGTCTGGTAGGATTTATGCATAATCTTTCTCCATTCACTCCACCGATCTGCATACTGGTTCTCTTTGTTCCTTGCACACTGCATACTGCATATTGTAAATATATTTTGCTCAGCCATGCATTTTAGCTATATGGCACAAGACATGCACATTTTAGGATTTTTTACTGTTTTATCTGCACATTGCATCTCACAACATAGTGGGGCAGATTTACTTACCCGGTCCATTCGCGATTCAGCGGCGCGTTCTCTGCACTGTATTCCGGTCCGGCCGGGATTTAATAAGGCAGTTCCTCCGCCGTCCACCAGGTGGCGCTGCTGCGCTAAAAAGCATCTGAACGCGGCAGAGTTCACCGGCTCGGGCTGAGTGAAGGTAAGCGCATCACGAGCGACACATTTTCCGTTCTTAAATGCGGCGGTTTTTCCGAATACGTTGGGTTTTCGTTCGGCCACGCCCCTGTTGCGCGAATGCCGGCGCCGATGCGCCACAATCCAATCGCGTGCGCCAAAATCCCGGGGCAATTCAGGTACAATCGGCGCAAATCGGAAATATTCGGGTAACACACCGGGAAAACGTGATTCGGGCCCTTAGTAAATGACCCCCAGTATGTCTCGTTTTTTATCAAATTTGCATTATTAAATTTGTATAACACAAATGAATTCTGCACTGTTATGCACTTTGGGCACATGAAATATATGATCAAGGAGGAGGAAAGGTGTCCCATTTATATATTCATACACAATCTGCTATATTTCAATCAATGTGTTCTATCTGCTTTATATATTAGGTCCTGCGAGCCTTTTAATGTAACCACAGTCCAGGTGCTCTTTCACATAACATCTTGTGCGCTGAGCGCGCATGCGCAAGCAGATCGGTGAACGGACCGGAGGGGTCGCTCTGCGCTTGGCATCTCGTAACCATGGGGAACCCCATGCTCGCGAGATCTCGGGCGCGCGCGGTACTTCCGGTTTTGGGAGCCGGATTGCGCCCTGAACAGCATTATTATTTATTGTCCAAGAACCATCACCTGGCAGGTATTTTCTTATTGGTTTGTCACATGTACTTATACTACATCCGGGTCAGCCTTACATCACCCCCAGATGAAGGCTTGACAGCTGAAACGTGGGTCAGGGTCAGCGTGGGGCTCATTCTCATTATGGGTGAGGATATTTGGACTTCCCTGTTCCCTCTCATACACTTGTATATATTCTTTCCTGTGTCTATGTTGTGTACAAATCCCACACTTGGCTTTTGGTACATACCTCTCACCCGTGCCTGCATGATATTTAATGCCAGCTATTTCATCATGCAGCTTGGATGTTGCCATTGTGCAAAATGATGTATATAGTTCGAGCCCACGCTGTCTAGTGCCGGGGCATACATTTCCTGTGGACAGTTGTCCATGTAAATATGTATGTACATATTTGCAATCTTTTTATTAGATTTTTTCTACAATAAAATGTATTAATATTTGACTAATCTTTTGTGGAACCTCTTCTTCTTTTGGTTTGAGTGTATTAAAAATATGATCAGATCATACCAGAAAATATGCCAGATTATGGGACACTGTGACACAACTAAAGCAATGCCACTTTCAATATACCAAAAGAGGTCTAAAAACTACACTGCCAAGCTCTGTACGTAACTGCAGTACCCCAGACCAGCCCAGTATAGAAATACAGCACCAAAATAAGCTTCATACAAACACTTTACAACATAAATATGTTGTCAGAAAATAAAAACTAAGCTTCAGCAACACAGATAAATACTGTGTTCAGTAAATACTTGTCCTTTCCATGAAGTAACAATTATAATGCACATTTCATTCTAGTTCTCAAATGTGCTTTTATTATTCCTCTGGGTGTTACAATTTCTCAAATCAGCAGACTGAGCTAGATAGACCCTGGGAATACAACCTTTTGTATGGCTGCATACTGTAGATGTACTTCCATGTATGGCTGGATACTGTAGATGTACTTCCATGTATGGCTGTGTACTGCGGTTGTAGCTCCATGTATGGCTGTGTACTGCGGTTGTAGCTCCATGTATGGCTGTGTACTCCGGCTGTAGCTCCATGTATGGCTGTGTACTGTGGCTGTAGCTCCATGTATGGCTGTGTACTGTGGCTGTAGCTCCATGTATGGCTGTGTACTGCGGCTGTAGCTCCATGTATGGCTCTGTACTGCGGCTGTAGCTCCATGTATGGCTGTGTAGTGTGGCTGTAGCCCCATGTATAGCTGTGTACCGTGGCTGTAGCCCCATGTATGGCTGTGTACTGTGGCTGTAGCTCTATGTATTGCTGTGTACTGTGGCTGTAGCTCCATGTGTGGCTGTGTACTGCTGCTGCTGTAGCTCCCTGTATGGCTGTGTAGTGCGGCTGTAGCCCCATGTATGGCTGTGTACTGCGGCTGTAGCCCCATGTATGGCTGTGTACTGTGGCTGTAGCTCTATGTATTGCTGTGTACTGTGGCTGTAGTTCCATGCATGGCTGTGTACTGCTCCTGTAGCTCCATGTATGGCTGTGTACTGCTACCGTAGCCCCATGTATGGCTGTGTACTGTGGCTGTAGCTCCATGTGTGGCTGTGTACTGCTGCTGTAGCTGTAGCTCCATGTATGGCTGTGTACTGCTCCTGTAGCTCCATGTATGGCTGTGTACTGCTCCTGTAGCTCCATGTATGGCTGTGTACTGCTGCCGTAGCCCCATGTATGGCTGAGTACTGTGGCTGTAGCTCCATGTATGGCTGTGTACTGGTGCTGCTGTATCTCCCTGTATGGCTGTGTAGTGCGGCTGTAGCCCCATGTATGGCTGTGTAGTGCGGCTGTAGCCCCATGTATGGCTGTGTACTGTGGCTGTAGCTCTATGTATTGCTGTGTACCGTGGCTGTAATTCCATGTATGGCTGTGCACTGTGGCTGTAGCTCCATGTTTGGCTGTGTACTGCTGCTGCTGTAGCTCCATGTATCGCTGTGTACTGCTGTTGTAGCTCCATGTATGGTTGTGTACTGCTCCTGTAGCTCCATGTATGGCTGTGTACTGCTGCCAAAGCCCCATGTATGGCTGTGTACTGCTCATGTAGCTCCATGTGTGGCTGTGTACTGCTGCTGCTGTAGCTCCCTGTATGGCTGTGTAGTGCGGCTGTAGCCCATGTATGGCTGTGTACTGCGGCTGTAGCCCCATGCATGGCTGTGTACTGTGGCTGTAGCTCTATGTATTGCTGTGTACTGTGGCTGTAGTTCCATGTATGGCCGTGTACTGCTCCTGTAGCTCCATGTATGGCTGTGTACTGTGGCTGTAGCTCCATGTATGGCTGTGTACTGTGGCTGTAGCTCCATGTATGGCTGTGTACTTTTCGAGTACCCTAATGCTCGACCGAGCATCAAGCTCGAACGAGCATTTTCGCTCATCTCTAGTCTTTAGCATAATTTTAAAAATTGATTTTAGGAGGAAGGAGGCCATGGATAACAAATATAAGATTAGCACAGTCACAGTGCCTGGATCTATGAGTACCTTTCCCCTGGTTTATCATGATGGATTTTGGTGGTAGATTTTCTTTAAGTGCATGTTATATAGAAAGGTGTTAGCATAATATCTAATTTCTTTCTCAAATTTTCTAATAAAAAGAAAATATGAACTGTACAAGAGAAGATTTGAAGGTTAAAAATAAAAGCAATATTTATTCTATACAATCAGAACAACTAATGTCACTTTTACTGTGAATAAAAGAAGAATCTGAATCAATACATTCACTGGCCTTGGGTCTTGTAGCAATACATCTCCATGGTATTATTTGATGTCAATACAGCATTTTATAATTGATTGTTAAAAGCTCTATTCACAAGGCCATATATTAAATCAGAAATTATGGTCTGTAGCATAATTAGAGTATGTGCATTCTTGTTGTGTACTTGTACAGATGTGAAAAAACATAGCAGGAGTGTCCTCAAAATTGCTGTTTAATTGTAACTTACATATTAAAACAAAAGACAATTCAAATATATAACATTTACATTTCTATTCTCTTTTGTATCCACTGTAAATATATGTAATTTTAAATCTACCTAACAAATTAGGTCTGATGGTAGGTTCCTACTATCTGCCTCATCCCCATGGCTTATCTAAGAGTTTAGTAGAATCTAAGAAAAATTATCTCTCAATTATACAAATCATTGACCGAGGCTACTTGAGTGTGGATTAGCCACGCGGTGGAGCAGGAGCAATGGCTACTCCACACTCCTGCACCAATCAGCGCTGAATTCTGCACATACACGTCCGGTGCATGTGGCAAACTCCAGTCTCACAATGGGAATGCTGAAATTAATATAGGACATACTGATGGGCAGGTGTCAGAACTCGCAAATTGTTTTGATGGGATCAGGTTTCAGGTTTCTTGCTGGAAAACCACACCCAGAGCTGCCTGTGATTGACAGCTCCATTTCTGATCCTGGGAAAATTGGGTGTGTCTTTGAACTCTTTTGTATGCAGCTGTGGTTTGAGTGATGGACGGCTGAGCCAATCAGTGCTGGAGATAGTGTCCATTACTGCCTTATATTCTGCCTACCCCTTCATTGGCTGCTGGTTATTCAGTCTAATCTGTGTTTTTAGTGCTCTTGCCATTGTGTTTCTTGCTATTCTGTGTATTGACTTCTGCTTTGCCTACCAACCATTCTATTGCTATTCGATTCTGTACATTTGCCGCCATCTTGGTTTTGACTCAGTTTGTTTGACTCTCCTTGTCTGTCTGTATCTGTTGTTTGTCCCTCAGTATAGTTTATCTCCCAGTGTGACCCCACTTTCCTGTCTCAGTCTTGTCTCGGTTTTCAGTGTACCAGTGTGAACACCGGTTACTTGTCCGCTCCACCATCCAGCAGCTGTCAAACGAAGTAAGTCTTCCCTGTCACTTTGTAGGGTCACTCAGGGACCGTCAGTTAGGTTTCTGATAGTGGGTTCGCTCTGCCAGGGCGGTATATCTGCTTTAGGCAGGGCCTTAGCCCACAGGGACGTCACAGGGTGAGTTTTCCACCACTTACCTAGTCTGATAGCTAGAGTCAAGCCTGGTTGTGGTTGCGCAGTTGCTGCACAGGTGTTGACAGCAGGATTGGTCGCAGCTACAAGGTTGAATCAATACATTCACTGGCCTTGGGTCTTGTAGCAATACATCTCCATGGTATTATTTGATGTCAATACAGCATTTTATAATTGATTGTTAAAAGCTCTATTCACAAGGCCATATATTAAATCAGAAATTGGTCTGTAGCATAATTAGAGTATGTGCATTCTTGTTGTGTACTTGTACAGATGTGAAAAAACATAGCAGGAGTATCCTCAAAATTGCTGTTTAATTGTAACTTACATATTAGGACAAAAGACAATTCAAATATATAACATTCTTTACATTTCTATTCTCTTTTGTATCTACTGTAAATATATGACATTTTAAAGGACTGATGGTAGGTTCCTACTATCTGCCTCATCCCCATGGCTTATCTAAGAGTTTAGTAGAATCTAAGAAAAATTATCTCTCAATTTTACAAATCATTGACCGAGGCTACTTGGGTGTGGATTAGCCACGCGGTGGAGCAGGAGCAATGGCTACTCCACACTCCTGCACCAATCAGCGCTGAATTCTGCACATACACGTCCGGTGCATGTGGCGAACTCCAGTCTCACAATGGGAATGCTGAAATTAATATAGGACATACTGATGGGCAGGTGTCAGAACTCGCAAATTGTTTTGATGGGATCAGGTTTCAGGTTTCTTGCTGGAAAACCACACCCAGAGCTGCCTGTGATTGACAGCTCCATTTCTGATCCTGGGAAAACTGGGTGTGTCTTTGAACTCGTTTTGTATGCAGCTGTGGTTTGAGTGATGGACGGCTGAGCCAATCAGTGCTGGAGATAGTGTCCATTACTGCCTTATATTCTGCCTACCCCTTCATTGGCTGCTGGTTATTCAGTCTAATCTGTGTATTTAGTGCTCTTGCCATTGTGTTTCTTGCTATTCTGTGTATTGACTTCTGCTTTGCCTACCAACCATTCTATTGCTATTCGATTCTGTACATTTGCCGTCATCTTGGTTTTGACTCGGTTTGTTTGACTCTCCTTGTCTGTCTGTATCTGTTGTTTGTCCCTCAGTATAGTTTATCTCCCAGTGTGACCCCACTTTCCTGTCTCAGTCTTGTGTCGGTTTTCAGTGCACCAGTGTGAACACCGGTTACTTGTCCGCTCCACCATCCAGCAGCTGTCAAACGAAGTAAGTCTTCCCTGTCACTTTGTAGGGTCACTCAGGGACCGTCAGTTAGGTTTCTGATAGTGGGTTCGCTCTGCCAGGGCGGTTTAGGCAGGGCCTTAGCCCACAGGGACGTCACAGGGTGAGTTTGCCACCACTTACCTAGTCTGATAGCTAGAGTCAAGCCTGGTTGTGGTTGTGCGGTTGCTGCACAGGTGTTGACAGCAGGATTGGTCGCAGCTACAAGGTTGTGGAGTATCCAAGAGCATTGCTAATCTATGCCAAAGTAGCTATGCCCGATGATTTGCATAAATAAATGATATGTTTTTCTACTAAGCTCATACAGATACAGTATAGGGACGGGACCAATAGTAACAACCTACCATCGAATCTACCTTATTAGGTAAATCCTTGATGGTAGGTTTCCTTTAATACTGGTTAGGCATCTATTGGCAATCCAGTTTTCATAGATCAGTTAATAAGACATGGAAGAAGTACCAGCCCTGTTCTTTCCACAACCTCTGTCCCTGCTTACTTACCAGCAATCTGCCAAATAACCAGGTGACTGCCTCTACCATATTTTCATGTGTAGACCAAAAAGACAAACAAACATCAGACAAATAGCAAGTTCAGGCAAACTGAGTCAAAACCAAAATGGCATCAAGGTACAAAATTCTAAGGCACAAGGGTCAGAACCAGCAAAGCAAAAACATAGGGCAATATACGGATCACCACTAGCCATAAGACCTGTCTAGAAATCACCAAATGAATTCACTGGTAAGTTAAAAGTAAGTGCCTGGATACCACCCCAATGGCAGGTTCAGATGTCCATCAATCCAATTGGCTCCTCTGACACACTCCTTCTAAGAGGTAACAAGCTGTCAATCACCCAGCCCTTAGCAGGGGCCCTGGGTGTGGTACTCAACCTGCAGACCTGAAAACTGACTTAAAGGAAACCTACCATTAGGTTTGATGCATTATGAAGCAAACATACTGTGAGAATGCCGTAGCTACACTGATGCAGGATAATATCATGGTTAAACCATGTGCTGAGTGGTTTTGCTGATAAAACTGATATAAAATTATGATAATAAACCTGGGTCGCTTCTATGGCTCCTTCAGTGCTTGGTTCCGTGCTTCTCCTAGCCTGTGAGTTTTTCTCTGCAGGAGATGATGCTGCAATCACTTTTCTCCCTGCCAGACAGAATAATCAATTGCTACTCCATCCGCCAGGTGCTGTGTATGCGTGACCCAGCTCATGTTGATTAGTCATGCTTGACCAACCTCCATTTGTAATTCCAAGCTCCTGTGTGTGATGTGTTGATCAAGGCAGCCATGCTGACCCAGCTTTCCCAAGGTCCTGAATGTTGTAATTGTTTTTTCAGCAAAACCATTTAGGTCAGGGAATAACCAAGATATGATCCTGCATCATTGTAGCTACAACATTATCAAGGTATGTTTGCTTTATAATGCATGAAATCAAATGGTAGGTTTCCTTTAAGTTTTTGAAATAAATTGAGGAAACTAGTATTTAGAAATTCACTATCTCTTTCATGTTTACTTGGTTGCAATTCAATATACTGGATTGCCATCTGTTGTCAATGTTAGCATCAATGTAATTAACCAAATAAATAAATGAACTAGTATAAACCCAGTATAAAGCCATAATTGAGAGCTGGACTTTCACTGTAAAGGTTGGGACAACAACAACTGAAGCTGTTAAATTTCTCTCTATTGTCATTTGTCTCTATTGTCTCTCTGTTTATTACAGTAATAACCATGCCCCCTTGTAGATCACTAGTGTTCATTAAAAAATCCCATCATCAGACAAAACCTAAAGAACATCTCTCCATAATTAGCACATTAAAAAGAAACTACACTATTAAGTATACGTATAGTTAATCCACCACATAAACAACCTAAACAACACAAATCAAAATCATAAGCTAGTGCTTCAAAAAGACAAAACACTCTGATACGTGTAGCATCATCATAGGGACATCTAATGTTAGAATTGCTACAATTAAAATAATTTATTTATGCCCAAGGCACTTTCTAATGGACTGAAGTCAAATCCTAAAGCATTCTGCAAAAATAACAGACAGTACCATTGTACCAAATATGTTACGCCAAGTTTTAGTTTGTAATCACATGGCAGAGCATAAATTTGACTGGTAAATTTGACACATTTTGTGATATTTGTGTTAATTTGTCTGCCATCCTGTAATACTACTGATTAACTCCTTATATTTTTAACCTGAGTGGTGGCATAAATAAAGCATTTTGTACACAGGTCACATCAAATGTTTTGCTAAAAAATGTTCTACCTGTCAACTTCATCAATGTTTTTAAAGAAGCAGATAAAATCTCACAGATTTTTTGACAAGTTAATATATAACCTGGAAGCTCATTCTTGACAACGCAAAATTATAAAATGTAAACTATTACAGTACACAGCGAAAGGCGCTTACAATGTATTTGCCTTACAGTTTTCTGAAATTATGTTTATTACTTCTGACATGTTGCCTGTATGGCATGTGATGCTAGAGCATATTGGTACGTAGAACCTTTTGTATACCTCTATATTCAGAAAACATGTTCTTGTTATTCAGACAGATTTGTTTTATTTCAAATTTCAAACAAATTTAATAGAAAAAAAAGGTTTACTCAATCTCATGATATGTATAAATGAACCACTACTAGAATCATTGGCTGTGCAGCAGCAAACAGTTGAGAATCATGTTTGTGACAACGAAAACCAAGAAAAATTCAGGCTCGCGCTACCCAGTGCTCAATCCAACAGAGGAGTCTCCACTGCGTGTGCAGATAGTAAGAAAAAAAGCGGTGGAGATCTATGATAGGACCTAATGGTCTGAACGCGTTAAGAACTTTAATCTGTGTACAGTACCTTATTTTGTATCTGCGTCATGCTGTATTGTCTTATTACGGATGATTATTGCGAAGGAATTTTAACCGACCCAGTGAGGTGCCGATCTACCTTTTTTTTCTTACAAATCATGTTTGTGCCAATTTTGTATGTCATGAGAATTTCATGCAACTCAAACTTGCAAAGGTGGCTATTGTAGCACCAGTGATGATACCATTACAATACAGGAAACTTAGATGTCCTCCAGACCATTATACAAAACAAAAATATGATAGTATATATACGGTGCTTCACAAAAATTAGAGGAAAAAGGCCTTCGCTGATGATTTCCACCAGGTACTGATAATGTATGTACACCCCCATTCTTCTCAACGAAGCTGGGTCCTGCCTTCTGATCACTCAGACTGCCAGTGACATCAGCCGACAGTCTGAAAATCTTGTGGAGACTTTCCTTGCATGCAGTCGGCTTTGGCCGTGCAAGGAGCTTCAGCGCGCATGCACAAGATTTTCAGAATACCAGCTGTTATCAGAAGTCAGGATGGGGTCGTGCTAAGAAGAATGGTGGCATATTCGGTGATTGATAACATTATAGGACTCTACCGTCAGGTAGGTGTCCTTTAAACTTCTGCAGCACAAATCAACAACCAAAAAAAACTATGCTTAATACAATAATTGCCAAACAAAAGGAGCCATATACTGTATTGAATGTCCCTGTCAGCTCCTAAATGTGGGCCACACCGTAAGACCACTAATAGTCAGAATTAAGGAGCATATCTATTACATCCAAAGGCCACACATCAACCCATTATTATACTATGGAACAAGGAGGGTACTTTAGGGCAGTGATGGCGAACCTATGGCACGGGTGCCAGAGGTGGCACTCGGAGCCCTTTCTGTGGGCACCCAGGCCATCACCAGAGAGGACTCCAGTGTATCTTCCTGCGTCCCAGACCAGCCAGGACTTGCTGTGAAGAAGCTATTTTAAAGTGACAGTTTACCTGGGACTACTGGAGGTGTGGGAAGGTGTGTACAGATCTGGATTATCATTGTGGCTACTGCTCCGGCTCTGACAGTTTTTCCTGTTTATGGGACCCTGGAGGGAAGCTACACTGATCATCCAAATTTCTCCTATTTTCTGCATTATTGGTGTCCTCAGGTGCTGGTATCAATGAAAGCTGTGACAGAGCAAGGAGTATAAATCACAAGTTAAATTTCTGTGTTGGCACTTTGCGATAAAAAAGTGGGCCTTGGTTGTAGTGTGGGCACTCGGTCTCTAAAAGGTTTGCCATCGCTGCTTTAGGGGATCCAAAGAATATGGGAAAGAAAAATCCAAAAGCTGGAGTAAGGGCAATTTATTACAAACCATGTCAAGAGTACAAATGGATCTTCCTTTTAGACATACTGGCACCAAATGAATTGAATAGTGAGCTTATTTAGCCTTCAAATAATTTTATTACACAATAACATTAAGGACGCTATTTGAAAAGCTCTTTATAAAACTTGTTGTATATTTGTATTTAATATATTTGCCACTTATATCGATATAGTGATATAGTGAGTGCATACATTATACTCTGTGTGGGCGTCTTTTATTAATTTCTCCCATTTTTCTTCTCTTTTCATTTCCCATTATAAACATTGTTTATATGTTATTTTTATTTCAATTTATTTTTCTGTAATTTAAACATATATACAACCAATTACTAGAAATTCTCCTGTCCCTTATTTTAATTAAAATTTTATTGTTGTACGAATAAAGATCACATTTTAAATGCAACATACTACTGGGTATGAATGGTAGTTAATAAGTACAGGAATATTCAGGAACACTTTACCACAATATCAGATTATACAGTTGCCCATTGTGTGCCATATAAGTGGATACACCCGATATGGAGATCATATTTACCCATCCCATTATTATCTGTATATGGACGAGTATGCATGTCCAGCTTCTTGATCCTCCCTATTGCTTTTGAAACACATTAGAGGAAACTTGACTCTATGGACTTTCCGTACTTCAGAGGTAAGCTGCCGTTCTGGGGCTGCTACCGCATACTGACTGCAAGTGTATACTACCACTTTACCACCTATTATTGGCCTCCAAATCAATATATCAGCCATGTTTCACTGCTAGTGTAACCAAAACATACTGGACACCACCGTACCACCAAAAAAGGGTGGGTAGCAACTTTTGGGTACAGATATTTTGCAATTACTTATATCCATAGTGTTTTCGCTACATTATCTAGCTTTAAAACTGGGAAATGTAGTTTAATGGAAGTAATTAGCTAGTTATACTGATTTAAACACTGCTGTATCATGCCATTATACAAAACAAGTATTAGGGGTTTTTTTGCAGTTACATAAATTTGTCTGCGTAAAATTTTGGAAAACTGGGAGAGAGTTGTTAAATCTTATGTCTTTTCCTGAAGAAAAACTATGGTGCTGGAACAGTTTCATAATAGGGGTGTCAGGACTGAATTTCTCCTGCAGTGTTCTGAAAGAGTGTTCGGGCTTCTGTGCATGTAGCCACACCCTGGGCTGTTTGGCTGGAATCATTGAATGACAGCTGGCTTTCAGAGTCAGTTCCCTTGGCTGAGCTTGCTGAGCTGAAAATGTGTTTCTCTGGGTGGTGTCATCTGAACCTGTGTGTTAGTGTCAGCTGTGACGTGAGTCATGAACGACTGAACCAGCTGCTGGGGTGGTAGGGAGGAACTCTTTTATATATCTGCCCAGCACTGACTACAGGTTTTTGTAGTCTTTTATACATTGCCTGTATCTATTATTGCTATTGCATTGCTATTCTGTGTATCTGACTTCTGTTACATTTATTTGACCATTCTCTGCTATTCAATTCTGTGCCTCTCTTTGACCCAGTTGTGGTTGCGCTGTTTGTTCTGACAGGTATGACAAGGGGGTATTAACAGATCCAGTCAGTTTTAATGTTATAAGTTTGGCTTTCATATGGATAGATTTTTATTTTATAGCATTATTTGCTTAACCCCTTCCCGAGATTTGACGTACTATTACTGCATGGCGGGAGGTGCGTTCCCGCAATATGCAGTAATAGTACGTCAAACTTCTGGCGCCGGCTCCTGAACGCTGAAGCTGCGGGTGTCGGCAGTATATGATAGCCGAGACCCGCCTCTAACACCTGCGATCGGAGATTTCATGCCGCAGTCGCGCTGACTGCCGCGCTTACCCGGGGCTGGGCGATCTCCTTACGGCTGTGACACACTGAGCATGCACATCTGTATTACACTGTATTAGGTGAAGAATAGCTTGAACAAGCAATCAGTGGATCGCTTGTTCAAGCTAGCCTGTAAAAGTAAAAACACACTTTTTCATAAAAAGAATTAATTAAATAAAGTTAGTCCCCTAAACACAAACATTCCCTATACACATCTAATAAAGTAAAAAAACCTGAAAATCACCAAAACCCCCACATATTTGGTATTGCCTCGTCCGTAACAATCTGTACAATAAGTCAGAAACATTATTGGACCTGTACGGTGAATGCCGTAAAAACAAAACCCGAAAAACTCGCCAAAAATGTACATTTTCATAAAATCCCTTCACAAAAATGTTCCAAAAACTGATCAAAAGAAATTTATGTGCACAAAATGGTACCACTGAAAAGGACAACTCAACACATAAAAAATAAGCCTTAAACCGGCTTTGTAAACCAAAAAATATTAAAGTGTTATCTCCGAAAAAATCTCTTGTTTTTTTCCTGTAAAATTGTAAAAGATATAAAAAAATGATATAAATGAGGTATCACCGTAATAGTAGTGATCTATAGAATAAAAATATTATAGTATTTTTAGTGTACGGTGTACGACCCCCAAAATATACAAAAAAAGAAACCCAAAATTGACAATTTTCTTTTCCTCCATACATTAAAGAGTTAATAAAATATCATCAAAAAGCTACAGACCCACTAAAATGAAGTATTTGTAAAGTGCATCTCATGTCGCAAAAAATAAGCCCTTATATGTCCAAATTGCAAAAAAATTAAAGATTGTATAGCCATTATAAAGTGACAATGCATAATCTGCTCTGAATGGCGCAGCTCCCCCTCAATGCCCTGGCGTGTGCCCATACAGCAGGTTACCACCACATATGGGGTATTGTTATACACGGGAGGGATTGGGTGTCAGATTCTGTGGAGTGTTTTGGTATTTTATCCACTGAGAATTTGTACATTTTATTAAAAACACATTCATTTAGCAAAAAAAAATTTAATTTCGAAATTGCATCCAATTTTGTTTTAACCCCTGAAAACCAATTAAAGGGTTAAAAAAAACTTCATAAAAGTTGTTTTACATACCTTGAGGGGTGTAGTTTCTATAATGGAGTAATTTATGGGGTTTTACTTTTATTTAGGCCTTTCAAAGTGACTTCAAACCTGAACAGGTCCCTCAATAGCTGGATTTTGCTTTTTTAATGAAAATGTGAAAAATTGCACCTGACATTCAAAGCCCCTTAACATCTTACAAAAATTATAGTATGTATAAAAAAACCACTGAGGCATAAAGTAGACATTCCGTGAATGTTAGTATTACATTTTTTGCTGTTATGACTCATGTGTGGAAACAGTAGAACATTTTGAATTTCTAAAATTGAGAATTTTTCCAAATTTTCACCAAATATCTGATTTTCTCATAAATAAATGCAAAACATACCACCACAATTTTTTAACTAACAGGAAGTACAATGTGTCCCGAGAAAATAATTTCAAAATCACTTGGATATGTTAAAGCGTTCCAAAGTTAGAACCACTTATAGTGACACAGGGCAGATTTGAAAAAATGGGCCGTGTCAGGAAAAGTGGCTTCGGCGTTAAGGGGTTAAAGAGCATGTGGAATATTCATAGCAATGCTGCATTTATTCTTGTTTTGTGCCTCATTACATTTAATTATAGCAAACACTGTAAAGTACAGGATGTCTGAGGGAGAATCACTATAAATATAACAGACACTCTTTTATTATTCCTAGCTGTGTTCTTAGGACTTATAATGATGTTCTTTTTGACTTTAGAACAAGATTGGACTGTGAAAATTACCTTTGCATAGTGTATCATTTGCTTCAAGCACATTATTCTTCTGGTTGGGCACAATCAGTTTCAGTATGGCAAATATGAAAGAAATTAATTCTATTTAATTCTCTACAATCTAGCTTTATTTAGTCGAACTTGAATTAAAAGTTTACATCATGTTTATTGTGACATCTTGGCTAACCCTAGACTCAGCAATCATATTTTTATGCTATGGATTTGCCCAAAAGTTATGTGCAGAATTAACCCAACAACAGCATCAAAAGCGCCAAATAGCCTACGGTCGACCAGGAATGCCGTAAGCAGTCTATATCAATGGCAGGTTGATATTCTAAAAGTGAAATGATAAAAACAAAAATCCTAAGAATTTTCCAAATCCGTAAAACATATCGCTGTTACATGAACATAGAGTATCCTTGCCCTAGATAATAAGGAAATTATACTATACATGATAATTATACTATCTCATGATTATACCAGTGGCATCGTTGGCACAAGTTAAAATACAGTAAGATCAAAGTAAAACGATCTGCGTTGATGTGGGTCTTTATAAAAAATGTTTGTTTTTAATTCAAATCCAAAAAACTATTTGGCTGTACACATTGGTAATATAACAGTTGATAACTAGCACATGTAGAAAAATGTATGAAAAGAATCTAATTTTGCAGAACATGAAGAAAAGTGCTTCAAGATAAAGATTGCCAGCCATCATGAAACAAAGTTAACACAGCTGGCACTCATCACCGCTGCACGTTGCCTGAAAGTAAATTATGGTAATTATCATGGAAATTACAAAAAACTTGCTCACTAATTAAAATGGAAATGTAATTTATGGCATAAATATGCAGCAACAATCTATTTTCGGTAACACTGGTGTTAAAAGGCATTGTGGAGATTCCTGTTCTTTCTGTATCATAATACATATATGTTGAGGGCACCTAGCTGCTGGTGGAATTTCTTGACCACCTTTTAAGAGTTTATTTTAAATAAATAATCTCTGAAATATAGAAATGATAGAAATCATGATAAGATGTCTTTTTCAACCTTATAAACTATGATATCGTGGTCAAGTAGCAAATTAGAAGAAATAGAATGATGTCTGTCTTGAGATCATGATGTAAATACTGTACAATTCTGGCCCCAGTGGCACATCATATGCACTTAAAGAGGTACTCCAATATTTCTTTCTATCCCTGCATACTATACCTCATTCCAGCATCACAGCCTTCTTTTATGTATATTGCACTGAAATTCCAGCACTCCAGATTTTTTTAAATTAAACATTATCCACAGTATTTCTTTCTTGAATCCCTTGGCATTCATCAACCTATAAGACAGACAGCTACCAATACCATTACTGCATTAGTGTATTTACTTGCACAGTTGGATTATCGGCACTTGGCCTAGTGTTACATTCTGCTTGTATATAGAACAAGTGCTGTAAAGATAAAGAAGATACGAGCACCTCTAGGCAGCGCGCGGGTCCCGGTGCATGGAGAGGGCTCGCGGGCCGAGCCCTCTCCATAGCCGGTAAGTCTTTGCTGCATATTGCAGCAAAGGCTTACCGGTAACACCCGCGATCGGTGCTTTCACCACGATCGCCGCCGGCAATGCTGCCGAAGGCTTCAAAAAGATGGCCATCTTGCCGCGGATCGCCGCTCCCCGATGACGTTACGGGGAGCGGTGATCCGTTACCATGACAGCATCGGGTCTCACGAAGGCCCGATGCTGTCTCGTTTTAACCCATTCATTACAATGTGCTCTGTACAGAGACAGGTCGCACACTCACTCACTAGACCTACCGCTTTAGTCATACCAGCTACTGCTGTCTACAACGAGTAAATACACTACTGTGAGAAAGAAGATCCCAGCACCTCTAGTAGCAATAATTGTTCTTTCATTCAAATACCATCTATGCATGCATTGAACCCCTTAAGCGTACGTGCCTTTCGTTAGTTTCTTCACGTGCATTCCCTTTTTCTGCTCCACAGCACCACTTTACAAAAATCTACTAACTCTTTTATTTTTCCACTAAAGACTCTGTTTGTATCGCGCATAGTTTTTTATTCTCGCATGCATACCCATTGGTCACCTCTCGGTATTGACGCCTGGACCCCTGCCTTCTACCTCTCGTAGTGGCGGTATTACCATTACACATGTGCCGCTGCGTAGTGGGAAGGCGGGACTAAAATCTCGTCCAAATCGCATGTGAAATGGTGAAAAAACAACATTTGCAATGCAAAGTTTTCTTCTGTGGTCTTGAGATTTTACAGCTTTCAACTGTGTGCCCCAAATACATGTCTGCTTTTATTCTTGGGTTCTTACAATCAGCAGGGATACCACATTGTAACAGGTTTTAATAAGGTGTTTTCTCATACATTTAAAAAAATTATTGTAAAACCTCTGTACAAAATTTTTTTTGATTTGGCCATTCTTCTGTGCGCTAATACCTTATTCATACTTTGGGGTACAGAGCTGTGGTTGGGTGTCCATTTTTTGCGACTTTGTACTGACAGGTTTTTTCATTGCTATCATTGTAGGATACTGTCCTCGTGAAATAACCGTTATGATATTTTGATAGATTGACATTTGGTACGTGAGCTGGTGCGTTTACTAAATGTTTTATTGAGTTTTTAACTGGTTGTATTTAATATTAATATGCAGTTCTAGGGAAAGGCGGGTTGACAGAATTTTACAGGGGTTCTTTTTCAATATAATTTCTTTTTTTTTAACTTTTTTCAATTTTAACTTGTAATATTTTTCAGGATCCCTAGGGGACTTAACCCTGAGGCTTGTCTGACGATCCGACCATATTACGCCATACTGCAATATGGCAGCTAGTATATCGGGGATTTTACTCCTCATATCTTACAATGTGCTGAGCCTCTGGCACCCGTGGCATAGGTTTGCCATCACTGTACTAAGGGTATTCATTCTTTTATCTTAAAATTAAACTTTTTTTCGGCCAGGGGAATCTGTAATTTAATGTAAATGAAAATAGTGAAAGTAAATGAAAAGTCCTTCAATAGTGATCTTATATAGAATAGTTTGGATCTTATGTGGATCTTATTTTAGCATACCCAATGAACTAGTGGTCATGTGTTGTTACCTGGCATGGCTCTATTATAAGGTGTTTTAGTTGTATTTTAAATAGAACCAATCTTACAAATTTTACAACATATTTTAGTTATTTAGCATTTTATACTGCTATTTGTAACCTTAGAATTACCGTTATTCTTTGGATCGTGGAACTATGAACATACATACATAATCTGTTTTTGTTATGTTTTATGTTAATTCTGATACCAGTATGTTTTATATTTCCATGAACATTGGTCCCATTTCAGCAAAAAATTTTTGAAACTCCAATTGTCACTAGCGCAAAAAAAAAATTTGTCTGTAACTACAATATAAAATATACAGTGTGTCACGGACAATGTCTTAAATACATGTGCAAGTAGTTTGCACTAAAAATGAATATCAGACAGAAAATTGGCTCTGGGGCTTTAAAGGGAACCTGTCATCAGGAGTCCTTTTCTGATACAGCGTGTGAATGAGGCCTAAAAGATAATTATTTATACTTTCCGAAATTTTTTCTTTATTTAATGCCTTAAAATTTTTAAATTTACTTCCAGATATGGACTGGTATATTACGTTTGTTTATGTATTGTGCCCATATTTTGATTATAAATTGGCAATCATAAAAATCTAAAAATTGCCTGACATAATCTACAACCTAATTAGTCATTCATCTCAGCATATCAGTTAGAAAGGCTGCAGATGTCTCAATTAGCAACCAGCCAAAGATATTACTGGGATACAAGACAAAATTAATTTGAAAAGGTTTTAGAGTTTATTTTAGATCATCTTGAAACCTAAAATAAATTTCATTGGTTTGCAAAGTTCTTTCCTAATTTATAATATTAAAATATAATATAAATATAATAAATATTAGTGTTTGCCTTATGAATTATTTTATTATTTTATTAATTCACATGACATGAAAAAATATGTTGTTTAAATATGTTATAAGAAATCATTCTTATATAATCCAATTGGTGGTCAGCTTATAAGATGACCCAGAGTCACTATAACGTTTATAGAGAAGTACAAAAAAGGACTTAAACATAACTTTTACAATGATCCTGAAATCATACAATGAACAATAAAAGGTTGTTGCTTTTCAGCTATTTCTTCTGTGCATGGTACCCATCGCAAAAGAAGAACGTGTGCATAAAGCGCATGGCGACCTCCTATAGGTATACAAAGTTGCGTATCAAATCCCAACCGCATAGGTGGCTTACCTTTTTAGGCTCTGCAGCGTATATCACCAAATACACTATCCAAAATCATCAGGTCGTCCGTCCGAAGTACTGACCAAAACAGCGCATTACTTTGTTTGTCCAATAGTGAGGGAAACACTACACCCATACACAGATGAGAAGGATAGAAAATTGTGTGGAACACAGTAGAATGAGACTGTTGGTGTCTAGGAGGGTCAAGATGACTATGTCACTCTCCCTAACAACACCCTATGTCCGATTTCTGCAAATCCTAGAAACCTAGCCTTGGAGCTGTGGTCCTAGATGGCGACTGCCCGACAGGAACCCACCTTCACTGACTGGCCCAATGCTCAGCCTAATCAACAGGTGAAGGTCACTGTAGTATGGAATTTTAAACTGAAATTTGTCCTGGAAATAATAATAATGTCTTCCCAGGGTTGGGGCCAACCAAATCCCGACAGGTCCTGTTCCCCCCTCATGGGCTCATCAGGGGAAATAAAGGTATGCCAGCAAGAGTTCCTAGTGAGAGCAATCACAAATTAAAATAAGTAGATCTGTGCACCCTACCCAGCACCAGTGAGATGCCAAACGTGCCAATTGGTCCCTAAAACAATATTCCGTGCTCCTACCTTATTAGGGTAAGGAACACGTAATAGATGGACCCTAATGCAAAAGAGTTTTAAATTTCAACAATCAGTAAATTGCTCAGGATTATAATCCTGCACACAACGGTGGAGAGTTAAAAAGTAATTCAGGTTCTGTGTCCTGCAAAAACTCTTCCTACCTTGGTCTGGTGCAGCCTAGTGATTTACGGTGGAGGCTGTGGGGTCAGAGATCCAGCATCCCCTGCACAGCTTGACTAAACCAGTGGGTCCATATGCAAGGTACGCTAGCACAGACTGATAAGCGCGCCTGTACCAACATCCCCGCCACCTAAGCCCAGCCCCGTCACAGTACTGGCTGATCAGGAGTAATCCCTGAAACAGGCCGCGGGCAGGGCCGAGCCTGCACATGTGCAGAGACACTGGCACCTGGGCCCGTTTGTGGGGTGTACACCTAATGGCAAACCTCCGTGCGTACAAACTGTCGCATGCAGGCTGCCACGCCGCACCACCTGTGCATGCGCAGGGGCAGCCGCCGACAGCTCCGCAGGAAGGGCACGGAGATACCCAAACACCAGTCGTAAAACAGGCATCTCTGGGGAGGGGGGTCAGCAAACTGGACAATTCTAATTAAAGTATTCTATCTCCAATAATGCACCAATTGCACCAGTGATCCATATGGTGCAAAAGTAACAAAGGATCGGACCAGTAAAATTACCAAAAGTATCCGATCTAAATATCTACAGTATAGGAATTAGAGCCCAACACAAGTCCGGTATCAAAATCTCTGAACTAAATTTTCCAAATTGTTACATAAACGAGTATGACAAAGGGGGGGGGGAGGTTGGGTTGGGAGGGAGGTGTGAATTCTTTTAAAGGAAGCTGCAAAACTCACATTGTTCTTAACCCTTGTTTTTAATTTGAAGATCTAGCGTGTTTCCTTTTGTCTGAGGATACGGTCCCAGTCACCCCTCTTTCTGGTGGTTTCAAACCAAATCAAATACCGATAAAGGATATCCCTGCTTACTACCTTCGTGCTGATCGTGTATATGCCTGGAAAGGGATTTAACCCTATGGTGCTTGATGTCCCCCAGTTGGTCTCTCTACACGGCGGCAAAATTCCTGGTAGGTTTTTGCCTCCATACTGTTTGCCACATCAGATGGCCAGATAGATGACCCCCCATGGACTTGCAGTTAATATAGTGTCTGATGGTGTAGGTAACTCACGTAATGGAGCTACTGAATGGTCTTAAAACTACTTATGACTTTGCATGCAATGCATCCACTGCAACAAGATCATTCCAGTCGTGTTGTGTCGAAGCCAAGTCCGTACTGGTTTAGGACAACAAAATTGACTTTGCAATGCAATGCATCCACGCAACAATACATCCAGTCGTGTCGTACAAAGCCAAGTCCTTACCGGTTTCAGGTCTCCAAAAGTTACTATGGACTAGTCTGTCATGGTTGTTACGCCCTCTTCTAACGTGATAGATGGTAATCTTTTATCACTGACAATAAATCTGAATCCACAAGCCAGTATTAGTAAGAATTTGTGTGTATCCCAACATAAGAGGGAAGACTGTGAAAGGGGGCCAGGATCTTTTCGATATAAATGCCTAAATTCTGGCATAATGCCCGGAGACAATGGGTCTACCTTAAGTGTTTCCGTACCCTTGTGCAGTTTCGGGGGGCATAAAATGTGGCCAACCTTGGACGTTTTGTAAAAGAATCCAGCTCATCCTTACTTATCAATCCGTCATCTGCAGCTGTTTTTAAAATACCCTTCTGCCAAAAAAAGGTTCTGTTGGTTTTTTAGTAAAATGGCATAGCTTCCTTATCCTTGAGCAAATTGAGGCACATACTACGATATTGTTCAGACTGCATCACAACTATATTCCCCCCTTTGTCGATGAATTAATAGTTATTTCCGATCGTTCTGTAGGGCGGGCAGGGCCTATATTCTTCCTTACTACAGTTGGTCTGTGATGACCACACTCTGATTTTCCAGTTATTTCATACAGGCGTGCAAAAAACGTCTATAACATGAAATGTCGCCAATGGGAGAATTTTTGTGCTGTTTAACCTAAGCTCAGTTGAAAGGTCCCCTGCCTGAGGGGGTTTTTTGGCAGTTTACACAAATTGTCATGCCGCTAGTAAAATTTTGGCAACGGGAGAGAGTTGTATAAATCTTAGGTCTTTTCCTGAAGAAAAACTATGGATGCTGGACAGTTTCATAATAGCGGTTGTTTCAGACTGAATTTCTCCTCAGTGTTCTGAAAGAGTTCGGGGCTCTGTGAATTGCTAGCCACACCAGGCTGTTGTGCTGGAACATGAATGACAGCTGGCCTGTCAGAGTCAGTTCCCTTGGCTGAGCTTGCTAGCTGGATGAGCTGAAAATGTGTTTCTCTGGGTGCGTGTCATCTGAACCTGTGTGTTAGTGTCCAGCTTGTAGGTCCATGACGCTGAACATTTGGTAGCGAGGCGCTTATCGCCAGCACTGACTCGGTTTTGTGTAGTCTATTTAAACCACGATAGGCTAGCCTCTCGACTTAGTGCTATGGGATGTGCTACTTGCCTATCTGAGCTTCGTCCATGTTACTTTGACACTCTGACTATGTGCACATCTATGAGCTTCTTGACATTGTTGCCTGTTGTTCTGAAGGTATGCAAGGGTATTAAGTTATAAGTTTGGCTTTCATATGGATAGATTTTTATTTTATAACATTATGTGCCTAACCCCTTCCGAGATTTTGACGATACTATTACTGCCATGGCGGGAGGGTACGTTCCCGCAATATGCAGTAATAGTACGTCAACTTCTGCGCCGCTCCTGAACGCTGAAGCTGCGGGTGTCGCAGTATATGATAGCGACACCCGCCTCTTAACACCTGCGATCGGAGATTTCGACGGTGTTCTCGCAGTCCGTGACTTGCCCGCGTTACGGCTGAGGGTGATCGCCTCCAGTCCCGCGGCTGGGCGATCTCCTTACGGCTGTGACACACACTGAGCATGCACATCTGTATACATCTGTAGTCACTGGATTAGGTGAAGAATAGCTGAACAAGCAATCAGGTGGATCGCTTGTCAAGCTAACCTGTAAAAGTAAAAACACACTTTTTCATAAAAAAGAATAATTAAATAAAGTTAGTCCCTAAAACAAACATTACTATCACAAATCTAAAGTAAAAAAACCTGATGAAAATCAACAAAACCCCCACATATTTGGTATTGCCTCGTCCCGTAACAATCTGTCCAGAAACATATTGGACTGTACGGTGAAGCCGTAAAAACAAAAACCCGAAAAACTCGCCCAAAAATGTAAATTTTCATAAAATCCTTCACAAAAATGTTCCAAAAAAAAGAATTTATGTGCACAAAATGGTACCACTGAAAAGGACAATCAACACCTAAAATAAGCCTTAAACCGGCTTTGTAAACCAAAAAATTTAAAGTGTATCTCCGAAAAATATCTGTTTTTTTCCTGTAAAATTGTAAAAGATATAAAAAATATATAAAATGAGGTATCACCTAATAGTAGTGATCTATAGATAAAAAATATTATAGTTGTTTAGGTACGGTGTACGACCAAGAATATACAAAAAAAAAGAAAACCCAAAATTGACAATTTCTTTTCCTCCAACATATAAAGAGTTAATAAAATCTCATCAAAAAGCTACAGACCCACTAAATGAAGTAAGTTTTGTAAAGTGCATCTCATGTCGCAAAAAAAAGCCTATATGTCCAAATTGCAAAAAAACTTAAAGATTGTATAGCCATTATAAATGTCAATGCATAATCTGCTCTGAATGCGCCAGCTCCCCCTCCCGCCCTGGCTGTGCCCATACAGAGGGTTACACACCAATATGGGGTATGTGTTATAAACGGGAGGGAATGTGGTCAGATTCTGTGGAGGTTTTGTGGATTTTATCCTGAGAATTTTGTACATTTATTAAAAAACAAAATTCATTTAGCAAAAAAAATTTAATTCGAAATTGCATCCAATTTTGTTTTAACCTGCTAAACCATTAAAGGGTTAAAAAAAACTTCATAAAAGTTTTTTACTACTTGAGGAGGTGAGTTTTTAAGGGGTAATTTATGGGGTTTACTTTATTAGGCCTTTCAAAGTGACTTAACCTGAACAGTGGCCCTCAATGCGGATTTTCTTTTTTTAATGAAAATGTGAAAAATTGCACCTGACTTCAAAGCCCAACATCTATACAAAAATATAGGATGATATAAAAAACCACGGAGGCATAAAGTAGACATTCGTGAATGTTAGTTATACTTTTTGCGTGTTATGAATCATGTGTGGAAAAAGATGAACATTTTGAATTTCTAAAATTGAGAATTTTTCCAAATTTTCACCAAATATCTGATTTTTTTCATAAATAAATGCAAAACATACCACCAACATTTTTTAACTAACAGGAAGTACAATGTGTCCCGAGAAAAAATTTCAAAATCACTTGGATATGTTAAAGCGTTCCAAAGTATTAACCACTTATTAGTGACACAGGGCCGATTTTAAAAAATGGGCCGTGTCAGGAAAAGTGGCTTCGGCGTTAAGGGGGTTAAAGAGCATGTGGAATATCTAAGCAATGCTGCATTTATCTGTGTTTTGTTGACCTCATTACATTTAATTTAGCAAACACTGGAAAGTACGAGATGTCTGAGGGAGAATCACTATAAATATAACAGACACTCTTTATTATTCCTAGCGGTTTTAGGACTATAATGAGTTTCTTTTGACTTTTAGAATAAGATGGGACTGTGAAAATTACCTTTGCACAAGGGTATCATTTGCTTCAAGACAATTATTCTTTGGTTGGGCACAATCAGTTTCAGTATGGCAAATATGAAGAAATTAATTATATAATTCTCTACAATCTAGCTTTATTTATTTAGTCGAACTTGAATTAAAAGTTGACATCATGTTTAATTTGACATCTTGGCTAACCCTAGACTCAGCAATCATTATATGCTATGGATTTGCCCAAAAGTATGTGCAGAATTAACCACACAAAGCATCAAAGCGCAAATAGCCTAGCGCCGGTCGACCGGAATGCCTAAAGCAGTCATATCTAATGCGCAGGTTGATATTCTAAAAGTGAAATGATAAAAACAAATCCTAAGAATTTCCAAATCCGAAAACCTATCGCTGTTACATGAACATAGAGTATCCTTGCCCTAATAATAAGGAAATTATATATACCTATGTTAATTATACTATCTCATGATTATACCAGTGGCATCGTTGGCACAGTTAAAAACAGTAGATCAAAGTAAAACATCTGCGTTGATGTGGGTCTTTATAAAAAAGTGTTGTTTAATTCAAATCCAAAAACTATTTGGCTGTACACATGGTAATTAACAGTTGATAACTAGCACATGTAGAAAAATGTATGAAAAGAATCTAATTTGACAAAATGAAGAAAAGTGTTCAAGATAAAGATTGCCAGATCATGAAACAAAGTTAACACGCTGGCACTCATCACCGCTGCACGTTGCGCTGAAGTAAAATTATGGTATATTATCTGGAAATTAAACAAAAAGACTCTACTAATTAAATGGAAATGTAAATTTATGCATAAAATGACAGCAACAATCTATTTTCTGTAACACTGGTTGTTAAAAGGCATTGTGGAGATCCTGTGTTCTTTCTGTATCATAATACATATATGTTGAGGGCACCTAGCTGTGTGGAATTTCTTGACCTTTTAAGAGTTTATTTAAATAAATAATCTCTGAAATATAGAACATGTAAGAAATTGATAGATGTCTTTTTCAACCTTATAAACTATGATATCGTGTCAAGAGCAAATTAGAAGAAAGAATAGAATGGTCTGTCTTGAGATCATGATGTAAATACTGTACAATTCTGCCCCAGTGGCACATCATATGCAACTTAAGAGGTAATCCAATATTTCTTTCTATCCCTGCATATATACCTCATTCCAGCATCACAGCCTTCTTTTATGTATATTGACTGAAATTCCAACTCCAGATTTTTTTTAATTAAACATTATCCACAGTATTTCTCTTTCTGTGAACCCTTGGCATTCATCAAACTAATAAGAAGAACAGCTACCAATACCATTACTGCATTAGTGATTTACTTGCACAGTTTTGATTATCGGCACTGGCCTAGTGTTACATTCTGCTTGTAGATAGAAAACAGTGCTGTAAAGATAAAGAAGATGCAACTCTAGGACAAGCGCGAGGAGGTCCCGGCGTGCATGGAGCGGGCTCGCGGGCCGAGCCCCTCTCCATTAGCGGTAAGGCTTTGTGCATATTCGCAGCAAAGGCTTACCGGAACACCGGCCGATGGTGCTTCACCACGATCGCCGCCGCAATTGCTGCCGAAGGCTTAAAAAAAGAGGCCATCTTGCGCGGCTCGCCCGCTCCCCGAACGTTTACGGGGAGCGGTGATCCCGTTACCATGACAGCATCGGGTCTCACGGAAGTGCCGATGCTGGCTCGTTTTAAACAATCATTCCAATGTGCTGCAATCAGAGCTCTTTTTGTGAGCACCCGGGCCATTGCCCCAGCACACCAGACAAGACTCAAAGAATCTTCCTGCAGTTCAAAGCAACTTAAAAGATACTGCTTTCAGTCATATTTTGATACTGACTTCCCTACTTGGAACTTTAGGAAGAGGGAGAATTAGACCTGGTCGAATTATTTTGGAGGATCTCCTGCTGGCCCCACAATTCTCTGTGTACAGAGGGAAACTGGAAAGAAGCTAAAATGATGAAAATATTCCATCTTTTTACTGTGTTGGTGTCCTCAGGAGGCCAATATGATTGAAAGTTGTTGATGAACAACAATAAGTTACTGCTTTAATTTTTGGCTGGCACCTCGCGAGAAATGAGCAGGGTTTTGGGCCTCTAAAAGGTTCACCATCACTGCCTTAGTATATTACTAACAGTAAATACACTACTGTGAGGATAAAGAAGATCCCAGCACCTCTAGATAGCAATAAGTGTTCTTTTCATTCAAATACATCTATGCATTTGCATTAAAGAAACACTTATTGCTGCCTAGAGGTGCCAGGATCTTCTTTATCTTTACAGCACTTGTTCTATCTACAAGCAGAATGTAACACTAGGCCAAGTGCCGATAATCCAACTGTGCAAGTAAACACTAATGCAGTAATGGTATTGGTAGCTGTCTGTTATAGGTTGATGAATGCCAAGGGATTCAAGAAAAGAAATACTGTGGATAATGTTTAATTTAAAAAAATCTGGAGTGCTGGAATTTCAGTGCAATATACATAAAAGAATGCTGTGATGCTGGAATGAGGTATATATGCAGGGATAGAAAGAAATATTGGAGTACCTCTTTAAGTGCATATGATGTGCCACTGGGGCCAGAATTGTACAGTATTTACATCATGATCTCAAGACAGATCACATTCTATTTCTTCTAATTTGCTACTTGACCACGATATCATAGTTTATAAGGTTGAAAAAGACATCTTATCATGATTTCTATCATTTCTATATTTCAGAGTTATTTATTTAAAATAAACTCTTAAAAGGTGGTCAAGAAATTCACCAGCAGCTAGGTGCCCTCAACATATATGTATTATGATACAGAAAGAACAGGAATCTCCACAATGCCTTTTAAACACAGTGTTACCGAAAAAGATTGTTGCTGCATATTTATGCCATAAATTTACATTTCCATTTTAATTAGTGAGAAGTTTTGTAATTTCCATGATAATTACCATAATTTACTTTCAGGCAACGTGCAGCGGTGATGAGTGCCAGCGTGTTAACTTTGTTTCATGATGGCTGGCAATCTTTATCTTGAAGCACTTTTCTTCATGTTCTGCAAATTAGATTCTTTTCATACATTTTTCTACATGTGCTAGTTATCAACTGTTATATTACCATGTGTACAGCCAAATAGTTTTTGGGATTTGAATAAAAACAACATTTTTTATAAGATCCACATCAACGCAGATGTTTTACTTTGATCTTACTGTATTTTAACTTGTGCCAACGATGCCACTGGTATAATCATGAGATAGTATAAATAACATAACGGTATATAGTATAATTTCCTTATTGTTAGGGCAAGGATACTCTATGTTCATGTAACAGCGATATGTTTTACGGATTTGGAAAATTCTTAGGATTTTTGTTTTATCATTTCACTTTTAGAATATCAACCTGCCATTGATATAGACTGCTTTAGGCATTCCTGGTCGAACGTAGGCTATTTGGCACTTTTGATGCTGTTGTTGGGTTAATTCTGCACATAACTTTTGGGCAATCCATAGCATAAAAAAATGATTGCTGAGTCTAGGGTTAGCCAAGATGTCAAATAAACATGATGTAACTTTTAATTCAAGTTCGACTAAATAAAGTAGATTGTAGAGAATTAAATAGAATTAATTTCTTCATATTTGCCATACTGAAACTGATTGTGCCCAACCAGAAGAATAATGTGCTTGAAGCAAATGATACACTGTGCAAAGGTAATTTTCACAGTCCAATCTTATTCTAAAGTCAAAAAGAAACATCATTATAAGTCCTAAGAACAAGCTAGGAATAATAAAGAGTGTCTGTTATATTTATAGTGATTCTCCCTAGACATCTGTACTTTACAGTGTTTGATAATTAAATGTAATGAGGCTCAAAACAAGAATAAATGCAGATTGCTAGAATATTCCACATGCTCTTTAACCCCTTAACGCCGAAGCCACTTTTCCTGACACGGCCCATTTTCAAATCTGCCCTGTGTCACTATAAGTGGTTTCTAACTTTGGAAAGCGTTTAACATATCCAAGTGATTTTGAAATATTTCTCGGGACACATTGTACTTCCTGTTAGTTAAAAAATTGTGGTGGTATGTTTTGCATTTATTTATGAGAAAATCAGATATTTGGTGAAAATTTGGAAAAATTCTCAATTTTAGAAATTCAAAATGTTCTACTGTTTTTCCACACATGAGTCATAACAGCAAAAAATGTAATACTAACATTCACGGAATGTCTACTTTTGCCTCAGTGGTTTTTTTATACATACTAAATTTTTGTAAGTGGTTAAGGGGCTTTGAATGTCAGGTGCAATTTTTCACATTTTCATTAAAAAAGCAAAATCCAGCTATTGAGGACCTGTTCAGGTTTGAAGTCACTTTGAAAGGCCTAAATAAAAGTAAAACCCATAAATTACTCCATTATAGAAACTACACCCCTCAAGGTAGTAAACAACTTTTATGAAGTTTTTTTTAACCCTTTAATTGGTTTTCAGGGTTAAAAAAAATTGGATGCAATTTCGAAATTAATTTTTTTTTGCTAAATGAAGTGTTTTTAATAAAATGTACAAATTCTCAGGGATAAAATACCAAAACACTCCACAGAATCTGACACCCAATCCTCCCGTTATAACAATACCCCATATGTGGTGGTAACCCTGCTGTATGGGCACACGCCAGGGCATTGAGGGGGAGCTGCGCCATTCAGAGCAGATATGCATTGTCACTTTATATGGCTATACAATCTTTAAGTTTTTTTGCAATTTGGACATATAGGGTTATTTGTTGCGACATGAGATGCACTTACAAAATACTTCATTTTAGTGGGTCTGTAGCTTTTTGATGATATTTTATTAACTCTTTAATGTATGGAGGAAAGAAAATTGTCAATTTTGGGTTTCTTTTTTGTATATTTGGGGGTCGTACACCGTACACTAAAAACTATAATATTTTTATTCTATAGATAACTACTAATACGGTGATACCTTAGTTATATCATTTTTTTATATCTTTTACAATTTTACAGGAAAAAAACAAGAGATTTTTCGGAGATACACTTTAATATTTTTGGTTTACAAAGCGGTTTAAGGCTTATTTTTATGTGTTGAGTTGTCCTTTTCAGTGGTCCATTTTGTGCAATAAATTTCTTTTGATCAGTTTTTGGAACATTTTTGTGAAGGGATTTTATGAATGACATTTTTGGCGAGTTTTTCGGGTTTTGTTTTTACGGCATTCACCGTACAGTCCAATAATTTCTGACTTATTGTACAGATTGTTACGGACGAGGCAATACCAAATATGTGGGGGTTTTGGTGATTTTCAGGTTTTTTTTTACTTTATTAGATGTGTATAGGAGTTTGTGTTTAGGGGACTAACTTTATTTAATTAATTCTTTTATGAAAAGTGTGTTTTTACTTTTACAGGCTAGCTTGAACAAGCGATCCACTGATTGCTTGTTCAAGCTATTCTTCACCTAATACAGTGTAATACAGATGTGCATGCTCAGTGTGTCACAGCCGTAAGGAGATCCCCAGCCCGGGTAAGGCGGCAGTCAGCGCGACTGCGGCATGAAACTCCGATCGCAGGTGTTAGAGGCGGGTCTCGGCTATCATATAATGCCGACACCCGCAGCTTCAGCGTTCAGGAGCCGGCGCCAGAAGTTTGACGTACTATTACTGCATATTGCGGGAACGCACCTCCCGCCAGCAGTAATAGTACGTCAAATCTCGGGAAGGGGTTAAGCAAATAATGCTATAAAATAAAAATCTATCCATATGAAAGCCAAACTTATAACATTAAAACTGACTGGATCTGTAATACCCCCTTGTCATACCTGTCAGAACAAACAGCGCAACACAACTGGTCAAAGAGAGGCACAGAATTGAATAGCAGAGATGGTCAAATAAATGAACAGAAGTCAGATACAGAATAGCAATGCAATAGCAATAATAGATACAGGCAATGTATAAAAGACTACAAAAAACCTGTAGTCAGTGCTGGGCAGATATATAAAAGAGTTCCTCCCTACCACCCCAGAGTGGTTCAGTCGTCATGACTACGTCACAGCTGACACTAACACACAGGTTCAGATGACACCACCCAGAGAAACACATTTTCAGCTCAGCAAGCTCAGCCAAGGGAAATGACTCTGAAGGCCAGCTGTCATTCAATGATTCCAGCCAAACAGCCCGGGTGTGGCTACATGCACAGAGCCCGAAAAACTCTTTCAGAACACTGCAGGAGAAATTCAGTCCTGACACCCCTATTATGAAACTGTCCAGCACCATAGTTTTCTTCAGGAAAAGACATAAGATTTAACAACTCTCTCCCAGTTTTCCAAAATTTTACGCAGACAAATTTATGTAACTGCAAAAAACCCCTAATACTTGTTTGGTATAATGGCATGATACAGCAGTGTTTAAATCAGTATAACAGCTAATTACTCCATAAACTACATTTCCCAGTTTTAAAGCTAGATAATGTAGCGAAACACTATGGATATAAGTAATTGCAAAAATCTGTACCCAAAAGTTGCTACCCACACTTTTTTGGTGGTACGTGGTGTCCAGTATGTTTGGTGTACACTAGCAGTGAAACATGGCTGATATATTGATTTGGAGGCCAAATAGGTGGTAAAGTGGTAGTATACCTTGCAGTCAGTATGCGGTAGGCACCCCAGAACGGCAGCTTACCTCTGAAGTACGGAAAGTCCATAGAGTCAAGTTCCTCTAATGGTTTCAAAAGCAATAGGGAGGATCAAGAGCTGGACATGCATACTCGTCCAAGACAGATAATAATGGATGGGTAAATATGATCTCCATATCGGGTGTATCCACTTATATGGCACACAATGGGCAACTGTATAATCTGAATTGTTGGGAAAGTTTCTGAATATTCCTGTATTATTAAACTTCATAACCAGTAGTCGTTGTATTTAAAATGTGATTTTATTCGTTCAACAATAAAATTTTAATTAAATAGGACGGAAGAATTTCTAGTAATTGGTGTATATATGTTAAATTACAGAAAATAAATTGAAATAAAAATAACCTAAAAAATGTTTATAATGGGAAATGAATAGAGAGAAAAATTGGGAGAAATTAATAGAGGAAAACATTGTGGTAGACAATGGGAGTGAAAAGAGAAGAAAATGGGCGAAATTATAAAGACGCCCACACAGAGTATAATGTTGCACTCCATCATATCACTATATCGTATAAGTGGCAAATATATTAAATACAAAATATAACAACAAGTTTATAAAGAGCTTTTCAAATAGCGTTTTAATGTTATTGTGTAATAACTTATTGAGGCAAATAGCTCACTATTCAATTCATTTGGTGCCAGTGTGTCTAAAAGGAAGATCACTTGTACTCTGACTGGTTGTAATAAATGCCCTTACTCAGCTTTTGGATTTTCTTCCCATTCTTTGGACCCTAAAGTACCCTCCTTGTACCATAGTATAATAAGGGTTGATGTGTGGCCTTTGGATGTAATAGATATGCTCCTTAATTCTGACTATAGTGGTCTTACGGTGTGGCCCACATTTGGAGCTGACAGGGACATTCAATACAGTATAGGCTCTTTTGTTGGCAATTATTGTATTAAGCTAGTTTTTTTTGGTTTTGATTGGTGCTGCAGAAGTTTAAGGACACCTACCGACGGTAGAGTCCTATCATGTTATCAATCCCGAATACTGCACCATTCTTCTCTGCACGACCCCATCCTGACTTTGATAACAGATGGTATTCTGAAAATCTTGTGCATGCGCGCTGAAGCTCCTTGCACGGCCAAAGCGACAGCCCCGCATGCAAGGAAAGTCTCCACAAGATTTTCAGACTGTCGGCTGATGTCACTGGAGGTCTGAGTGATCAGAAGGCAGGACCCAGCTTCGTTGAGAAGAATGGGGGTGTACATACATTATCAGTACCTGGTGGAAATCATCAGCGAAGGCCTTTTTCTACTAATTTTTGCTGAAGAACCGTATATATACTATCATATTTTTGTTTTGTATATGGTCTGAGGACATCTAAGTTTCTGTATGTAATGGTATCATCACTGGTGCTACAATAGCCACCTTTGCAAGTTTGAGTTGCATGAAATTCTCATGACATACAAAATTGGCACAAACATGATTCTCAACTGTTTGCTGCTGCACAGCCAATGATTCTAGAAGTGGTTCATTTATACATATCATGAGATTGAGTAAACCTTTTTTTCTATTAAATTTGAAATAAACAACAATCTGTCTGAATACAGAATATGTTTTCCTGAATATAGAGGTATACAAAAGATTCTACTTACCAATATGCTCTAGCATCACACGCCATACAGGCAACATGTCAAAAGTAATAAACATAATTTCAGAAAACTGTAAGGCAAATACATTGTAAGCGCCTTTCGCTGTGTACCGTAATAGTTTACATTTTATAATTTTGCATTGTCAAGAATGAGCTTCCAGGTATATATTAACTTGTCAAAAATCTGTGAGATTTTATGCTTTTAAAAACATTGATGAGTTGACAGGTAGAAACATTTTTTAGCAAAAACATTTGATGTGACTGTGTACAAATGCTTTATTTATGCCACCACTCAGGTTAAAAATATAAGAGTTAATCAGTAGATTACACGGATGGCAGACAAATTAACACAATATCACAAAAGTGTTCAAATTTACCAGTCAATTATGCTCTGCCATGTGATTACAAACTAAAAATTGGCGTAACATATTTGGTCAATGGTACTGTCTGTTATTGCAGAATGCTTTAGGATTTGACTTCAGTCCATTAGAAAGTGCCTTGGGCATAATAAATTATTTTAATTGTAGCAATTCTAACATTAGATGTCCCTATGATGATGCTACACGTATCAGAGTGTTGTTCTTTTGGAAGCACTAGCTTATGGATTTTGATTGTGTTGTTTAGGTTGTTTAGTGTGGTGGATAAACATACGTATACTTTAGAGATGAGCGAGCACTAAAATGCTCGGTACTCGTTATTCGAGACAAACTTTTCCCGATGCTCGAGTGCTCGTCTCGAATAACGAGCCCCATTGAAGTCCATGGGGACTCGAGCATTTTTCAAGGGGCCAAGGCTCTGCACAGGGAAGCTTGGCCAACCACTGGGAACCTCAGAAAAGGTGGAAACACCACGGAAAGGACAGGAAACAGCAGGGCAGCATGCATGGATGCCTCTGAGGCTGCAATCGCACCATTATGCCAAAAGTAGGCCTCTGGCACCCGTGGCATAGGTTTGCCATCACTGTACTAAGGTATTCATTCTTTTATTCTTAAAATTAAACTTTTTTTCGGCCAGGGGAATCTGTAATTTAATGTAAATGAAAATCCAAGTCCTTCAATAGTGGGATCTTATATAGAATAGATTGGATCTTATGTGGATCTTATTTTAAGCATACCCAATGAACTAGTGGGTCATGTGTGTTACCTGGCATGGCTCTATTATAAGGTGTTTTAGTTGTATTTTATAATAGAACCAATCTTACAAATTTTACAACATATTTTAGTTTATTTAGCATTTTATACTGCTATTTGTAACCTTAGAATTACCGTTATTCTTTGGATCAGTGGAACTATGAACATACATACATAATCTGTTTTTTGTTATGTTTTATGTTAATTCTGATACCCAGTATGTTTTATATTTCCATGAACATTGGTCCCATTTCAGCAAAAAATTTTGAAACTCCAATTGTCACTAGCGCAAAAAAAAAATTTGTATATAAAATATACAGTTTGTCACGGACATGTCTTAAATACATGTGCAAGTAGTTTGCACTAAAATGAATATCAGACAGAAAATTGGCTCTGGGGCTTTAAAGGGAACCTGTCATCAGGAGTCCTTTTCTGATGACAGCAGTGTGAATGAGGCCTAAAAGATAATATATTTATACTTTCCGAAATTTTTTCTTTTATTTAATGCCTTAAAATTTTTAAATTTACTTCCAGAATATGGACTGGTATATTACGTTTGTTTATGTATTTTGCCCATATTTTGATTATATTTAATTGGCAATCATAAAAATCTAAAAATTGCCTGACATAATCTAACAACCTAATTAGTCATTCATCTCAGCATATCAGTTAGAAAGGGCTGCAGATGTCTCCAATTAGCAGACCAGCCAAAGATATTACTGGGATACAAGACAAAATTAATTTGAAAAGGTTTTAGAGTTTATTTTTAGATCATCTTGAAACCTAAAATGAAATTTCATTGGTTTAGCAAAGTTCTTTCCTAATTTATAATATTAAAATATAATATAAATATAATATAAAATATTAGTGTTTGCCTTATGAATTATTTTATTTATTTTATATAATTCACATGACATGAAAAAAATATGTTGTTTAAATATGTTACTAAGAATAATCATTCTTATATAATCCAATTGGTGGTCAGCTTATAAGATGACCCAGAGTCACTATAACGTTTATAGAGAAGTACAAAAAAGGGACTTAAACATAACTTTTACAATGATCCTGAAATCCATACAATGAACAATAAAAGGTTGTTGCTTTTCAGCTATTTCTTCTGTGCATGGTACCCATCTGCAAAAAGAAGAACGTGTGCATATAAGCGCATGGCGACCTCCTATAGGTATACAAAGTTGCGTATCAAATCCAACCGCATAGGTGGCTCACCTTTTAGGCTCTGCAGTGTATATCACCAAATACACTATCCAAAATCATCAGGTACGTCCGTCCGAAGTACTGACCCAAAACAGCGCATTACTGTGTTCTGTCCAATAGTGAGGGAAACACTACACCCATACAACAGATGAGAAGGATAGAAAATTGTGTGGAACACAGTAGAATGAGACTGTTGGTGTCTAGGAGGGTCAAGATGACTATGTCACTCTCCCTAACAACACCCTATGTCCGATTTCTGCAAATCCCTAGAAACCTAGCCTTGGAGCTGTGGTCCTAGATGGCGACTGCCCCGACAGGAACCTCACCTTCACTGACTGGCCCTAATGCTCAGCCTAATCAACAGGTGAAGGTCACTGTAGTATGGAAGTTTAAACTGAAATTTGTCCTGGAAATAATAATAAATGTCTTCCCAGGGTTGGGGCAACCAAATCCCGACAGGTCCTGTTCCCCCCTCATGGGCTCATCAGGGGAAATAAAGGTATGCCAGCAAGAGTTCCTAGTGAGAGCAATCACAAATTAATAATAAAGTAGATCTGTGCACCCTACCCAGCACCAGTGAGATGCCAAATGTGCCAATTGGTACCTAAAATCAATATTCCGTGCTCCTACCTTATTCTGGTAAGGAACACAGTAATAGATGGACCCTAATGCAAAAGAGTTTTAAATTTCAACAATCAGTAAATTGCTCAGGATTATAAAATCCTGCACACAACGGTGGAGAGTTAAAAAGTAATTCAGGTTCTGTGTCCTGCAAAAACTCTTCCTACCTTGGTCTGGTGCAGCCTAGTGATTTACGGTGGGAGGCTGTGGGGGCAGAGATCCAGCATCCCCGTGCACAGCTTGACTAAACCAGTGGGTCCATATGCAAGGTACGCTAGCACAGACTGATAAGCGCGCCCTGTACCAACATCCCCGCCACCTAAGCCCAGCCCCGTCACAGTACTGGCTGATCAGGAGTAATCCCTGAAACAGGCCGCGGGCAGGGCCGAGCCTGCACATGTGCAGAGACACTGGCACCACTGGGCCAGTTTGGGGGGTGTACACCTAATGGCAAACCTCCGTGCGTACAAACTGTCGCATGCAGGCTGCCACGCCGCACCACCTGTGCATGCGCAGGGGCAGCCGCTGACAGCTCCGCAGGGAGGGCACGGTGATACCAAAACACCAGGCGTAAAACAGGCATCTCTGGGGAGGGGGGTCAGCAAACTGGACAAAATTCTAATTAAAGTATTCTATACTCCAATAATGCACCAATTGCACCAGTGGTCCATATGGTGCAAAAGTATACAAAGGATCGGACACAAGTAAAATTACCAAAAGTATCCGATCTAAATATCTACAGTATAGGGAATTAGAGCCCAACACAAGTCCGGTAGTCTGAATCTCTGAACTAAATATTTCCAAATGAGTACATAAGTCCGTCGTAACGGGGGGGGGGGGGGGTGTTGGGGAGGGAGGTGTGAATTCTTTTAAAGGAAGCATGCAAAACTCAATTGTTCATTTAACCCTTGTTTTTAATTTGAAGATCTAGCGTGTTTCCTTTTGTCTGAGGATACGGTCCCAGTCACCCCCTCTTTCTGGTGGTTTAACCAAATCAATACCGATAAAGGATTATCCCTGCGTACTACCTTCGTGCTGATCGTGTATATGCCTGGAAAGGGATTTAACCCGATTGTGCTTGATGTCCCCCAGATGGTCTCCTACACGGCGGCAAAATTCCTGGTAGGTTTTGCCTACATACTGTTTGCCACATCCAGAGGTGGCCAGATAGATGACCCCCCATGGACTTGCAGTTAATATAGTGTCTGATGGTGTAGGTAACTCACGTAATGGAGCTACTGAATGTCTTAAAACTACTTATGACTTTGCATGCAATGCATCCACTGCAACAATAGCATCCAGTCGTGTTGTGTCGAAGCCAAGTCCGTACTGGTTTAGGACAACAAAATTGACTTTGCATGCAATGCATCCACTGCAACAATATCATCCAGTCGTGTCGTGACAAAGCCAAGTCCTTACCGGTTCAGGTCTACAAAAGTTACTATGGACTAGTCTGTCATGGTTGTTACGCCCTCTTCTAAACGTGATAGATGGATAATCTTTTATCACTGACAATAAATCTGAATCCACAAGCCAGTATTTAGTAAGAATTTGTGGTATCCCTAACATAAGAGGGAAGAGCTGTGACAAAGGGGGCCAGGATCTTTTCGATATAAATGCCTACTTTCTGGCATAATGCCAGGAGACAATGGGTCTACCCTTAAGTGGTTCCGTACCCTTGTGCAGTTTCGGGAGGCCATAAAATGTGGCCAACCTTGGACGTTTTGGTAAAAGAAAGTCCAGCTCATCCTTACTTATCAATCCGTCATCTGCAGCTGTTTTTAAAATACCCTTCTGCCAAAAAAAGTTCTGTTTGGTTTTTAGGTAAAATGGCATAGCCTTCCTTATCCTTGAGCAAATTGAGGCACATACTACGATATTGTTCAGACTGCATCACAACTATATTCCCCCCTTTGTCTGATGACTTAATAGTTATGTTCCGATCGTTCTGTAGGGCGGTCAGGGCCTGTATCTCTTCCTTACTACAGTTGGTCTGTGTATGACCACACGCTGTATTTTCCAGTTCTTTCAATACTAGTTGTGCAAAAATGTCTATTCATGAAATGTCGCCAATGGGGGGAATTTTTTTGCTGTTCAACCTAAGCTCAGTGAAAGGTCCCCTGCCTGAGGTAACCGGTAGGGGTTCGGCTAGGTTCCCCAGGAGACATACATCACTAAGATCCTTGTGTGTAATGCCCAACTCTTGGCCTTCTTTTCTCTCTTTTAACTTAAAGTATTTTTGCCACCGCAGCTCACATAAAAATGATTGGACATCCTTGTACCAACCAAATTCATCAAATTTATTGGTCGCCACAAAGGAAAGTCCCTTCATCAAAACAGATGGCAGTAACAGTATGGCAGTATATGGGGATATTCCTCCTCATTCATTACAATGTGTTGTAATGAAAGGATTCAAATGAGACAGCCAATGGAAGACCCAAGGCTGTCATGATGATGGATCGCCGCTCCCCGATGACGTCACGGGGAGCGACGCTCCTCGGCAAGATAGTGGCGCCCATGCTTGCATCGGGGCAATGCTTTCCAATGGCAGTTTATAAAAATACATTTAGTTTTGGGGGTTAATTAGCTATGTTGGAACTAGCTATGTAATTATGAGCTTATACAACAAGTAAGCACCTGTATTTTTGACATCCTAATGTCTGACATTTGTGATACTGGTCATCATGTGCATCTGTTTTAGAGAGCTGACATAATTCAGGATTGTTTTGCACTTTATTAGCATATCGTGATGATATATAAAGATATACATTTATTTCTTAGAACCCAGAGTATTTCTTTACATTCTTAGAGTGCCCTTAATACTTGCCAATACATGGCACCAGATGCACAGCCGTTGCTCTGTGAATAATATCGTTGGCACCTTTGCACATGGGACTAATGCATCATTTCGCTTTTGCTGGAGTTAGATGGGAATATCCTATTGCTATAGTAAAAGGTTTAATGTCATTAAACAGGAGGGAGTTTTCATATGGAATCACTAAATATCTCTCCACACAATAATTATTTCTGTCAATTGCCCTTCCTCAAATAGATTGTTCATGAAGCTGTATCTAATAAGCTAATTTAAAAGCTGCACAAATGTCAAAGAACAGAGTGAACATGTTCATATAAATTTAGAAATTCATTTCAGCATTAGAAAGCTTCATTTCAGTAATGGCCCTATTAGGTTACAGCACTACACTAGATTTTCCAGTAAAGTAGACTGAAGAAACTAGAAATGCTCAGTTCGTACTGATAAATATTTTTAGTGACAGCTTAATAGCATATTTTTCAGAAAAGGTATTTGATTTGACAATTATACTGTGTGCAAAAATGTTGTGGTGCCATGCTGTACAATGCTATCAGAAATATTCCAGTTTGCTGAGGACTGGTTGATGCCATGAGCTATTTTATGAATGGTAGTTGCAAAGAAGGAAACCTTTTTGCCTTTTTAAAAAGATAGTTTCACACTGTTCAGAATATTCATTGAGAACAAGTGAAAATATATTTAATAGTCATCTTTATTTTATGAATTCAAAATGCAAATGCAGTCTGTCGTTGTAGGAAATGTTGATATTTGATCACTAGACAGATTGAATGAAAGTGAAAAAAGGATAATACTGGATTTTTGAGAGCAAAACAATCTGAGTCATATTGTTTGTAATTTTCAGATTACAGATGGATGGATTGCTTCCCATTTGTGTGATATTCCTGCCATATGTGCTAGAGGCCAATTAACACATAATAAACACTGCATGCTCCATCAGGTCTATTTCTACGAAAGAAACCTTCCTTCATACTGACAGAAAGTAAAAATAGGGAAATCTTTGCGGGAGTGGGAGTCTTTCAGTAGGTGGTGTACTGTGACAAATCCTAAAGATGTATGTGTGTAATGAATCAGTTTTCCAGAGTGAAAGCTTTATGGAAGTTCTACCATATGTCTGTCTTTATTAGCTCCACATCTTACACATTTTCTACAGTTTCAGCTGAAATATATGCAGTGGGTCAATTGATCAAAATAATATTTAGAAAGGAAACATATTGGAATTATTAAAAGGCATATAAAAATTTCCAAGCCAAAACACAACAGATATAGCCATATGAAAAGTAACGGCAATCACAATGCATCATAAGATATTACAGGCAGTCCCAGGGTTATGAACAAAATATGTTTTGTAGGTTTGTTCTTGGGTAGAATTTGTATGTCAGAACAGGTATATTTGTAATTGTATCTCCAGCCAAATATTTTTTTTATCCCTGTGATAATTGGATTAAGGGCTGAGCCTTTTCCATATGCAGCAGGTGTCAGCTGTAATCAATTCGACATGGTTTTCTAGATCTCTGCTTGCTGTCATTCTGTAGAAAGCTTCAATGTTTACTTCCAGTGGACCGAAATCTGACCATGGTCACACAGGTGCACGGCTCGTTATAACACACATATCTGATTACTCTCTGATTATAATGAGCTGTGCACCCATCTGACCATGGTCACACAGGTCAGATGGGTGCACAGCTCCAAAGAGACTCCAAAGAGACTCCCCAGAGTGCACACAGAGGTCCAATTGTAACTAGGAAACATCTGTGGGACTGCCTCTATAACCTAAAAATTGTTAAAACATAAGAAGTCCTTTCCACGGATGGCTCTTTATGTTACAAAGATCCATATAGTCTCTTGTAGTTTTGATGTATGTGGTCTATTGAAAGTAAGTTACCAAAAGATTGAGGAGATGAAGCGGCACTGTGGATACGGATTCTATCCGAGGGTAGGGTGCAGGCTTGTATAGGTCCGACTCAAGGATCCCAAACTTCCAGTAAACAAAAAGTAGAAAAAGCAGCACTCCGTGACAAACAGGTGTTTATTTCACCAGTGGAGAATTACAACGTTTCAGCTATCTCAATGTAGCCATTTTCAAGTAATGGTAACAGTGTTACAAGGCGGGTTTATATCCCCCGCAGGATGTGACATCATCAAGGAACATATGCAGATAAATCATTCATAATGTGACATCATGATCCAATTATAGTGTACAGATAACATTAGTGAGTATACATGTCATAGTGCATCAATTTTCCATAAATAAATACATAAATATTGCCACTAGGCATTCATCCCATCACGCCATGCTGTGTTTGTATATAGAAAAACAGCGCATGTCCGCAGATGGTTGCTTGGCAACCACCGACGCAACTCGTACATAAAAACGGGGTCGAAATGACTCACTTATAATGCTTGATCACGGCTCTAGTACAACACTCCCCTATAGTAATCCATGGCCTTACCTACGGGTGGCGGGGGCAAGACTCCGGTCAGTGTCGCTATGACATCGCGATCTCGTTGCTGCACTGCTCCCAGCACAGCCAAGATCTCCCAGTCATTCCGCGTCACCTACCCAGGAGTCATCATGCTCTCGCGAGATCCACACACATCGGTCAGTGGCCATTTTGGATATGGGAGAGCGGACATCAAGCCAGTACACGGGTAAGTATTTAAAGATAGGAGTGGGGCAGAGTAGCCTTCATTGTATCGATAATGTACCGTGCAACATGATTACAGCAATTTTCTTAAAAGTCGTAGTTGCGTATATTGAAAAGGAGGACATTGCAAAAATTGTGACAAAAATATATAAATTGGAAATTCTTCATCCTAGTTGACGGGTGTAGGCGTATTGGCAAGTAATTAGCCTATGGGATTGAGTGTCCAGTGGCATTACATACAATGTGCTCTGTGAAAAGAAGAGAGAAGAAAAAAAATATAATTACTCAGATGAAATCATCAAATAGAATAATTAAAAGGACTTCCTAACTCCGACTTTTATGTACCCATCATGTCTGATAGGAGCGTCGGTACAACATCAATTCAGAGTGTTCAGATTTAGGTCCATATTCAACCCATATGGGTGAAGAGAATTCAATCTATGAATCCATTCGGTTTCACATCTCAAGAGGGCCTTTTGTCTGTCCCCACCTCGTCTAAGTGGAGGTACATGGTCAATAATGGAGAATTTCAAATCGTGAATCTTATGGCCATATTCAATAAAATGGCGAGGGACTGGTAGATCGATTTTAGATGTTTTAATCGATGACCGGTGATTGTGCAGTCTCACTCTACACTCGGTCGTTGTCTCACCCACATAGATTTTGGGACAGGGGCACATCAGGACATAGATAACATAATCAGATCTACATGTCAGATGATGTTTAATATTGTATTTTCTACCCGTAGATGGATTGGTAAAACTGTCACCTTTAAGCATGTAGCTGCAGTTTTCGCAGCCCATGCATGGATAGGAGCCTGGTTTAAGTTGAGATGCGAGGTTAGGTCCCTTCTTAATAGGGCCAAAGTCACTCTTAACCAAACTATCCCTCAGGTTTCTTGGTCTATTGTAGGAGAGTAGTGGGGGTGTTTGTAATTCCTTAATGTTACCATGGTATTTCGACAGTGCAGGCCAGTGTTTACGTATCGACTTAGCTACAAACTGGCTGTGAGGTCCAAATGTCGTCACTAGCGGTATCCTTTCTGTTTTGCACAGTACTCTACTATTTGGATGTAGTAAAGAGGTTTTATTGAGGTTCTTAACCTTATCCTTATGTCTATTGACCAGTTGTTTGGGGTACCCCCTGGCCAAGAATTTATCAGACATCTCATTGAGTCTTATTTCTACTTGGTCTGGGTCATCAACAATTCGCCTAACTCTGATCATGGGCTAAAGGGAAGGGAATCCACAGTCTTTTTGGGTGTGCACTGTCATACCTAAGTAGATATACGGTCAGTACTCTTGGTGAATAGATCTGTCAGTAGTCTTTCTCCTTCAATATATATGCTGGTGTCAAGAAACTGATGGAAGATGTAGAAAAGGATCTCGTAAATTTAATGTCGGGTCCATATTATTCAGAAAATCAAAAAATTGTGAAATTGTCCAATTGTCAGTCCAGATCCGAAGACGTCATCGATATAACGCCACCACCGTAATAGCACAGGGCAAAGTGGTGAGTATGATACCAAGTTCCTTCAGATCTGCCATAAAAATCTGGCAGATGTCGGGGCCATGTTGGCCCCCATTGCCGTACCACGAAGCTGGTTAAAATGTAATCATACACCAAACATAAAGTGTTAACATGTTAAATGATGTCCACGTCCTCTGTAATAACGTCTTTACTTCAGCGGCTAAGGCGGTGTTCTGTCAATGCTTTTTTAACACTCAGGTGGACCTCTCATGGTTAATGTGGTGTACAAGCTAGAACGTCAAATGTAGCTACTCTGGTATCTGTAGGAACTCGCACAATCTTGTAATTAATAGAAGATGACGTGTCACGGCTTATAGGACCTTGCTGATCTGGCAAAATCACAAAGCATTTTGTCTACAAAATCGCTGCAGGTGATAGTAATACTCTGCATCTGATACGATTGTCTACCCAGGGGGGTCTATAAGGCTCTATGTATTTTGGCAGACAGTATCGCAACCGGGGTGACTGGTTTAGCCAGGAAATCAGTATTTATTGATAGCTTGTCGATAATATCATTGGCATACTGAATGTCAATCGTAGCGCCTTAATCTTTTAGAATCAAGGTAATGGGTTCTCATGATAACTGTGATAGGAATCTTCCTCCAGTGCGTTGGATCTCCCCAGGTATTATCTATCCATGATCACAATTGCACCCCCCCTATCAGCAGGTTTCCCAAAGAGATTTTGTCATCCTGAATGAGTTCAGTAAGTGGCACTCTAGCAGTTTTAGGAAGATTATTCGTACTGAAGAATTTACAGAGCCCTATGGAGTTGTAGCGGTCGAAATGTCTCTGGTTGCCGCGACCATGTAATTGTCTCCATTTGCACATGAATAGTACGAAGGCAATAAGTCACTCTATTCAATTAAACCTCGATCTTTCAATCGTAGTTATGGTACAGGATAACATATATTGACCAATTACAGGGTGGTGTCTGCTGTGGGCAAACCCTATTTTAAGCTTTGATGGTCCTGAAAAATTTCAAGCTAACTCTGCTTCGAGTTCAGCCAATCAAACATCAGGCCTTGACAAAACGGCAGTCCTCTACTTAACAATTCAAGTTGCATTTAGCTAAAGGATAGAGGGAAATATTACACAGATCTGTATCAGGGGACAAGTCACTTCTATGTGGTTCTGATTTACAATTATTTTTGCACTGGTCATAGGACTGTTCTTCTGTGCGCTGCCGCCACGCGGGTGCTTCTTCCTCCTCCTTTCAGGCGGCATCGCCCCTTCTAAAAAAAGACCGAGGAACTTTGCATGGTTGTGGGGTCTTTGATTTATTCACTGTGGGAGTTCTGTCTAGGGCCCTTCTTGGATGTTCTGTAGTTATGGTGCACTTTACCTTATTGCCTCCGACTGCCCAATCTAGGACTTCCAGTTTGTAGCCTCAGAGTCCCTATGCAACTGTGTCTCCTTTGTTTCTTTTGTTCTGATGAAATCTCAGGAAATACTTGTGCGGATTTTTCTTATCGGCGTGAACTCCGCCGGTTCCATTAGTGCTGTAGTTGGGTCTATATGTGATACTTAATGGACGTGCAGAGATTTTTTTTTTTTTTTTTTTTTTTTTTTCCCTCTGAAGAAAGTCAATCTCAGTAAGATGACACAGATTGCAATGTGTTTGTGAGTCCCTAAAAAATATTGGCAAAATCCAGTATTATTCGGGAACAGGTGCGGTCTCAAATGAGGTCGGAAGGCCACGGGGCTTCATTTTGCTTAGGTACACTATTCGCCGAGTAGCGACAAATGGAAGATTCAGTGTAATTAGCTCCTGGATTATGTTTCAAAAAGTTTTTGATATCAATTTGGACGGAAACTTAAGAATGATGTGTCTCCCAACGCTCCTCCCAGGATGCGGTTCACACGTCGTCGGCTGTAGGAAAAAACCACAGGTGAAGGGGATCCGTACGTAGAACATAAAGGCTCCATTCGACTCTGCCCACGATGCACAGTCCGGGAAGTCCCTGGTAGCTAAGTGAGGAGATGAAGCGGACGGTGGATACGGATTTCTATCCGAGGGTAGGGTGCAGGCTCTGTATAGGTCCGACTCAAGGGATCCTCAAACTTCCCGTAAACAAAAAAGTATGAAACAGCAGCACGCGTGACAAACAGGGGTTTATTTCACCAGTGGACGAATAAACGTTTCAGCGATCTAAAAGTAGCCATGTCAAGTAATGGTAAACAGTGACACGGCGGTTTATATCCCCGCGGGATGTGACATCCTCAAGGAATACTGCAGATGAAATCATGCATAATGTGGACATCATGATCCAGATTATACGTGTACAGAAACATTAGTGAAGTATACAGCTTCATAGTGCATACAAGTTTCCCCTAATAAATACATAAATTTGCCCACTAGGCATGCATCCCATACGCCAATGCTGTGTTTGTAATAGAAAACAGGCTGTCCGCAGAGGTGACGTGGCAACCACCGACGCAACTCGTACATCAAAAGGGTCGAAATTGACCACTTATAACTGCTTGATCCGGCTCCTAGACAAACTCCCTATAGTCTCCATGGCCTACTACGGGTGGCGGGGCAAGACTCCGGTCAGGGTCGCTATGGACATGCGATCTCGTTGCTGCACTGCTCCCAGCACAGCCAAGATCTCCCAGTCATCCGCGTCACTACCCCGGAGTCCCTCATGCTCTCGCGAGATCACACACACGGTCAGTGGCCATTTGGAATGGGGAGGAACGGACATCAAGACAGTTCAACGGGGAAGCTATTTTCAAAGATAGGAGTGGGAGAGGAGCCTCATGTATCGATAATGTCGTGCAACATGATTACCGCCATTTTCTTAAATAGTCGTAGTTGCGTATCAGTGGAAAAAGGAGGACCATTGAAAATTGGACAAAATATATAAATTGGAAAAATTCTCATCCTAGTTGACGGTGGTAGCCGTATTGGCCAGTAATTAGCCTATGGGATTGAGTGTCCAGTGCATTACTACAATGTGCTCTTCAGAGGATATCCTCTGAAGAGCACCTGGTATGTAATTGCCCAACTGGAACTCAATTCCATAGGGCAATACTGCAATACGCCTACCCGTCAAAATACTAGGATGAAGAATTTCCAAGTATATTTGTCACAATTTTTGCTGTCCTCCCTTTTCACTTACGGAACCTACGGACTTTTACGAAAATTGCTGTAATCATGTGCACGTACATTATCCTAACAAGGAAGGCTACTCTGCCCCACTTCAATTTTAAATACTTACGCGTGTACTGGCTTGTGTACGCATCTCCATATCCAAAAGGCCATGACCGATACTGTGTGGGGTCTTGCGAGGAGCATGAGACTCATGGGAGGGTGCACGCGGAATGAACTGGAGATATTGGATGTGCGGGAGCAGTCAGGCAACGAGATGCGATGTCTAGGACACTTGCCGGCGTCTGCCCAGCACCCTGTAGGTAAGGCCCATGGATTACTAAGGGGCGTAGTGTTTCTAGAGCCGTGACAAGCATATACGTGAGTTCATTCGACCCGTTTTTATGTACGAGTTGCGGCGGTGGGCGTGCAAGGATACCATCTGCGGGACATGCGCGGTTTTTTATATACCAAAAAACGCATGCGGATGGGAGGAATGCCTCAGTGGCAATATTATGTAGTATATGGAAATTGATTGACTATGACATGTATACCACTAGTTATCTGTACACTATAAATTGGATCATGTGTCACATTATGAATGATTTTCTGCATAGTTCCTTGAGATGTCCCATTCCGCGGGGGATATAAACCCGCATTGTAAACACTGCTAATTACTTGACAAATGGATACCTTGAGATAGCTGAAACGTTTGTTGTAATTTCAACGGTGAAATAAACACCTGTTTGTCAGGAGTGCTGTATTTCTACTTTGTGTTTACTGGAAGTTGGGATCTTGAGTCGGACCTACGGACTCTACAAGACCTGCACCCTACCCTCGGATAGAATCCGTTATCCACGTGCGCTTAATCTCCTCAAAATCTTTAGCTACCATGGACCGGGGAGCTGTGCACTGTGAGCGAAAATTTAGGTTTACGTATGGAATTCCCCTTTACCGGTGTTTTCTCCTACACAGACGACGATGGAACCGATCCTGGGAGGAGCGTTTGGGGAGGCAGGACAATAATTTTAGTGTTTCGTTCCAAATTCATATCACAAGACTTTTGAACAGAATCCAAGGAGGCTAATTCACCCGAAATCTTCTTTGTCGCTACTCGGCGAATATTACCGTAACCAAATGCTACCCATGGGGGCCTTAGACTCTTTCGAGACGAAACCTGTTCCAGAAATACTGAATTTTGCCATATGTTTGAGGACTCCCACACACTATGATCTGATGTATCTGACTGAATATGGCTTTCTTCAGAGGGAAATTCTCAGAACTTCCATTCAAGTATCACATATGAGACAACAACTACAGCAACCAATGATAACCCGGCCGGAGATGTTCACTGCTCTATTAAAGAACAATCTCACAGATTTCTGAGATTCAAGCAAGAACAAAAAGAAAAGAAACAAGAGACCACCAAGTGGATAGGGGAACCTCTGAGACTACAAACTTGGTAAAGTCATTAAATGGCAGTCGGAGCGGCAACCCAGGAAAGTAGGACAAACTGCTACCGAAATCAAGAAGGGCTCTAGACCGAACTCCACACAGTTGAATAAACATCAAAACCCCCAACCATGCAAAGTTCCTCAGTCTTTTAGAAGGTGGGCGATCGCAGGCGGAAAGGCAGGAAGGATAGAAGCACCGCCGTGGCGGCAGGCGCGACAGAGAAAACAGGTCCTATTTGACCAAGAAGTGCAAAACATATTGAAATCAGCAACACAGACGAAAGTGACTCTCCGCCACATGATAAGTCTGGGTGGTACATATGTCATCTATCCTTTATTAAAATGCAACTTGACGTTGTTAGTAGAGGACTGTCTTTTTGTCCCGGATCTGATGTTGATGGCTGAAAACTCGAAGACCAGATTTGCTAGCTGATTTTTTCAAGGACAAAACAACTCACAACTAAATAGGTTTGCCACACCAGCAGCCACTGTCATGTCAGATATATGTATCCTGTATCAGACTACATTGAAGATCTGAGTTTATTTAATAAGAGTGACCTTTATAAGCCATTCGGTAAATTCATGTGCAATGGAGACTTACCTGCTTAGGTTCAAACAGATCATTCGAACCTACAATACCACAATGAGGGTTCTGTAAATTATTTAAAGGTAAGCTTAAATAATCTTCCTACACCGCTAGAGTGGTCACTAGACACTCTCAGGATGATTAAAAACTAATTGTGAAACTCGTGATAAGGGGGGTTGCAATGGATCATGTGTTAGGTATAAAGATACCTGGGGGAGATCCAACGACACTGGAGATAAAGATGTCGATGCACAGGTTATCTGAAGAATACCCCTTACCTTGGATTTCTAAAAGATTAAGTGCTTATGATGACATAGCATATGCCCATGGCTATTAGCGATAAGGCTAGGCATATCATCTGATGATCTGCCAAAAAAAACCAGTCACCCCGGTGTTACTATTACTGTCTGCCCAACATAATATAAAGCCTGTATCGACCCCTGGTTATTAGACCATCCGATATCACGGATCAAGTCATTACTATCACGGCAGGATTTTGTAGACAAAAGTGTTCAGTAATGCATTTGCCAGATCATCAAATCCAATCACGTGAACGTCAGATCTTCTAGTTAAATTACCCAAGATGTGTGAGGAGTTCCTACAGATACCATATCGCGTACATTGACGTTTCATAGCTTTGTACCACCAGCATTAACCATGGAGAGGGGACTGCCTGAGTGTCAAAAAAGCAGACGAACACCGCCTTATCCTCTGAAGGTAAGAGTTTTGATTACCGAACTATTCTTGACTATCATTTTACAGGACTCACTTTATGTTTGGGCGATGATGATATTTACAACTCTCGGTGGGACGGCAGGGGGCCACATGGACCACCGACAATGCCAATAATTTTATGGCAGATCTTGAGGAGACATTGGATTAAGTCCCCAACCCCCCACTTTGCTCATGGCTTAGGTGGTGGCGTTATACCGATGACGTCTCTGATCGGACTGACACATTGGAAAATTTCAGCAACTTTTTTGATTTTCTGAATATCTAGGAACCCGGACATTAATTTTACGAGCTCCTTTTTCTAATCTCTACATTCAGTTTCTGACACGCAGCAGATATATTTTGAAGGAGTGCAAGATACTGACGAGATCTATTCAGAGTACTGACGCAATAATCTACTTAGGTATGACAGTCTGCCACATCCCACAAAAACGAATGTGGATTCCCTTCCCTTTAGCAGAATGATCAGCAGAGTTAGGCGAATGTTGTTAGAGACCCAAGACCAGTAGAAGATAAGACTCATGAAGATGGTCTATAAATTTCTGGCCAGGGGCGGGTACCCCAAGACAACTGGTCAATAGACATAAGGATAAGGTTAAGAAACCTAATAAAAAACCTCTTTACTACACTCCAATAGTAGAGTACAGTTGCAAAACAGAAACCGGATACGGCTAGTGACGACTTTGGACTCCAAGCCAGTTTTGTAGCAGAGTCGCGTAAGTCACCACGGCCGCACTGTCAAAACATACCAGGTCATATTTAAGGAATTACAAACCACACCACCACTACTTCTCCTACAATAGACAAGAACTGAGGGTCGTTGTGGTTAAGAGTGACTTTGGCCCTCATTTCAAGAAGGGACTAACCTGCATCATCAACTCTAAAACCAGGCCTCTATACATGCATGGCTGCGAAAACTGCAGCTAACTGCTTAAAGGTAGACAGTTCTTACTCAACCATCTACGGGTAGCATCACAAACTCTAAAACATCTATCTGCACATGTAGATCTATATGTTATCTATGTCCTAATGTTGCCCTGTCCCCAAAATACTACGTGGTGCGGAATTGAATCAGACCGAGTGTCGAGGAGAACTGCACAATCACCGAGTTCTCACCGATTTTAAACAATCTAAAATCGATTACCAGTACCTCCTCGCATATTTTATTGAATACTGGCCATAAGATTCACGATATGACATTCTCCATTATGTGACCCTGTAACCTCCATTACGTGACGATGGTGGGGGACAGCGACAAAGGCCCTTTGAGATGTGAAGCCGAATGGATTTCATAGATGAAGTTCTCATTCACCCACTATGGGTTGAATCGGACTACCAACTGAACCACACTTCTGAATGATGCTGTACCGAACGTAATCCTCTTCGACAGATGGGACGAATAAGGGAGTTAGGTAAGTCCTAATTATTCTATGAGATTCATCTGAGTATAATTATATTTTTTTCTTCTTCTTCTTTCCAAGAGCACATGTTATGTAATGCATGGACACTCCATCGCCATAGGCTAAATTATTGCCCAATACGCCCCCTACACCGTTAACTAGAAGCTGAAGAATTTCCATAATTTTTGATATCGGTTTTTTTGTAACACAATTTTTGCAATGTCTCCCTTTCAATATACGCAACACGAAGCTTCTTGAAGAATAATTGCTTCTAATCATGCTGCACGGGTACATTACTCGAATTACAGAGGCACTCTGCCCCACTCTATCTTAAATATCTGAACCCGGTGTTTGGCTACTGCGCTTGATGTCCGCTCTCCGATATCAAAATGGCCATGACCGATGGTGTGCTGGATTCGCGTGACGAGCATGGATGATCACTGGGTAGGCGCGGGAGATGATGGAGGATCTGGCTGTTGCTGGCGAGGCAGTGAACAGCAACGAGATCGCTGTGTCATAGCGACACTGACGGAGCATGCCCCCGCACCCGTATCAGGTAAGGGCCATGGATGGTTAGCTATAGGGGTAGTGTTGATAGAAGCCGTGATAAAGCCATTATAACAGTGATCATTTCGGACCCCTTTCATGACGAGTTTTGCGTCGGTGGTTGCCAAGCAACCATCTGCGGACATTGCAGCTGGTTTTTAGACAAACACACACGCATGGCGTGATGGGATGACAGCTAAGTGGCAAGTATTTATGTATTATTTAGGAAAATTGTGAGGCCACCTACGACATGTATACTCACTAATGTATCAGTACACTGATAATTGGTCATGATGTCACCATTATGAATGATTTATCTGCAGATGTTTCTTGTGATTGTCACATCCTGCGGAGGGGATAGTAAACCCGCCTCGGTAAAACTGTTACCATTACTTGAAAATGGCTAATGAGCGAGCTGAAACGTTGTTTTGTGTGTAAGTATACATGCGTGAAATATATACACCTGTTTGTCAGGCGGCTGAGTGCTGCTTTTTTACTTTTTGTTTACTGAAGAAGTTAATATAGGGTTTTATGAACATTTATGTACACAAAAACTCGTACCTCCTCACATATCTCCTTCTGCTAATTCTTTTTATTGATAGAAAATATATGTAAAAAAATGCACAATGCACTAAATACAGGACCCACATGAACAATTTTCTTGTATTCATACAGTATTTCTTTTATACAAAAACAATAGGTCAATACCACAGCCTACTCACCCCCTCTATACTCACTGAAGCTAGCCAAATAGTAAGCCAATGGTATACAAATTGAGAAAGGTATAAAAAAGAACCACAAGAGTCACTGTTAGACAAACTTTCAGCTCACATTTAAATGATCATTGGTTCTTAATTATGTAAATACTATATACACCAAAGTGGACTGAACTTGGACCCCGATGTATCAAGAATATAAAAATATCTTATTAATAACTGCTAATCACAAAAACTTTACAATTATTTAAGAGTGTTCACGGGTAAGCAGGGACCCCCAGCAGACCCCTAAAAAAAAGATCATTAATTCAGTATGAAAGTCTATTACAAGAATATACCATAGTAAAGCCAAAATCTCACAGTGGATATCCCAGACGCACGGCGACACCGACTTCAGCCGAACCCTGTACCAAACAGACGGTGTTAGCAAAGTGGACGCCTGGACAAAACTAAAAAACCAGGCCCAAAACAAACCTATTCAGTAAGATGCTCCTTTTGAAGATTGATTGATGATGGATGAAAGCCGATAATAGATAGATATATACATAATAGAGTCGATATTAGATAGACAGGAGGTCTTCCACAGGTGGACTGCCCCCGCAGGTGGCAGCCGAGGTCAAATACCCTAGCAGAGACAGGTCTCAGGGTCAGGCCAGGGACAGGGTCAGGGCGGCAGCGAGAGGCACGTAAGTCCAATCCGGGGTGGGGTCAAGCAACCAAGAGGTCAGGCCAGTTGGGACGGGTACACAGGCAACACAGAACGCCGGGCAACGGGAACTCAGGAGACAAAGGAAAGCCGGAATATCACAGGGGGGCTTTTTCTAAAGCGGTGAGGCACAAAAGATCGGCAGAGTGGATTGGGAGAGCGCAGGTTACCATAGGCCTTCTGGGAAAATGGCCGGCGCCCAAAATAATGGTGCACTGGCCCTTTAACTCCTAAATACAGTCAGAGAATGCGATTTAAACGGGCCGCATCTGCCATGAGGACGAGATAAAATCTCGCCTCAGGCGGCAGAATGCGGAGATCCATGTAAAGGGCGGCCCGCAATCTCGTCGCTCAAAGGGGAGTTCGGGCGCCCATATAAACGCCCAAATGCCACAAGCTAAAAATCGTGCCTGTCTCTTTGTTAAACACAAGGACGCGATTTATATGCGTCGTGAGCGACACAGCGCCTTTCCGGCTGTGCATTGCTCATTCTAAGCAGTGACACAGGGCGTTGCATTGCGTCACGCCGCCTGTGCCACTGTGCGACGAGCAGCCGCCTCCAGAAGAGCCACTGAAGACCGGAGCCGCCGAGCCGACGGAGCAGTGCTGCACGTCGAGTATAATTTCTTATTTTAATGCACTTCATTATCTCTATCTTGGCTAATAAGGTGGAGTGGGGGAGGTGGTCATGTTATTCGTGGGAGGGGGGAAGTACCCCGTAATTTTATTGGGCCCTAATTGCTGATAACTGTGGGGGGGGAGGATGAATTATTATAGGGGGCCCATCAATTATTTTATACGGGGGGGGTTGTGATATACTTATATGTGGCCATATTGTTTATACTGTGGGACTGTGTGTGTGTGGGGGGGGGGGGGTGTATATATATATGGGGGCCAGCATTGGTTAACTTGGGGGGGGGGTACTGCCTATATTATATGGGCAGACTAATTGATATGGGGGGGGGGGGACTGTATATAATTACTATGGGAGCCAGAATTGTTTCTATACTGGGGGGGGGATTGCAGATATATGATATGGAGGCCAGAGCCATTTATACTGGGGCGGTGTGCTCTATACACCACCAGCTACTTTATTCGGTATCAAGTAACGGGTTGGAACCCCCGTTTGTTTGACTTCAGAACGCCTCAATTTTTCGTGTCATAGATTAACCAAGGTGATGGGAAAGATTCTCAGAGATTTGGTCCACCATTGAACATGATTGGCATCAACACAGTTGCCGCAGATTTGTCGGGCATTAGGCACAACCATGAGAGAATCTTACCAGTTGCAAACCACATACCAAGATGCTCTATTGGATTGAGAGCTTGGTGACTATGGAGGCCATTGAGTACAGTGAATCCATGTTCTGTTCAAGAAACCCAGTCTGAGATGATTCCACTGTCATGTACATGGCCGCTTATCATGCTGACGTAGCCATAAGTGGTGGGACATTGTGGTCATAAAGGGATGGACATGGTCCAGGGCAACATATCAGCAAGCCTCAGTTTCCTGTTCTTAGCTGAAAGGAGTTGCCACCGGGGTGGTCTTGCGCTGCGGTAGCCCATCTGCATCAAAAGTCGACGTACTTGTGCGTTCAGAGATGCTCTTCTCTGCCTACTATGTTGCTAACGGGTGGCGATCTTGGAGTCCATGTTGCTTTATACAAAATCAGCTGAAACAGTCTGCCCAGTTCTTGACCTCTGGCATACCACAGGCATTTCCGCCCACAGAATGCCGCTCATGGTTGTTTTTTCTTTTTTGGACCATTCTCGTAACCTAGAATGGTTGTGCGTGAAAATCCCAGTAGATCAGGCAGTTTTGAAATACTCAGACCAGCCTCTGGCACCAACAACATGCCACGTTCAAAGGGCCTCAAATCACTTTCTTCCATACTGATGCGCGGTTTGAACTGCAGGAGATTGTCTTGACATGCTATACATGCCTAAATGCCACTGAGTTGGCTGATGGATTGCGGGCTGATTAGAAATGAAGGTTCACGAGCAGTTGGACAGGTTGTACATAATAAAGTGGCCGGTGAGTGGTATTATTTGGGGCAGAATAGATTTTAGTATGGGGGGCCTTGTATAATCTATATGAGGCAGATCTTCTTTTCCGGGGGGGGGGGGGGGTTATAAATTATATGGGGTGCCGATTTCAGATGGGGGTCAGTCTATACTAAGCTGGGGGCTGTATATGGGGTTACAGTAAGTACTAAGCTGCGGGGATGTGTAGGTGGGCTACAGCTAATACCTACAGCTGGGGGGCTGATATGGGGACAGTATATCGACTAGGCAGGGGGCTGGGCGTATATTGGGGGTACAGTATATACTAAGCTGGGGGGTCGGGTATTGGGGTACAGTTATTATATGAGGGGCTGTTCGGGGGTACCGTAAGAGACTAAGCTGTGGGGATTGTATATGGAGTACAGTATCTTTATCAGTATTTATAAGCTGGGGGATGTATATGGGGTACAACGATATTACTAGGCAGGGGGCTGTATAGGGGTTTCAGTATATTATAAGCTGGACAGCGTGTATATGGGCCATAATATATATCTACAGCATGGGCGGGCTGTATATGGGGTCGTCTATTGACTAGCGCTGGGGGGTGCGGTATATGGGGTACAGTATATTACTAAGCTGGGGGGTCATATGCGGAGGACCAGAATTACTAGGCTGTGGGCTGTTATATGGGGTTGGTTCGGTATTGTAAGATTACAAGATGGGGCGGCTGTATCTGGATACAGTATATTATAAGCTGGGGGGCTGTATATTAGGGGGTGCTTTATATTCCCATTGGTCCCAGGGTAGCACACTGTATGTACATCAGTAAACATTGAAACAGGTGGAATCTTCGTTATGGGGATACCCATAGATTCTTAGGTCTGGATTAATAACATTAGGGTTGTTTGCATAGTGTTGGTGCTGTGGTATGTATAGTTCCAAGTAGAACTATATATATATTATATATTTCCTATATATATATATATAGGAACTAAGAAAATGCCGCACTCGAGGATTTCAATTGTGGTCCAAAAGAACGTACTATTTATTCCATGCATGTGCCATGAACAGTTTCAGCTCCAAAGCCTGGGAGCCTTTTTAAAGCAAAGGTGTGTATCTAAACAGTGTACATTTATTACAAATCAATGAGAAGGGGAGATGAGTCTTAGTGACAACAGGTGATAATGCCAATCAATATTACAGTGTTAAGAAGACATATTCGTTTTGGGCATCAACAACAATCATAGTATGTGGTCACATGTTGTCGTGTATAATAGCAAAAAACGCTCACCCAAAACCGACCATACTAAAGGGGTCCATCGGGCGATTCCTATCGTCGACTGCGCATGACAGTAACATGAGGACGCTGAGTGATCACGTGATCAATGTGACACGAGTGGGACGACGAGAGGTCATCGAGAACAGCCGAGCATGCGCATAGTAACGTTCTATGTCGATGTCGCCATATGGGGTAAGCCCGGGTAAGGGCACATAATAGTGGCGTAAGTATATGGGAACTATATCCCCCCTGGGGGTCGTTTATAGTGAACAATAGATGCTAAAAGGTGCAGGGTTCCAAGGTGTCACGAGGACGATCCGAGTCCACAGACACCTCATAACGTTTTTGATGGACACAAGTGCCAACACTCTGCGACCCTACATTCGGATCTTAGCCCCAAGGGTTGCATTCTTGGGGATTAGTGATGGTATCCCAAATCTTCCTTTAGGGAGACATTTTTGCACTCTCACAAAAAATGGTATACAGAATGCCCCTTCAAAATAGCATTAAAACCTCTACAGCCCCCATAAGGACCCAGTATTGGAACATGGGTACAATTCCTTCTCCGCGTGAGAGAGGGACGCGTCTTTCAACGTGAAGTTACAGTGCTGGTGCTCCATGTGGGTGAGCTAAGCATCTATGAGAAAAGGAAAACAGAGATAAAAATAATCGCTTGACTGAATCACAATACGATAAATACACAAATAATAATCAAATAACACCCATGTATTTCGAGATCGGATAACAGGCGTTCATGTCTGGCGACACGCGGAGTCCCCCAGTCAGGTTATCGAGGGGTTGAATCTATGGGAGCCCCTCTAGCGTCTTAAGGGATGTAACTAGGGATCCATTCCATTTACTTTCTATGTAATCTCAGGGATCTGTCCACAACTAGTCCCTGGTGCTGGGCGTGTTTTTATGCCGACCCTTCAATTTTAATAATTCCCCTATGCCTTCGGCCTCCACCCAATGTTAGAGACCGGTATAGATCCCCCACTCCTACTCTTATCGATTGCCGGTGGTTATTAAATCTCAGTTTCACTTCCGTGCTAGTTTCCCAATGTACCCAAAGACCACAGGGCATTCTAGTAAGCTAGATCAATATGTTTAGCTACACGTTAGATAGTGCCCTGATGAGTATTCTTTGCCTGGGTGTGTTTGTCGGTGAACCCTATTGCCTTTGTACATCAGTTACAATTGAACAGTTCAGTCAGGGGGGAAACAAACCCTTGGTGGGCTCGGGATAAGATGTCTGTGTATTCTTCTCGGCCGAACCCAAATCTGATTGACTGAATCGTCTTTTATGGTTCTCTCACGTGTCTTATACAGGCAACTAACGGGCGGTTCTTGAAACATGGTAGGAGGTTAAGAACATTTTTAAAGGATGGGGCCAGTGTGCCTTCTGATAATGTTGGAGATAGCATGGCTAGATTTTTCAGGAAAGTCGAGGACACAGGTAAGTCTATTGGTGGAGGTTCTTAGTTGGTTTGGCTCTAGGGTGTCTTCTCTAGTTTTAGTACCTGTCTCCTATGTTTGGTCACAGATGGGGGTGGGGGTAACCTCTTTGTCGGAATTACCTTCATCTAGTTCCAACTCCTCCTGTAATTGGGATCATTTCAACCGGACCTTGACACGTAACATCTTGCTATACTGTAGTGACTAATCATGGTCTCGGATGGCGAAAGCCCACTTTCAAATTTCAATAGGTTGTTCGGTTCGTGCTCTTTGACCAACAGGTCTGTAGAGAAAACCCAATTCTCTGTCAGCTGATACCTTGACATAAGGAACTGCATCAGCTCTGGACACATATGTGGTAAGATTTTACAGTAGGGTCAAATTTCGTAAGAAGAAAACAGATAAACTTCATCCAACTATGCTTCTGTGACCTCCCCTCCCCCACACCATCCAAATTGCAAAAATGTCTCTATATAAACGCCCACCATTGAGAAAACCTTCTCAAATGGAGCGAGTGTATAGATGTCATTTCTCTCCAAGTGAGAACGAAGATGTTGGCGTTAAGTCGGTGCTTGCTGCTTTGCGTGGTGTTGTGAAGGTTTCGAGCCCACCGCACGTACCTTGGGTTTGAACAAAAAATTGGTACTCTAAAGAGAAAATTAGTTGCAGGTCCGAATCTTTTTTCAGTAATGATGTGGTTTTGCCCACTCCCGTTTCTGCAACTCTCAAACCAATAGCGAAGAGAACGTGATTAATTGGATTTTTTGCATCAAGAAATACAGATAGTTCTGAACGTGTTTCCTAAGATTGATGATAACTTAAAATCACTTTTGCCCTGAAGACCGAATATGTGATTGAAAATTTTGTGCTTACTCTACTAAAATGTTGTCCAAGTTTCAAGAATGAGCGGAGGAGGTCCAAGAGGACGAACAGGATAGAGATATGGAGGCGTTCACAGATGGGCAACAGCTTTATAACTGGCAGGCACATCGTAAATCCACGGCCACCCACCTAAAGGACATTGACAAAAAACGTATTGAGACGAACAGAATAGCAAACATAAATCATCGGTAGACAACTGTTCCTCTCTTCTTTTTTGGAGGAAGCTCCAGCAATCTAGACCCAGAGCGAAGACCCGAAAGGAGAGGCGGTTCAGAGCCATCAAGGAGAAAGTATCATCAGTCCAGATCAGGAAGACGTCATCGATATAACGCCACCACCTAAGCACATGAGCAAAGAGTGGTGACGTATATACCAATGTCTCCTCAAGATCTGCCATAAAAATATTGGCATATGTCGGGGCCATGTTGGCCCCCATTGCCCTCGCCGTCCCCGAAGTTGTAAATATAATCACTCGCCAAACATAAATTGAGTCCATGTCAAAATGATAGTCAAGTAGTTCGTAACAAAAACTCTTTACCTTCAAGGGATAAGGCGGTGTTCGTCTTGCTTTTTGACACTCAGCAGTCCCCCTCCATGGTTAATGCTGGGGGATACAAGCTTGAAACGTCAATGTAGCTAATATTGTATCTGTAGGAACTCTCACAATCTTGGTAATTTAACTAGAAATCTGAACGTGTCACGGATTGGACTTTGATGATCTGGCAAATTTTACAAACTTTTATCTACAAATATCGCCTTGCCAGTGATAGTAATGACTCTGATCCTGATAGGATTGGTCTATACCAGTGGGTCTATAAGGCTTTTATATTATTTTGGGCAGACAGTAATAGTAAAAACCACCCGGGGTGACTTGGTTTTTTTTTGGCAGGAATCAGATACTATGCTACCTATCGATAATATCATGTGGCATATGCATGTCATCAAAACTTAATCCTTTTAGAAATTCCAAGGTAAGGGATTCTCAGATACCCTGTGATGACCTCTTTATCTCCAAGTGTCGTTGGATCTCCTCCCAGGTACTCTTTATAGCCCTAATCACATGATCACTTGCACCCCCCTTACATCAGTTTTCACAATTAGTTTTTAATCATCCTGAGAGGTCGTAGTGCCACTCCCTATGCGATTTTAGGAAGATTATTTTAGAGCTTACCTTTAAATTAATTTACAGAACCCCATTGGGTATTGTAGGTTCGAAAGATCTTGTTTGACTATAGCATAACTCTCCATTGCACATGAATTTACGAAATGTTATAAAGTGTCACTCTTATTAAATAAACCAATCTTTCAATGTAATTCTGATACAGGATGACATATGATCTGACATGACAGTGGTGTCTGGGCTGTTGGCAAACCTATTTTGATTTGAGTTTTTTTTGTCCTGAAGAATCGAGCTAAAAATCTTCTTCGAGTTTCAGCCAATCAACATCAGTCGTGGGACAAAAAGACAGTCCTCTACTACACTCAAGTTGCATTTTAGATAAAGGGTAGATGACATATGTACCACCCCAGAATCTGTGGCCGGAGAAGTCACTTTCTCTGTGTTGCTGATTTCAATCTTTTGCACTTCTTGGTCATGGACCTGTTTTCTCTGTCGCGCCTGCCGCCACGCGGGTGCTTTATCATTCTTCCTGCCTGTCACCCGTCCATGCGCATCGCCCACCTTCTAAACAAGACGAGGAACTTTGCATGGTTGGGGTTTTGATTTGTTCACACGTTGTAGAGTTCTTGCTAGAGCCCTTCTTGGATTGTGCTGTACTTAGTTTTCCTATCTTTCCATTTTGGGTCGCTCCGACTGCCATTTACTAATACTTTACCCAAGTTTGTAGTCCTCAGAGGTTCCCCTATGCCACTGGTGTCTCTTGTTTCTTTTCTTTCTTGTTCTTGCTTGAATCTCAAGAAATACTTGTGAGATTTTTCTTTATAAGCCGTGAACATCCGCCGGTTATTCCATTAGTTGCTGGGTAGTTTGCGTCTCGTAGTTATCACTTTGGAGTGAGTTTGACTTTTTAGGAAGATTATTTCGTACCTTTAATGAATCTACAGAACCCCACTGAGATTGTAGGGTAGAAATGTCTTGTTTGACCAGAGACATAAATGTCTCCATTGCACATGAGTTTACAAATGGCACAAAATCACTCTTATTAAATAAACCTAGATCTTTCAATCGTAGTTCTGGTACAGGGTAACAGATATCTGACAATACAGGTGGTGTCTGCTGCTGGGCAAACCATGTTTTGAGTTTGATTGCCCTGAAAAATAGAGCTAGATCTGCTTCGAGTTTCAGCCAATCAACTTCATTTGTGGGACAAAAAGATAGTCCTCTACTTAACAAATCAGATTGCATTTTAGATAAAGGATAAGATGAGATATTTACCACCAGATCTGTGTCAGGGGAAGTCACTTTCTCTGTATTGCTGATTTCAGTGTTTTTGCACTTCTGGTCATGGGACTGTTTTCTGTGGCGCCTGCCGCCACGGCGGGTGTTTCTCCTCCTCCTTTCAGATGAGCATCGCCCCCTTCTAAAAAAGACGAGGAACTTTGCATGGTTGTGGGTTTCGATTTGTTTGACTGTATGGAGTTCTGTCTAGGACCCTTCTTGGATGTTCTATGGTTGTGTTGTCTAATCTCTGTTTTGTCCTCCGACTGACAATTATACACTTTACCAAGTTTGTAGTCCTCAGAGTCTCTATGCCACTGCAGAATAAGCTAAATCTCTGTTGATCTGTAACTTTTGTTACAGGACATCCACCATCAGGATAAAGGATTGTAAACCAAGTACACTGACATGTGTCCCCACTGGTAGAATCTGCACTTCTTTTAGCTTCTTATGCCCTGGTTTTAAAAAATAAAATGAAAACAATTATGCAAATGAGCCTGAGGGGCTCTGGGCTCTATTGGTGTTAACAGAGCCTGGAACCTCTGATGCTTATTTGCATAATTTTAAAGCCCTTTTTTCTTAAAACCAAGGGCATAAGAAGCTAAACATAAAGCAATCCCTGCTCAGGGATTAACTACACAAAACACACACAGTCTTGTGTCTCCTCAGATAATTCCAACTTTATTTACACAGGAAGTGCGTTTTATATGTGCCACGCCTGCCCACGTGACCCAAATCTTAGGTGCAGCCATGCCTCCCCGTGTCCCCTGGCTCCCCTCCGTTTCTTATCTCTCCACATTCCTACTCCAGCAGCCGGCCACACGCGTCCACGCTCTCTAGGCCGAGGGCTCGCCGGCACTTGAGGATTTAAAGAGCCAGCGCACCGCTAATTGGTGCTGGCCATTTCCTGGAAACTGATTTAAGCCGGCCTCTCCCAGCATTGTCCGCCGGATCTTAGTGCTATTGCTGACGAGAAAGATGTTCCCTGTGCTTTGTGCGTGTGTTTCGATCTCCTGTTGTGACCCCGGACCTGTTCTTAACTTCACTCCTACGCTGCCAGCCCTTACGTCTTGCTCTGTCCCTGACCTCGCATCATTGCCGTCTGCCTTGACCATCTGCCTGTCCCGGACTACAAGATTGCCTGCTGATTCTGTACCTCGACCTTGGCCCGGACTACAAGATTGCCTGCTGATTCTGTACCTCGACCTTGGCTTCAACCGCAAACAAGTCGCGCCTGTGGAACGACCTGGTGGTACCATTTCAACCGCAAACAAGTCGCGCCTGTGGAACGACCTGGTGGTACCATACCGCAACAAAACAATCCTGCTTTGCGGCGGGCTGTGGTGAAGACCGGGTGCTACTTAGATTCTGGTCCCAGGTGTCGGCTTGTGTCATCGTCGGTGGTGGTCCAGGCGGTTCACTAACCCCGAGCCTTGACAATATGTAAATAATATACAGGCAGTCCCCTGTTTAAGAACACCCGACTTACAGACGACCCCTAGTTACAATCAGACCTCTGGATGTTAGTAATTTACTCTACTTTTTCCTGACGTTACAATAATCAGATATAACATTTATCAAAGGTGTCTGCAAAGAAGCGTTATTGTTAATGCTGGTTCTTATGACAATCCAACATTTTTAATTCCAAATGTCACAGAGACCAAAAAAGTTTTCTCTGGGATTACAATTATAAAATATACAGTTGCGACGTACATATAACTTCAACAAAAGAACAAACCTACAGAACCATGTATGTATCTCGGGGACTGCCTGTACAGTCATGGCCATAAGGTTTGAGAATGGTACAAATATTATATTGTCACATGATCTGTTGCCCTCTGGTTTGTCAGATGTTTATCACATACAGAGATACAAGTGCAATCATATTATGGGGAGCAGAAGCTTTTATTGTCAGGTGGGAGGAGTTACTGCAGCGAGTCAGTATCTGCAGGACCTCTCCTTCTTCTTCAGGACCTCTGCAATTCTCCCTGGCAGCTCTCACTCACCTCCTGCACCCAATCCTGACTGATAGCTGTCCATTAATGCACTATCACTGCTGCATTCTGTCACTTAATCCTGACAGATTGATCTCCAGCCCTGTCCTCATCAGCCCCCGCACCTCTGTTACTGGAGACATCACTGACACCATGGCAGCTGCTCCGCCTAAGGCAAAGGCCTGCAATGAAGTTGAAATGTGTTTCGGGGGAAACAGTTCATTTTCCAGGCAAATATTGACTTTGCAATTAATTGCTGTTAAAGGGCACCTACCACCACAAATCTACCTATAAAGGTAGATTGGGTGGTAGGTGGATCAATGGGACGTGAGGATAGCCCTTTTAAGGGCTAATCCTCACATCCCCACACTTTTTTTTGATAACTTAAAGACATATATTCAAATTTACTTAGGCGGGCGACTACTGGGCGTGGAGTGCCGCATCTGAGGTACCACAGCGGCTAGCAACGTCCGGTAGCCCACTTTCCCCTCCGACTCCCCCTCTTCGGCGCCAGCTCCGCGTACTGCGCGCCTCGTCCGGCGATCCTGCCTGCTTCGCATAGCGCAGAAGAGCAGGCCCTCGCCTGCGCGTCACTGCGCCCTGAAACGCGCTGGCCTGCTCTTCTGCGCATGCGCAACGGCAGGATCGCCGGACGAGGGCGCGCAGCACGCGTACCGGCGCGCCGAAGATGTTAGTAGGAGGGGTAAAGTGGCTCCGGGGCGTGGAGTAGCCGCCTCGTGTAACCCTGTGTGTGCGGCTACTCCACGCACCATAACCGCATAAGTAAAATTTTGAATATATGTCTTATCAAAGTTATCAAAAAGTGTGGGGACGTGAGGATTAGCCCTTAAAAGGTCTATCCTCACGTCCCATTGATCCACCTACCACCCAATCTACCTTTATAGGTAGATTTGTGGTGGTAGGTTTCCTTTAAGCTGATCCCTCTTTATAACGTTCTGGAGTAGATGTAAATTGCCATTATAAAACCTGGTGCAGTAGACTTTGTAAAAATTAACATTTGTATCATTCTCAAAACTTATGGCCATGACTGTACATAGAAAACTTCACAGAGCATGTGTAGTGGTTTTCCCAAGGGATTTACAACTTATCTTTCATTTCTTCATGGGAAAATATGTTGCATAGGTAAAGAATAGAGATGAGTGAACATACTCGTCTGAGCTTGATGCTCGTTCGAGCATTAGCGTACTCGCAACTGCTCGGTGCTCGGACGAGTATTTCGCCCGCTCGAGAAAATGGCATCTTGCTGCGTTTAGATTTTTGGCGGCCAGAACCAGAGCCAATCACAAGCCAGGAGACTCTGCACTCCACCCAGCATGACGTGGTACACTCAGGGCTGCATCTGCCATGAGGCGAGATGAAAATCTCACCTCAGGCGGCAGATTGCGGGTCCCTGTACAGGGCGGCGAAATTCGCCGCTCTAAAGTGGGCGATTCGGGCGTCCATTAACGCCCGAATCGCCCACCAGCTGAATAAATTGCGCCTGTCTCTTTAAGACACAGGCGCGATTTATATACGGAGCGACGCAGTGCCTTTCCGGCTGCTGCGTCGCTCCGTTCTAATCAGTGACACAGGCGTCATGAAGTCATGAAGAACGGAGCCGCGCGCCGAGGGAGGTGCTGCCTGCAGGTGAGTATGATTTATTATTTTTCATGCACTTTCATTAATTCTAATCTGGCTGATGGGTCGAAATGACTCACTTATAATGCTTGATCACGGCTCTAGTGCAACACTCCCCTATAGTAATCCATGGCCTTACCTACGGGTGGCGGGGGCAAGACTCCGGTCAGTGTCGCTATGACATCGCGATCTCGTTGCTGCACTGCTCCCAGCACAGCCAAGACCTCCCAGTCATTCCGCGTCACCTACCCAGGAGTCATCATGCTCTCGCGAGATCCACACACATCGGTCAGTGGCCATTTTGGATACGGGAGAGCGGACATCAAGCCAGTACACGGGTAAGTATTTAAAGATAGGAGTGGGGCAGAGTAGCCTTCATTATATCAGTAATGTACCGTGCAGCATGATTACAGCAATTTTCTTAGAAGTCGTAGTTGCGTATATTGAAAAGGAGGACATTGCAAAAATTGTGACAAAATTATAAATTGGAAATTCTTCATCCTAGTTGACGGGTGTGGGCGTATTGGCAAGTAATTAGCCTATGGGATTGAGTGTCCAGTGGCATTACATACAATGTGCTCTGTGAAAAGAAGAGAGAAGAGAAAAATATAATTACTCAGATGAAATCATCAAATAGAATAATTAAAAGGACTTCCTAACTCCGACTCTTATGTGCCCATCATGTCTGATAGGAGCGTCGGTACAACATCAATTCAGAGTGTTCAGGTTTAGGTCCATGTTCAACCCATATGGGTGAAGAGAATTCAATCTATGAATCCATTCGACTTCACGTCTCAAAAGGGCCTTTTGTCTGTCCCCACCTCGTCTAAGTGGAGGTACATGGTCAATAATGGAGAATTTCAAATCGTGAATCTTATGGCCATATTCAATAAAATGGCGAGGGACTGGTAGATCGATTTTAGATGTTTTAATCGATGACCGGTGATTGTGCAGTCTCACTCTACACTCGGTCGTTGTCTCACCCACGTAGATTTTGGGACAGGGGCACATCAGGACATAGATAACATAATCAGATCTACATGTCAGATGATGTTTAAGATTGTATTTTCTACCCGTAGATGGATTGGTAAAACTGTCACCTTTAAGCATGTAGCTGCAGTTTTCGCAGCTCATGCATGGATAAGAGCCTGGTTTAAGTTGTGATGCAAGGTTAGGTCCCTTCTTAATAGGGCCAAAGTCACTCTTAACCAAACTATCCCTCAGGTTTCTTGGTCTATTGTAGGAGAGTAGTGGGGGTGTTTGTAATTCCTTAATGTTACCATGGTATTTTGACAGTGCAGGCCAGTGTTTACGTATCGACTTAGCTACAAACTGGCTGTGAGGTCCAAATGTCGTCACTAGCGGTATCCTTTCTGTTTTGCACAGTACTCTACTATTTGGATGTAGTAAAGAGGTTTTATTGAGGTTCTTAACCTTATCCTTATGTCTATTGACCAGTTGCTTGGGGTACCCCCTGGCAAGGGGGAGTGGGGGCCATAATTGTCATATACCTGTGTTGTGTGGTGTGGGGGGTGTATACGTTATACGTGGCCATACTTGTTTTATACTGTGGGGGGGGGCTGTATACATTATATGGGGCCATAATTGTCATATACTGTGTGTGTGTGGGGGGGGTGTATACGTTATATGTGGCCATACTAGTTTTTATACTTGTGGGGGGTGGGGCTTTTACTTATATGGGGCCAATAATTGTCTTACCTGGTGGGTGCTGTTAATGCATTTCTATATGTTGTTCCATAATTGTTTTATACTGTGTGTGTGTGTGTGTGTGTGTGTGTGGGGGGGGGTTGATATATTATATGGGGCCACAATTGTTTTATACTGTCGGGGGGGGGGGGGGGTTTGATATATTATATGTGGCCATAATTGTTTTATACTGTGTGTGTGTGTGGGGGGGGGTTGATATATTATATGGGGCCATAATTGTTTTATACTGTCGGGGGGGGGGGGGGGGGGGGGGGGGGGGGTTGATATATTATATGGGGCCAGAATTGTTTTATACTAGGGGGGATGCAGTATATACTATATGGGGTCAGCGTCATTTATACTGCGGTGGGGGGTGCTATATATATTATATGGGCCAGAATCATTTTATACTGGGGGGGCTGTATATATTATACATGGCCAGATTCTTCTTTTCCTGGGGGTGTTATATATTTATATGGGGCCAGATTTCAGCTAAGGGGTAAACAGTATATTACTAAGCTGGGGGGGCTGTATATGGGCTACAGTATATTACCGTATATACGAGTATAAGCCGACCCAAGTATAAGCCGAGGCCCCTAATTTTACCACAGTGTTTGTATATAGAAAAACAGCGCATGTCCGCAGATGGTTGCTTTGCAACCACCGACGCAACTCGTACATAAAAACTGGGTCGAAATGACTCACTTATAATGCTTGATCACGGCTCTAGTGCAACGGGAGAGCGGACATCAAGCCAGTACACGGGTAAGTATTTCAAGATAAAAGTGGGGCAGAATGGCCTTCATTATATCGGTAATGTACCGTGCAGCATGATTATAGCAATTTTCATAGAAATCGTGGTTGCGTATATTGAAGCAGAGGACATTACAAAATTGTAGATATTGGAAAATTGGAATTCTTCATCCTAGTTGACGGGTGTGGGCGTGTTGGCAAGTAATTAGCCTATGGGATTGAGTGTCCAGTGGCATTACATACAATGTGCTCTGTGAAAAGAAGAGAGAAAAAAAATAATTACTCAGATGAAATCATCAAATAGAATAATTAGAAGGACTTCCTAACTCCGACTCTTATGTGCCCATCATGTCTGATAGGAGCGTCAGTACAACATCAATTCAGAGTGTTCAGGTTTAGGTCCATGTTCAACCCATGTGGGTGAAGAGAATTCAATCTATGAATCCATTCGACTTCACGTTTCAAGAGGGCCTTTTGTCTGTCCCCACCTCGTCGAAGTGGAGGTACATGGTCAATAATGGAGAATTTCAAATCATGAATCTTATGGCCATATTCACTAAAATGGCGAGGGACTGGTAAGTCGATTTTAGATGTTTTAATCGATGACCGGTGATTGTGCAGTCTCACTCTACACTCGGTCGTTGTCTCACCCACGTAGATTTTGGGACAGGGGCACATCAGGACATAGATAACATAATCAGATCTACATGTCAGATGATGTTTAAGCCTGTATTTTCTACCCGTAGATGGATTAGTAAAACTGTCACCTTTAAGCATGTAGCTGCAGTTTTCGCAGCTCATGCATGGATAAGAGCCTGGTTTAAGTTGTGATGCAAGGTTAGGTCCCTTCTTAATAGGGCCAAAGTCACTCTTAACCAAACTATCCTTCAGATTTCTTGGTCTATTGTAGGAGAGTAGTGGGGGTGTTTGTAATTCCTTAATGTTACCATGGTATTTTGACAGTGCAGGCCAGTGTTTGCGTATCGACTTAGCTACAAACTGGCTGTGAGGTCCAAATGTCGTCACTAGCGGTATCCTTTCTGTTTTACACAGTATTCTACTGTTTGGGTGTAGTAAAGAGATTTTATTAAGGTTCTTAACCTTATCCTTATGTCTATTGACCAATTGCTTGGGGTACCCTCTGGCCAGGAATTTATCAGACATCTCATTGAGTCTTACTTCTACTTGGTCTGGGTCATCAACAATTCGCCTAACTCTGATCATCTGGCTAAGGGGAAGGGAATCCACAGTTATGTGCTCTGTGAAAAGAAGAGAGAAGAGAAAAAATAATTACTCAGATGAAATCATCAAGTAGAATAATTAGAAGGACTTCCTAACTCCGACTCTTATGTGCCCATCATGTCTGATAGGAGCGTCGGTACAACATCAATTCAGAGTGTTCAGGTTTAAGTCCATGTTCAACCCATGTGGGTGAAGAGAATTCAATCTATGAATCCATTCGACTTCACGTCTCAAAAGGGCCTTTTGTCTGTCCCCACCTCGTCGAAGTGGAGGTACATGGTCAATAATGGAGAATTTCAAATCGTGAATCTTATGGCCGTATTCAATAAAATGGCGAGGGACTGGTAGATCGATTTTAGATGTTTTAATCGATGACCGGTGATTGTGCAGTCTCACTCTACACTCGGTCGTTGTCTCACCCACGTAGATTTTGGGACAGGGGCACATCAGGACATAGATAACATAATCAGATCTACATGTCAGATGATGTTTAAGATTGTATTTTCTACCCGTAGATGGATTAGTAAAACTGTCACCTTTAAGCATGTAGCTGCAGTTTTCGCAGCTCATGCATGGATAAGAGCCTGGTTTAAGTTGTGATGCAAGGTTAGGTCCCTTCTTAATAGGGCCAAAGTCACTCTTAACCAAACTATCCCTCAGGTTTCTTGGTCTATTGTAGGAGAGTAGTGGGGGTGTTTGTAATTCCTTAATATTACCATGGTATTTTGACAGTGCAGGCCAGTGTTTACGTATCGACTTAGCTACAAACTGGCTGTGAGGTCCAAATGTCGTCACTAGCGGTATCCTTTCTGTTTTGCACAGTACTCTACTATTTGGGTGTAGTAAAGAGGTTTTATTGAGGTTCTTAACCTTATCCTTATGTCTATTGACCAATTGCTTGGGGTACCCCCTGGCCAGGAATTTATCAGACATCTCATTGAGTCTTACTTCTACTTGGTCTGGGTCATCAACAATTCGCCTAACTCTGATCATCTGGCTAAGGGGAAGGGAATCCACAGTTTTTTTGGGGTGTGCACTGTCATACCTAAGTAGATTATTGCGGTCAGTACTCTTAGTGAATAGATCCGTCAGTAGTCTTTCTCCTTCAATATATATGCTGGTGTCAAGAAACTGAATGGAGGATGTAGAAAAGGATCTCGTAAATTTAATGTCCGGGTCCATATTATTCAGAAAATCAAAAAAGTTGTGAAAATTGTCCAATGTGTCAGTCCAGATCAAGAAGACGTCATCGATATAACGCCACCACCTAAGCACATGAGCAAAGAGTGGTGACGTATATACCAATGTCTCCTCAAGATCTGCCATAAAAATATTGGCATATGTCGGGGCCATGTTGGCCCCCATCGCCGTCCCACGAAGTTGTAAATAATAATCATCGCCAAACATAAAGTGATTACATGTCAAAATGATGTCAAGTAGTTCTGTAACAAACGTCTTACCTTCAAGGGATAAGGCGGTGTTCGTCAGTGCTTTTTTGACACTCAGCAGTCCCCTCTCATGGTTAATGCTGGTGTACAAGCTGGAAACGTCAAATGTAGCTAATATGGTATCTGTAGGAACTCTCACATCTTGTAATTTAACTAGAAGATCTGACGTGTCACGGATATAGGACTTTGCTGATCTGGCAAATTTACAAAGCATTTTATCTACAAATATCGCTGCAGGTGATAGTAATGAATCTGATCCTGATACGATTGGTCTACCAGGGGGGTCTATAAGACTTTTATGTATTTTGGGCAGACAGTATAGTACCGGGGTGACTGGTTTGGCAGGAATCAGATACTTATGCATAGCCTTATCGATGATATCATTGGCATATGCATTGTCAATCAATAACCTTAATCTTTTAGAAATCCAAGGTAAGGGATTCTCAGATAACCTGTGATAGACCTCTTTATCTCCAAGTTGTCGTTGGATCTCCCCCAGGTACTTATCCCTATCCATGATCACAATTGCACCCCCCTTATCAGCAGGTTTGGGGCCATGTTGGCCCCCATCGCCGTCCCACGAAGTTGTAAATAGTAGTCATCGCCAAACATAAAGTGATTACATGTCAAAATGATGTCAAGTAGTTCTGTAACAAACGTCTTACCTTCAAGGGATAAGGCGGTGTTCGTCAGTGCTTTTTTGACACTCAGCAGTCCCCTCTCATGGTTAATGCTGGTGTACAAGCTGGAAACGTCAAATGTAGCTAATATGGTATCTGTAGGAACTCTCACATCTTGTAATTTAACTAGAAGATCTGACGTGTCACGGATATAGGACTTTGCTGATCTGGCAAATTTACAAAGCATTTTATCTACAAATATCGCTGCAGGTGATAGTAATGAATCTGATCCTGATACGATTGGTCTACCAGGGGGGTCTGTAAGACTTTTATGTATTTTGGGCAGACAGTATAGTACCGGAGTGACTGGTTTAGCAGGAATCAGATATTTATGCATAGCCTTATCGATGATATCATTGGCATATGCGTTATCAATCAGTAACCTTAATCTTTTAGAAATCCAAGTTAAGGGGTTCTCAGATAACCTGTGATAGACCTCTTTATCTCCTAGTTGTCGTTGGATCTCCCTCAGGTACTTGTCCCTATCCATGATCACAATTGCACCCCCCTTATCAGCAGGTTTCACAATTATTTTATCATCCTGAATGAGTTCAGTAAGTGCCACTCTAGCAGTTTTAGGAAGATTATTTCGTACCTTTAATGAATTTACAGAACCCCATTGGGATTGTAGGGTCGAAATATCTTGTTTAACCAGAGACATAAACGTCTCCATTGCACATGAATTTACGAATGGCATAAAGTCACTCTTATTAAATAAACCTAGATCTTTCAATCGTAATTCTGATACAGGATGACATATATCTGACAGTACAGATGGTGTCTGCTGTTGGGCAAACCATATTTTGAGTTTGATTGTCCTGAAGAATCGAGCTAAATCTGCTTCGAGTTTCAGCCAATCAACATCAGTCGTGGGACAAAAAGATAGTCCTCTACTTAACAATTCAAGTTGCATTTTAGATAAAGGGTAAGATGAAATATTTACCACCAGATCTGTGTCAGGAGAGGTCACTTTCTCTGTGTTGCTGATTTCAATATTTTTGCACTTCTGGTCATAGGACTGTTTTCTGTGGCGCCTGCCGCCACGGCGGGTGCTTCTCCTCCTCCTTTCAGGCGAGCATCGCCCCCTTCTAAAAAAGACGAGGAACTTTGCATGGTTGTGGGTTTTGATTTGTTCAACTGTGTAGAATTCTGTCTAGGGCCCTTCTTGGATGTTCTGTAGTTATTTTGCCTACTTTCCATTTTGTCCTCCGACTGCCAGTTATAGACTTTACCAAGTTTATAGTCCTCAGAGTCCCTATGCCACTTGTGTCTCTTTGTTTCTTCTTGTTCTTGCTTGAATCTCAGAAATACTTGTGAGGATTTTTCTTTATAAGCCGTGAACTCCGCCGGTTCCATTAGTTGCTGTAGTTGCGTCTCATATGTGATAACTTTGGTGGAGGTTGCTGAAATTTCCCTCTGAAGAAAGTCAATATTCAGTAAGATGACATCAGATGCATATTTGTTTGTGAGTCCCTCAAACATATGGCAAAATTCAGTATTATTCGGGAACAGGTTCGGTCTCAAATGAGGTCTAAGGCCCCGGGGTATCATTTTGTTACGGTAATATTCGCCGAGTAACGACAAATGAAGATTCAGTGTAATAAGCCTCCTCGATTCTGTTTCAAAAAGTCTTTTGATATCAATTTTGGACGGAACACTTAAGAATGACGTGTCTCCTAACGCTCCTCCCAGGATGCGGTTCACATCGTCGTCGGTGTAGGAAAAAACCACAGGTGAAGGGGATTCAGTACGTAGAACATAAAGGTTTTCGCTCACGTGCACACGATTCATGATTTGAAATTCTCCATTATTGACCATGTACCTCCACTTCGACGAGGTGGGGACAGACAAAAGGCCCTCTTGAAACGTGAAGTCGAATGGATTCATAGATTGAATTCTCTTCACCCATATGGGTTGAACATGGACCTAAACCTGAACACTCTGAATTGATGTTGTACTGACGCTCCTATCAGACATGATGGGCACATAAGAGTCGGAGTTAGGAAGTCCTTCTAATTATTCTATTTGATGATTTCATCTGAGTAATTATTTTTTCTCTCTCCTCTCTTCTTTTCACAGAGCACATTGTATGTAATGCCACTGGACACTCAATCCCATAGGCTAATTACTTGCCAACACGCCCACACCCGTCAACTAGGATGAAGAATTCCAATTTTCCAATATCTATAATTTTGTAATGTCTTCTGCTTCAATATACGCAACCACGACTTCTATGAAAATTGCTATAATCATGCTGCACGGTACATTACCGATATAATGAAGGCCATTCTGCCCCACTTTTATCTTGAAATACTTACCCGTGTACTGGCTTGTTGTCCGCTCTCCCGTATCCAAAATGGCCACTGACCGATGTGTGTGGATCTCGCGAGAGCATGATGACTCCTGGGTAGGTGACGCGGAATGACTGGGAGGTCTTGGCTGTGCTGGGAGCAGTGCAGCAACGAGATCGCGATGTCATAGCGACACTGACCGGAGTCTTGCCCCCGCCACCCGTAGGTAAGGCCATGGATTACTATAGGGGAGTGTTGTACTAGAGCCGTGATCAAGCACTATAAGTGAATCATTTCGACCCCGTTTTCATGTACGAGTTGCGTTGGTGGTTGCCAAGCAACCATCTGCAGACATGCGCTGTTTTTCTATATACAAACACAGCATGGCGTGATGGGATGAATGCCTAGTGGCAATATTTATGTATTTATTTATTGAAAATTGATGCACTACGATATGTATACTCACTATTGTTATCTATACACTGTTATTGGATCATGATGTCACATTATGAATGATTTATCTGTATATGTTCCTTGATGATGTCACATCCTGCGGGGGATATAAACCCGCCTTGTAACACTGTTACCATTACTTGAAAATGGCTACATTGAGATAGCTGAAACGTTGTAATTCTCCACTGGTGAAATAAACACCTGTTTGTCACGGAGTGCTGCTTTTCTACTTTTTATTTACTGGAAGACTGGGATCCTTGAGTCGGACCTATACAAGCCTGCACCCTACCCTCGGATAGAATCCGTATTCACAGTGCCGCTTCATCTTCTTAATCTCTATATATATATATATATATATATAGACTATACAAAAAAGGTTTGTTCAGCTCACCTCTTCCAAACGATTCACTCCAGCGCACGGAGCAGCAAACAACCCCATGGACTTCGGGCAAAACGACTCCAAACGAGAAAAAGGCACCAGCGCTTCAGGAGATTTTTAATTTAAAATACTTTTTAATTAAATCTGGATAAAAGCTTACACATGGCATGGTACATAGGTGAGTGGACCAGCAGGTTATAATATATATATATGTTAGTTAGTAAGATATTATTGCATACATGGTTTTCATGACTGCTTCCATAAATTCTAGAAATCTAAAGGTAAATGTGGGAGAAGGGTTACAAGAATGTGGTACATAGCAGTGATGTAACTGCATTATCTATACACTTATTGTTTAATCTTCACCAAATATGACAATTTTATATCTTTATGTTTAAAGCCTGAAATGTGGCAAAAGGTAGAAAAGTTTAAGGGGACCAAATATTTTTGAGGTCTGTGGGGTAACTTAGAATCAATGGTAGAAGCTTCTGGGCCTCAAAGACATCTATTGTGGTGCTGAGTGCCAAAGCAATTATGTAGAAGCTTGTAGAAATCCAAAAGAAACAGCTTTATTCAGCTACAAACTATTACAGGAGCAAACATAACAAATAGCTTAGCCTTTAGGCTGGATTCACACTACCGTTGCCCGCCGTACAGTAGCACGGCGGGCACACGGCAGCGTGCGGGGAGAGGAGGAGGGGGAGAGCGCTGCTCACCCCCACCCCTCTCCATAGGAACATATGGCGCACGGCGCCGTATGCCGTGAAAAGATAGGATATGTCCTATTTTTTCACGGGGTGTGGAGTGGTACGGTGTTGCACGTGTGCTGCACCGTACCGCTCCCGTAGGGCGCCGTGCGTCCATTGCCCTCTATGGGGGACGTATATTGGCTGTATATACGTCGGCCGTATATATGTCCCCCATGCGGCATTGTGAATGAGGCCTTACATAGGGTACTACCTCACTTCTTGAACCCTAGCTACCTTCTAGGTTCAAAAAACACTGCTGAGGTCCCTCAGCTCTCTGGCTCTCAGTGAGCTCAATCAATGATAGTCCTTTCTGGATTCCAGTTCTCTTGGGACAGACGACCTGTCTGTCTCCAAATGGTCCAAAGTCCTTCTGCTGACTAAAGAACCAACAGCGCTGCCTTGCTGTGAGCTCTCCCTCTGGAGTTCACCAGGAATAGGAGTGGTCAAGGTCATTTTCAACCTTGGTTGTGGATCGCTCTCCAGCACCCTCTAGGTTCACACTCTTACTATATACATTATATACATATATATATATATATATTTATATATATATATATATTACAGGCAGTCCCCGGGTTACATACAAGATAGGGACTGTAGGTTTGTTCTTAAGTTGAATTTGTATGTAAGTCGGAACTGTATATTTTATAATGGTAGATCCAGACAAAAAAAAATTTTTGCCCCAGTGACAATTGGTGTTTCAAAATTTTTGCTGTAATAGGACCAAGGATTATCAATAAAGCTTCATTACAGACATCTTACAGCTGATCATTGCAGTCTGGGTCTATAATAAGGCATCCAGAGAGCTTCACCAGTGGTCACAGTGGGCAGAGGGGTCCGTCTGTAACTATGGGTCGTCTGTAAGTCGAGTGTCCTTAAGTAGGGGACCGCCTGTATATTCTTTTTTTTTTTTAAATAGGAGCATGTTACGGCACACAGTCTATTGTAACTTGTGGCCCATTAAAACTAAATAAAATAAAATACCTTAAATATCTCTTATATGGGTGGCACACTCAACAGTATATATACCAATTGGTTATGTTACATTCATCTAGTGTATTGAGACACATATATTCCACATAGTTACGGAATTGCGTATGTGTGGTATATGTGAGCGCTGATACGCCCTTCTTGGATGTTCTGTAGTTATTTTGCCTACTTTCCATTTTGTCCTCCGACTGCCAATTATAGACTTTACCAAGTTTGTAGTCCTCAGAGTCCCTATGCCACTGGTGTCTCTTTGTTTCTTCTTGTTCTTGCTTGAATCTCAGAAATACTTGTGAGGATTTTTCTTTATAAGCCGTGAACTCCGCCGGTTCCATTAGTTGCTGTAGTTGCGTCTCGTATGTGATAACTTTGGAGGAGGTTGCTGAAATTTCCCTCTGAAGAAAGTCAATATTCAGTAAGATGACATCAGATGCATATTTGTTTGTGAGTCCCTCAAATATATGGCAAAATTCAGTATTATTCGGGAACAGGTTCGGTCTCAAATGAGGTCTAAGGCCCCGGGGTATCATTTTGTTACGGTAATATTCGCCGAGTAGCGACAAATGAAGATTCAGTGTAATTAGCCTCCTGGATTCTGTTTCAAAAAGTCTTTTGATATCAATTTTGGACGGAACACTTAAGAATGATGTGTCTCCCAACGCTCCTCCCAGGATGCGGTTCACATCGTCGTCGGTATAGGAAAAAACCACAGGTGAAGGGGATTCAGTACGTAGAACATAAAGGTTTTCGCTCACGTGCACAGCTCCGGAGTCCATGGTAGCTAGAGATTAAGAAGATGAAGCGGCACTGTGGATACGGATTCTATCCGAGGGTAGGGTGCAGGCTTGTGTAGGTCCGACTCAAGGATCCCAGTCTTCCAATAAACAAAAAGTAGAAAAGCAGCACTCCGTGACAAACAGGTGTTTATTTCACCAGTGGAGAATTACAACGTTTCAGCGTTCAGACACCAACTGTATTGTCAGATATATGTCATCCTGTATCAGAATTACGATTGAAAGATCTAGGTTTATTTAATAAGAGTGACTTTATTGCTCATCTGCTAAAGGGAGGGCATACCCCCAGTCTTTTTGGGTGTGCACTGTCATACCAAGTTAGATTATACGGTCAGACTCTTGGTGAATAGATCTGTCAGTAGTCTTTCCTTGCAATATATATGTGGTGTCCGAAAACTGAATGGAAGATGTAGAAACGGATCTCGTCAAGTTCATGCCGGTCATATATTCAGAATCAACAAAAGTGTGAAAATTGTCATGTGTCAGTCCAGATCAGGAAAGACGTCATCGATATAACGCCACCACAACGCAAGAGCAAAGAGTGGTGAGTATGATACCAAGTTCCTTCAGATCTGCCATAAAAATCTGGCAGATGTCGGGGCCATGTTGGCCCCCATTGCCGTACCACGAAGCTGGTTAAAATGTAATCATACACCAAACATAAAGTGTTAACATGTTAAATGATGTCCACGTCCTCTGTAATAACGTCTTTACTTCAGCGGCTAAGGCGGTGTTCTGTCAATGCTTTTTTAACACTCAGGTGGACCTCTCATGGTTAATGTGGTGTACAAGCTAGAACGTCAAATGTAGCTACTCTGGTATCTGTAGGAACTCGCACAATCTTGTAATTAATAGAAGATGACGTGTCACGGCTTATAGGACCTTGCTGATCTGGCAAAATCACAAAGCATTTTGTCTACAAAATCGCTGCAGGTGATAGTAATACTCTGCATCTGATACGATTGTCTACCCAGGGGGGTCTATAAGGCTCTATGTATTTTGGCAGACAGTATCGCAACCGGGGTGACTGGTTTAGCCAGGAAATCAGTATTTATTGATAGCTTGTCGATAATATCATTGGCATACTGAATGTCAATCGTAGCGCCTTAATCTTTTAGAATCAAGGTAATGGGTTCTCATGATAACTGTGATAGGAATCTTCCTCCAGTGCGTTGGATCTCCCCAGGTATTATCTATCCATGATCACAATTGCACCCCCCCTATCAGCAGGTTTCCCAAAGAGATTTTGTCATCCTGAATGAGTTCAGTAAGTGGCACTCTAGCAGTTTTAGGAAGATTATTCGTACTGAAGAATTTACAGAGCCCTATGGAGTTGTAGCGGTCGAAATGTCTCTGGTTGCCGCGACCATGTAATTGTCTCCATTTGCACATGAATAGTACGAAGGCAATAAGTCACTCTATTCAATTAAACCTCGATCTTTCAATCGTAGTTATGGTACAGGATAACATATATTGACCAATTACAGGGTGGTGTCTGCTGTGGGCAAACCCTATTTTAAGCTTTGATGGTCCTGAAAAATTTCAAGCTAACTCTGCTTCGAGTTCAGCCAATCAAACATCAGGCCTTGACAAAACGGCAGTCCTCTACTTAACAATTCAAGTTGCATTTAGCTAAAGGATAGAGGGAAATATTACACAGATCTGTATCAGGGGACAAGTCACTTCTATGTGGTTCTGATTTACAATTATTTTTGCACTGGTCATAGGACTGTTCTTCTGTGCGCTGCCGCCACGCGGGTGCTTCTTCCTCCTCCTTTCAGGCGGCATCGCCCCTTCTAAAAAAAGACCGAGGAACTTTGCATGGTTGTGGGGTCTTTGATTTATTCACTGTGGGAGTTCTGTCTAGGGCCCTTCTTGGATGTTCTGTAGTTATGGTGCACTTTACCTTATTGCCTCCGACTGCCCAATCTAGGACTTCCAGTTTGTAGCCTCAGAGTCCCTATGCAACTGTGTCTCCTTTGTTTCTTTTGTTCTGATGAAATCTCAGGAAATACTTGTGCGGATTTTTCTTATCGGCGTGAACTCCGCCGGTTCCATTAGTGCTGTAGTTGGGTCTATATGTGATACTTAATGGACGTGCAGAGATTTTTTTTTTTTTTTTTTTTTTTTTTTCCCTCTGAAGAAAGTCAATCTCAGTAAGATGACACAGATTGCAATGTGTTTGTGAGTCCCTAAAAAATATTGGCAAAATCCAGTATTATTCGGGAACAGGTGCGGTCTCAAATGAGGTCGGAAGGCCACGGGGCTTCATTTTGCTTAGGTACACTATTCGCCGAGTAGCGACAAATGGAAGATTCAGTGTAATTAGCTCCTGGATTATGTTTCAAAAAGTTTTTGATATCAATTTGGACGGAAACTTAAGAATGATGTGTCTCCCAACGCTCCTCCCAGGATGCGGTTCACACGTCGTCGGCTGTAGGAAAAAACCACAGGTGAAGGGGATCCGTACGTAGAACATAAAGGCTCCATTCGACTCTGCCCACGATGCACAGTCCGGGAAGTCCCTGGTAGCTAAGTGAGGAGATGAAGCGGACGGTGGATACGGATTTCTATCCGAGGGTAGGGTGCAGGCTCTGTATAGGTCCGACTCAAGGGATCCTCAAACTTCCCGTAAACAAAAAAGTATGAAACAGCAGCACGCGTGACAAACAGGGGTTTATTTCACCAGTGGACGAATAAACGTTTCAGCGATCTAAAAGTAGCCATGTCAAGTAATGGTAAACAGTGACACGGCGGTTTATATCCCCGCGGGATGTGACATCCTCAAGGAATACTGCAGATGAAATCATGCATAATGTGGACATCATGATCCAGATTATACGTGTACAGAAACATTAGTGAAGTATACAGCTTCATAGTGCATACAAGTTTCCCCTAATAAATACATAAATTTGCCCACTAGGCATGCATCCCATACGCCAATGCTGTGTTTGTAATAGAAAACAGGCTGTCCGCAGAGGTGACGTGGCAACCACCGACGCAACTCGTACATCAAAAGGGTCGAAATTGACCACTTATAACTGCTTGATCCGGCTCCTAGACAAACTCCCTATAGTCTCCATGGCCTACTACGGGTGGCGGGGCAAGACTCCGGTCAGGGTCGCTATGGACATGCGATCTCGTTGCTGCACTGCTCCCAGCACAGCCAAGATCTCCCAGTCATCCGCGTCACTACCCCGGAGTCCCTCATGCTCTCGCGAGATCACACACACGGTCAGTGGCCATTTGGAATGGGGAGGAACGGACATCAAGACAGTTCAACGGGGAAGCTATTTTCAAAGATAGGAGTGGGAGAGGAGCCTCATGTATCGATAATGTCGTGCAACATGATTACCGCCATTTTCTTAAATAGTCGTAGTTGCGTATCAGTGGAAAAAGGAGGACCATTGAAAATTGGACAAAATATATAAATTGGAAAAATTCTCATCCTAGTTGACGGTGGTAGCCGTATTGGCCAGTAATTAGCCTATGGGATTGAGTGTCCAGTGCATTACTACAATGTGCTCTTCAGAGGATATCCTCTGAAGAGCACCTGGTATGTAATTGCCCAACTGGAACTCAATTCCATAGGGCAATACTGCAATACGCCTACCCGTCAAAATACTAGGATGAAGAATTTCCAAGTATATTTGTCACAATTTTTGCTGTCCTCCCTTTTCACTTACGGAACCTACGGACTTTTACGAAAATTGCTGTAATCATGTGCACGTACATTATCCTAACAAGGAAGGCTACTCTGCCCCACTTCAATTTTAAATACTTACGCGTGTACTGGCTTGTGTACGCATCTCCATATCCAAAAGGCCATGACCGATACTGTGTGGGGTCTTGCGAGGAGCATGAGACTCATGGGAGGGTGCACGCGGAATGAACTGGAGATATTGGATGTGCGGGAGCAGTCAGGCAACGAGATGCGATGTCTAGGACACTTGCCGGCGTCTGCCCAGCACCCTGTAGGTAAGGCCCATGGATTACTAAGGGGCGTAGTGTTTCTAGAGCCGTGACAAGCATATACGTGAGTTCATTCGACCCGTTTTTATGTACGAGTTGCGGCGGTGGGCGTGCAAGGATACCATCTGCGGGACATGCGCGGTTTTTTATATACCAAAAAACGCATGCGGATGGGAGGAATGCCTCAGTGGCAATATTATGTAGTATATGGAAATTGATTGACTATGACATGTATACCACTAGTTATCTGTACACTATAAATTGGATCATGTGTCACATTATGAATGATTTTCTGCATAGTTCCTTGAGATGTCCCATTCCGCGGGGGATATAAACCCGCATTGTAAACACTGCTAATTACTTGACAAAATACGTTGGAGATAGCTGAAAGTTTGTTGTAATTTCACTGGGATTGAAATAAAACCTGTTTGGTCCAGGAGTGCTGTTTCTACTTTTGTGTTTACTGGAAGACTTGGGATCTTGAGTCGGACCTACGATCAAAGACCTGCACACCTACCCTCGGATAGAATCCGTTCATCCACGTGCGCTTCAATCTCTCTAAATCTTAGCTACCATGGACCGGGAGCTGTGCACGTGAGCGAAACATTTATGGTTCTACGTATGAATTCCCCTCTTACCTGGTTTTTCATATACACAGACGAGTGGTAACCGATCCTGGGAGGAGCGTTTGGGGCAGGACAATAATTTTAGTGTTCTCGTTCCAAAATTGCATATCAACAAGACTTTTGAACAGAAGTCCAGGAGGCTAATTTCACTGAATCTTCTTTGTCGTACTCGGCGAATATTACCGTAACAAATGTATCCCCTGGGGCGTAGACTACTTTCGAGACCGAAACCTGTTCCGAAGAAATACTGAATTTTGCCATATGTTTGAGGACTCCAACACAACTATGATCTGATGTATTGACTGAATATGCACTTTCTTCAGAGGGAAATTCTCAGCAACCTTCCATTCAAGTATCACATACTGAGACGAACAATCTAGCAGCAACAATGTGACCCGGCGGAGTTCACGGCTTATAAAGAAAAATCCTCACAAGTTTCTGAGATTCAAGCAAGAACAAGAAGAAACAAGAGACACAAGTGGCATAGGGACTCTGAGGACTACAAACTTGGTAAGTCATTCAATGGCAGTCGGAGGGCAACCCGGAAAGTAGGCAAATACTACAACGAAATCCAAGAAGGGCCTAGACGAACTCTCACACAGTTGAAAAAATCAAAACCCACAAACCATGCAAAGTTCCTGTCTTTTTACGAAGGGGGCGATGCTGGCCGGAAAGGAGGAGGAGAAGCACCGCCGTGGCGGCAGGCGCACCAGAAAACAGTCCATTGACCAAGAGTGCAAAAAATATTGAAATCAGCAACACAGAGAAAGTGACTTCGCCAATGATACAGTCTGGTGGTACAATATTCATCTTACCCTTTATCTAAAATGCCACTTGACTTGAATTGTTAGTAGAGGACTGTCTTTTTGTCCCACGGATGCTGATGTGAGGCTGAAACTCGAAGCAGATTTAGCTCGATTTTCAGGACCAATCAAACTAAATAGGTTTGCCCACAGACAGCCAACTGTATTGTCAGATATATGTCATCCTGTACAGATACGATTGAAAGATCTAGTTTATTTAATAAGAGTGACCTTTATACCATTCGGTAAATTCATGTGCAATGGAGACTTATGCTCTGTCAAACAAGATCATTCGAACCTACAATCCCAATGGGTTCTGTAAATTCTTAAAGGTAAGAAATAATCTTCCTACCGCTAGAGTGGCACTAGAACTCATTCAGGATGAAAAACTAATTGTGAAACCGCTGATAAGGGGGGTGCAATGGATCATGGATAGGGATAAGATACTGGGGGGAGATCCAACGACAACTTGGAGATAAAGAGGTCGATCACAGGTATTGAGAATCCCTTACCTTGGCATTTCTAAAAGATTAAGGTTATGTTGACAAGATATGCCACATGATATAGCGATAAGCTAGGCATAATATGATTCTGCAAAAACCAGTCACCCCGGTGCTATACTGTCTGCCCAACATAATAAGCCTTATCGACCCCTGGTATAGACCAATCGTATCAGGATCAGTCATTACTATCACCGGCAGGATATTTGTAGATAAAATGCTTGTAAATTTGCCAGATCATCAAAGTCCTCTATCGAGAACGTCAGATCTTCTAGTTAAATTACCAAGATGTGTGAGAGTTCCTACAGATACCATATTAGCTACATTGATGTTCAGCTTGTACACCAGCATAACCATGGAGGGGATGATGCTGAGTGTCAAAAAAGCATGACGAACACCGCCCTTATCCTTGAAGGTAAAGAGTTTTTTACCGACTACTCTTGACATCATTTGACATGTAATCACTTTATGTTTGGCGATGAGATATTTAAACTTCGTGGGACGGCGATGGGGGCCACATGGCCCCGACATATGCCAATATTTTATGGCAGTCTTGAGGAGACATTGGATATAAGTCACCACTCTTGCTCATGTGCTTAGGTGGTGGCGTTATATCGATGACGTCTCTGATCGGACTGACACATTGGAATTTTCACAAGTTTTTTGATTTTCTGAATACTGGACCCGGACATTAAATTTACGAGATCCTTTTCTACATCTCCATTCAGTTTCTGACACACGCAGATATATTGAAGGAGAAAGATACTGACGGATCTATTCTAAGAGTACTGACCGCCTAATCTATTAGGTATGACAGTTGCCACACCCCAAAAAAATGTGGATTCCCTTCCCTTAGCCAGATGATCAAGTAGAGTTAGGCGAACTTGTTGATGACCCAGACCAAGTAGAAATAAGACTCAATGAGAGTTGATAAATTATTGGCCAGGGGTACCCCAAACAATTGGTCAATAGACATAAGGATAAGGTTAAGAACCTCAATAAAACCTCTTTACTACACCCAAATAGTAGAGTACTGTGCAAAACAGAAAGGATACCGCTAGTGACGACATTTGGACCTCACAGCCAGTTTGTAGCTAAGTCGATACGTAAAACACTGGCCTGCACTGTCAAAATACCATGGTAATATTAAGGAATTACAAACACACCACCACTACTCTCCTACAATAGACCAAGAAACTGAGGGATAGTTTGGTTAAGAGTGACTTTGGCCTCTATTAAGAAGGGACTAACCTTGCATCACAACATTAAACCAGGCTTATACATGCATGGCTGCGAAAACATGCAGCTACTGCTTAAAGGTAGACAGTTTTACCAATCCATCTACGGGTAGAACAATACAAACTTAAACATCATCTGACATGTAGATCTGATATGTTATCTTGTCCTGATGTGCCCTGTCCCACAAATCTATGTGGGTAGACAGACCGAGTGACGAGTGAGATGCACAATTCACGGTCATCGATTAAAAAATCTAAAATCGATATACCAGTCTCCTCGCATATTTTATTGAATACTGGCCATAAGATTCACGATTGAATATCTCCATTATGACCATGTACCTCCATCGGACGAGGTGGGGGACAGACAAAAGGCCCTTTTGAGACGTGAACGAATGGATTCATAGATTGAATTCTCTTCACCCATATGGGTTGAAATAGGACACTAATTGAACAACACTCTGAATGAATTGTTGTACCGACGTTCCTCTTCGAATGATGGGACAAAAGAGTGGAGTTAGGAAGTCTCTTTAATTATTCTACTTGATGATTTCATCTGAGATAATTTATTTTTTTCTTCTCTCCTTTTCCAGAGCACATTGTATGTAATGCCATGGACACTCAACCATAGGCTAATTATTGCCAAACGCCCACAACCGTTAACTAGGATGAAGAATTTCCAATTTATATCTTTTGTACACAATTTTGCAATGTCCTCCTCTTTCAATAACGCAACACGACTTCTATAAGAAAATTGCTATTAATCATGCTGCCGGTACATTACCGATTAATGAGGCACTCTGCCCCACTTCTATCTTGAAATACTTACCGTTGTACTGGCTTGATGTCCGCTCTCCGTATCCAAAATGGCCACGACCGATGTGTGTGGATCGGGGAGCATGGATGACCTGGGTAGGCGCCGGAATGACTGGAGGTCTGGCTTGCTGGGAGCAGTGCAGCAACGAGATCGCGGTGTCATAGCGACCACTGACGGAGTCTTGCCCCGCCACCCGTAGGTAAGGGCCATGGATTACTATAGGGGAGTGTTGCACTAGAGCCGTGATCAAGCATTATAAGTGAATCATTTCGACCCTTTTCATGCACGAGTTGCGTCGGTGGTTGCCAAGCAAACCATCTGCGGACATTGCGCTGTTTTTATACAAACACAGCATGGCGTGATGGGATGAAGCCTAGTGGCAATATTTATGTATTATTTATGGAAAATTGAGGCCACCTACGACATGTATACTCACTAAGTATCTACACTGTAATGGTCATGATGTCACATTATGAATGATTTATCTGCAGATGTTTCTTGTGATTGTCACATCCTGCGGAGGGGATAGTAAACCCGCCTCGGTAAAACTGTTACCATTACTTGAAAATGGCTAATGAGCGAGCTGAAACGTTGTTTTGTGTGTAAGTATACATGCGTGAAATATATACACCTGTTTGTCAGGCGGCTGAGTGCTGCTTTTTTACTTTTTGTTTACTGAAGAAGTTAATATAGGGTTTTATGAACATTTATGTACACAAAAACTCGTACCTCCTCACATATCTCCTTCTGCTAATTCTTTTTATTGATAGAAAATATATGTAAAAAAATGCACAATGCACTAAATACAGGACCCACATGAACAATTTTCTTGTATTCATACAGTATTTCTTTTATACAAAAACAATAGGTCAATACCACAGCCTACTCACCCCCTCTATACTCACTGAAGCTAGCCAAATAGTAAGCCAATGGTATACAAATTGAGAAAGGTATAAAAAAGAACCACAAGAGTCACTGTTAGACAAACTTTCAGCTCACATTTAAATGATCATTGGTTCTTAATTATGTAAATACTATATACACCAAAGTGGACTGAACTTGGACCCCGATGTATCAAGAATATAAAAATATCTTATTAATAACTGCTAATCACAAAAACTTTACAATTATTTAAGAGTGTTCACGGGTAAGCAGGGACCCCCAGCAGACCCCTAAAAAAAAGATCATTAATTCAGTATGAAAGTCTATTACAAGAATATACCATAGTAAAGCCAAAATCTCACAGTGGATATCCCAGACGCACGGCGACACCGACTTCAGCCGAACCCTGTACCAAACAGACGGTGTTAGCAAAGTGGACGCCTGGACAAAACTAAAAAACCAGGCCCAAAACAAACCTATTCAGTAAGATGCTCCTTTTGAAGATTGATTGATGATGGATGAAAGCCGATAATAGATAGATATATACATAATAGAGTCGATATTAGATAGACAGGAGGTCTTCCACAGGTGGACTGCCCCCGCAGGTGGCAGCCGAGGTCAAATACCCTAGCAGAGACAGGTCTCAGGGTCAGGCCAGGGACAGGGTCAGGGCGGCAGCGAGAGGCACGTAAGTCCAATCCGGGGTGGGGTCAAGCAACCAAGAGGTCAGGCCAGTTGGGACGGGTACACAGGCAACACAGAACGCCGGGCAACGGGAACTCAGGAGACAAAGGAAAGCCGGAATATCACAGGGGGGCTTTTTCTAAAGCGGTGAGGCACAAAAGATCGGCAGAGTGGATTGGGAGAGCGCAGGTTACCATAGGCCTTCTGGGAAAATGGCCGGCGCCCAAAATAATGGTGCACTGGCCCTTTAACTCCTAAATACAGTCAGAGAATGCGATTTAAACGGGCCGCATCTGCCATGAGGACGAGATAAAATCTCGCCTCAGGCGGCAGAATGCGGAGATCCATGTAAAGGGCGGCCCGCAATCTCGTCGCTCAAAGGGGAGTTCGGGCGCCCATATAAACGCCCAAATGCCACAAGCTAAAAATCGTGCCTGTCTCTTTGTTAAACACAAGGACGCGATTTATATGCGTCGTGAGCGACACAGCGCCTTTCCGGCTGTGCATTGCTCATTCTAAGCAGTGACACAGGGCGTTGCATTGCGTCACGCCGCCTGTGCCACTGTGCGACGAGCAGCCGCCTCCAGAAGAGCCACTGAAGACCGGAGCCGCCGAGCCGACGGAGCAGTGCTGCACGTCGAGTATAATTTCTTATTTTAATGCACTTCATTATCTCTATCTTGGCTAATAAGGTGGAGTGGGGGAGGTGGTCATGTTATTCGTGGGAGGGGGGAAGTACCCCGTAATTTTATTGGGCCCTAATTGCTGATAACTGTGGGGGGGGAGGATGAATTATTATAGGGGGCCCATCAATTATTTTATACGGGGGGGGTTGTGATATACTTATATGTGGCCATATTGTTTATACTGTGGGACTGTGTGTGTGTGGGGGGGGGGGGGTGTATATATATATGGGGGCCAGCATTGGTTAACTTGGGGGGGGGGTACTGCCTATATTATATGGGCAGACTAATTGATATGGGGGGGGGGGGACTGTATATAATTACTATGGGAGCCAGAATTGTTTCTATACTGGGGGGGGGATTGCAGATATATGATATGGAGGCCAGAGCCATTTATACTGGGGCGGTGTGCTCTATACACCACCAGCTACTTTATTCGGTATCAAGTAACGGGTTGGAACCCCCGTTTGTTTGACTTCAGAACGCCTCAATTTTTCGTGTCATAGATTAACCAAGGTGATGGGAAAGATTCTCAGAGATTTGGTCCACCATTGAACATGATTGGCATCAACACAGTTGCCGCAGATTTGTCGGGCATTAGGCACAACCATGAGAGAATCTTACCAGTTGCAAACCACATACCAAGATGCTCTATTGGATTGAGAGCTTGGTGACTATGGAGGCCATTGAGTACAGTGAATCCATGTTCTGTTCAAGAAACCCAGTCTGAGATGATTCCACTGTCATGTACATGGCCGCTTATCATGCTGACGTAGCCATAAGTGGTGGGACATTGTGGTCATAAAGGGATGGACATGGTCCAGGGCAACATATCAGCAAGCCTCAGTTTCCTGTTCTTAGCTGAAAGGAGTTGCCACCGGGGTGGTCTTGCGCTGCGGTAGCCCATCTGCATCAAAAGTCGACGTACTTGTGCGTTCAGAGATGCTCTTCTCTGCCTACTATGTTGCTAACGGGTGGCGATCTTGGAGTCCATGTTGCTTTATACAAAATCAGCTGAAACAGTCTGCCCAGTTCTTGACCTCTGGCATACCACAGGCATTTCCGCCCACAGAATGCCGCTCATGGTTGTTTTTTCTTTTTTGGACCATTCTCGTAACCTAGAATGGTTGTGCGTGAAAATCCCAGTAGATCAGGCAGTTTTGAAATACTCAGACCAGCCTCTGGCACCAACAACATGCCACGTTCAAAGGGCCTCAAATCACTTTCTTCCATACTGATGCGCGGTTTGAACTGCAGGAGATTGTCTTGACATGCTATACATGCCTAAATGCCACTGAGTTGGCTGATGGATTGCGGGCTGATTAGAAATGAAGGTTCACGAGCAGTTGGACAGGTTGTACATAATAAAGTGGCCGGTGAGTGGTATTATTTGGGGCAGAATAGATTTTAGTATGGGGGGCCTTGTATAATCTATATGAGGCAGATCTTCTTTTCCGGGGGGGGGGGGGGGTTATAAATTATATGGGGTGCCGATTTCAGATGGGGGTCAGTCTATACTAAGCTGGGGGCTGTATATGGGGTTACAGTAAGTACTAAGCTGCGGGGATGTGTAGGTGGGCTACAGCTAATACCTACAGCTGGGGGGCTGATATGGGGACAGTATATCGACTAGGCAGGGGGCTGGGCGTATATTGGGGGTACAGTATATACTAAGCTGGGGGGTCGGGTATTGGGGTACAGTTATTATATGAGGGGCTGTTCGGGGGTACCGTAAGAGACTAAGCTGTGGGGATTGTATATGGAGTACAGTATCTTTATCAGTATTTATAAGCTGGGGGATGTATATGGGGTACAACGATATTACTAGGCAGGGGGCTGTATAGGGGTTTCAGTATATTATAAGCTGGACAGCGTGTATATGGGCCATAATATATATCTACAGCATGGGCGGGCTGTATATGGGGTCGTCTATTGACTAGCGCTGGGGGGTGCGGTATATGGGGTACAGTATATTACTAAGCTGGGGGGTCATATGCGGAGGACCAGAATTACTAGGCTGTGGGCTGTTATATGGGGTTGGTTCGGTATTGTAAGATTACAAGATGGGGCGGCTGTATCTGGATACAGTATATTATAAGCTGGGGGGCTGTATATTAGGGGGTGCTTTATATTCCCATTGGTCCCAGGGTAGCACACTGTATGTACATCAGTAAACATTGAAACAGGTGGAATCTTCGTTATGGGGATACCCATAGATTCTTAGGTCTGGATTAATAACATTAGGGTTGTTTGCATAGTGTTGGTGCTGTGGTATGTATAGTTCCAAGTAGAACTATATATATATTATATATTTCCTATATATATATATATAGGAACTAAGAAAATGCCGCACTCGAGGATTTCAATTGTGGTCCAAAAGAACGTACTATTTATTCCATGCATGTGCCATGAACAGTTTCAGCTCCAAAGCCTGGGAGCCTTTTTAAAGCAAAGGTGTGTATCTAAACAGTGTACATTTATTACAAATCAATGAGAAGGGGAGATGAGTCTTAGTGACAACAGGTGATAATGCCAATCAATATTACAGTGTTAAGAAGACATATTCGTTTTGGGCATCAACAACAATCATAGTATGTGGTCACATGTTGTCGTGTATAATAGCAAAAAACGCTCACCCAAAACCGACCATACTAAAGGGGTCCATCGGGCGATTCCTATCGTCGACTGCGCATGACAGTAACATGAGGACGCTGAGTGATCACGTGATCAATGTGACACGAGTGGGACGACGAGAGGTCATCGAGAACAGCCGAGCATGCGCATAGTAACGTTCTATGTCGATGTCGCCATATGGGGTAAGCCCGGGTAAGGGCACATAATAGTGGCGTAAGTATATGGGAACTATATCCCCCCTGGGGGTCGTTTATAGTGAACAATAGATGCTAAAAGGTGCAGGGTTCCAAGGTGTCACGAGGACGATCCGAGTCCACAGACACCTCATAACGTTTTTGATGGACACAAGTGCCAACACTCTGCGACCCTACATTCGGATCTTAGCCCCAAGGGTTGCATTCTTGGGGATTAGTGATGGTATCCCAAATCTTCCTTTAGGGAGACATTTTTGCACTCTCACAAAAAATGGTATACAGAATGCCCCTTCAAAATAGCATTAAAACCTCTACAGCCCCCATAAGGACCCAGTATTGGAACATGGGTACAATTCCTTCTCCGCGTGAGAGAGGGACGCGTCTTTCAACGTGAAGTTACAGTGCTGGTGCTCCATGTGGGTGAGCTAAGCATCTATGAGAAAAGGAAAACAGAGATAAAAATAATCGCTTGACTGAATCACAATACGATAAATACACAAATAATAATCAAATAACACCCATGTATTTCGAGATCGGATAACAGGCGTTCATGTCTGGCGACACGCGGAGTCCCCCAGTCAGGTTATCGAGGGGTTGAATCTATGGGAGCCCCTCTAGCGTCTTAAGGGATGTAACTAGGGATCCATTCCATTTACTTTCTATGTAATCTCAGGGATCTGTCCACAACTAGTCCCTGGTGCTGGGCGTGTTTTTATGCCGACCCTTCAATTTTAATAATTCCCCTATGCCTTCGGCCTCCACCCAATGTTAGAGACCGGTATAGATCCCCCACTCCTACTCTTATCGATTGCCGGTGGTTATTAAATCTCAGTTTCACTTCCGTGCTAGTTTCCCAATGTACCCAAAGACCACAGGGCATTCTAGTAAGCTAGATCAATATGTTTAGCTACACGTTAGATAGTGCCCTGATGAGTATTCTTTGCCTGGGTGTGTTTGTCGGTGAACCCTATTGCCTTTGTACATCAGTTACAATTGAACAGTTCAGTCAGGGGGGAAACAAACCCTTGGTGGGCTCGGGATAAGATGTCTGTGTATTCTTCTCGGCCGAACCCAAATCTGATTGACTGAATCGTCTTTTATGGTTCTCTCACGTGTCTTATACAGGCAACTAACGGGCGGTTCTTGAAACATGGTAGGAGGTTAAGAACATTTTTAAAGGATGGGGCCAGTGTGCCTTCTGATAATGTTGGAGATAGCATGGCTAGATTTTTCAGGAAAGTCGAGGACACAGGTAAGTCTATTGGTGGAGGTTCTTAGTTGGTTTGGCTCTAGGGTGTCTTCTCTAGTTTTAGTACCTGTCTCCTATGTTTGGTCACAGATGGGGGTGGGGGTAACCTCTTTGTCGGAATTACCTTCATCTAGTTCCAACTCCTCCTGTAATTGGGATCATTTCAACCGGACCTTGACACGTAACATCTTGCTATACTGTAGTGACTAATCATGGTCTCGGATGGCGAAAGCCCACTTTCAAATTTCAATAGGTTGTTCGGTTCGTGCTCTTTGACCAACAGGTCTGTAGAGAAAACCCAATTCTCTGTCAGCTGATACCTTGACATAAGGAACTGCATCAGCTCTGGACACATATGTGGTAAGATTTTACAGTAGGGTCAAATTTCGTAAGAAGAAAACAGATAAACTTCATCCAACTATGCTTCTGTGACCTCCCCTCCCCCACACCATCCAAATTGCAAAAATGTCTCTATATAAACGCCCACCATTGAGAAAACCTTCTCAAATGGAGCGAGTGTATAGATGTCATTTCTCTCCAAGTGAGAACGAAGATGTTGGCGTTAAGTCGGTGCTTGCTGCTTTGCGTGGTGTTGTGAAGGTTTCGAGCCCACCGCACGTACCTTGGGTTTGAACAAAAAATTGGTACTCTAAAGAGAAAATTAGTTGCAGGTCCGAATCTTTTTTCAGTAATGATGTGGTTTTGCCCACTCCCGTTTCTGCAACTCTCAAACCAATAGCGAAGAGAACGTGATTAATTGGATTTTTTGCATCAAGAAATACAGATAGTTCTGAACGTGTTTCCTAAGATTGATGATAACTTAAAATCACTTTTGCCCTGAAGACCGAATATGTGATTGAAAATTTTGTGCTTACTCTACTAAAATGTTGTCCAAGTTTCAAGAATGAGCGGAGGAGGTCCAAGAGGACGAACAGGATAGAGATATGGAGGCGTTCACAGATGGGCAACAGCTTTATAACTGGCAGGCACATCGTAAATCCACGGCCACCCACCTAAAGGACATTGACAAAAAACGTATTGAGACGAACAGAATAGCAAACATAAATCATCGGTAGACAACTGTTCCTCTCTTCTTTTTTGGAGGAAGCTCCAGCAATCTAGACCCAGAGCGAAGACCCGAAAGGAGAGGCGGTTCAGAGCCATCAAGGAGAAAGTATCAAAATTGTGAAAATTGTCCAATGTGTCAGTCCAGATCAGGAAGACGTCATCGATATAACGCCACCACCTAAGCCTGCATCTCTGCCGCCTGCCCTGACCCTGTGCCTGGACCCGACCACGGCTAGTCGCACCTGTGAAACGACCTGGTGGTACCCTGCCGCAGCAAGTCCATCCCGCTTTGTGGCGTGATGTGGTGAAGACAAGGTGTTGGCTAGTACCACCTCCCATTGGTGGTCCAGTGGATCCACACATCCCGAATCTTGACAATATTCTCATAATGAGAATTGTATTCTCATTGTATAAAAAGCACGTAGTAGAACTGGAACAGGTGCAGAGGAGAGCAACCAAGATTATTAGGGGAATGGGGGAGACTAGAATACAATGACCGATTTATTATTTGGGATTATCTGAAGCAACACCTCATTACAATGTACAAATACCTGAATGGCAGTACAAGGATCTCTCCAAAGATCTTTTTATACCTAGGAATGTGACCAGGACAAAGGGGCATCCTCTACGCCTAGAGGAGAGGTGATTCTACCATCAACATAGAAAAAGGTTCTTTACTTGTAAGAGCAGTGAGACTATGGAACTCTCTGCCACAGGAGGATGTTATGGCGTACATGTTAAAGAGAGGGCTGGATGACTTTCTAGAGAGAGAAAATATCTTGGGTTATGTGGAAAAAACATTTGTTTAATTCTTAAAGGTTGGACTTGATGGACTTGTGTCTTTTTCCAGCCTTCGATACTATGATATTAGATCCTCTTCTTGCTTCCGATGCTCTGGGTCTTCTTTGGGGTGTTTGGCTCCTCGTCGATGTCCTTGCGCATGGCTGACACACACAATGATGTTAGCCACTTGAGCCGCCGGCATTGCGAGGGAACCTGAACAGGAGCCAAATAGGAGCCGAAGTACGCAAAGAGGACCCAAAGAGGCACTGGAACATCGAAAACAAATAGAGGACCTGCATAGGGGTGTCGAAAAGGTGAGTAAATTGTTGTTGTTTTTTTTTTCTAGACTTGGGTATAATACTCAAGTACAATTTTTGTGCTGAAAAACATGGCTTATAATGAAGTATATACAGCAATTTACACTACTGCATTCTCCGTATTTACTTGTATATACCGGCGTATAAGACGACTTTTGAAGACAGAAAAATCTTCTGTCTAGTCTGGGGTCGGTCTCTATACGCCGGTAATCCCGAGCGAGTCGCCGCCGGTCGGGTCCCGGTGCATGGAGAGGCTCACGGGCTGATCTAGCACCGATCGCGGGTGTTTATCATTACACACAGCGATACGCCATACTCACCCTCTAGTCTACTCACCCTCGATTTCTGTTCCCCATGTCTGCGACGGCTCGTCTTCAGTCTTCTGCGCCGTCTTCTTTCTTTTTCTGCTGGGCGGGCCGCCAATGTCTTTCCTCCCCGGGCCTAGTATGACGTCAGCAGCGGCGCGTCATACTAGGCCCTGCCGGGGAAGATCAGGGCGGCGCCCAGCAGAGAAAAAGACGGCGCGGACATCGGGGGACAGCGCACACATGTGGGCCACTAGGTGAGTATTAAGTTTTTTTTTTCTTTTTTTTATGCTGGGCTGGGCTGTCTGTCTGTTTTTCTGTTGCTGTATACTACTGGGGGCGTGCTGTAATGGTAATGTATGTTGTTGTATGCATTTTTATGACGAGACAGTTTCCTGCTGTATACCTGCATGTCATAAGAATTTAATTAAAAAAAGGACCATGTTTTTTCAAATCTTTTTTTTTTTTTTTAATTTTTAATTACCGTTGTTTTTGTATGCGTTGGAAAAGGGGTAGTCTTATACGGCGAATATATCTTAAACTCTATATTTTAAACAGGAAAGTAGGGGGGTCGTCTTATACACCAGGTCGTCTTATACGCCGGAATATACGGTATGTATCTATACATGAAATTGTATATTAACATTTATTTTTAATACTTCACCTCATATCGCCTTGTGTACCCCTATACTTTTATGTCTTTTAATTAATAAATCAAATCTAATTTTTTTCCTATAATAGTTAGGAAAATTATGTGAGAAAGGGAAACTATTGGTTCTAATTATTGCTAGAGATTAAGAAGATGAAGCGGCACTGTGGATACGGATTCTATCCGAGGGTAGGGTGCAGGCTTGTATAGGTCCGACTCAAGGATCCCAGTCTTCCAATAAACAAAAAGTAGAAAAGCAGCACTCCGTGACAAACAGGTGTTACAGGTGTTATTCACACGTGGAGAATTGGACAAGTTAAGCTATCTCAATAAGCCATGTTCAAGTAAGTGTAACGAGTGTTACAAGGCGGGTTTATACCCCGCAGGAGGTGACATACATCAAGGAACATATACAGATTTTTTAAAATCAATATCCTATAATGTGACATCATGATCCCCCCCCAAGTTACAGTGTAAGATAACATTAGTGCAGTTAACAGTCGTAGTGCATCAATTTCCATAAATAAATACATAATATTGCCACTAGGATTATCCCATCGTCACGCCATGCGTGTTTTGTATATAGAAAAAAAGCGCATGTCCGCAGATGGTTGCTTGGCAACCACAACGACGCAAACTCGGCATGAAAACGGCGGCGCGTCGAAATGATTTCACTTATAATGCTTGATCACGGCTCTAGTGCAAACCCTACCCAATAGTAATCATGAGTTACACTACGGGTGCGCGGGGGAAGACTACGGTCAGTGTCGCTTAGTGTCTAAACAGCGAATCATCGTTGCTGCACTGCGTCCCAGCACAGAAAGAGCCAATGCACACTCAAAGGTCGATCGTACACTAACTCAGGGGAGTATATCTGCTCTCGACGAGATCCACACAACACGGTCAGTGGCATTTTGGATACGGCGAGAGCGAGACATCAAGCACCAGTACACGGGTAAGTATTTCAATGATAGAAGTGGGGCAGAGTGGCCTTATTATTGACGGTAATGTACCGTGCCAGCATGATTATTAGCAATTTTCATCAGAAGTCGTGGTGCGTATATTGAAGAGGAGGACCAGTTGCAAAATTGTTAGATATTGCAAAAAGTGTAAATTGGAAACTTCTTCATCCTAGTTGACGGGTGAGACGTCCGGCGGTGTTGGCAAATATTTAGCCTATGGGATTAGTGTCAGTGGCAGTACATTTACAATGTGCTCTGTTGAAAGAAGAAGAGAAGAGAAAAAATAATTATTCAGAGTGTCAAGCAAAATCCCAAAACCCCCCCCCCAAAAAAAAACACCTAAAAAAAAAAAAGCACTGACGAACAAGCCTCTATCCCTTGAAGGTAAGACGTTGTTACAGAACTACTTGACATCATTTTTGACATGTAATCACTTTAATGTTTGCGCATGATATTATTTACAACTTGGGTGACGGCGATGGGGGCCAACATGGCCCCGAACATATGCCAATATTTTTATGGCAGATCTTGAGGAGACATGGTATATCGTAACCACTCTTTGCTCATGTGCTTAGGTGGTGGGTTATATCGATGAAGTCTTCTTTTAGCGGACTGACACATTGGACAATTCACAAACTTTTTTGGTTCTGAATAATATGGACCCGGACATTAAATTTACGAGATCCTTTTCACATCCTCCATTCAGTTTTCTTGACACCAGCATATATATTGAAGAGAGAAAACTACTGACGGATCTATTCACTAAGAGTACGAGCCGCAAAACTACTTAGGTATGACAGTGCACACCAAAAAAACTGTGGATTCCCTTCCCTAGCCAAGATGATCAGAGTTAGGCGAATGTTGATGACCCAGACCGAAGTAGAAGTGAAGACTCAATGAGATGTCTGATAAATTCCTGGCCAGGGGGTACCCCAAGCAATTGGTCAATAGACATAAGGATAAGGTTAAGAACCTCAATAAAACCTCTTTACTACACCCAAATAGTAGAGTATGTGCAAAACAGAAAGGATACCGCTAGTGACGACATTGGACCTCACAGCCAGTTTGTAGCTAAGTCGATACGTAACACTGGCCTGCACTGTCAAATACCATGGTAATATTAAGGAATTACAACACCCCCCCACTACTCTCCTACAATAGACCAAGAAAACTGAGGGAAGTTTGGTTAGAGTGACTTTGGCCTATTAAGAAGGGACCTAACCTTGCATCAACTTAAACCAGGCTCTTATCCATGCATGAGCTGCGAAAACTGCAGCTACATGCTTAAAGGTGACAGTAATAATCCATCTACGGGTAGAAAATACAATCTTAAACATCATCTGACATGTGTAGATCTGATTATGTTATCTATGTCCTGATGTGCCCCTGTCCCAAAATCTACGTGGGTGAGACAACGACCGAGTGTAGAGTGAGACGCACAATCAACCGCGTCATCGATTAAAACATCTAAATCGATCTACCAGTCCCTGCGCCATTTTATTGAATAAGGCCATAAGATTCACGATTTGAAATTCTCCATTATTGACCATGTACCTCCACTTCGACGAGGTGGGGGACAGACAAAGGCCCTTTGAGAGTGAAGCGAATGGATTCATAGATTGAATTCTTTCACCCACATGGGTTGAACATGGACTTAAACCTGAACACTCTGATTGAATTGATGTTGATTGTACGACGCTCCTATCAGACATGCAGGGCACATAAGAGTCGGAGTTAGGAAGTCCTTCTAATTATTCTACTTGATGATTTCATCTGAGTAAATTTTTTTCTTCTCTATCTTCTTTTCACAGAGCACATTGTATGTAATGCCACTGGACACTCAATCCCATAGGCTAATTATTTGCCAACACGCCCCCACCCGTCAACTAGGATGAAGAATTTCCAATTTACATTTTTGCAATATCTACAATTTTGCAATGTCCTCCTCTTCAATATACGCAACCACGACTTCTATGAAAATTGCTATAATCATGCTGCACGTACATACCGATATAATGAAGGCCACTCTGCCCCCCATTCTATCTTGAAATACTTACAGTGTGTACTGGCTTGATGTCCGCCGCTCTCCGCTATCCAAAATGGCCACTGACCGAGATGTGTGGATCATGCGTCGAGAGCATGATGACTCCTGGGTAGGTGACGCGGAATGACTGGGAGGTCTTGGCTGTGCTGGGAGCAGTGCAGCAACGAGATCGCGGTGTCATAGCGACACTGACCGGAGTCTTGCCCCGCCACCCGCTAGGTAAGGCCATGGATTACTATAGGGGAGTGTTGCACTAGAGAGTGATCAAGCATTATAAGTGAATCAATTTCGACCCCGTTTTCATGCACGAGTTGCGTCGGTGGTTGCAAGCAACCATCTGCGGACATGCGCTGTTTTTCATATACAAACACAGCATGGCGTGATGGGATGAATGCCTAGTGCAATATTTATGTATTTATTTATGGAAAATTGATGCACTACGACATGTATACTCACTAATGTTATCTATACACTGTAATTGGATCATGATGTCACATTATGAATGATTTATCTGTATATGTTCCTTGATGATGTCACATCCTGCGGGGGATATAAACCCGCCTTGTAACACTGTTACCATTACTTGAAAATGGCTACATTGAGATAGCTGAACTCTGTAATTATCTCCACTGGTGAAATAAACACCTGTTTGTCACGGAGTGCTGCTTTTCTACTTTTGTTATTGGAAGAATGGATCCTTGATCGGACCTATACAAGCCTGCCCCTACCCTCGGATAGAATCCGTATCCACAGTGCCGCTTCATCTTCTAATCTCTAGCAATAAATTAGAACCAATAGTTTCCCTTTCTCACATAATTTTCCTAACTATTATAGGAAAAAAATTAGATTTGATTTATTAATTAAAAGACATAAAAGTATAGGGGTACAAGGCGATATGAGGTGAAGTATTAAAAATAATGTTAATATACAATTTCATGTATAGATACATACCGTATATTCCGGCGTAAAGACGACCTGTGTATAAGACGACCCCCCTACTTTCCTGTTAAATATAGAGTTTTAAGATATATATTCGCCGTATAAGACTACCCCTTTTCCAACGCATACAAAACACCTGGTAAAAATTAAAAAAAAAAAAAAAGATTTGAATTTAACATGGTCCTTTTTTTAATTTAAATTCTTATGACATGCAGGTATACAGCAGGAAAACTGTCGCTCATAAACATGCAACAACAACAACATTACCATTACAGCACAGCCCCAGTAGTATACAGCACAGCAGCAACAGCAGCCCAGATAAAAAAAAAAAAAAAACTTATATACTCACCCTCCGGTGGCCCCATGTGCTGCGCTGCTCCCCCGATGTCCGCGCCGTCTTCTTTTTCTGCTGGGCGCCGCCATTGATCTTCCCCGAGGGCCTAGTATGACGCGCCGCTGCTGACGTCATACTAGGCCCCGGGGAAAGACATGGCGGCGCCCACAGAAGAAAAAGAAGAGCGCAGAAGACTGAACGAGCCGCGCAGACATCGGGGAAAGAATCGAGGGTGAGTAGACATCGAGGGTGAGTATGCGCCGCTATATCGCTGTGAAAACACCCGCGATCGGCTAGCATCAGCCCGTGAGCCTCTCATGCACCGGACCCGACCGTGCGTCGGTGATTACCGCGTTAAGACGACCCCAGACTAGACAGAAGATTTTTCTGTCTTCAAAAGTCGTCTTATACGCGGTATATACAAGTAATACGGAGAATGCAGTAGTGTAAATTGCTGTATATACTTCATATAAGCCATTTTTTTCAGCACAAAAATTGTACTTGAGTATTATACCCAAGTCTAGAAAAAAAAAACAACAACAATTTACTCACCTTTTCGACACCCCTATGCAGGTCCTCTATTGTTTTCGATGTTCCAGTGCCTTTGGGTCCTCTTTGCGTACTCGGCTCCTATTTGGCTCCTGTTAGGTTCCCTCCAATGCCGGCGGCTCAAGTGGCTAACATTGTGTGTACCAGCCATGTGCAAGGACATCGACGAGGAGCCAAACACCCAAAGAGACCCAGAGCATCGGAAGCAAGAAGAGGATCTAATATCATAGTATCGAGGCTGGAAAAGACACAAGTCCTCAAGTCCAACTTTAAGAATTAAACAAATGTTTTTCCACATAACCCAAGATATTTTCTCTCTCTAGAAAGTATCCAGCCCTCTCTTTAACATGTACATAAGTCCGCATAACATCCTCCGTGGGGAGAGAGTTCCATAGTCTCACTGCTCTACAAGTAAAGAACCTTTTTCTAGTTGATGGTAGAAATCACCCTCTCCTCTAGGCGTAGAGGATGCCCCTTTGTCCGGTCACATTCCTAGGTATAAAAAGATCTTTGGAGAGATCCTTGTACTGCCATTCAGGTATTTGTACATTGTAATGAGGTGTTGCTTCAGATAATCCCAAATAATAAATCGGTCATTGTATTCTAGTCTCCCCATACCCTAAAATCTTGGTTGCTCTCTCTGCACCTGTCCGTTCTACTATGTGCTTTTATACAATGAGAATACAATTCTCATATAGATGAAAATTGTCAGGATTCGTGGGATGTGTGGATCCACTGGACCACCAATGGGAGGTGGTACTAGCCAACACCTTGTCTTCACCCACTCACGCCACCAAAGCGGGATGGACTTGCTGCGGCAGGGTACACCGGTCGTTTCACAGGTGCGACTAGCCGTGGTCGGTCCAGCACAGGGTCAGGCAGCGGCCAGAGATGCAGGGTCAAGTCAATCCGGGTCAGCAACGGGGGTCCAGGCAGATGGGAACGAGAACACAGGCACACGGGACACCAGCACACACAGAACACGGCAGCACACGAGACTCAGGAGCAGAACACACTGGGATGCAGGAATATAACAGGAACACACAGGATACTGGAGGCACAGAAAGTGCAAGTAGAGACACAGGAAATCTAGGAAGCCCTCTCTAAGGCTGTGAGCACAAAGATCCAGCAGAGGAAGGTAAGAGGCAGGCTTAAGTATTTTATAAAAATACCAGAAGCCATTAATGGGACGGGCTAAAATAGGAGGAACCATGAGGGAAGGGGAGCGAACAGGTGCAGTATGTGCAGAAGGCGTGAAGGACTCGACGGGGGACCGGGTTGTGCCTGCGACTAGGCCGATGGGTCTAGGAGCATCTGTGCCAAATATATTCCTCTCTTGATACATCCCATATTTTATTTGCTTTAGCGTGCAGCCCGCCACCTCGCCCTGGTCACTAAAATTAAGATTACCATCCACCAAGTCCCCAAATCTTTTTCAGCTCGTTTTACCAAGTAATGACAGTTTATAACATAATTATTATGGAGACACAGGAGCATCTGGAACGCTGACGGCTTTTTTCTTCAACAGGGAACCACTATGGAAAGCGAGGTCTTTAAACCTAGGTAGTTTCCTAAACCAATGCTGAAGATCCGACAAGGAAGGAAGGGAGGTTCCGGATTATAAGGGCGCAGCAGTTTTACTTTAGACATCTGCAAATATTTAAACTTGACTGTGTAAACCCACTAAAAAATATTAAAAAAAGAAGTGGCCACAATACTGACCCTGCCGGCACTCCCCCTGGTAACGTCACCCAAACTGAGAAATGTGCCATTAATGACAACCCCCCGGTTTTTTTTTTATCACCAAGCCAATTACACAGATTTTCCCTAGTCCCACAGTCTCATGTAGCATACAACATTACACAGCATCCCCCAGATCCAGTCTCGAACTTACTTCCTCATAGAAGCCATCAGATTAGTCTGACCGTTCTCTCATAAACTCATACTGATGAATAGATACTCCAGGATAGCATCTCTAACAAACCTCTCAAATATATTCCCCGCGAACAGAGGAAGGAAACCTTCTGCAGATACTTCCATCTAACTGCTGGTGTCCATTTAGAAAAGATAATGGAACCCTATGTAAAACTGGGAGACCTGTGAGCGGAGGGGGCCACTGGCAAAATTGCTATAAGCCAACTCATTCCTAGTTACGCCACTGCGCTTATATATTCCTGGTGTTTTTTGTAGGGGTGGGCTGGTTTTATTAATAATAATCTCTAAACTGACTAGCGGCAAGGATTGAGTTCAAAATAGTACTACATTTAAAGGTTATATTGGTTTTTGTGGAAGGTCTGAAAGAAAGGGTCAGATTTAAGCATGGCCAACAAAGATTGAATATTTTTCTACTCTTGAGTGAGCTGCGTTATAACTAGTATATGAAGTTTCATTTCTATTACTTTCAGTTAGTGTTTTTATTTGTAAAAGTATCAAATTTTAGCACTCTCAGTCTCAATGAGGGAGCTCATTGGCACAGTGCAAGTCCAAATTAATCACCTTAGAAGTCACTATAGTAAAACAAGCACAAGCTAACAACTCCAGATCGGCAGGCGCCACAGAAAACAGTCCTATGACCAGAAGTGCAAAAATATTGAAATCAGCAACACAGAGAAAGTGACTTCCCCTGATACAGATCTGGTGGTAAATATTTCATCTTATCCTTTATCTAAAATGCAACTTGAATTGTTAAGTAGAGGACTGTCCTTTTGTCCCAAGGCTGATGTTGATTGGCTGAAACTCGAAGCAGATTTAGCTCGATTTTTCAGGACAATCAAACTTAAAATATGGTTTGCCCAACAGCAGACACCACCTGTATTGTCAGATATATGTTATCCTGTACCAGAACTACGATTGAAAGATCTAGGTTTATTTAATAAGAGTGACTTTATGCCATTCGTAAATTCATGTGCAATGGAGACATTCATGTCTCTGGTCAAACAAGACATTTCGACCCTACAATCCCAATAGGGCTCTGTAAATTCATTAAAGGTACGAAATAATCTTCCTAAAACTGCTAGAGTGGCACTTACTGAACTCATTCAGGATGACAAAATAATTGTGAAACCTGCTGATAAGGGGGGTGCAATTGTGATCATGGATAGGGATAAATACCTGGGGGAGATCCAACGACAACTTGGAGATAAAGATGTCTATCACAGGTTATCTGAGAACCCCTTACCTTGGATTTCTAAAAGATTAAGGCTACTGATTGACAATGCATATGCCAATGATATTATCGACAAAGCTATGCATAAATATCTGATTCCTGCTAAACCAGTCACCCCGGTGCTATACTGTCTGCCCAAAATACATAAGAGCCTTATAGACCCCCCTGGTAGACCAATCGTATCAGGATCAGATTCATTACTATCACCTGCAGCGATATTTGTAGACAAAATGCTTTGTGAATTTGCCAGATCAGCAAAGTCCTATATCCGTGACACGTCAGATCTTCTAGTTAAATTACAAGATGTGAGAGTTCCTACAGATACCATATTAGCTACATTTGACGTTTCTAGCTTGTACACCAGCATTAACCATGAGAGGGGACTACTGAGTGTTAAAAAAGCATTGACGAACACCGCCTTATCCTCTGAAGGTAAGACGTTTATTACAGAATTACTTGACATCATTTTAACATGTAATCACTTTATGTTTGGTGATGATTACTATTTACAACTTCGTGGGACGGCAATGGGGGCCAACAT